>CM057339.1:744107783-745307783 GCA_030015575.1 Agapanthus africanus | reverse complement strand
ACGGAAACTCATCAATAACTCAAATGCGTATGAAAACTACACCGAGTGTACCAAGGTATATAAAAATCATAAACGTGTGCAACTGCGCGCACAAAACACGTATCAATGCACTACAAGCACATGTGAGCTATACCGAGTGAAAAATCAAATCGAGTGCGTACCACATGCACAAATCAAATCAGCCATATGAAATCCATGAAATCATAAACATGTGCAGCAAAGGCACAAAATCAATATCAAGTGCAAATAGATATGCACTAATCATAAACCAATACAACAGTGTGAAAAACGTATATCAAGTGCAATAACTATGCACAAAATGTATATACCCAGTAGGGGCAGCCATAGTGCACGAAATATCATGAAACTTAAATCCAAGCGATATAAGCGTGATACTCAGATCACCAACGCAAATCGCAACAAATGACATTGAGGTACACCTCCTACAATGTCAAAAAATATCGGCGCGCCTAAATATGGCAGAGCAAGATCATCTACTAGCCTCCTGCTCACGGTCTGGCATCCTCTGTCTCTGGGTCCTCATTTCTCTGTGGATTACAAATCCCGCAATCTATCGGCTCATCGGCCCGGCCAGGTGTGCTAACAGAAACGATTCCGCTCTGGCACTCCTCAGGTCAATTAGTATGATCACTCATAAGGCAACACGTCACTGGCTTCGGCCTCTGGTCCTCTGAATACACGTGACACATCTAATCCTCGGTGCAAATCTTATTGCAGCAGTATCCTGGAAGAAGCCTGCTCCGGGTCTCTTCTGATCTCGCTTATGCCGAACTATACGGAGGCTGGTACTCTAACATAATCTTTTCTCGTTCTCTGAACATCTGCGTTCTCAGCACAACATTTCCTTAGGAACCGGTCGTATTCCAACGCTCCTGTTTACACATCCAAATGTCTAATCTCAACGGGGAGTAACAACAGCTCGTCGGCATCTCCCATGAACCTCTTGTTCCACTCATCTTTATTATCGTCCACTTTGACGTCGCATCATGCTATCTGCGTACCGCAATTGTTCTCGGCTACAATCAATCCGGAATCTCTCACATGGACTCGAACTACAAACACGGTATCTTCATCACTCTGTCGAAGATATTTAGCCGAACACGTCCTCGGGAACCCGTCCCAACTATCGGTGGAATACTCAATACTCGTCCGCTCTCGATCAACTCACAACGTATCTGGGTGAGGTCCTCTATCTGAAACTTGTCAGCTTACTGATCTCCTATCGGATCATCCAACGAATAATGTCGTTTCTGGATCGATCTGCTCTGGATCTGAATAAGATTCTCCACATTGGAAATATTCAACTCAATTAGGCCGGCGTCGGTGCATCAATCAGACGAATCACCTTCGTCTCTCAACTCAAGATAGACTAGCTATCACCTATCGCATCTCTGCCTGAAAGCTCCAGCAATCTCAGCTCATAAAGTTTGGAGGCGACATCACATCAATCTCAGCAACAGCTGGGTCATATGTCTGCACGGTAGATGACATCACAATCTCTGAGGTATGTTGTACATCAACAATCCTCTCACAACAGGCAGCCTCTAACAATGGCCCGATCATCCGATACAAAACCGCACACTTGTCTCAGACAAGAGGTCACAACACAACACTACATCGATACGTTCCCATGTCACCAGAAAACATGATGGTCAGTCCTCGTCCACGACGAGCTCGTCCTGACCGCATCACTAGCAGCAGCTCAAACTGCGCTCAAACCATGGTGACAGGAACCCCAATCATGTATCGACGAAATAAATCAAGGGATGAAATGAATCAATAGATCCAGAATGAACACATGATCATAAGGAGGAACAGAATCAATGAGTGTATGATCATGGAAACGAATAGAATCAAGGATCTCAAATGGATGTATGATCAAGGGAACGAAAAGAAATCACATATCTCAAGATAAGTACATCCTAAGGTTTCTTAAGTAGTGTATTGTATCGTAAATATGCCGCGGAACATACGTACGGTACGTCACTCTACTCAAGCTACCTACTCCATCAATCAGGGTCAGCCTATAAAACGAAAGTTCGGGTATAACATCCCCATGTTCAAGTATAAGTTCCGTAAGGTCAAGCCTAGGTTCCAAAATATATACACCCTAGACTCCACATAGTCAAACCTAGACTCGAACCAAGGTTAAACCTAGCGCTCTAATACCAACTTTGTCACGACCCGAAATAATAGCTTGTGACCGGCACTTAGATCACGCAACGTCCACAGGCGTAACATAACCTATGTAAGCCGAAACCCAGAAATCTAAACCATTCAAAAGAATTAAGTAATGAAAACATTGATACAACATTTGGAAACCTTAAGTAAAAGTCCTTAAACTTATTTTTACCTTTCCTTTTGTTTTCATAAAAATTTCGGCAGCACCTCCTTTGTAAAAACTATCCCCGAAACGGTTACAACAAAGAATAAAAAGAAAGCATCCCCAAACGGGAGCAAAACACGCCCAACGGTGGAAACAACCACCACAAGTATAAATAACAAGTATACGACGCCCAACGGCGAAGATCAACACAAAAGATAATGAATGAGGCAAGACATCAACCCAAAAGCGAACATAAAACCCCTCGCTCAAGTCTCGCAACTACAAGTCTTTCTAAGTCTTACTACATAAACAAATACTAGTTTCTGATTTGATGGAGTTGACTAGATACAATAGAAATAATAAAACAAGAGTGGCACGATCCAACATGTACAACCTATCAAAAGCAAATCACCCGATAGCAGCTGTGTGCCAGCGATGTCGCTACTGATCCATGCGGTCAACCTGCAAGAACAGTGGCACAACGGGGGTGAGTTTCCAACTCGTGAGTAGAAAACATCATAAGGTAGAAATCGAAATAAACAACGATTCCTAGGTCAACTTATCATAAATGTAATACTATGATATCTAGGGTGAACGTATCTGCATATGTGCCAACAACATAATCAATGCCTATCAGCAAGTGGATCTCTTCCAACCAATATAATCAAAGCCAGTATGCATGTGTATCTCATCTACTTGTCAACCAATGACACAACAACATCATGCATGTAAATATCATGAAAACATATGCAGGTAAATATGAGGATATAAATCAACGTGTGTCTCTCACCGACACATCAAATCGCAAAATCCTCAGGCACCGCATCCTCAGATCGGCCCTCATATCCTGTAAGTCTCATGTAACCTGAGTGTCAAACATCGACACCCGAAACATCATGAAACATATACCTGTATATATATGTGTGTGTGTGTGTGTGTGTGTGTGTGTGTGTGTGTAAGGATATCAACCATGTATATCCATCGACGATACGTAAAAATCATGGAAACCTGAGTGTTTAACACCGACACTCGAAACATCATGAAACCCGTGTCCAGCATCGACACATAAATCCTCATAACTCAGGCGCCCTCACCACGACTGGCCTTGATATCATGTCCGTACATCACTCCGGTCGGTATCCCCACGATAACCGCCGAGTCCAAATACTATCACCGGTAGGTACTTTCCCAGCCTTCCAGGCTCATCGCCATCATCTGCGATCTTCTTGCCGAGGGGAACCATACCGGGATCCACCAAGTACCCGCACATGGCCCACTCCACTCCTCGCATCGGGTATAGATCACAAATCTCATAACCGAGAAATCTCATGGTGGACGCTGAAATATCATATCAAGAGAAACCGGGTTTTCAAACAATATATAGTTTCTTGAAACACCCCCACGGTTCTAAAATCCATAAATCACATGAAATCCATATCTCAATGCGTAAATCCATGAAAACTGATATATGCAACATAAAGCAGCAATATGAGCATATTAAGGGAAAACTGCTCTTTTAAATGAATCCAGCTTTTAAAATATATCATGCGGTTCCCAAATCCTCCGAAATCAAGTGCAGCATCATATGAGGTGTACATGTAACTGTAATAAGATATAAGAATCTACATGTAAGCTGGTATGTATGATGCATCTCATAAGCACAATAGCATAATAATTATCGTCTCAATATCAAATGACTATACAACACCACTTAGGGGTATATGCAGCTATAGCAGGGTATGTCATGCAACATGGCATAATGATGTGAGCATAGCAAGTATATCATAGCATGATGTAGCAATTCTACTGTGTGAGTGGCATAGCAATTATCGAAGATGAAAGTGTGTGAGCCGGCAATCGGTGTAAGTGTAACATACGCATCATCGATAATGGTGTAGGTGTTCTAGAACATGTACATATATAATGCAAATGAGAATATTATAAACGTAGCATAAGGTACATCGTACGCGAAATGCTATCTGGTATACGTATCTACAATATAACCGAGTCGGTGAATCTAGCAATCGGCATCCAGCCTCACAACATCACGTACGGTACAAACCATCGTACGGCATCCTCTAATCAAGGGTATGGATAACTCAACAAGTAAAACTCATCGCGCACTGTAATCTAACGTACGGCGGTATTAAACAAATAGGGATTCTATCAACCTATACAACAACGGGGGTACGGATCTAAGTCTCGTACGGCATATCACTCATTATGCACCTCATTGTCCATATATAAATACCTATCCCACAGGTCACATCCGGGTCAATCTCGTGTCATGGGACCAGTAAGGTACCAACTATTTCTTATCGACTCATATCCATATAACGACATATCAACCAAGTCATCCTATCTCATCGTATACTCTTTTCATCGCATCAATCTCTCATATCAAGTCATTTTACAAAAGTACCCTATCATATGAATCTCATGTCACGCTACTCTAAATCTCATACTTAAACTCGTGCAACTACATTTCTATATATTGTGATTCACATTCACTTTTCATATCCTTATATCATTTTGAGACATCATTTCTATCATAGCATGTCAAAGGGTTATGTCCCTAGCATTCATCTCATATCTCGATATATATATACCAAATCATTAATACCACCTCTAACTACCTTTTAAACAAATCAATAGTTTTCTAGTGTAGGATTCTCCTACAGTATTCTATGTATATATATCGGTCTCCATTCATAAATTTGCGGGGGTGCTATGCGCCATCCACCCGACTTCCCCCGTAGATATAGATCTACCCACCTGCTAAACTCCTCTCTTAGCCGTAGTCGAATGTGTTTTGTCGTCTCGGAAATTGCGCGAATGTACCTACAATCAATATGAAATCGCAAAGCTATTATCAAGTTCCGAAATCCAAAAACGACACACGGTGCGCTCATAGGATAGAACCTATAGCTTACGCTTGCAAAATAATTAAACAACCCTTGTCGTTGACGTACAAACATCCAACGTCCAAAATACAATATCAAATCTCAAAACCAAGAATCCCAATACCGGAAAACATAGCCAAAATCCTAACTATGGTCGCTATTCGTGAAAAGCACCAAGCCTAAAACCCCATTCGTACCAATAATCCCTATATTAGTAAACTGTAAAGTGGTTTAAGAAATTATACCAATCGATCTGTGTCCTTCGGTCTTCAATCTTAGTCCTTAGCATGTTGTGGCTTCATCGACGAATGTCGTTCTCCGGTCACGATCGTCGAAGAGGACACACGCCGAGGATTCTTTATACGGGCTCCCGCCTCAAAACCGAGGCAACTCGGTCATCTAGTTTGATAGCCTAGATACCCAAGAAGAAGTAGAGATAGTGTGTGAACATTTTGTCTAACGGCACCCAAGAATTTGGATGGAGGTAAATTGAAGTTGCCAAATGAATAAGAAATGTGAGCAAAGATTTTATCATGGAGGAAAATAAAAAAGAACCCACACCAAAGTGCTCACTGCCATCTAATGAGCTCGGCCACACATTAAGAAAAAGTTCACTACCAAATGAAAATGGTGAGGTGAGCATAAGCAAAACTTGTGGTGAGGGTAAGGATGGTACACAAATATCCTTAACTTAATATCCAAGCTTCAACAAAAACAATTAAAGCAAAGAGGTGACTCATCACCAAGGCCATGCCCAAAATATCCGTGCTGCCACCTCACTCCACTGTCCAAACAAAAATAAGCAAATTTCGAAATTTGCTCACAAAATAGCAAGTAAAGGAAATAGCCAAAAATGAAATGCAAACAAATTCCATTAAACAATATTTTATATTTTTCTGAAATGTTACACGAGTGAACCCACCTACCAAAGCAATCACCCGGAAGGAAGCCGTGATCCAGCAAAGCCGCGAAGGAAACCTGTACGGCAAAACCTGCATGAAACTGTGGCACGACGGTGGTGAGTTTCCAACTGGTGAGTAAAAAACATCACCGAGCAGAAATCGCATGTATGACTCAATCCTAGGTCATACGATAAAATATCCTCAATATATATAACCCTGAAACATCTACACATAAGTGTAATATCAAGTTCTCGTGTCAGTGCCTCAGGAGGTAGCAACATAATACATATATGATGTATGAATGCATGAAAACAGAATGCAACTAAATGAGAAAACTGTTTCCATATCTCAGTGAGATTTCTGTTTAAAAATCGAAATATCATCAATGAAATCAACAGAGAATCCGTGTCAAGCATCGACACAAAATGTGTATATCCAAATACCTCAATATCTCGGGCTCCGGCAATCCGGACTGGCCCATATCATAAAATATCAATATCTCTGTGTCTCAATATCTTGGGCTCCGGCAATCTGGACTGGCCCCTATAATCAAATCTCACGACTACGTTGGTAACCTCCGGATATCCGCCATCTCACAAATAACCGGTCGGTAGTGCTCCCCTGCCAGGCTCAACGCCATCATCTGCGACCATCTTGCCCCGGGGTACCGCACCAGGTCCACCATGCACCTGCAGACGGTTCCTCCTCCACCTCGAATCGGGTGTGTGATACTGCTTAAGAGCCGAGAAAACTCATGGTGGACACCTCTCAAATCATATCACGAGAAAACCGCAATTTTCTATCTTTAAAATGATAATAGTTTTATAAAATATTTGCGGTTTCTCCAAATCCAGAAATCTCATGGAAATCCGAAATCTCAATCTCAAAAGTAAATAAACAGTGAATTACCGGTATAATTCCCCATAATATTTCATAACAATAAATATACATATGCATGCATGAAATGTCTAAGTAAGAAATGCGATGTCAAACTAGCATATGAAAGCAACGTACTAGTACTATATTGCAACTACCAGCTAGCACTTTATACTTACGAAAATTGTATGTGACATGAAAATTACCGATGATGTGTTTGGGCCGGCAGGTAAGTGTATGTGGAGCATACGCATCATCGGTAATGGTGCTGGTGTCCTGACAGCAAGGTTCATAATAACTAATGAAAACACATTTAAGCATTCAACACGATGAGAACAGCAAGAATATATGGAAAATGAATAGTAAATGTAAAAATAAAGAAATATGCATTCCTATATCCGAGTCATACCGTTTTTGGTGTCTGAAATCCCACGAATCGTGGTTTTAGTAAAAAATAGGGCTACGGGGTCTTTGAGAAAAGATGCATCCTTTGAAAAATCTGAAGTATCCCTAGGCCTGTCTTTAAAATACTCATGATTCGTTAGTTTTGAAAATAGGTATGACTCGAGCCCAGTCTAACGTCTAACAGATAACTACAGGACTAAACTAAGAGACTAATCGAAAGGGGTAGGGAAATCCACCTAAGTCCGAGTCGATATATCTAGTAGTTGGTGATCCCGCCTCAATAGCGTCACGTACAATAATATATATATATATATATATATATATATATATATATATATATATATATATAATGTGGCATCCTCGAGTCAAGAGTCCGGATCAATCATCATATTTATACTTCGTATGGTAAAATCCATTGTACGGCATTCCAAATCGGGGTACGGGTCAAATATCACATTTATCTCATTATTTATCTAGTATCATTATCATCATATCCTGAATTAGGGGTACTGACCTAAAGTCTAGTACATTCCGATACCATCATACATATATATATCCGCGTGTGTATGAAAACACATCGCCCAACAATCCGCTATAATACCATGTCGTATCTCATAATACGACTCAAGTTACTTCACCGATCTCACGGCATTATGCCCAATCACATCGACTCATCTCCAAGTATCATATACTATCCTCAACATACGTGTATACGTATATGTATATATGTATATATATATATATATATATATATATAGCAATGCACACGCACACACACACACACACACATATATATACATATATCACATACACCAAAATATATCACGTGTGTGCATGTGTGTGTGTATACCTTAACACTAGGGTTTCGCAACTAGGAAACTAAACCAAAACACTAACTTTCAATTACTCTACACTAACCCATGATTTCCGAGATCCTATCTTGCTGATATTTCACATCTCGCAATACACATATTATATATATGTAAACGTATCTCATGCTACACTACGAAACTGCGTGGGTGCTATACGCCATGCACCGGACTTCCCCCGTAGATATATATCTACTCACTTGATCCTTGCTTGCCGAAGTCGATGTCGCCATGCCTTTGTTTGTCGTCCCGAAGTTCACGCGGATGTACCTACATGTCATAACATAGCGTATCGCATTAAAATCCGTTTCGAAACCAAAACGACATGCGAGGTGCCTATAGGTTAGAAAATTATAGCCTACACATGTTAAGGAACCAAACAACACCCGATATCGACGTACAAACAACAAGTGATCGAGATAAAACACAAATACCAAAGTTCAAGTTCACAAAATTCACAAACCAAAATCAGAAACTATGAAAAACACTTCCAGATTTTACCCCATGTGAAATTAACCAATTTTGCATATGTGTAGGGTCTACTTTACTGAAGATAAAGCCCTGGACTAAGAACGAACCAAAATGGAAGTACTCACGCCGCAAATTGCGGCCATGAGGAGTTTATTTGCGGCCATAAGGTAAGGTTGGGGTCTCGGGTCTTTAGGGTATGCTCCACTTTGCCTGCACAACTCACTGTAATTGGTAAATATTTTTCAGGTGCCCCGGGTCACAAGAGAACTCCAAATATCGCCACAATTCCCACAATCTTCCGATATCGGGGTTTTCAATGTTCATGTCTTAGGGTCTAGTCTCTGGTTTGGCCCAGAATTCTAACACTAGAGGGGCTGTAATCACAAATTGCACCTCAATACACAATCACAATTCAAGAATTCCCTAAACTTGATCTAGGAATTTTCAAACATCACTAAACCCCACCAAATCACTTCTAAACTAAATTAGAGGTTATAGAAAATTTGTTACTAAGCTAATGGTGTAAGAATTACCTCATATGGCAACTCAAGAAACTTCTTAAGTTGCCCCAAGTGCCTAAAATCTTTTCTTGATCCCACCATAGGATTTGTGTCAGTGTTAGGACCAATTTTTGTGAAGGCAACATGTAATTTTGATGGGGATTTGGAGGTGGCGTAAGGTAGATGAGGAGGTGGAGGGAGAGGGCAGCCATGAGGGGAGAGAGGAGAAGAAAAATGATGAAGATAAAGGACGGAAAAGAAATGGCCATGGTCAATTTGACCCCTCACCTCCCTCTCTCTTCTCTCTCATACCCATACTTCTTTCTTTATTCCTTTTCTTTTGTTTTGTTTTTTTTTTCCTTTTATAAAACAATAGAAACCCAAATGAACCATGCACAATTTAGGATTTAAGCCAAGTTTTTTTTTAAAAAAAGTGACAAGTGGTAGCAAATATGATATGGTGCATGTCGCATGCACAAAACACCATCAATGCAAGATTAGTAAACATTAATAAAGTTTAGAAATAAACTTGTATATAATTAATTATAAAAATTTATAATTTGTCTAAATCACATTAATCCTTCCAAAAATCACCATTCAATTTAATTTTCCAACATTTTCTAAACTATTGGTATATAATTATACTACACCATTAAAATATTCGTGATATTTATTATTTTAATTATATAAATTCCCAAAAATAATATTTTATTTTTCTGAAATGTTACACCAACGGAGTTTGGAGGGGTCTTCAACGATTGGATGGACAAGCAACAAAGGTTGTATGCTCTCAACCTTGCATGTATATTTGCTAGTTTAGTGTTTGGAAAGATTTTTAGGGGTGTAGTTTCTAGCGCTCGCTCTAAAATTTCTGTTTTTTTTATTCCGCCTTTGTTTTTCACTTCCACTGCGTGAGCGCTAGGAACGTAGTAGATGTGAGAGCTGGTTGCCTCACACTTGAAGTTTTCTTGTGTGAAGTGGGAGCTTGGGTTGGGTTCTTTCACCGTGGATCATCTTCGGCGAGGCGGTCGGCTACCAAGCTCGTTTCGGATACTCAAAGAGCCTAATTTGGGTCTTCCACTAGAGAATGGACACGCTGCAAAGGTTTTAGCCCCCTTAACCCCTTGTTTTATTCTCATGAGTTTATGCAATTGCTTGTAAATGGATGGTTTTTAGGTTTGTGTTCGGTGTTAAGTATTAGAAATTTTTGTTCTATGTTTCCGCCACGGTCCGCAAGTGTTGCAACCCTAGCACCGTGCACTAACATGGTATTAGAGCCGATCAATTACTAGTAATTGCATATATGGCCAACAATTTCAAAACCCATTTTTTAAAATTCTAGTTTTGAAAAATTGCATGAAAAATTCCTCATTTTTGTTTGTACCCGAGTCTTGGAGGTCTGTGGTTCGGACCAAGACATTCGTGTGGGCTCGGGGGCGACCCCGGGACATCCCCAAGCGCTAAGGTAGGATTCCACTTGTTATTCTCGGTTGAAAAGGACCAACCTGAGAGCACCCATTTAAGTTCTCTCGGGTTTGGGGCCCTACCTAGGCCCCCTAGGGACCCCATGGGTCGTGCCCGAGATCCTTGTCGGGGTCTCAGGCACAATTTGGGTATTTTGGGACATGATTTTTTGAAAAATGAGGGATTTTTTTTATGTCTGGATGAACTTGAATTTCGTTTTTTGGAATTTCAAGTGTACGACCTCATGGGTTATGGAATTGTTTGGTCACGGCTTCGAATAAACCCGATCAAAGTATTTGATCGAGTTGGTTCGGACACGTATAAGGATATGTATTGGTAAAAGTCGCCTAATTGATGTATGATCAATTAGACGAGGTTGTACATTAGTTGAACGTGTTGGTGTGTATGATTTGGTTCGTATTTTCACGATCGAATAGCCCCTCGTATTAATGTGAATATACAAATGTTTTATTTCAATTCATGTATTCTATGCAATCCAAATGTATTATTCTTTTATTCGGAATGTGGTCGGATTGAGGCCATCGTTGCCTATTGTATTTATATAATATAGGTTACCCCGCGATAAAGTGCCCGAGTCGCCAGGTTCTAGAATGCGTTAGGTGGCCAACTCAAGGAGTTGAGACCGGGTCGCTTTGTTCTAGGATTGGCGGGCTGCTCGCCGCACTTGGAGGGGTTTGTAGTTTTGTTTTACCCCGCGGAGGAGTGCTCGAACCGCCGGGTTATAGAATGAGCTGGGTGTTTGATTGATCTGCTAAAAAGTGTTTTCGAAAATAACCGCAATCAAGACGGTTTCGCTAGTAGCTAGCCGCGATGAGTTCGGGTCGTCCGCAGGGAAACATAAACTTTTTTCTTGCTTTAAACGAGTTGATAAAAGAAGAGTGATTGTTTGTCGTTACGGATATAGAATTTATAAAGAAAAGTCTTGTAGGGTTCATAGGAATTAGTAGTAATAGATGAATAATTAAAAATGATTCTTTTATCTTTTAATAGTTTAAAACTAGATCGATAGTGATGAATGTAGATTAGGGTTTTTTTGGAAGAAACTGGGATTTCCCCACTACTAACCCTTGTCCTTGCATTGATCTCTATTCATGTCTAGCCCTTAACAAAATAAGTGTTAAACCAATCTCAAATCGTGGTCATGACTATCAATAAATTGGTAGTGTGCCCGTTAAGGAGGTTAATATTTATTTTGCTAAAGTTTATAAACTTTAAAATATATAAAAGAAATTAAAATATTTTCTCATCTATGATTCCACCCTATCCTACGAACCCTAGCAAGTTAGGAATTACTCGCTCATGGTTAAACATTTAGAAGAGAGGATGAAGAAGAATGAAAACATAATTAAGATGCAGAAATGTAAGTGCAGAAAGTAAGTGCGGAAATTAAATGCAAAAAGAATAAAAAAAACACTACCTTTATTAATCAACTATTGTATTTACAATTCTCCTTAGAAAGTAGAATACAAGAACCCTAGTTTGCTCTAGATCTCTCTCTTGTTGGAGGTAGATGAATAGATGATGATCACTCGGATACGTGGACCTCTTAGATCTCTTGATCTCATCGGTGATGATTTTGAATGTGCGGCTCTCGGTCCTATATATAGGCACAGAAACTAGAAACCCTAGATTATCTATGTGAATATATACCATTAAGATCCATACTATAAGATATCACAACCTAAGATCATTAAACCGCCACGGATCTGCCGCAAATATCACACTTTGGCCGAGCTTCCGCCGCAACCTAGTGGAATCAGGACTTGGGATTTCTTCTGGTCTCTTGTGTTGCCATGTGGAGATCCTCTTGATGTCTATATTATGAGAATAATGCTTTGAGTTTCTGCCATTGCTAAATCTTCTGATTTGCTTCCATATTCTGGCAGATTTGATTCTGACATCCCGATTTAATTCGGATCTCTTGGATTCTAGACCTGAGCTAATATCTGCACAATATCTAAGGTCATAGTGTTAGTAGTATTTGGTAATTTTGAGATATTATCCTAAACATTTTATATGATATTAAATCTTAAGAATATTGATTAGAAATATTTGATATGATATGCATATTTTAATTACTAAGATTTCATTTAAATATTATATGCATATATTTTCCCTCATTATGTTAATTATAATGTATAGACATATGATAATAAACTTTTACAAATAAAACCTCATATGTTCTATATTTACAATAAACACCTTTTAGTACTTAACATTAGTAGGGAAAATATTCATTCAAATATGCAATATTTTAGACTAATCAAATACCCCCAAACTTAACTTTAATCGTCCCGAGAAAACTTGTTATTAAAGAGAAAAAGAAAGAAAAACTAACTAGCACACTTTCGTAGGCAGCATGATTGCACGGAGCACGTGCAACAAACCTTTAAACCTCTAGGTGTCCCTAGTAGGAGGAGTGTTGTCTTCTGAAAGTTTTCAGCGGATTACACCTAAAAAATCCCATATTAAAAGAGAGAAGATGAAAGTTACATACAAAAATAAGGAACATATAAAAGAATGAACTTGAAAATAATAGTTTCAAACTACACTAGCTTTTTAGTTGTCATGAGCCCTATCTTAATAGTCGTGAAAATATGTCAGAAATCACATCATCCCTCAATAAAATATCGCCTTTAGTCTTCCTCCCTACCTTTCTTCTAAACATCGATCATATATCCCTACGTGTGTGTAAAAGACATCCCTACACTTAGAGAATTCAATTCTAGCTATCATACTCTTGTCCATTTTTCTTAGTACTTTTTAGTCGGTGAATATTTTCAGATGGAATTGCTCACAAATTCTTCATGCGACCGTTAATACTTCTTGAGGTACTAACCAACCGATTACCAAATGTTCTCACTCATTAAGGCGTAATTAGCAATATTCTAGTCTTGCAACACCTAAGGTTTAGCAATGGCTCCCAAACCAGTTGGTCTAAGGCACTAGATGATAAGGCACCCTAGCTATATTTTTTTATGCTGCCTTAAATAATCAGTTTTCATTTTTCTTCACCATTTTTTTCTGTGTCATTTTTATTTTTTTATATATATATATTTTTTTTCTTCATATTAAGGCTTTTAGACAAGAGCATTTCAAGGTATCCTCTACTATCCTAAGTTTCAAGATGTGTGCAAGTGCTTATAGTAGGGTATCAACGTTCAGAAGTTTGGACTCCAGAATAGGGACTATTTTTCAGACTTATTTTTATCTTCAGATTAGTAATTTGCTTCATCTTACTAACCCTTGGGACAACAGCTCATGACTACCTATTACTAACTTCGTTTTAAAATATCTGATTTTCTTGCATTTCACGAATCTCTTCCTATCTTTCATATGCATTCTTCACTTCCTAACTTTTATTATCAAATTTTTTTGTGCTTTTATTTAGTATAATGCAAAATGATGCGTGAATAAGCACAAACCTTCCCCAAACCTATTTGCAGCAGTGTCCTTACTGATGTCACCTTTTAAGCTTAAATCATGTTGACTTAGGAGGAAAAAGTTCTCAATTATTAGCAAAAGGGGAAAAAAAGTGTAACAACCCTAAAAATTCTGTACAATTTTTTTTTTGTAGAGTACAGAAAAGAATACCTTAGCCTGAGCACAAGTTAGAAATTTAAATTGCTTTTGAACTGCAAGAAAGCACTTGTATCTTATTGGTAAAGCCTTGCACTGCTGTGACATAGCCCCTGTGTTCAAATCCCCTCAGCCGTATAATATTTTTATTGATTTTTCTTTTAAACTTTTAGAAGCTCAAAGGTTTGCACGTGCACTACACGTAAAATAAAAGGTCACACTAAAAATAAACATGTGGAAAATGTTATATGCACTGAACCTGACACATGGCAGCAATCTAACCTCACACCCACACAAAATGACCGGCGAGATAGGGCTTGTGGCCGCCGCCGCCGGTCCCCCCGTCTCAAATACTCTAATTTTTTAAACCCTAGTCTCTTGGCCTCCCCCCATTAACCCCAGTACTGTTTGATTTCCCTGCACATTTCCAGATAATTAAAATGAGCCTTAAAACCAAATTTTAATGCATTTTTAATTCTCTCTTCGTTCACAAAACCCTAATTCTATCCTATAGATACCACACTACACCATAGCCCTCCGCATTCAAAATTCTTTTGCCAAAACTCTCTAAATTTTCCAAGTCCATGAAGTTGTACAAGTGGAGTTAGCCAAGGTCAAAGTTCCGGCGACATTTCGGGACAAATCAGGCGACGACGCGACTCCATGATGCCTTCGAAATATTCCTCTACCTCCCCCCTCTATAATCAACCAGTAAGTCCTTTCTCTTCTCTCTTTTTCACCTCTCAAAAAGATTTCCTTTCAAAACTCGTCGGAAGCGGAGTTATTCCGACCTCCGAATCTAATTTCATCAAAAACATAATTTTTCTTAATAACAAATTTACCATCTTTTCATATATTGTTTAACAACCATAAAACAACAATTTGACCAAATTTCAATTCAAAATTTAATGTTAAACAAATTATATTTCACTTTTTTCGGAAAAATACCATCGAGTTTACATACTACATTACTTTATTGTTTTGCTCATATTACCTTTAGAAAACTCACAAGGTAATGACCTGCCTCATCACGACACTCATCTTGATATAGCACGATGGCTTTTGTAACAATTTTTGTGGGACAAAACACAATTTATATTAAAATACCTTAACTATCAAAACCCGTATTCTTTAAATTGTTTTAATTAATTTCTTGCAAATAAGCCTCTGCAACTCATTTTGGGGAACTCGATCGGGATGGTGCGGGTTATCGCACGTCCTCGGGACTAGTAGAGGGAGATGCAGACCTCCTCATGGTGCATTCGTTCTCGATGGAATTCTTATTACAATTTTTAAGAAAACGTGATTTCTATTTAATAAATAAATTCTAATTTTTTTATAATTATATATATATATATATTATCAAAATACCAACATTAAATATATTATATATATTCCATATTTTCTAATCAAAAGAAAAGAATCACAAAAGATCATGAAATTACCATCACATTCAATACAAGTCAAATTACAAGAAATACCATATACTATTCAAAGTTAGGTTTATATCCACTAGAATATTTCATTTTATAAAAAAATTACAAATATGAAAACCCTAAATATGATAAATAAATACTTGAGATTTATTTTGAAAATATATCAAAACAATTTTTCATAAAACCCCTTCAAGTTATATTAATTTACAATAAGGACCCTAGTAAATATAGATTTAAGCGGGACCAGTTCTCTTGAGCCTTAGAGAGCCGGAGAATATGGGTTCTTGCCTATCTAAGGTAGACAACCTAAAAATGGTGTTATCAATACGGTAATTGTCATGGAAAAAGACACAAATCCTGCCGACCATGAGCAACAGTTACCGATAACTCCAAAACTAATTCAGAACTTCAATTCGTTTTAAAGTGTCCGACTCAGACAGAGTCTCAGTCTAATCTGAAATCAATCAATCAATCTATCCTTGAATATGATTCAAGTATAGCTCTAATTCAACATGAATCCATTTATACCAGAATTCAATCTATATCAACATGAACATGATTTGACCGAACCATGGATATACATTTTACTGGTCTACATGACTATCCGTCTATATCCTTTTCATTTATATGAACTACTGATATCATGGTTTCGGCAAGTCGTAATCTATTAAATAAAATAATATACATCAATACATAATACATTACGGGGTTTTAAAGGGGTAGACTGGCACGGAATGTGTTAAAAGTGGCACGAGATGGTCATTAAAAGACGTAACTATACATCCATTGCCGTTTTTCCGTGGTTTTATCGACGGAGTCTTGTACTATGGGTTACCATAGTCCACGGTGTAAGTTGGACTCCTCTCGTATACACTCGCATATTCTGTACCAACCTACAAACAACCGCGTTAGCATAACAATCAAATATTATACCAGTTACATCGTCTTATATGTCTATTCTATTTCTATCTCTCTTCAGGACTTACCGAGCGATTGTTCGCTGACGACATTCCTATTTCTCTTCTTTCTTTGGAATGTTGTCAGGAGGACCCGACTCAGAGGAGTTCGAGACCAGCCAGCAGCACTTGGAGCAGACAGCTGAGCAGCACGACCATTAAGCTTTACTTGTACTCACTTTTCTTTCAGTTTATTCCATTGTTTAGGCATTGCTTTCATCATTGTATTTACTTTTCAGTTGTATTGTAAAGAAATATTAAATAAATAGAAGTTGTTGTTCATTTACATCTCTTGTCATTTTCTTGTGTACTTCATTATATTGCTTAGTTACGCTTAGCGTATTTACTTCTGAGTAAATACGTCGCGTGACCCGCCACGTCCCCTTGTCCGTACACCAGGAAGCGGGACGTGACAAAAAGTCAGTGACAGTGAAATCCTCCCCCAAACTTATTTTTGGCTCACAATTGTACAAAAAAATTCTTTTCTTTCAAGAGCCAAAATATTTTTCTCCCCCCCAAACTTGAATGAAACAGTATTAAGCATTTAAAATTATAAGAGGAGGGTACGGTTATTGGTCTTTGCAAAACTTTACAAAGACCAAAAGTTAACATCAACCATTCGAATATTTTATCGATGTAACAACATAGTTGGTAGAAGATCATAGATGTGAAGAAATGAGGAGATAAGAGGCGTAATCGATCGGGTTTACGTCTCGGTTGGTAGAGATGAAATAGTGATGGTGGATGAAAACGAGAATGTCAATGATTAAGAATGAGTGGAATATTCACATTCTCATACTTGATAAGAAGAAAGGGTGACGGTTCAACTTCTTCGGGTGGAGGTTGATTCATCACAACATCCATGTCTTTTAGGAATGCGAGTTCTTCGGCGAAAATGTCTTCAAAACTTTCATCAATGGTCCGAGTAATAATTTCATCGATATCTATATTGATGGAATATGCATATTCACTAGGATGGTTGAAAGTTCCAAGGTCAGTCTTTTGCGCACCACAACAACAACTGAGCCTTTTATCCCAAGCATATGGGGTAGGCTACATGAACCAACATGAGAATCACGCCGGGTCCAGCACATGAATCCTCTGTCTCCACTCACTTCTATCGAACAATATACTTTCATTGAGTCCTTTGGCAACTATATCGTTTCGTATCACCTCCATCCATGTTTTCTTCGGTCTCCCTTTTGCCCTCTTGCCATTGCCCATATCGAGAGTATCTATTCGTCGGACCGGTGCTTCCATAGGTCTGCGTCGCACCAAGATTCAAAATACTCGATTCGTCAGAAATTATGGAGGTAGGAGATTCGAAATGATCGTCTCCCTCCTTCTCGGAAATCATAGAACTCGAAATATCGGAGTGTGGTTCATCAAAACTCGGTAGAATTGAAAGAAGATTAGAAGAAGAACCAAAAAAAGTAGGTGATGAAATGGGTAAACAAATTTGTGTGTCGAGCATTGTTGAACCAGATGTGGGAGATGAAGGCTGAATATCGTTCTGCTTCTCGGATAGGTCGGTGGTAAGAATATGATCGGTTAATTGTACAGGAAGATGTTCGTATTCAATAGAAGGGACATGATGGGTTGGAGAATCCAACTCATCCAACATAACGGGTTCATCTTCAACGATATTCTCATCATCGCTCTCGCTAACATCTTCGGTCAAATCAAACGAATAGGTATTTAAAAATTTATCAATTATACTATCCTCAATCGATAAATCACTTGGTTCACTTGATGGAGTTGGAAGGTTTGAAATATCAAGTGTGGTCGAATAAGGATCGGTTTGATTTGAAATGATGTCAAGCTCTCTTTCACACTCACTATTAGCAAAATCAAACATGTTATTCTCGGGCACCTCATCACTTAGACTATGAAGTGGTTGAACATCGAATATATTCGGTTGGGGTGCAGGATGGAAGGTGTCGAGATAAAAAGAATTGGTACTGGTTTGACTTTGATGGATCTCTTGTTCTTTTTCACTACTCAATTCCAACTCTACTTCAAAATTAGACATAGGTTGTGAAGAAGTTCCAATGAAGGATTCTCTTTAAACCGTGGAACTTCCTAATGGATTTTCAGAAGCACTGTTTAGAAAGGTGAGGAAGTTGAGTATGGTTCGGAAGTGTTTAATTGTTGGCTACGGGCGAGTTCAATGTGTTCCGCAATCGACATGCGTTTATGATTTCCCGCATTAGCCTGAAGGGAAATGTTAAGAAGAGATGCCTTTAATTGTTGACTACGAGCGAATACAAATTGTTCTGCAATCGACATGCGTTTCTGATTTGTCCCATTAGCCTCAAGATAAGTGTCAATATGAGAACGTGTGAAAGTTTGGTACTATGGATGAGAATTAGAAGGGTGTACCCAAGTTTCATACACAGAATTAGGATCAACATTGTGATATGAAGAATATTGAGATTGGTTGGTTAGTTGGTGACTGAAAATTGCTATTTGTTCCACAATGGTCATGGGTGTAAAAGATGTCATATTCGCCTCAAAACTAGTATCAATATTTTCGTATCGAAATGATGGTTTTTGTTGTCCTAACGGTTTTAGATTAGTGAAAGGATTGAAACTTTGGCTTTCAGCCTTCGCAATATACTCAGCGATGGACATTCGTTTCGATGTTCCCTCACTCGCCTTAAAAGGATTATCAACATAAGAAGATGTGGAATTTTGATGCGGTTGATAGGAGCTTGAGTGAGGTATCCAACTGTTCTTTTCTGCATGCTCTATCATATCTCTTAAAGACATAGTAGAGTCGGATTTTGTACCGAAGCAATTACGAAAAAAAGAAATATCTACATCTGGATAGCAATGCTTGGCAAGAGTCCGTCTGTTTGGGTTACCCATTATAAGAAAGTGAAAAGAAAAGAGGCTGATGGTAATGATTTAAGCTCTTTTTGGATTTTGGAAATTCTTTTTCTTTGAAAGAGGGACTCAACAAACGTGCACAAACAATTCCTAGAACTAAGGTTACCTAGGTCAATTTACTAGACCGCTCCTAGACTTCCAAAGGACAAGTCATAGGATCAATCCTCTACCACCTCCTTATCACTCTTGTGGCCAGGTAAGTGCCAGGTAACTGGGAGGTATCCGCTATAAGAATCACTAAAATAGCGGGCCTAATTAAGTAACCACTTTGCTTAGTCACACTTGCTTTAGACACCACAAGAGAAATGCAGATAAGCAATAGATTACCCACGACCTTCCTCTGTCCTAATTGAGCACGACAGTCTTTAGGGGCTTGGTTTAGATATTTTTTATTTAATGTAGGGTTATGCATATGCTCGTTTGTGATTTGTGGGGCCTAGGAAGGGTGATGAAATCCCCACCTAATCTGAATTTTGGGTTTATTGCCTCTTAATGTCCGTTTTAGATATGCAAAACAAACCAAAATCTAAAACACGCAAAAAGATTTTTAGCGGCGGTGTTTGCAAAGAATCCTGCAGGTAAAATCATTTTATTGGAGCTTTAAAGGAGAGAGAAAGATAGTAGGAAACTACCATAGAAGTTTAGGGGCCTAACACTTCTAGGAAGCCGTGGTTACGCCGCAAAATAGACCCAAATGCCGCGGTTCCGCCGCCGTGTGGAATGATCTTTTGCCAAATTTTCTTCAAAGCCCTCGTATACTCCTCTGGTCCAAGTTGATAGTCTCTGAATCTCTGTTTCCTTGCTCTAGTTACTCCAGATTCACTTGCAAAACTCGCACAATAATCGTTAAATACACAAGATGCGGTTTTGGTTCTCTTTTATATTGTGTTTGCTGGATTTTACAAGAAATCAACACGAATAACAAGAAAAAAATTACGACCGTTTCCCCGGCAACGGCACCATTTGATTGATCTGCTAAAGAGTGTTTTCGAAAATAACCGCAATCAAGACGGTGTCACTAGTAGCTAGCCGCGATGAGTACGGGTCGTCCACAGGGAAACGTGAACTCTTTTCTTACTTTAGACGAGTTGATAAAAGAAGGGTGATTGTATGTTTGTCGTTACAGATATAGAATTTATAAAGAAAAGGCTTGTAGGGTTCATAAGACTTAGTAGTAATTGATGAATAATTAAAAATGACTCCTTTATCTTTTAATAGTTTAAAACTAAATCGATGGTGATGAATGTAGATTAGGGTTTTTTAGAAGAAACAAGGGTTTCTCCATTACTAGCCCTTGTCCTTGCATTGATCTATATTCATGTCTAGCCCTTAACAAAATAAGTGTTAAACCAATCTCAAATAGTGATCGTGACTATCAATAAATTGGTAGCACGCTCGATAAGGAGCTTATCATTTATTTTGATAAAGTTTAAAAACTTTAAAATGTATAAAAGAAGTTAAAAGATTTTCTCATCCAAGATTCCACCCTATCCTACGAACCCTAGCAAGCTAGGAATTACTCGCTCATGGTTAAAGATTTAGAAGAGAGGATGAAGAAGAATGAAAACATGATTAAGATGCCGAAATGTAAGTGCAGAAAGTAAGTGCGGAAATTAAATGCAAAAAGAATAAAAAAACACTACCTTTATTAATCAACTATTGCATTTACAATACTCCTTAGAAAGTAGAATACAAGAACCCTAGTTTGCTCTAGATCTCTCTCTTATTGGAGGTAGATGAATAGATGATGATCACTCGGATACGTAGACCTCTTAGATCTCTTGATCTCATCGGTGATGATTTTGAATGCACAGATCCCGGTCCTATATATAGGCACAGAAACTAGAAACCCTAAATTCCCTATGTGAATATATGCTGTAAATATCCATACTACAAAATATCACATCCTAAGGTCACAAAACCGCCGCGGATCCGCCGCAAATATCACACTTTAGCCGCGCTTCCACCGCAACCTAGTGGAATCAAGACTTGGGATTTCTTCTGGTCTCTTGTGTTACCATGTGGAGATCCTCTTAATGTCTATATTCTGAGAATAATGCTCTGAGTCTCTGCCGTTACTAAATCTTACGATTTGCTTCCATATTCTGGCAGATTTGATTCCGACATCCCGATTTAATTCGGATCTCTTGGATTCCATACCTGAGCTAATATCTGCAAAATATCTTAGGTCATAGTGTTAATAGTATTTGGTATTTTTGAGGTATCATCCTAACCATTTTATATGATATTAAATCTTAAGAATATTGATTAGAAATATTTGAGATGATATACATATTTTAATTACTAAGATTTCATTTAAATATTATATGCATATATTTTCCCTCATTATGTTAATTATAATGTATAGACATGTGATAATAAACTTTTACAAATAAAACCTCATATGTTCTATATTTACAATAATTAACACCAGTAGGGAAAATATTCATTCTAATGTGCAATATTTTAGACTAATCAGTGTCCCCGTTAAGGAGTTGAGGTTGGGTTGCATCGTTTTTAGGATTAGCAGGTGGTTCGCCGCACTTGTAAGGGTATGCATTTGGTTATATACTGTCTATTCACGTGACCGTGGAATGTCGTGTTTCGTTTGCAGCTCAAACAAAACACGGGCTTCCTAGGATACCTAACTATTCCATTTCTATGATGATTACCGTATGCCTTTAATGTGATTACTTGCCTGTGATGTGTGTGTGTCTATATGTTTTACATTCGCATAAGCCCTGCGTCCACCCTGCCGTATGTTAAGTTACCTTACGGTGAAGACCCGATACCCTATGACGAATACGAATGGCATATAAAAATATTGTATTTTCTTTTTCATATTATGATTTTCTGGTGTGATTTGATTCTAGATAATAAGTGTTATTATATAAATGATGGGACTACATTAGTATGATTAATGTAAAGAAAATAAACCTTATTTGATGTTGTAGGATCCGATTTTCAAAACTATCTGTTTTTCAAATCGCGTGGTTCCTTCAGCGATATCAAGTTCATTACATTAAGGGTTTTTATCAAAACCAACCGTAGCCCTCCGATTTTAGATTAGTAAAGTACTTCGTATTTGTGTTGCATTTATTAGCCTTTATCTAGGCGTAGTGTACGGTAGCTAAGTGATACTTTTCTGCCGCATATGATGCGATTAGTTAGAACAGTCGCATAGCATTGTCGCCCTTTGTCAAGGGCTCGTCCCGGTGGATTTAAATTAGTCACGAAATGACTGGTTGAACTTGACTAGCGACATATGGTTTGTTGGCCTTTGTCAAGATCATAAGCTGCTTGGGGTAAAAACCATATCGGGAGATTCAGTTGTTGAAACTTGCAAGGTTGATTGCATACCTTCTATGGAGTAGGGTGACTTGTTGGCTTTTGTCAAGGTTACCATGCCATGGTAGTTTGGATCCTGATTCCACTGTGAGTAACAGTTACTCCCAGGTGATTTTCACTTCACAAATAGATAACCTATTAGGTGACAAGAAAGATGTTTATGAGGTTATGCCTATAAGGAAACGGGGTTATTCAATTGGGTCCGTACGAGTGTTAGTGATATATGCGCTATAGGCCATTATTGTATAATACTGGTTTGTATATTACATATTAGAAGCTTAGGATATACACGGATATAGTAACAGTCTTGCTTGAAATGGTAGTATGCTACCTGGTTTGTTTCTACCTCAATATGTGCATGTGTTTATTTTAGCATATCGCTTATACATATTGTTAGAACCCTTAGGATCTTTGCTTGATTACTAGCGTTGTGATGGCAGTCACACTAGTGGGGGATGGGTAGTCTATAAGCACATCCTTATACAGGTCCCTAGTCGTAGGATTATCGAGATGGAGTATCGATACTCTAGAGTAGACTAGTGTATACGCTTCTCATCCCAGTAGGGGAGATGGTCTGTCCCACAGCCATTAGTACGACGTACTGGAGATAGTATGCAGGTGCTCGTTGGGTTATGAGTACACTGGACAGGACTCGTAGGGAGCTGCTGGTGGGTATTATACCTATCATCGGGTAGCAGTTCCCAGGTGACATGAGTACAGCTTAGTTTGTCGACTTGACACTGCTACTTCGCCTCGAGTGTGTTCCCACTGTTCTTAGATTACTACCCTACCAAGGTTCAAAGGAGTCGTGCAAACAGATAGTAGTTGGGTGCAGTCCCGAAGCACTTGGAGGCAGTGGCGGTTAGATAGGATTCGTCTCTCCCGGTATTGGGCGTTGATATCGCGTTGTGTTCGGAAATCCATTACACAAAGTCCCTGGCTAGGGCAAACAAGATTTACTGGTAGGTACTCCAGTAGTTTCTCAGGGTGTTTTGGGCTACACTCCGACATGACTTATTGCGCTATTAGGGGTCTGACAGCTACTGCCACCTTAGGCCCGATATGCGGTACTCTTAGACATACAGACCGGACTGTACGGAGATTGTCACAGATATGCTCTGTAGGAGTTCGGATGAGTTTGCTCATCGGACTTCTTATCGACAGATACCTGGGTAGTCGTTATGTGCAGCTAGTACCGCAGATGGCTTGTTGTTAAACCCTCTGCCAGCGTAGTGTCGAGTCTTTAGGGTCCCACACATAAGGTTTCCTTGCATCGGGCAAAATATGTAGAGGCCGTCTGGTTTTACGGCAAGGCTTCGATCACATACGTGTACTTGTGCACGTATGGAGTTCGGGCGGATAATACTAGTGGGCTTTGGTTTAAGCCGGAACCTAGTATTATATTGATGGATTATTTTAGTCTCTTTGTATTCGTATTTTTCGGAATACAGATACGGGTATGTATATACGGTGAGGGGTATTCTTGTAATTTTCTCAAGTATACTTCTAGAAGAAGACACCTCATTTTGTATTTAATCTTTTGATTAAAAGATAAATGAGGTGGAGATTTACATTAAATGAAGCATGGCTCTTAGGTGACTCATGAGGGTGACTCACTATGTGACTATTCAAGTATGCTTGATATTTTGCATTTTCATTATTGGATGCTTGATATTATCACAACTCTTAGCCATCTTCATTTGATAATGTTCATTCTACACTCTCACTTCCTCAAGCTCCCCTTCTTCTTTCTCTAACCCTAAATGTCTCATGTGTTGAGAAACCTAGGGTATTTAGAGAAAAACTAATCCATCTTCACTCTCTACATCATCTAGGACATCTAGTTTAGCGAACTAGGTGCCTTAGTTACCTCGAATTTGAGGTTAGAGCTCGGAATATAGACTCTCGGGTGGATCGTCTTTGACTTGAGGAGACCGACGAGGAGGCCCGATCCGTATACGATCTGAGGAGCTTATGAAGAGGAGCAGGACAACAAGAAGACCCGAAGGACATGATACTATGAGGTATAACATTCTTTCCGAGTAGTTAACCTCATACAGTTTTGCTAGCTAGGGTTTATGGTCGATCCCGGGTTTAAGTCGGTGTTGTGAAGCCCATAAAAATCTTTTTTTGCGTATTCGACCTCCCCACGAACCCACGGGGCGCTCGACATCGACATACGGTGGTATCAAATCCTCTCCGCAAGCCTTAGATAGCTTGTAGCGA
The DNA here is from genome assembly GCA_030015575.1 of Agapanthus africanus. Taxonomy (NCBI): domain Eukaryota; kingdom Viridiplantae; phylum Streptophyta; class Magnoliopsida; order Asparagales; family Amaryllidaceae; genus Agapanthus; species Agapanthus africanus. The sequence continues at coordinate 745,282,588 of CM057339.1, read as the reverse complement.
CATTTAAAATCCGTCGTTTTTGTCGCGCACGGACTGCCGACAAAAACAGTACCAAAAAAGTTGTTTTAAGATATTTGCACACCCCGTGGTTTCACGGTATGAACCAAGAAGCCGCAGGGTGGAGCGTAGGGACCTCGGGGATACCTCAAGGGGGACCAAATGTCGGGCCCACCCCCAAGACCACCACAAGGTGGCCTTATTAGGTGGTGACCCGAGAGCACCACAAAATGGTGCTCTCGGGTCTGCCTCCCCTTGGGGGCCACCTCATCGTGGCCCCCGATGGTGGGTATCGCCCTGAGGCCCTCGTATCGATAGTTAATTTTTTCCCCCTCGCCTCCGCGAAGGTTCGGACGGGTTTCGAGTTCGTTTCGACTCCCGGATTGGCTTAAAACGATTTTTTTGGTAATTTTAATGGACAGTTTTTCATGGTCTTGAAAAATTAGTTTCGTTTGCTAATTGTGCGCGGATTTTATAATATTGTGGGTTACTTTACAAGCTTTGTGATGGAAATATGTGTTTGTAAACCTCCGCTAATTGCTATACGTCGATTAGTTGGGGGTTGCACATATCTGTATTGTGATGGTTTGTGGATATGAACTTTATTGGATCGTCGTGATGGAATAGCCGGGGGATGTGAGAAGAGTGTTTTCTTTTCTTTCATTCAATGTAAAAATTGTAAAGTGATGTAATATTATTTTGCGGGGCACATTCGGGTTGAGGTTGTAGCCACCGTTGTATTATTTCTTTTACTGTTTTCTGCTCCTAGGATAGACCCAAGGTGGGGTGCACAAACTACCGGGTTCTTGAATTGCCGCGTGGCCTACTCATTTTACCGAGGGAGGCTGCTTCATTTCGGGAATTTGGCGGGTAGTTTGCCACACCCATAAGGGTCTAGGGTAGGGTTTGGCTTTTCATCACGACCGTGGAATCCGTCTTTCGTTGCAGGCTTAAACGAAATGCCGAATTCCTAGTATATCTAATATGTTCATCTATGATCTGGAATGTCTTTTATTGTGTGAGATGAATGGATATATTATATATGTTATATAATAGACCTTGCTTATGTTTTGCACCCGCGCTAGTCCAGGCCCCGCTCTGGCATTAGTTAAGTAACCTAACGGTGTAAGACGGGGTCTAGTGGCGAATGCGGATGGCATAAGTGTACGTGGTATTTTCGTTTTTTCTGCAATGGTAGGTGCAAATGATGGGACTGCATTATATGATTAATGCAAAGAAAACAAACCAAAGTTGAATCGTTGGAACAATTTCAAAACCACTCGGTTTTTTCAAAAAGAAAACTTTTAAATGCGGAGCTTAAACCACTCCTTTAAAAGCTATCAAGTTCCTTTGATTAAATCAAGTTCATTACGTTCACGGTTTCGCCAAAACCATTCATAGCCCTCCGTCATTTTAGATGGGTATTCAGTAGTATTCAAGATATGTATTTTGACTTTCGCCAACGCATAGTGATTGGTAGCTGCCGGGTATTCATCTATAGCGTAGATAGATGCGTCGGTTTAGGACAGTCGTACTAATATTTTAGCCTTCATCAAGGGTATATACGGGTGGGTTCAAATTAACGTGGACAATGACGGGTAGAACTTGACTTACGACTTATGATATGTTGGCCTTCGTTAAGGTCATAAGAGTTTGGGGCAAAAATCCACATCGGGAGTTTCTAAGGAAACTGAAAGTTGCTAGTGTTGCATACCATTTTGAGTGTGATAATTTTGGTAGGATTCCTTCAGGATTATCACACAATGATATTTGGATCCCGATCCTACTGTAAGTATCCGCAACTCCTCGGGAGATTTTTTCACTAAAACAATCAATGTTATAAACCAAGTAGTTGTCTAGAACGGTGTTAGCGGGACTATGCCTCCAGGGAAAAGAGGTTATGTAATTAAGGAACTTCGCGAAAGCGTTGGAAAACCTCCCTCGAAGTACCAACACTAGCCTGGCCGAAAGGTTAAGCAAGTATTGTAAGAGTGAGATTGATCCTGACTAATTCATGTTTTATGGTTTGAGGAAGGATTCGAGATACAGTGGGAGCCATCCTGTTTAGATAAACTAATAACCAATCTAAACTTGCAAGAGCATCATGCTAAGTGTTCTCTCTCTCTCTCTCCAAATTGCAGCGACCAGGTGACCAGACTTAGGTTACAGCTAGATAATAAATTGACTGAGCCATACTAAATTGATTGGCAAAGGTTTGTCTAGATGTCCATTACCTATGAGAAGCTGTGCCACCACCTTACTACTAAAGCCCCGCCGTCCCATGTCCAGTTTGCACCGTCGCAGATGTTCATATCCATAAGACAAGGGAAAAAGACAGTGCGAATGCCAAGTGCCTCGTGTTGTCCTTAGTAGATGGTGTAAACCAGAGGCAGTATGACAAGATGGACTTAGCTTCCATCTTCCTCCATAACAAAGATTTATATAGAGAGCAATCTCGTATCGCAAGATATGAGACCTCGAAGGAATTGCTCCAAGCAAGGTTGGTTGTCGGGTCTAGGGGACCACATCCCTACAATGATCAGCTATATTAAAAAGCTCACGGACCTGAGGACCACGTTGGAGAACGAGTTATGTACTAACTTGATTCTACAGTCCCTCCCTTCTACTTACGCTCTGAAGGAAACCAGGGAGACACCTGTTCTGCTTATTAGAGAATCTTCCTCTTCTAGATCCAAGGCAAAAGCCAAGGGAAAGAAGAAGAAAGCCTTCACCAAGCCGATAGGCGGTGTCAGTAAGGTAGAAGGAAAGGGAAGGGCAAATGTTTCGAGGCTAACAGTAGGGAAGGAGGATTGTTCCTATTGTCATGAGAAAAGCATTGGCAGAAGGAATGCAGGGCTTGGAAAGCCAAAATCCAGGATCCGAAGCACGTTGTGGGTTCGGATTCGGGTGTGTTTGTGATTGAAAACTGTATGTCAATTAACTCTACTTTCTGGGTACTAGATACCGGATCAGGATCTCATATCTGTAATTCATTACAGGCTTTGAGAAACTGTAGAGTTATCAGTGCAGGTGATATGATTCTCAGGGTTGCTAACGAAATGAGTGTGGACGCTGTATCCGCACGGGAATATCACCTAGGATTGGCAAGTGGGAAGATATTGATTTTATGTAACTGTTTGTGTGTACCTACTTTAGCTTGTGATATCATATCTGTATCTTTACTTTCTAAAGAAGGATATGATTTTACATTTGTAAGCGATGTGGTCCACATCCACCTTAATCATGGTTTTATTAGGTCAGGTACACTAGATAACGGTATATACGTATTAAATCAAGCTCAGGTTTTCAACGTCCAGAACACACATAAAAGAAAGTCTCCAGAAATAAATAAGGCTTTCTTATGGCATTGTAGACTGGGTCACATCAATGAAACAAGGTTGACGAAGTTACATAAAGAGGGATATTTGGATCCGTTCGAATATCAATCTTATGCAACTTGTCAATCATGTCTCATAGGAAAGATGACAAAGACGCGAGCTTTTGGGGCTCATACACAACGACGTGTGTGGTCCAATGTCTACACATGCACGAAATAGTTATTCCTATTTCATTACTTTTACGGATGATTTTTCTAAGTTTGGACATGTCTTCCTGATGAAACATAAATCCGAGGCATTTGAGAAATTCCGAGAATATAAGAATGAAGTGGAAAAACAAACTAGCAAAAGTATCAAGACACTTAGATCTGATCGAGATGGTGAATACTTAAGTGCCGAGTTCCTGGATTACTTAAAAGAAAATGGAATTCGCTCTTAGCTTACTCTTCCATACATATCTCAACACAACGGTGTATCGGAAAGGCGGAACAGAACCCTATTGGATATGGTACGTTCCATGATGAGTAACGCTGAGTTGCCGCGATCCTTCTGGGGTTATGCACTAGAATCAACTGCATATCTTTTGAACAAGGTTCCTACCAAGACTGTCCCTACCTAACCATATCAGATGTAAGGTAGGAAGAAACCCTATCTTCAGTATCTGAAGATATGGGGATATCCAGCTTTTGTAAAAAAGCAGCATGCGGACAAGCGTGAGGCACGCTCAGTACTGTGTAAGTTTGTGGGATACCCAAAAAACTCCAGGGTTATCTTTTCTATTATGCAGAGGAACAAAAGGATTTTGTTTCTTATCATGCCCACTTTTTGGAAAATCAATTTTTGGAAAAAGAAACTAGTGGGAGCGCAATAGAACTGGAAGAAATTCCAGAACCACAAGCTATTACTGAAAGCATGGTAGAACCAGAGATTTCGAAAGAACAGAACATCCCCGAACCACTCTAAAGGACTAGTAGGCGGTCTCATCCGCCCGAGAGATACTATGGTTTTCTCATAGACGGGGATAGAGAAGATTGCATCATTGATAATGATGAGCCAACTAGCTTCCAGCTAGCTATTCAAAGCGGTGACTCGATAAAATGGCTGGATGCAATGTGGACCGAGATGGAGTCCATGTACACCAACAAAGTGTGGACTTTGGACATTGCTCCAGAAGGGTAAAACCCATAGGCTGTAAATGGATCTTCAGAATGAAGATTGGTGTAGATGGACAGGTTGAAGGCTAGACTTGTTGCAACAGGTTTTCGTCAATGACCTGGTTTGGACTATGATGAAACCTTTTCTCCAGTGACTATACTCAAATCCATTCGGATCCTTCTTGCTATTGCTGCCTTACACGATTATGAGATTTGGCAGATGGACGTAAAGTCCTCTTTTCTAAATGGTAATTTAGAAGAGTACGTCTATATGGATCAGCCAGAGGGTTTCATTTAGAGTGGGAGCAGCGGGAAAGTGTGCAAGTTTCTTAAATCCATTTATGGATTAAAGCAGGCATCGCGGAGTTGGAACATCTGTTTTGATGAGACGGTCAAAGAATTCGACTTTATCTAAAATCCTGATGAACCGTGCATCAATAGTAAGATTGTAGCAAGAACTGTGGTATTCCTCGTCTTGTACATGGATGACATTCTCTTGATAGGAAATGACTTTCCTATGCTATAATCAGTCAAAGGATTCTTGTCACAGAGGTTCTCCATGAAAGACCTGGGTGATACCTCCTACATTCTGGGGATCCAGATCTATCGTGATAGATCTAAGAGGATGTTTGGACTTTCACAGTCCTGGTACATCGACACCATACTGAAAAGATTCAGTATGGAAGATTCAAAGCGCGGTAATCTACCGGCTTGTCACGGAATCACCCTCTCCAAAGAGATGTCTCCCAAGACTGATTTGAAAAAGGGCTCGCATGTCGATTATACCCTACGCTTCCGTGGTAGGCTCTATAATATATGTGATGTTGTGTACCAGACCAGATGTTTCTTACGCACTTAGCGTGGTAATCCGATATTAGTCAAACCCATAGGAGAACCACTAGATAGCAGTAAAGAACATTCTCAAGTACTTGAGAAGGACTAAGGAGATGTTCTTGGTGTATGGCGGAAAAGACCTCCAGATCGAGACCTTTGCTGACCCCATCTTCCATAGTGATAAGGATGACTCCAACTCCATGTTGAGTTATGTCTTTACCCTCAATGGAGGGGTGGTCTATTGGAAGAGCTCCAAGCAGGACACCGTTGCTGGCTCGACGATGGAAGCGGAGTATATCGCTGCTTATGACGCTGTGAAAGAAGCAGTCTAGATGAGGAAGTTCCGAACAGAACTTCAGGTGGTTCTGTCCATTGTAGATCCAATACCTCTGTATTGTGACAACAATGACGCTATAGCTTTAGAAAAGGAACCTAGGTCCCATCAGAAGTCCAGACATATCTTTAGGTGGTATCACCTGATCAGGGAGATCGTTGATCACCGGGAGATCGAGCTGTAGAGAGTAGATACGGAGAACAACACTGCAGATCCACTCACAAATTAGACACAGTTCGAGAGGTTATTTGAGATGATAGGTCTGCGATATGCCAATATATGGCCGTAGTGCAAGTGGGAGATTGTTAATGATATATGACCTAGAGGCTATTATTGTATCATACTGGTTTGTATATTACATATTGGAAGCTTGGGATATACACGGATATGGTAACAGTCTTGCTTGAAATGGTAGTATGCTACCTGGTTTGTTTCTACCTCAATATGTGCATGTGTTTCTTTTAGAATATCTCTTATACATATCGGTAGAGCCCTTAGGATTTTTGCTTGATTACCAGCGTTGTGATGGCAGTCACACTAGTGGGGGCTGGGTACTCTATAAGCACATCCTTATACAGGTCCCTAGTCATAAGATTATCGAGACGGGGCATCGATATTTCAGAGTAGACTAGTGTATGCGCTTCTTATCCCAGCAGGGGAGATGGTCTGTCCTACAACCATTAGTACGTCATACTGGAGATAGTATGTGGGTGCTCATTGGGTTATGAGTACACTGGATAGGACTCGTAGGGAGCTACTGGTGGGTATTATAACTATCGTCGGGTAGCAGTTCCCAGGTGACATAAGTACAGCTTAATTCGTCAACTTGACACTGCTACTTCGCCTCGAGTGTGTTCCCACTGTTCTTTTATTACTACCCTACCACGGCTCAAAGGAGTCGTGCAAACAGATAGTAGTTGGGTGCAGTCCCGAAGCACTTGGAGGCAGAGGCGATTAGATAGGATTCGTCTCTCGCGGTGTTGGGCGTTGATATCGCGCTGTGTTCGGAAAGCCATTACCCAAAGTCCCTAGCCAGGGAAAGCGAGATTTACTGGTAGGTACTCAAGAAGTTTCTCAGGGTGTTTTGGGCTACACTCCAACACGACTTATTGCGCTATTAGGGGTCTGACGGCTACCACCCCCTAGGCCCGATATGCGATACTTTTAGACGAACAGACCGGACTGTACGGAGATTGTCACAGATAGGCTCAGTAGAAGTTCGTATGAGTTTGCTCGTCATCCTTCTTATCGAAAGATACCTGGGTAGCCGTTATGTGCAGCTAGTACCGCTGACGGCTTGTGGTTAAACCCACTGCCAACATAGTGTTGAGTATTTAGAGTCCCACACAGAGGGTTTCCCTGTATCGGGCAAACGATGTAGAGGCCATATGGTTTTACGGCAGGGCTTCGATCACATACGTATACTTGTGCACGTATAGAGTTCGGACGGATAATACTAGTGGGCTTTGGTTTATGCCGGATCCTAGTATTATATTGATGGATTATTTTCATCTCTTTGTATTCGTATTTTTTGGAATACAGATACGGGTATGTATATACGGTGAGGGGTATTCTTGTAATTTGCTCAAGTATACTTCTAGAAGAAGACACCTCATTTTGTATTTAATCTTTTGATTAAAAGATAAATGAGGTGGATGTATGAGGTGGAGATATACATTAAATGAAGCATGGCTCGTAGGTGACTCATGAGGGTGACTCACTATGTGACTATTCAAGTATGCTTTATATTTTGCATTTTCATTATTGGATGCTTGATATTATCACAACTCTTAGCCATCTTCATTTGGTAATGTTCATTCTACACTCTCACTTCCTCAAGCTCCCCTTCTTCTTTCTCTAACCCTAAATGTCTCATGTGTTGAGAAACCTAGGGTATGTAGAGAAAAATTAATCCATCTTCACTCTCTACATCATCTAGGACATCTAGTTTAGCGAACTAGGTGCCTTAGTTACCTCGAATTTGAGGTTGGAGCTCGGAATATAGACTCTCGGGTGGATCGTCTTTGACTTGAGGAGACCGACGAGGAGGCCCGATCCGTATACGATCTGAGGAGCTTATGAAGAGGAGCAGGACAATAAGAAGACCCGAAGGACATGATATTATGAGGTATAACATTCTTTCCGAGTAGTTAACCTCATACAGTTTTGCTAGCTAGGGTTTATGGTCGATCCTGGGTTCAAGTCGGTGTTGCGAAGCCCGTAAAAATCGTTTTTTACGTATTCCGCCTCCCCGCGAACCCGTGGGGTGCGCGACATCGACTTATAATGAGAGCACAGAGGACCTCCATTGAAGTACTTACACTGACCTGGATGACCGGTTACTAAACTTGTAGGGTGTACACGATCCCGATTAGTTCTCTTTTTTAATGATTGAAGGAGAATTAGATGAAATCGTGGGAGCCATACTGATTAGATAAATTAATAAACTAATCTAATATTGCAAGAGCGTATGCTGAGTGGTTCTTTTCTTTCTCTGGCACCGCCCATGACTGATCTTAAACTAAAACTCGTAAAACAAAATTAACCGAACATTTTTACTATCATTGGTTTTGGAATGTCAAGATTGCTCTAATTCATGACAATATCGCATATGTCCTTGATAGTCCTACTTCCCCTTTACTTACTTCAGAACCTTCTGTATCAGATAAAGAGATCCATATTGCTTGGAAGGCCATTTCATATAGTTACATACAAACTCGGAGAATTTGCTTCATTCAAAGATGGCACCTGGTTCTGGAGAAAGTGGATTGTATATTGATATAATTCAATTGTCTCTCCCTTCCACCTTATCTCAAGTTGAGAACTCTTTCAAAAAGGAGAATACACCAGTTACGCTTGTTGGATGGTCTTCTTGCAAACCTAAGGTTGAAACTATATCTAATGGAAAGAGAAAACCAACTAGCCTAAGTTCAGTGTACAGAAGGTAAGATGCAGAGACATCATAAGGGGTTGTAGTTGAAAGGAAAGGAGATTGCAACTACTTTCATGAGTCCGGGCAGTGGAAGATGCATTACTTGGAATTCCTGACCACCCCTTGAAGCGTTTTGATGCTTCATCTTTTGATGTGTTAGTAATTGAAAACTGTTTCTCAATCAACTCTACTTCTTGGATATAGTATAGAGGATCATGATCCCATATCTGTAAGGTGTTACAGATGCTGAGAAGGAGTAGAGTATTGTGAAAGCATGATTTGATCCTCAGAGTCGGAAATCGGAGCAATTGTTGCTATTGGGGAAAATCACCTGGTTTTACCTAGCGGCAAACATAACTGTTATTGTGCACTAACTTTACTTTTAAAAAGAATATCCATATCTTTATTTGATAAATAAGGATATTCAAATGTTGAAAATTATATTATGAACATTTACCTTCATCAAATGTTGATTGGGTATGGTGCATAGAATAATGGTATAGACATTCTTAACCAAAATACAGTTCTCAACTTACAACACACGGAGTAAGAATTATTGAACTTTTAGGACTTATACATATTGATGTATGTGGTCCGATGTCTATATGGACAAGGGGTGGGTACTTATATTTCATTCCATTTACCTATGAGGCCTCTAGTTTTGGACACGCTTTCTTGTTGAAACGCAAAGTCCAAAGATTTTGATAAGTTCATAGAGTATAAAAATGAAGTAAAAGACAAGACATTGGAAGTATCATGATTCTTCAATGTGATCGAGGAAGTGAATGGTTAAGCTCAGTATTCCGTGGTTATCTAAAAGAGAATATGATTCTCTCTCAAATCACTCATGATTGAGAATTGATGAGTTGCGTCTTTTCCATTTTGTGGGTATGCACTGGAAACTGCTGCGTACTAATTGAATAAAGTTCTATCTAAAAAAATACCTAAGATTTTATATGTGATATAGAATGGAAGGAGACCATGTTTTAAGTTTGTTAAGATATGGTGTTATCCGACTTATGCCAAAAGCAGGATCTGGACAAACTCTATGCACATTTCAGTAAGGTGCAGTTTATGGGCTATCCCAAACATTCGCAAGGGTTTAACTTCTACCATGTTAATGATCAAAAGTTGTTTTGTTCTCGGCACGCCACTTTTTTAGAAAATGAATTTCTTGAAAAAAAAATTAGTGGGATTATGGTAGAACTGGAAGAGTTTCAAGAACCACAAATGGTTACCGAAAGTTTAGTATAATCTGAGAATTCAATTGTACCCGACAAACTTTAGCCACTCTGCAGATCTAGTAGGTGACCTCATTTTCCTAAGAGATACTACGGTTTCCTCGTAGATGGTGACAGGAAGGTTTGAATCATGTGTGATGATGACCCTACTAGTTATCAGCAGACCATAGAGAGTAGTGATTTCCGACTGATGGCTGGATGCCAAGATATCCGAGTTGGACTTCATGCACTCCAACAAAGTATGGACCTTGTTGGATGCTCTTGAAGGGATAAAACCCATTAGGAGCAAATAAATCTTCCAAAAGAAGATCAGTGCAGATGGAAAGGTAGTTACCTAATAAAGCTGGACTTGTAGAAAAAGGTTTTCGTCAAATACCCGGTATGGATTGTGATGAAATCTTTTCTCTAGTATTTATGCTGAAGTCCATATGGATACCACTTGCCATTGTTGTCCTTCAGGACTCTGAGATATGGCAGGTGGAAGTATATGACTCTGTTCGAGGGCTTTGTAGTCGGTGTGAGCAGCAGAACGGTGTGCAAGTAGCTTAAGTCCATTTATGGACTAAAGTAGGTATCGCCAGATGGATCATCTGTTTTTATGTGACAGTCAAAGTGTTTGATTTTATCAAAATTATAGATGAACATAGTATTTGTAAGAAATATGTAGGGAGTACCGTCACATTACTCATATTGTATGTGGATGACATCCTCCAGATAGGAAATGATGTTCATATGCTACAATTCGGTTAAATTATTAATGTCACAAAGGTTTCTCCATATAAGATTTGGTAATATATCAATTATCCTGGCGACTAGATCTATAGAGATAGATCTAGATGGATTTAGGGATTGTCCCAATCCGGGTACTCTGACACCATTTAAAAGAATTTTTGAATGGAAGACTCTTAGCGCGGTAATGTGCCCGCATATCAAAGAGTCGCCCTCTTTAAAGAGATGTCTTCTAGATTGATGAGGAGAAGGACTCTCATTAATGACATTCTACATGTTTCGGCAGTAGGGTCTATAATGCTACAAGACCAGATATAGCTTATGCACTCACCGTGGCAAGCAGATATTAGTCCAATTCTAGAGAAATAAAGGATAACAGTGAAGAACATTCTCAAGTACTTGTGAAGCACTAAAAAGATGTTCTTAGTGTATGGTAATGGAAGCCTTCAAATGGAGGCGGTTACCGATTTCAGCTTCCAATGTGACTTATATGACAGAATGTCTGTAACGGGTTATAAGTTTACCCTATTTTGAGGAGCAGTATATTGGAAGGGTTACAAGCGGGATACTAAGCCTAGAATGACGCTGGATGCTGAGTATGACTCAGCAAAAGTATGTATCCTAAGAAGCTATTTGGATAAACAAGTTCATTTCTAAACTTGAACCCATCAGATATCTAGACAAGTTCTAAGACAGGTATCGCTTGATTCATGAGATAATAGATCTCCGCGAGATTAAGATAAAGAGAGAAGAAATTAAAGATACTGTAGCGGATCCACTCACTGAGGCTATTTCTCAAATACGGTTTGTGAAAATGTTATTTGAGAAGTTAGGTATATGATACTGCAATAATTGACCTTAAGTACAAGTGGAAGATTGTTAAATATAGGTGCCCTAAAAGAAATTATTGTAATTGTACATGGACCTATATGGATAGAACATTCTTGCTCGAGATGATAGTATGTATCTGGTTTGTCTTTATCATTCATGTGTATATGTTTTACTTGCTATCACGTATCGCTAATACATGCTGATAAAACCCTTAGGATCTTCGCTTGACTACTAGGATTATGATAGGGATCATACTGGTAGGGCATGGGTAGTCCATAAACACATCCTTAAATGATCCTAGTCATGGGTAGTCCATAAGCACATCCTTAAATGATCCTAGTCATGAGAGTATCAAGACAGGGAATTGGTGCAGAGTAGAGTAGTGTATACGTTTCTTGACTCGGTTGGAGGGCGATGGATTGTCCTACAGCCATTGGTGTTTGACACCAAAGATTGTATACAAGTGTCATTGGAGAATGAGTACACCGAATGGACTCGCCAAGAACTCCTACATGGTATTATACCTATTATCAAATAGCAGTTCTTTGGTGACGATTATACAGGATAGTCCTTTGACATGAGATCGCCATAGTGTCTTATGTGTGTTCCCATTATACTTTGATTACTACCCAACCACAGATTTAAAGAGCCGTGCATACAGGTTTTAGTTGGGTATAGTCCTAAATCACATGGAGGTAGTGTGCGGTCGAGGAGATTCGTCTCTTCCGGAATAAGTAGTCAATGTCGCGTTGTGCAAGACATGACTATAACCAGAAATCCCTGGCCAGGATCGTTGAGATAAACTAATTAGTATTATCAGTTGTATTTTGGATGGTTATGAGTTCGATTTTTGCATGACTTATTGGTTATTGGGGTTCTGACAGTTTCCACCCCTCAGACCCGGTATATGATACTCTCTGATGAAGAGACTGGACTGTACGGTAATAGTCACTGATAGGCTTTGTTGGGTTCAGATGAGTTTGCTCGTAGACCTACCTCTTGATCAATACCTATGTAGTTGTTATGTGCACCTAGTACCGGCGGCGTGCTTGTGGGTTAACCCGTGAGGGGATTGATCTGAAAGTGTTTTAGATTCAATCTGATATGATCGTGTTTAACTCATTGCTAGCTTATTGTTAGGTCTTTGGATTCCCAAAACGAAATTGCCTGCCCAGGAGAAATGATGTGTGGCGTGCGAATGGGGATAGGTGCGGAAGTTTGATTAAATACGTGTATATGATAAATGTATTTTAATAGGATATTTGATAATACTAACCGGATTATTTATGAGCCGAATTATTAAGTCAAGTATTGACTTAATATCCATATATTTACTATTTTGTATATGATACACACACACACACACACACACTCTCTCTCTTTCTCTCATTAGTATACGATACTAATGTATTATTATGTATATGATATATTTATACTCTCTCTCTCTCATTATACACGCACACACACACACATATACTCTCTCTCTCATTCTTTATGTTTGGGATACATATAATGCATGCATGTATTTTTATTCGGATAAAAAAACTTTTTGTCACAAAGTGACAAATGAGAGGCATGTGAAGGGGTGGGGGACATATGCAAACCCACCCTCTTCTTTATGACATGTGGAAGAGAGAGAAAAAGAGGGAGATGAGAATAAAAAAATAGATTCTCATTCTCTCTTCATATTTTTTAGAGAAGGGAAAATTATGAGAGGGCTTCTTCATCTTCTTCTTCCTCTTGAAATTGAGAAGAAAAGAAAAAGAGAGAGCTTCATCCATCATCATCATCTTCTACCTCAACTTCCTAGCAAGATGTGAGAGCTAGTTGCCTCACACTTGAAGTGTTCTTGTTTGAAGTGGATGCTTGGGTTGGGTTCTTTCATCGTGGATCATCTTCGGCGAGACGGTCGGCCACCAAGCTCGTTCTGGATACTCAAAGAGCCTAACTTGGGTCTTCAACTAGAGAGTGGATACGCTACAAAGGTTTTATCCCCTTTAAACCCTTGTTTTATTCTCTTGAGTCTGTGCAATTGCTTGTAAATGGATGATTTTTAGGTTTGTGTTCGGTGCTATGTATTAAAAAAATTTGTTCTATGTTTCCGCCGCGGTCCGCAATTGTTGCGACCCTAGCACCGCGCACTAACACATGCAACTAATTAGAATTTACATGCAAATTGTTAGAAATTATAGGAAAGTGCTTACAAGTTACAGACAACTTATTAGAAATTACAAGCAACAAATTAGAAGTTACAGGCAAGTGGCTAGAAATTAAAGGCAAGTGCATAGAAATTACAGGCAATTATTTAGAAGTTACAGTAAAATGCTTACAAGTTACAGGAAACTTATCAAAATTTACAGGCAAGTGCCTAGATATTACAGGCAACTGCAAATAAAAAGATTCATAAAACAGTTTCTAAATTTCATTCAGATGCATACTTAACCAATAGAAAAATTTACAGCAAAATTATAACGAACATAGTAATGTTTTAATACAAAAGGTTCACGAAACTTGATGATGGATAAATAAAAAAAATACCGTGTTGGCTATAGTGCCCTCAAGGCAGTTATTGTAATCACAGGCAGGTGATTATGATAATTGAGGGAGGACCTATACGGATAGAACAGTCTTACTCAAAATGATAGTATGCTATTTGGTTTGTCTTTATCATCCTGTAAATGCATTATGTGGTATTACATATCACTATTACATGTTAATAGAGCCCATAGAATTCTTGCTTGACTACCAGCATTATGATGCAGATCATATACGTAGGAGCTGGGTGTCTATCAGCACATCCTTAAATGTCCCTAGTCGTGGGAGTATCGAGACTGGGAATTGTTACTCCAGAGTTGAGTAGTGTGTACATATCGAGACCCCGACGAGGGGCGGTGGCCGGTATCATAAGACATTGGTGTCAGTTAGTCACCAAAGATAGTATACAAGTGCTCATTGGGTTATGAATACACTGGACGGACTCGCCAGGAACATGCTGTTGGTATCATACCTATTGTCAGATAGAAGTTCCCAGGTGCATATGTACAGGTTAGTCTATCGACCTGAGATCGTCATTTGTCTCGTGTGAGTTCCCACTGTGCTTTGATTACTACCCTACTATGGCTCAAAGGAGTCGTGCAAACAGGTTTTAGTTGGATACAGTCCCGAGCAATATGGAGGCAGTGAGCGGATCGTCGGGATTCGGCTCTCCCGGTATTAGGGGTTGATGTCGTGTTGTGTACGGGTGGCCATCACAAGAAATCCTTGGCCAAGATAGTCGAGAATTACTGATTTGGATCAGTAGTATCTTAGTTGGTGATGGGCTTCATCCCGAGACGAAATGTCACGTTATTAGGGGTCTGACTTTATCCACCACACTAGACTCGATATGCAATACTCTTAGACGAACAGACATGACTGGACAGAGATTGTCATGGACAAGCTCAGTAGGGATTTGGATGAGTTTGCTCGTCGGCCTTCCTTTCGCTCAATACCTGGGTAGCCATTACGTACAGCAAGTGCCGCTGACGTGCTTGTAGTTAAACCCACTAGCAGTGTATTTACGAGTCTTTAGAGTCCCACATAGAGGGTTTACCTGCTTCGGGCGAAACGATGTAGAGGCCGTATGGTTTTACGACAGGGTTCGATCATATACGTGCACTTGTGCATGTATCATGATTCGGACGGATAATACTAGTAAGCTTTGGTGTAAGCCGGATTCTAGTATTATATTGTTGGATTATTTTCATCTCGTTGTATTCGTATTCTTCGGGATACGGATGCGGGTATGTATATACGAATGAGGGGTATTCTTGTAATTCATTACAAGGTGCTTCTAGAAGAAGACACCTCATTTTAGTTTTAATCATTTTGCTTAAATGGTTAAATGAGGTGGTGGGATGAGTTGTGCATTTGCATTTATTGTAGCATGGCTACTTCGTGACTCATGAGTTACTACTGTGGAATGCTTGATATTTGTGTGGGGTTGTGAGATATTTTTTGAGAATAGAATTCATTCACAACACTTAGCCATTTTCTTCCATGGTTGCTACACTCTCATCTCCTCAAGGTTCTTTTTCTACCTCCATCCTAAATGTCTCATGTGTTGAGAAACCTAGGGTGTTTAGAGACAAATCAATCCATCATTAGACTCAACATCTTCTAGGCTATCTAGTTTGGCGAACTAGGTACCCTAGTTACCTAGGCTATGAGGTAGGAGCTCAAAATATAAATCCTCAGGTGGATCATCTTCGATGGAGGGAGACCGAAGATCAAGCTTGATCATGAAGGCCTCTAGGAGCTTGGGATGATGGTTAAAGTCCGAAGGACACGGATCATTCGGTATAACCTTTCTTAACTCCTCTATATGTTTGCTAGCTTAAGGTTTATGGTAGATCCGTTTTATGGGGTTGTTCTAGCACCAGTTTTATAAAAATTTTGTTCTGTATTAGGTCACGGTATATGGCCAGGACGCTGGCATAACCCAACATGGTATCAGAGACAACCTATAAACTCTGAACTAGCAGTTTAAACGATATTTAAAGTAACGAAACCGAATCAACTCCGAAACAATACCCACAATATTCTAGTTGCTGTCGAATTTTCAGTCTTCTAAAAGTTTTTTAAACAATTGCAGAAGGCTACTCATCTTGTAACTAGAACACATTTTAAAAACGAGACCCAAAATCCTTAGTACAGCCGGCGAGAACGGGGAAAATACCGGCGTCGCCGGTTTTAGTGGGGAATTAGGTCTTGAATTTTTTGGTGTGTTCTGGGATCTTGAATTTTGGATTTCTGGTATTTTTTGTTTTTGCCCAGATTGCATATTCTGTTATCTTATGGTTTGGGGCAATACAGAGTATTTCGTAGTAGCTATTTTAACATCGTTTATATGTTTCAGTGCATACATTACTATCTGCAACTGTGAATGTCATTAGAGCGGTATAACTCGTCTAACTGCTATATGTTCTATTAGATTGGTTTTCGAACATGACATTCACGGTTATGTTTTGTGTTGTGCTGTGGTAGTGGTTGGATTGTCATAGTGGATAGCCAGTGGTGCAATGATAGTTGTACAGTTCAGATTCATTTGTACATTTGATATTACGGGACGAGCGTCCGACATGTGGACTGCTGTCTCTGCTAGTTTGTATATTATTTGTTTGGGGGCATGACCAGGTTGAGGTCGATGTCACCCTTGGACATATATTTTCTTTTCTATACTAGGATTACCCTATGGTGGAGTTCTCGAATAGCCGGATTCTAGAGAGCAACGGGCCCGCATCTCATGGCGTTAAGACGGAGGGGGCCTCACTCTAGAATTGGTGGGCTATTCGACGCATTCGTAGGGGGTATAGGTTGACCCACGGAGGGGTGCTCAAGTTACCGGATTCCATGAAGTGTTGGGTGGCCCATTCACTTTGTTAATTGGGGTTGCCTCACTTCTGGGATTGGCGAGTAACTTGCCTTACTCGTAGGGGTCCAGGTTTTCATTGCACTGGCTATCTACACAACAGGGAACGTCGGTTCTCATTTGCAGCTCAAATGAAATCCGAGGCTCCAAGATTATTCACCATTCTGTATTGCTTGATGAGATTATGTGATGTTGCCTATATCATTCCTGGGACGAATGTTATACATATTTATATATATACTAGTAGATGTTGTATATGTTTTCCATCTGCGCTAGTCCAGCCCCCGCTCTGCCGATAGTTAAGTAACCTAACGGTGCATGACGGGACCCCGTGGCGAATGCGGATGGCATAAACGTACAATGTATTTTCGTTCTTTTGTGGTGTGATATGGTTTAATTGATGGGACTGCATTAATTCCGATTAATTCAAGGAAAATAAACCTATATGATGTTGTTGGAACCAAGTTTTTAAAAAAACTGATATTACAGACGTTCTCTTTTGCTTTGCACAGTGGTATTCGGTTATGAATAACCAGCACCTCATTCGACGAAGCAAGAGCCGAGATCCCTTCACTCTTGAGAAAAAGTTTGCGTCATCGTAATAACTTCACTATAGTCGATTCTTTTGGTTTGCATCGTGGTATTCAGTTTGGAATATCCTGCACCTCATTCGACGAGGAAAGAGCTGAGATCCCTTCATAGGGAGTGACCTCTTTAGCAAAAGTTTGCGCCATTATATATTTGTAAAACCACTCGGTTCTTTCAACGATATCAAGTTTATTACGTTAAAGGTTTTTCGCTAAAAACCAGTCGTAGCCCTCTGTCATTTCTAACAGGTATTACTTAGTATTCATGCTTCGTATGTTGACCTCTGTCAAGGCACGGTGAATGGTAGCTTGGTATGCGATTATTTAGGACAGTCGCACGGTCATGTTGACCTCTGTCAAGGGCTCGTGCGGATGGGTCTAAGTTAATCCAGGACATGACGGGTTGAACTTGACTTGCGACTTATGATATGTTGACCTCTGTCAAGGTCATAAGCCGCTTGGGGTAAAAATCACATCGGGAGTTTCAAACATACAGGAAACTTACCAGGCATGCGCATACCTTCTGGAGTGTGGTGGCTTGAGTGGCTTCCATCAAGTTATCATGCGATGATAGTCGGATCCCGATTCACACTGATGAATAGGTGTTACTTCTTGGGTGATTTTCAGATGATCCCGACTAATTCTTCTTTTAGGGTTTGAGGGAGAATTCGAGGAAATAGTGGGAGCCATACTAATTAGATAAAGTGATTAACCAATGTAATCTAGGTTAGAGTGCATGCTGAGTGTTTCTTTTCTCTCTCTCTTTGGCAGTGACCATGGCCTGACCTTAAAAACTCATGAACCAAGTTAACCGAACCTTCTTAAAACACTTTGGCTTTCAGATTGTCACGGAGTCGCATATATCATTGCCAATCCTACATCCCTTTTTGCATTTCTCCAGAACACTTCGTATCACTACGAAAATCCATATTGCTTGGATATTCCATCGTATAGTTACATACGAACTCAAAGGAACTTGTTCCAGTTCGGGGATAGATTATGGTTTTGAAGAAATTGAATAGGATTATTCGGTTGTCTTTTCCCTTTACCTTCTCTCAGTTTGCGAGAGCTCCTAAGATTAGGAGAGTACACCTATTGCGCTTATTGGATAGTCTTCTTTCATACCATAGGCAGGTGCCGAAAGGTGGGGAAGGAAGAAAACCAATTAGCCTATGTGTGGTGTACATAAGTTAATAAGTAAAGACATATAAAGGGATTAGAGTAAGTGCAAAGAAGATTGCGACTGCTATCATTCACGACAAAACCGTGTATACCCCTGCCACTCCTACTTCACCTTGCATTTCTCCAGAACACTTTGTATCATCACGAAGATCCGTATTGCTAGGATATGCCATTGTATAGTTACATACGAACTCGAAGGAACTTGTTCCAGTTTGAGGATGGATTCTGGTTCTGGAGAAATAGAATAAGGATTATTCAATTGTCTTTTCTCTTTACGTTCTCTCAGGTTGCGAGGGCTCCTGGTATTAGGAAAGTACACCTATTACGCTTATTGGATAGTCTTCTTCCAAAGCTTAGGCTTGTGCCGAAGGGTAGGGAAGGAAGGAAATCAATTAGCCTAAGTACGGTGTACAGAAGGTACTAAGTAAAGAAATATAAAGGGATTGGAGTGAGGGCAAGGAAGTATACGGTTACTGTCATGAATCAGGATAGTGGAAGAGGAATTACTAGGAATACCCGGTTACCCTTTCGAAACATTTTCATTTTTCAGTTTGACTGTGCGATATTAATTGAAAACTGTTTTCCCAATTAGATTCTGACTCCAGGGTATGTATTTACCAGACTTGATTCTCACATCTGTATGGCGTTACAGATGATGAGTGGGAGTAAGATATTAGGAATTGGGTGATTAGATCCTCAATGTATATCAGAATTCTTTATAATTGGTGATATTTGGGAAAATCACCTGGGTTTTGCCTGACGAAAAATATTTGGTTTTGAATATCCTTTGTTATACACCAATTTCAAACTGATATATCTGTACATTTATTTTATAAAGTGAGATATATCCGTTGTTTTACACTAATTTCAAATCGATATATCTGTACCTTTATTTTATAAAATGAGATATAACTTTTTGAAATTATGTCTATCATATTTACCCATATCAGTTGATGATTAGGTAAGATGCATTCAACAATGATGTAATTCTTCTTAACCAAGTACAGTTTTCAACCTACGACGCACAGAATTTGAGTTGTTAAACTCAGTGGACTTATACAAAGTATTGTATGTTGTCCGATGTCCGTTAGGACAAAAGGGTTGGTACTCGTACTATATTCAGTTTACTCATGACTTCTCTAGTTTTAGAAAAGTATTTCGTTGAAATACAAGGTCCAAGTTTTGATAAGATATAAGTATAAGAATAAAGTAGAGAACCATATGTTGCAAGTATTAGGATTCTTCAAGGTGATCGAAGATGTAGAAACTTGTGTTTGGTATTTCGTTGTGAGTAAAAGTTTTGAGAACTTTCTTCTCTTTTAGGTTACTCATAGGTGGATGCATTCCTTGATGAGTAATACTGTATGGCCTTCTTCCATTTGGTTGATATGTGCTGGAAACAGTTGCATGATTTGTGAATCTGGTTCCAATTAAATTAGTGCCTTTGTTTCTATATTAGATATATAGAATGGATTCATATCTTAACGATGTTAAGATATATGGAGTTGTCCGGTTGATGCTTAAAACCAGAATCTGGACAAACTCAAGGTACGTTTCAGTAATGGCAGTTTATGGGTTATCCCGGGATTTGACGAAGGATAAAATTCTACCATCTGGAAGATCATTAGTTATATTGTTCTTAACTCACCCACAGTTTTAGTAAAATGGATTCTTTTTAGAAAAACATTAGTGGGAGTATGGTAGAACTGGAAGTGATTTAAGAACCATAAATGATTACTGAAAATTTATAAGAACCTAAAGATTCAAATGGTTTCGACGATCCATTAGCCAATCCGCAGATTTGGTGGGTAACCTCAGGCACCCGAGAGGTACTTCGGTCTCCTCAAAGACGGTGACAGGGAGGTTTTTGATTACCCAAACTTTCCACTATTGATGTTCTATACTATGAGGTCTGACAGGAGGATGAGTATAACGTCGTTCTAAACTAGCTTTAGAAGTGCACGTGTATATGACTCTGCCAGAGGGTTGTTGCAGTCAGTGGGAGCAGCGGAAGTATAGTGGGCAATGTTGGGTTACGCCAGCGCCCCGGCCATTAATCTGTGGCCAAATGCGGAACAAAATTTTTCTGATCCGGCGCTAACAGAACCCATATCTATGGATCGACTATAAAACCTAAACCAAGCAATCTACAAAGGAGTTTTGAGAGTTATACCGAATGATCTGTTTCCTTCAGTCTTTAACCTTTATCCCAAGCTCCTCGAGGCTTCCTTGATCAAGTTTGATCTCCGGTCTCCCCCATCGAAGATGGTCCCCTTGATATTCTTTAGATCGAGCTCCAACCTCATATCCGAGGCAACTCGAGTACCTAGTTCGCTACACTAGATAGCCAAGATGAAGTAGAGCGTGCGTGGATTAGTTTATCTAAAAACACCCTAGGCATCTCAACACATGAGACAATTAAGGTGGAGGTAGAAGAAGCCATGAGAGGATGAGAGTGTGAGGCTAAGGAAAAATCAAGTGAAGAAATGGCTAAGTGTTGTGAGATATTTGTTGTGAGCATTTATCAAGCATGCTAGCAAAACAAGAAAACAACTCAAGAATAAATATCTCCATGTCTCACAATAAATATCTCACATGAAAAACAAAAATCTAATCATACCACCATGAGTCACCAAGTGAGCATTCTAGATTCAATGCAAAAACAATTACTCACCCTCTCAACCTCATTAAACATTTAACCCTAAATGTTTAAAATAAAATGAAGTGGCAACATCTAGAAGCAATCTTATAAAGAATTACAAGAATACCCTTCATCCGTATATACATACCCGCATCCGTATTCCGAAAGAATACGAATACAATGAGACGAAAATAATCCAACAATATAATACTAGGATCCGGCTTAAAACAAAGCCCACTAGTATTATCCTTCCGAATCATGATCTGTGCACTAGTGTACGTATATGATCGAACCCTGCCGTAAAACTTGCAGGGTTACCGACACTACTACAAATATGGTTTGCCCCTACGGATTTAACGGTAGGGGCAACCCACTGCCCCTACGGATATATACGTAGGGGCGAAAAAAGACCCCGTAGGTGCAAAGGCCGCAGGTGCAAGTTGAGGTCCTGAACTTGCCCCTACGGATAAATTTATGCCCCTACGGATAACACGGTAGGTGCTATAGCCCCTACGGAGTACCCCGTAGGGGTAATAAAATCATATATTTAATTTTTTTTTTGAATATATTGTATATACCTACGGATATACCCGTAGGTCCTATTTAGTCCCCTACGGATATATACGTAGGGGATAAACAGTGGCCCCGACGGACATATCCGTAGGGGCCACTCCCAACACACTGCACTGAGATCGGGGGGAAAATATCAGGAAACCTGATATTTTGCCCCTACGGATATATACGTAGGGGATAAACAGTGGCCCCTACGGACATATCCGTAGGGGCACCCCCAACACCCTGCACTGATATCAGGTGGGAAAATATCAGGTTTCCTGATAGTTTGCCCCTACGGAGAACTCCGTAGGGGCAACAGATATACCTACGGATTAATCCGTAGGTACATTTTGTCTGTATTTTTTTTTAAAAAAGGGCTGCTAGATTTTTTCCCGCCCTGTGCACAATACTATATACATCAATCAAATCATATATTGCAGTATTCATAATCACATCCCACGCATATATATAATATACAAAAGAAACCCAAAAACTGAATATGATATAAATTCAAACCAATATCAATATCGTTTCAAAATGTAGTACAATGTGATATAAATAAATACATGTTTCAAAAAATAAGAACCAAAAAGCTACCCTAGTTTGGTCCAGCTCCACCTCCGAATAACGTTAAAATAACGCGCGCCTGCTCCTCGGTAAATACTCTCCAATGCTACAAATAAGGGAGTCTGAGCGGCATGTGGAGCTGGCGTTGTGGTCTGCGCAGCCGCCGTCGAGGTAGTCGCTTGCGGAGCCGCGGCTGCGGGAGTCTGAGTGGGCGGTGGAGCTACAGGAGCTGTCTGCGGAACCGCAGCCGATGTAGTGGCTTGCGGAGCCGCAGCCGAAGGAGATGCATGTGGAGGCTCGGCCGATCTACCCTGTCGCGTCTGGACATAACGTGTGTAAGAAGCGTGTAAGAACTGTGTATTATTCGAATTCGTTTCATTATTAAGTTATTTCGAAACCCTGTTTGGATATCTAGTTTGGAAAAGCGTTGTTTATTTTAATTACATATGTATGTATGATTAATCAAACTTAATTCTAAAACCAAATAAGCTCAAGCTACGTACTAATTATGGATATGTTGATATGTATATAATATGAAATGATATTTTACTATAAAGTAGTATACATACCAGTATCTCCTTCAACTCCTGAACGGTGGCCCTCAAGCTATCCAGTTCCTGATGGACATGCCGGCCACTGGAGACGGAGGAAGTAACCGCCGGGGTGGAGTCCAACCTCATATGGGCCCTGCTAGGGCCCAATCCCCGGCCTCTCTCCCAACCTCCGTGGTGCCCTCCGTGTGCGGCGTCCAGAACTGGGGTCAGCAGCCTCGGATCGTTCTGTCCGGTAAAATCGATCCCCGAGGCCTGGGCCTGCTCAACCACCCGCTCCTACACCCACATTAAGCAGTAAAGTATAAGTATAAAATTTAAACTTGAACCTTCCAAAACTAAAATTTCAAATTTGGGTAGAAAAAATATTAACACTTACGCAGTACTCCTGGGTAGCGACGTCGGGACATCGAAGCTCGCCCGTGGCGGGATCTGTCGAGGTGCCGTGGACGGCAAGATATGCGGACAGCACGCTCGGTGTACCACCTGACGCCACGGTCCGAGATGTCTGCAATATTAGAAAGTAACTCTTAATATTAGAAATATTAGAGAATAACTCTTAATATTGCAGAATATTAGAGAATAACTCTTAATTTACCGATAACTCCATGGCTCGAGTAATGTTCCTCGAGCCACCTGTGTAAGTGGGGCGACCCCTCTTCGCCGACTTCCTGTTCTCCGTATTCTGAGCGGCCTGTTTCTGCACAACGCATTAACATTTAGTTTTCTAATTAAGAAACACAAAGAAATAAATTATATCATAAATAATGAATTAAATTTAAAATACATACTCGTTTGCGTTCGGAGTCGAAATAAGCGCACAATATAGGCCATGTCTCTACGTCGACTCTCGCAAACGCTGGAGTAGATAGGAGGGCCGCTCTCTCTGCCTCGGGGGTCGCTATCCACAGGGAGTAGCAGTCGGCCTTCAGCTCATTCCTGTTGTATCGGACCTTGGCCTGCATGTTCTTCATCAGGCCATTGTACAGAGCATGAAGGTCGAGCACCCTCCCCGGGTGATCAGGGTCGGCTACAGGCTGAAAATCGTAATCCAACTGAAAATACAAAAAAAACATTGTTATTAAATTGCAAGTGTTAATAATAAATATATTGGATAGATCAAATGAAAATATATATTAATACATACCTGAGCCTGCTCAAAGAAGAGGGCGAATGAGCGCTGTTGCTGCTCGCCCCACTCAACGTGAAGTGGATAGTTCTTCACGATCCGGCTCTCGTCCCCCAAATACCGGCCGAACCTCTCGGCATGAGGACCGGTATAGCGATAGTCAAGGGTAAAAAATAGGGGGAATGCTGCCTCCCCGCTAGCTCTATCAGGCCTCAGCCTATGGGACTGATTCGGGGCTCGAGTCCCCCTCTGGGGGTGGAGAGGCCCTGCGTCTGCACGAAATATCAAGACAATCAATAATAAGACAAAGTTGTATTAAGAATTCAAGTGTGATATATACCTCCGGTGAATAGCGCACGAGCCTGGGCCCGAGCAGCAGCACGAGCGGGACGATAGTTCCTCCGATGAGGAACAACCGGGGTCCCGGACGCATCCCCTCCAACTGTAAAATAAACATAGACGCTAAATCTCCATGAAGTTCATATTTATTCTATAGAGCATATGTAAAATAAATAAATATTTTAAATTTATTCATACTAACCTGCAGACGATGCGGAGGGTATGGAAGCGGCAGGAGTGGCCCCTGTGGAAGGTGTGGACGCACCACCTATAATTAGACAATTAAAAATAGATTTTATAAGTAATTGCAAAAAGAATGTGTAGATCAATAATATAACATTCTAAATCAATATGCATGCACTATAGGACATATAAACATACCCGCAGGTGCGGTGGTGTCACCACCTACAGCTAGACAATAATAAAAATTGCTAAGTAAGAGCAAAAGGAATGTGTATATTTATGATATAGCATTCTAAATCAATATACATACACTATATGATATATAAACATACCTGGAGGAACGGGGGTGGCCTCTGTCCCAGATGTGGACGCATCACCAACAACTAGACAATCAAACATTGACAATATAAGTAATTTTGACATAAACATGCATGAATATCTGTAATATTACATTCAAAATGGATATGCGTGCAGTATACCTGGAGGTGTGGCCAAATCAACACGGAAGGAGGCATCCGAAGGGGTCTCCGATCTGGGTGCAAGACCGGCCCTCTGAAGCTCCCTACGGAGCTCTCCGGGCGGCAGAACCGCTCTGCCTCTGCCTCTGCCTCTGCCTCTGCCTCTGCCGCGGCTGGAGCTCCTGCCGCCCCTCGCTGCTCCCGACATCGTCATCAAATCTAGATAAACGGTTCGTGGACGCATTAGACAATCATTAAAAGTATTGACTATATATGATCTAGAGCGTAAAATGTGAAGTAATAATATAACATTACTGATAACCTTTTTCGTTTCGTGGGCGCATCATACATATCTACTTGGATTTCATCATCGATGTCATTTCTAACCCACGTAACTTCATGATCGGTCGAAGACAACCCGTCCTTCGAAACAGACGGTCGGAGCACTTTAAGCCTTCTCTCTTCTTCGTCCTCATCGCTGTCCTCGTATTCTGGGACATCGTAGACATCTCTAGGTTTCCATCGGCATACAACACTCCACCCCGGATGCTTCAAACACTGTGGGTAGTATACTTGGAACGCTTGGTTCGGAAAGATAAACGGATCGTCCTGACCGTAAAATCGAAGTGTGTTCACACTGGTCAATCCATATTCATCTTTCCAGGTCCCAAGACTGCTTCTCCACCTGTCTATATCGGTTCGCGGATCGTACCAAGTAAAGTAGAATATATAAAAGGGTTCTGATCGTCCGGGATAGTGGATGCCGAGTATACAATTTAAGTACCCATAGTAAATCACACCGTCCGATCCTACCGTCGCAATCCCACTATTCTGAGTGATTCTAGATGTTTCTATGTCCTTAACTTCGAATTTGTATCCAAGGACACCAAATCCTTTGTAATGTGCAACCTCCATACTAGGAAATTGAGCTAAACATCTTGAATCACTCTCAAATGATGCAGACAAGTTCGGATCGTGGATCTAACAAAACAAATTTTACGATAAATACATAACGATACAAGTTTAGATTAAAACCGATAGCAATAAAATGTAATTCGAATAACTTACATGCTCTGTGACCCAATCACAAAAATTATCCTGATGGTATTTTTCCAAACGCTCTTCGTTCCAATCAGGATGCCCCTCACGTACCTCGTTAAAATGAGTTCTGTTTTCGACAAATAATTGTGACATTAATATTATGTCATTTCATACACACAAACACAGATATAACAATTAATCCAAAAGAACTTACTCTCTAATTTGTTCAAGACATACGCAATTAAGCAAGATAAACCGGTATATCTTGTTGATAAACATAGTGTCTACCCTCTTATACTCGGCTTTACCATATGGCCCGTCTTGAATTCTTCGTGGTCGGTTAAGCCTTATCTCAATGTTCTCGTCCAGATAGCGGGAACAAAATGTGGTTGCTTCATCAAGAAGATAACCTTGCATGATAGAACCCTCTGGTCGATTTTTATTGCGTATATACTTCTTAAGAGTGTAAAGGTACCTAATGAGAATATGTTGAATAAATAAACATGGGCATACATGACAAAAATAAATTTATAAATTGCGCGAAACGAAAAATTTAACGTACCTCTCGACGGGATACATCCATCGATATTGTACCGGTCCGGCTAATTTCGCCTCAGTTGCAAGATGAACCGTCAAGTGTATTATGATATCGAAGAATGACGGTGGGAAAATACGCTCAAACTTGCAAAGTATCAATGCAATAGAATTTTCTAGTTTATCCAGCGTCGCAACCTCCAGCTTTTTAGCACACAACTCCCTGAAAAAACAACATAGGTCGTTGATTACCAGACCAACCGAGTCGGGGAGAGAAGTCCTGAGGGCTAATGGAAGAAGGTGCTCCACGATAACATGGTGGTCATGACTTTTCAGCACATCGATCTTGCCCTTCACAATTTTTATTTTCTTGCTGAATGATCCTGAGAAACCTGTGGGGACTTTCAAATCATGCAACACCTGCAGGAATCTTTTCTTCTCCGGTTGTGACATATGATAAGCGGCATTGGGAAGTACAAACTTGTCCGGTTTACCCGCTACCGGTTTAGGGTGCAGTTCACTTCTTATTCCCCACTCTTGTAGATCCATCCGGGCATTCATGTTGTCTTTCGATTTCCCGTCTTTACACAGAAGCAAGTTAAGTATGTGCTCTGATACTCCCTTCTCTATATGCATGACGTCCAGACAATGACGCACTGAATTTGTAGACCAGTACGGAAGCTCGAAGAAAATGCTTAACTTGTTCCAATATTGTGGTTTGACCTATCTCGTCGGATCCATCCCGAAGGTCACGTTATTGTAACCATCCCATTTAGCAGTCACGTCCTCTCCGGACAATGGGGATGGAGGCCCAAGAAGCTCCTAATGACCATCAAAGTGAACCGTGTCTAACCTATAGGGGTGGTCTGGAGGCAGAAAACGTCGATGGCCGCAATAACAAACCTTCCTGCTAAAATTCAAAAATTTTGATGTTGTGTGTTCATGGCAATGAGGACATGCTTTGTGACCATGTACGGACCAACCTGAAAGCATTCCATACGTAAGAAAGTCATTAATTGTCCACATTAAAGCCGCACGCAGTATGAAGGTTGTATTTGTGTTTGAATCATATGTCTCTACACCATCAATGAACAAAGTTTTCAGCTCCTCAATCAGAGGTCGGAGATAGACGTCGATATTGTTCCCCGGTGAGTTTGGTCCGTCGATAAGAAGAGGCATCATAAAGTATGATTGGTCCATAGCCAACCAAGGCGACAGATTATAAATTATCATTACAACGGGCCATGTACTGTGACTTCCAGCCATATAGTTGAATGGGCAGAAGCCATCGGCAGCCAGTCCGAGCCGGACATTGCGAGGATCGCTACTGAATATTGCGTGCCTCCTATCGAAATCCTTCCATGCCGGTGAATCTCTTGGATGGCTCATTTTTCCATTTTCGCTTGGAGGAGCACGGTGATGCCAAATCATTGCCTCGGCTGTTTTCTTGCACCTAAATAGCCTCTGTAGCCTCTGTGTTATGGGAAAATATCGTGCTATCTTCACAGGTATATCAGGCTTCTTATCAGAATCTTTCGGCTTATACCTGGCCTCTCCGCATGTTGGACACTCCTTCAAATCTGAATTCTCTTTCCGGTACAACACGCAATTTTTAGGACATGCTTGAATCTTCTCGCACTTTAGACCCAAATCTGACATCATTTTCTGGGCTTCGTACCAGCTTTCGGGCACATTATTTCCCGGAGGCATAGAATCTTTCAAGAACGAAAGAAGCATTGTGAATGACTTGTTGCTCCATCCATTTAGGCACTTAATTTGGAAAAGTTGGACGAACCATGAGAGGGTGGAATACTTCGCATTCTCATAAATTGGTTTCCTAGCATCATTCATGAAATTTTCATATTTATCCGCACGCGGTCCTTGACCGGAAGGAATGTCATCTTCGGTACGAATATATTCACCTAGGACAGCCTCTACCATATCCTCCATTTCTTCTGATGGAAATAAATTTCCGTATCCTGCCGTATTACCGAATTCTTCTTCTTCTCCTGCCGCATTATCGTGTTCTCCTTCTTCTACCGCAGTACTGCATTCTTCTCCTTCCCCGTGATATTTCCAAATTGAATAAAGTCTAGTAAACCCATATTTTACAATATGAAGCTCTGCCAATTCTACCTTCCGCCAGTACTTATTGCTACATCTATCACACGGACAGAGAATCTTCTCTATTATGATCTTATTATGTGCTCGTGCAAATTCAAGGAAAGCAGCAACTCCTGCGACAAACTTAGGTTGCATACGTTGTTTCCAATCCACATACATCCAGTCCTTAACTCTGACGTACTCATGGGCCATGTTAGACTGAATAACATATAAATTGTAGGTTATGCTGACTATATTGAGAAATATAAGAACGGGATAGTTACTGACAAAGAAGAAAATTCATGTATATGCTTTGTGTGTGCGTTTGTCGTTGAAAAGAATAAATTATCGCACGTTATGTTGACCGATAGACGGGGACTAAGTGGCGCTTTTAGTTTCATATATGGGTATCGATGGGAATATGAAGGTTTCATATTATCATATATTGGTTTTAACCCGAACATCTCGAGTCGCTCTCTGATTATGCGTTTGTATGTATGTGTTCCGGCTGTCGGGGGTAGGCTTCTATCCCATTAAGAATGTATAGAGCGAACGCCCATCACTTGTGCTTTCAACCGTTTCGAGTAAATTTCGGCAGCACCTCCCCGCTGTTCTCCGAGTACACTGTAATAGAATAGATAATCATTTCAAAGCTGTGAAACAACGTTGAAATGAACATCTAATCTATCTTTGTACACGGAGAACCAGCGGAAAGGTACCGACGAAATATCTCGAAACGGATGAAAACACAAGTGAATGAAGGCGTTTGCTTTATACATTCTTAACTTGTCCACACGGGACAAATCTATGGGTTACCATACGATTGAATTTTCTCGTCGCGTAGACTATACGACGGTTGTTAGTATCGAGCTATACTGTCCGATATTTAACAACCTTCGTATAGTTCTAGGTCACGACGAGCATCGCACGTATGTTAACCGATAGACGGGGACTAAGTGGCGCTTTTAGTTTCATATACGGGTATCGATGGGAATATGAAGGTTTCATATCATCATCGAGTATCATATATTGGTTTTAACCCGAACATCTCGAGTCGCTCTCTGATTATGCGTTTGTATGTATGTGTTCCGGCTGTCGGGGGTAGGTTTCTATCCCATTAAGAATGTATAGAGCGAACGCCCATCACTTGTGCTTTCAACCGTTTCGAGTAAATTTCGGCAGCACCTCCCCGCTGTTCTCCGAGTACACTGTAATAGAATAGATAATCATTTCAAAGCTGTGAAACAACGTTGAAATGAACATCTAATCTATCTTTGTACACGGAGAACCAGCGGAAAGGTACCGACGAAATATCTCGAAACGGATGAAAACACAAGTGAATGAAGGCGTTTGCTTTATACATTCTTAACTTGTCCACACGGGACAAATCTATGGGTTACCATACGATTGAATTTTCTCGTCGCGTAGACTATACGACGGTTGTTAGTATCGAGCTATACTGTCCGATATTTAACAACCTTCGTATAGTTCTAGGTCACGACGAGCATCGCACGTATGTTAACCGATAGACGGGGACTAAGTGGCGCTTTTAGTTTCATATACGGGTATCGATGGGAATATGAAGGTTTCATATCATCATCGAGTATCATATATTGGTTTTAACTTGAACATTTAACGTGAATAAGTTTTACGTTTACGTTTCGTTATTAAGAGTTCGAAATTTCATGTTTAGGGTAAATTTTTCTTGCGTTTGTGGTAAAGTTGTACGTTTATGTTGTCATCGAGTATCCTATTGTAATGAACTAGTGTATCCTACTAAATAAATTAGTGCACCATAAACCTAAATAACCCAAATTAACCTAATTAACCACAATTAACCATAATTGTTACCCTAACACAAATTATCACTAATTAACCCAATTTACCCAAATTAACCTAATTAACCCTAATCAACCCAAACTTAACCAAATTTACCCAAATTAACCAAATTAAGCCTAATCAACACCCTAACCTTTTCAAATTATCACTAATTAACCCAAATTAACCCTACACTGCAATTAACCCAAATTAACCATAGCCTCTAACCCTAAACATGACCCTAACCCTAACACTAACCCTAACCCTAAAT
Source organism: Agapanthus africanus (assembly GCA_030015575.1). Lineage (NCBI taxonomy): Eukaryota > Viridiplantae > Streptophyta > Magnoliopsida > Asparagales > Amaryllidaceae > Agapanthus > Agapanthus africanus. The sequence continues at coordinate 745,251,829 of CM057339.1, read as the reverse complement.
ACCATAACCCTAACCCTAACTGATTAACCCTAACCACAACCCGGCCAACACCAATCCCAACCCCAACCGAACCCTAATCCCAACCCCAACCCCAACCGGCCCCAACCAAACCCTTACCCTAACCCCAACCCCAACCCCAATCGAACCCTAACCCTAACTGACCCGATGCCACCCCTACCCGAACCCTGATCCCTGAACCCTACCCCTAACATCATCAAAAGAGGGAAATAAAAGTATTAAATTAGAAGTAAAAATTGGAAATTTACTAACCACGGTGGAGGAGACGACGGAGGAGGCCAGTAGTCGACGATGCGATCGGCGACGAGACAAGCACGGTTGCGACGTGGAAGTCGACGAGTCAAGCACGGTTGCGGTGGCGAGGTCAGGATGAGGACGTCGATGGCCGACGAGATCGGGATCGAGACGCGGGAACGGTCGTCGCGAGGCGCGGAAGAATAAGAGAAAAGAAAACTTTGGGAACGGTGAGGGATTTTCTGTGCCTTTTTTTTTATTATTAACCCGTATACATGCCCCTACGGACTTACCCGTAGGTTCTTTGTTTGCGCCACCGTAGGGCCAAACAACAAATTATGATTAAATATTTTTAAATTAAAATATAGAAAACCGTAGGGACAACAGTGGGCACCTACGGATTAATCCGTAGGGGCAATAAAAAGTTGCCCCTACGGATTCCTTTATCCGTAGGGGCAACCCCTATTTGTAGTAGTGCGAGCACGGCACCCGGGTTTCGGGAGGCATCATACATGCCAAATTAAAATTTTGCCGTTCTAGCTAACCCTAACCCTAGAATCGTGTACTAGAAATCGACGGAATCGAAATACAAACACTTTTCAACTAAAAGAGAACAAGGAATACAACCTTTGTAGACCGGTCCTTCACTTCATTAGCTCTGTGTAGTAGTCCCTTCGCTGCGATCATGAAGTCTCGGACTCTAGAGAGGCTTCCTTGAAGAAACCAACATGCTTGCTTCAAAGTCTTCGAAGTCGAAGATGATCTACGTCGAGGAGACACTAACCCAATCTATCTCTTCACTAATTATGGAATTAGTGAAGCAAACACCCTATACTAAATGGAATGTAGTAGAGGATGATGAAGTAGGAATTTTGTTCACTTTAGATTTCATTTTCTCACTCAAAATCATCACCTTTGAAAAAGCTAAAAAGCTTTTGTGAAAAAGAAGAAGAACAAGTGATGAAAATGAATTATTGTGTGAGGTTAGAATTGCAACCATGGTGAGTTAGCGTCATGCCTAACTCATGTAGAGAATAAACCATAGCTATGAGTTAAGTGTTGGGTTAACAAATATCTTAAGGTTGACAAACAACTGGACTTAGTCAATGAAACCTACAAGCTTCTACAAGCTTTGAACCATGACTCATTATCCAAATGTTTAAAATCCTTAAGAAAAATAAAACCCTAACTTAACCTAGCATGGTTTGAGTCATATACTAACTATGTAGCAAGTGTAACCTTGCATGACACACTTATATATATCACACATATATTTTGTGCCAAAAAGAAAACAATACATATATCACATATATGTAAAGTATATCAAATGTGAGAAAAGAAATCATAAGTGAGCTAATACTAGTTAATGTAATGTAATATATTAAATATATAATTATATATTAAATTATTAAATCAACACTTGATTTAATAATCCGGCTATATCACATATAACCGACTAATATCAAATGTAACATCTTATCGAATCAACACTTGATCGATAACCCGGCTATATCACATATAACCAATCATGTCACACATAGCGAGAATAGAATACGGTATCTCATATCGTATCAATCTCGGTCCCGCACATATCACATATGTGCTCCTACTCCGTTTCGCTTGAGCCAGGAAATCCCTGTGTAGGACTCTAAAGACTCGTCAATACGCCGGCAGTTGGTGATGATCATATCAAACACCCACAAGCCGCAAGCAGTCTGCCAAACGTAGCGGCCACCCGGGTATTGAGCGATCAGAAGTTCAACAAGCAAGCCTGCTCGTACTCCTGCGAAACTAATCAGTAACACTACCGTACAGTCCGGTCTCATCGTCTGATATGTCGCATATCTCGTCTAGGGGTGGTAAACGTCAGACCCCAGTAACTTTATAAGTCGTGTCGATATGAGGCTCATAACGGGTCGAGAAACTACTGATAACACTTACCAGTATATCTCTAAAGCAGCCCTGGCCAGGGACTTCCTGTTATAGCCAATCGAGCACATCGCAACATCAACTCCCAATACCGGGAGAGACGAAATCCCTCCTATCGCTCGTTGCCTCCATGTGATTCGGGACTGTACCCAAAAGACACCGTTTTGCACGTTCACTTGAATGTGGTAAGGTGGAAATCAAAGCACAGTGGGAATCACACAAGACTCTATGACGATCTCGGGTCTACAGACTAACCTGTACCAGTGTCACCAAAGAACTGCCATCTGACGTGAGTTATAATACCATCTGGGAGTTCTCGGCGAGTCCGTCCAGTGTACCCAGTCTCCACTGAGCACCCGTATACTATCTCTGATGTCAAAAACCAATGGATATGCGATCATCCATCGCCCATCTACATGGGTCGAGAAGTTATACGCTAGTCTTCTCTGGTATATCGATGCCCTGTCTCGATATACCCACGACTAGGAACAATTGAAGGATGTACTTAGAGACTACACTGTCCCCACTAGTATGATCTGCATCATAGTCGTGGTAGTCAAGTATTCATCCTAAGGGCTTTATCAACATGTAACATAGAGACAATCAGTGTACACGTTAAGATAAAGAGCAACCAGATAGCATACTATCATGTCGAGCAAGAAACTCCTCTATATATATGTCCAAGCATCTACTACAATATACATCGTATGTACAGTAATGGCCTCTAGAGCATACATATCACTAACAATCTCCCACTTGCACTAGGGCTATCTTTTGTAGTATCTCATACCCAACAATCAGCAGTGGTTGAAGTATCTCATACTCAACCATCTCATAAAAATCTCTACTGGGATATAGGCCTTTGTGAGTGGATCCGCGCTGTTGTCCTCTGTGTCTACTCTCCTAACCTCGATCTTCCTGGAGATAAACCCTCTCCATGATCAGGTGATACTGCCTAAGAATATGCCTGGATCTCTGATGGGACAGGGGTTCCTAGGCATAAGCCACAACTCCATTGTCACACTGAGGTAGGAACGAAGTTCATCTCATAAACTTATATATATCCAGACTACCTTTTTGGTAGTATCCTTGGTAGCAATGTATCCAGCCTTTATCATCTAGTATGCCACGGTATCTAGCTTGGAACTCTTCCAACATGCCGTCCCTCCACTGAGGGTAAAGACAATGCCTGTGACTGACATTCAGTCGGCCTTACCACCCTGGAAGCTATCCAGTGATTCTCCCTAGGATCGATTGATACCATCTCACTACACCTAGTGAGAATCCTAACATCCACTTAGATCTATCTCGTAGATCCAAAACCTAGGATTCAGGAGGTATCACCTTGATTCTATATGGAGAATCCTTGTGATAAGAGGAGATTGACCGAGCGTAGCATAGGAAACTCCTTTCCTATCAAGAGTTTGTCATCCACGTACAATGCGAGGATCACCACCATACTCCGTACTACCTTTTTGTATATACAAGGTTCATCTACCATTTCGATGAAGTCAAACTCTTTGACTACCACATCAAAACAGATGTTCCAACTCCGCGATGTCTGCTTTAAACCATAAAGCAACTTGCTCACGTTTCCGCTGCTCCCACTGTCTACGAAGCCCTCTGTCTGTGTACTTATAGATGCTCTTTTCTAAATCACTATTTAGAAAAAAAGTCATGACACCCAACCGCCAGATATCGTAGTCATGGTATGTAGCAAGGACAAGTAGGATCCGAAGGGACTTAAGCATAGGCACTAGAAAAGGTTTCATCATTATCCACACCTGGTCGACGACGAGAACCTTTTTATAACTAGTCTTAGATTTGAAAGTCTCAACTTTTCCATTTACACCATGTAATCTTCTCAAGATATACTTGCTCCTGATGGGGATTTAACCCTTCAGATATAGCAACCAAAGTCCATACTTTGTTGGTGTATATGGATTCCATCTCAGATCGCTTAGCAACTAGCCATTCTCACAGAGTCCCCACTCTTGATGGCCTGCCCGAAACTAGTTGGGTCATCATCTCATGATGCAATCTTAGCTCCCACTTTCATAGAGAAAACTGAAGTATCTCTCAAGTGGATGAGGAACCCAACTAGATCGGCGGAGAGGCTAACGTTCGTTGGAAATTATTGAATCCTCCGGTTCTACCAAATCATCAACTGCAGTTTGTATAGCTGGAACTGCTTCCAGTTCTACCTCATGACCACTAATTTCTTCACAAGAAATTCCCTTTCCAAAAGGTGGTATACTGAGAAACAAAACCCTTTTTGTTCCTCAGTGGGGTAGAAGATATTCCCTTGCGAATGCTTGGGATATCCAACAAACTTCCACAGAACTGACCTTGCCTCGATTTTGTCCGGATTTTGCTTTTAGACATAGGCCGGACAACCCCAAATCTTAACATCCTTAAGAGATGGGCTCTTCCCATACCATATCACATATGGAGTGGTAGGCACCTAATTTGGTTGGAACCCAATTCAATAGGTATGCAGCTTCATAAGTGCATAACCCCCAAAAGAAAATAGGCTACTCAGTAGTACTCATCATAGAGCACACCTTATCATATAGGGTGCGATTGCTCCGCCCCGATATACCGACGGTTGTGGTGTATACGGAGCAGTAATGCTGGGATAGAATCTCATTCTCCTTTAGAATAGTCCAGGAATTCCGTACTCAAGTATTCTCCTCCTTGATCAAATCAAAGGACATAATACTTATACCCGTTTTGGTTCTCTACTTCTAACTTATATTCTTTGAATTTCTCAAAAGCTTCAGACTTGTGTTTCAACAGGAACACATGTGTGAATCTTGAGAGATCATCAGTGAATGTAATGAAGTACAAAAAACCAGTCCTGACATGTGTAGACAGGGGACCTTCATACATCAACATGTATCAATCCCAAGAGTTCACTCACTCTTTCTCTGTTTCCAATAAACGGAGCTATGGCCATCTTATCTTCGTGACATAACTGGCAAGATTCACAAGATGTAAATTCAAACTGATTTAAATATGCATCTTAATATAACTTAGCTAGTCGGGTCACATTGATATGACCCAGTCTACAATGCCTCAAGAAGGATCCGTTCATTTCTGAACTCTTCCTCTTGTGTGTGTTTTGTACGTTAAGAACTGTGGTTTGATTTAGAACGTATATGCTTTTAGACAACGTGCCTGAACCGATCAACTCTTGATATAGGAAATGTTCAAAATAGTATCCAACAATACAAAATTATATCCTTCTTTACTAATAAAGAGACTGATATGATATTGTATGTCAGGTTCGGTATCTAATAACATTCGTTCAGAATCAATGTATTTGGTAATACAGGGTGATAACTGCCAACATACTTGACTGCAACACTTGCACCGTTCCCAACTCTTGAAACTTATCACCCATTCTCAGTTCTCTACCTATTTATAGCCCATGTAACATATTACATATGTGGGATCCTGATCCGGTATCTCATACCCAGGACGTAAAGGATACTGAGAAACAGTTCTTGGTAATGAACACACCCGAAGAAGATGCATCATCATGGACTTTCTTCGTTTGGGCGGTACGGAAATCCCGGTAATCCCCTATTTCCTGCTTGGTCTTATAACAATTATAAGTTGGAGCAGGACCAACGTTCCTTAGCTCAATATAACAAGCGGGTTCGGTCAATACATCCGTATTATTATCTTGATTAAGGCGTGACATGGTCGCTACCTGGAGAGAGAGAGAAGAAAACACTCAACGTATGCTCTAGCAAGATTAGATTGGTTATTAATTTATCTAATTAGGATGGCTCCCACTGTTTTAGTGAAATATTTCTTCAAACCATAAAAGGAAAGACTAACGGGGATTAATTACACCTTACAAGTTCGCCAATCTTTCAGCCAGGCTCGTGTCGGTACTTTGAGGGAGGTTCCCCGTGATTTCGCACAGACCTAATTAAAATAAACCTCGTTTTCCCAGGGGTGTAACCCCGTTGACACCTTTCTAGACACCTACTTGATCGGCTAATTGTAATGTGTAAAACTCTCCCAGGAGTAACTCTTACTCGCAGTGGGTATCGGGATCCAACTATCTCATAGGAGGTATGCAATCTCATTGCAAATTTCAACACTTGAAATTCCCGATAATATTTTACCCCTAGCATCCTATGACCTTGACGAAAGCCAACAAACCATAGGCTTCTAGTCAAGTTCAACCCGTATATTTCCTGATTGAATTAAACCCACCCGCAGGACCTTTGACGAAAGACAACAAAGTCGCACGACTACCCTAACTCAATCGCATCATATGCTTATGCAGATAAGCATAAATAGCTACCGCACACTACGCCTTGAAGAAATCCAACAAACCTAGCACGAATACTATGAAGTACTTATCTGAAATGAGGGAGGGTTACGACAGGTTTTTAAGAAAACCCTTTGCGTAATGAACTTGATATTGTTGTAGAATTGAGTGATTTTGAAAAGGAGTGTTTTTGAGGCTTTTACTAGTTTTGCTAAAGAGGTCACTCCCGGTGAAGGGATCTCGGCTCTTTCCTTATCGAATAAGGTGCTGGATATTCGACAAGGAATACCGCTATGCAAATAAAAAACTATAAAAGCAATCAAAAGACAAACCAAGTTTATAGCATCTGCTAGTTATTGCTAAAGAGGTTACTCCCGGTGAAGGGATCTCGGCTCTTTCCTTATCGAATAAGGTGTCGGATATTCTACAAGGAATACTGCTATGCAAAGCAAGAACTAGAGCTACCAGTTTTCGAGACAAGTTTCTACAACATCTTTAGCTTTCTTTTATTTTATTAATCTCATTAATGAAGTCCCATTTAATTATGCTTCCCAAGCATCACATATGAAACAAAAGCAACAATGTATAATATATATCATATATATATATAATATAAGCATTCGTCTCAGAATATAATCAATGATCACATCACAGAATATCGCAGCAGAAAACAACATATGAAATATTGGATATACTAGAGTTTCCGGGTTTTATTTTAAGCCTGTATAAAACACGGATTCCACGGTCGTGATGAATAGCCAATACCACACCCCTAGACCCCTACGAGAGCGGCAAGCAACCCTACCAATTCTAGAGTTAGGAGACCCGGTCTCGACTCCTCGAGATGGTCTCCCACTGGATCTTAGAACCCGGTTACTAGTGCTCCCCGTCTTGGGTCTATCCTAATGCGGAAAAGTAAATAATATACAATGGTGACATCATCCTCAACCCGGAAGTGCCCCAATAAAAGAATATTACATACAATGAATTTTACATGAATGAAAATAAAAACTCTCATCTCACATAAAAACCCCGGCTATTCAAGACACGACGATCCAATATAACATATCATAGCAACACATAGCATCACATGTCATCGACGTAAGTAAATATGCGTATCCCAATTGTCGTTGGCATATAGCAACAAAACCGGCGATACACCACATATTACACTTACTGTCGCAGAAAAGAAAGTGAGAAACTACAACAGTTGGAATCCGCAACCACCTTAGAGATTATAAACCCAATGTATCACATACTTTGGATTTCATGCCTAACCAAATGAATTCTATAGACATCACATGCCTAACAATTATAAACCCTGCATTTTAGTCTCGATACCGAAAACACTTTTCAATAACAAGTCAGGCAATTCAACAAGATTCCCGACATCTTGATTGCATTCTCGTCAGAAACTTTAGTAGACGGCCGCTCCCCCGATACCGTCGACGAAGTGCACTAAGGCAGAACACCGCTGCCGCGAGCACCCGAACGGATGCTTTTGGCGACGGGGTTCTCCTACAGTCACTTGGTCAGGGCTATGGGGCGTGGCTATCTATTAAGTTTACCCGGAGAGTATCCGCGTATGCTACAAGATTGCGACGGACTTTTGATCACATCAAAATCCCGTGGCAACCGATCAAATGAGACTAAATTGCTAGATTTATAACATTCAAATTAGTTATCTCATAACTACTTTTATGGATTCCAAATATTGTATCCCATCACATAATATCCGGACGACGTTAAATTTTTCGATCGATTCATCAAAGTCCCACAATTTCCTGACAGCTCAACACTTGAGCACAGTTTTAATAATACCCAGAAGATACCACAGTACCTATGAACCAGCTGTAGAAGGGTCAAACAAACGCCTCACATATGACAACGCTGAACTACCACAAACCCTAGGGTTTAGTTTCGGTTCTGACGGTCACATAATCGAGTTAAGGTTCCGTTCTTCTAGAGGGTCCACAGAATCACTTGCATATTTTTCCGAATACGTTAAATTTGGAAAAATGGGTTTTTGACAATCGTTCGAAATTTTTAACTTCTCCTAAACAATATGTGAACAACCCGAAACGATGTTAAAATTACGAATACGAAACACTCCGAATTGCTTATAGTGTAAGATTAAATCACATGCAAAATTAGCAAAAACAAACTACACCTGAAACATCAAAACCAAGTCACTGGAACACACAAAAAAATTCAGGGGGGGCTCGGATTTGGCCGAGATCTAGGGTATGGTGGCCAGCCAAAAATACATGAAACCCCCTCAAATTTTCACAGTGTTCATGTTATATCCCATATAGCACTCTGTACTTGTTTAAAAAAAATTTTGACAACATTTTAAAATCGACAGAAACACAATTTCGTGTTTCAAGTTTCGAAGTATTTAGGTTTCGTAATCTTAAAAAAATCCATATAAATTTCTAGCATGGCTCTGATACCACTGCAGTGTTACCTAATACGGAAGTAAGGTTTCAGGAGGCATCGTACATGCCAAATTAAAATTTTGCCGTTCTAGCTAACCCTAACCCTAGAATCGTGTACTAGAAATCGACGGAATCGAAATGCAAACACTTTGCAACTAAAAGATAACAAGGAATACAACCTTTGTAGACTGGTCCTTCACTTCATTAGCTCTGTGTAGTATTCCCTTCGCTGCGATCATGAAGTCTCGGACTCTAGAGAGGCTTCCTTGAAGAAACGAACATGCTTGCTTCAAAGTCTTCAAGGCCGAAGATGATCTACGTCGAGGAGACACTAACCTAAGCTATCTCTTCACTAATCATGGAATTAGTGAAGCAAACACCCTATACTAAATGGCAAGTAGTAGAGGATGATGAATTAGAAATTTTGTTCACTTTAGATTTCATTTTCTCACTCAAAATCATCAACTTTGAAAAAGCTAGAAAGCTTTTGTGAAGAAGAAGAAGAACAAGTGATGAAAATGAATTATTGTGTAAGGTTAGAATTGAAACCATGGTGAGTTAGTGTCATGCCTAACTCATATAGAGAATAAACCATAGCTATGAGTTAAGTGTTGGGTTAACAAATATCTTAAGGTAGACAAGCAACTGGACTTAGTCAATGAAACCTACAAGCTTCTACAAGCTTTGAACCATGACTCATTATCCAAATGTTTAAAATCCTTAAGAAAAATTAAACTCTAACTTAACCTAGCATGGTTTGAGTCTCATACTAACTATGTTGCAAGTGTAACCTAGCATGACACACTTATATATATTACATATATATTTTGTGCCAAAAAGAAAACAATACATATATCACATATATGTAAAGTATATCAAATGTGAGAAAAGAAATCATAAGTGAGCTAATACTAGTTAATATAACGTAATATATCAAATATATAATTATACATTAAATTATTAAATCAACAATTGATTTAATAATCCGGCTATATCACATATAACCGACTAATATCAAATGTAACATCTTATCGAATCAACACATGACCCGATAACCCGGCTATATCACATATAACCAATCATGTCACACATCGCGAGAATAAAATACGGTATCTCATATCGTATTAATCTCGGTCCCACACATAACACATATGTGCTCCTACTCCATTTCGCTTGAGCTAGGAAACCTCTGTGTAGGACTCTAAAGACTCGTCAATACACCGGCAGTAGGTGATGATCATATCAAACACCCACAAGCCGCAAGCAGTCTGCCAAACGTAACGGCCACCCGGGTATTGAGCGATCAGAAGATCAACAAGAAAGCCTGCTCGAACTCCTGCGAATCCAGTCAGTAACACTACCGTACAGTCCGGTCTCTTCGTCTGATATGTCGCATATCTCGTCTAAGGGTGGTAAACGTCAGATCCCAGTAACTTGATAAGTCATGTCGATATGAGGCTCATAACGGGTCGAGAAACTAGTGATAACACTTACCAGTATATCTCTAAAGAAGCCCTGGCCAGGGACATCCAGTTATAGCCGATCGAGCACAGCGCAACATCAACTCCCAATATCGGGAGAGACGAAACACCTCCAATCGCTCATTGCCTCCATGTAATTCGAGACTATACCCAAAAGCCACCGTTTTGCACATTCTCTTGAACGTGTTAAGGTGGAAATAAAAGCACAGTGGGAATCACAAAAGTCTCTATGACGATATCGGGTCTACAGACTAACCTGTACCAGTGTCACCAGAGAACTGCTATCTGACGTGAGGTATAATACCATCTGGGAGTTCTCGGCGAGTCCGTCCAGTGTACCCAGTCTCCACTGAGCACCCATATACTATCTCTTATTTCAAACACAAATGGATATAGGATCATCCATCACCCATCTACATGGGTCGAGAAGCTATACGCTAGTTTTCTCTGGTATATCGATTCCCTGTCTCGATACACCCACGACTTGGAACAATTGAAAGATGTACTTAGAGACTACACTGTCCCCACTAGTATGATCTGCATCATATTCCTGGTAGTCAAGTACTCATCCTAAGGGCTTTATCAACATGTAACATAGAGACAATCAGTGTACACGTTAAGATAAAGAGCTACCAGATAGCATATTATCATGTCGAGAAAGAATGTCCTCCATATATATGTCCAAGCATCCACTACAATATACATCGTATGTACAGTAATCCTCTCTAGGGCATACATATCACTAACAAAACCATACGGCCTCTACATCGTTTTGCCCGAAGCAGGGAAACCCTTTATGTGGGACTCTAAAGACTCGTCAATACGCACGTCAGCGGGTTTACTACAAGCACGTCAGTGGCACTAGCTGTACGTAATGGCTACCCATGAATTGAGCGAAAGGGAGGCCGATGAGCAAACTCATCCTGAAACCCCTATTGAGCCTGAGAGTGAAAATATCCGTACTGTCCGGTCCGTTCGTCTATGAGTATCGCATATAGAGTGTAGGGGGGTGGATAAAGTCAGTCCCCTAATAACGCGATATTTAGTGTCGGTATGAAACCCAGCACCACCTGAGAAACTACCTATCCTTGATCAGTAATTCTCGACAACCTTGGCCAAGGATTTCTGGTGATGGCCACCCATGCACAATGCGACATCAACCCCCAATACCGGGAGAGACGAATCCCCTGACGATCCACTCACTGCCTCTATGTAGCTCGGGATTGTACCCAACTAAAACCTGTTTGCACGACTCCTTTGAACCGTGGTAGGGTAGTAATCAAAGCACATTGGGAACTCACACGAGACAAATGACGATCTCAGGTCGATAGACTAACCTGTACACATGTCACCTAGAAACTGCTATCTGACAATAGGTATAATACCAACTAGCAAGTTCCCGGCGAGTCCGTCCGATGTACTCATAACCCAATGAGCACCTGTATACATCTTAGGCGAACAAACTGACACCAATGGCTTGTTAGACTGTCCACCGCCCCTCGTCGGGGTCTCGATTAATATACACTAGTCTACTCTGGAGTATCGATGCCCAGTCTCGAAACTCCCATGACTTAGGACATTTAAGGATGTGCTTATAGACTACCCAGCTCCCACGTATATGATCGCCATCATACTGCTGGTAGTTAAGCAAGAATCCTATGGGCTCTATCAACATATAATAGTGATCTGTACTGCCACCTGAAACATGTACATGATGATATAGACAAACCAGATAGCGTACTATCATCTCGAGTAAGACTGTTCTACCCGTATAAGTCATCCCTCAATCATCGCAATTGCATTCCTGCGATCCAATAATTGACTTAAGGGCACTATAGCCAACAATCTCCCACTTGCACTTAAGGCTAATTATTGCGATGTCGCATAGCCACATCCCGTGTGATAGTGAACACCCTATTTCTCTACTAATCAGTTTCACAAAGCTCGTTTATGAAACTATTGCGTTCGAGAAATAGCCTCAGTGAGTGGATCCGCTCCAATGTTTCTTTCTGTATCTCTCTATCTCAACTTCGCGGAGAAAGCTATCTCCCTGTTCATATCAGAATTTTGCATTATTATATCGCCCATTCTTAATCATATTACAAATAAATATGTGCTTTTGATCCATGTCTGCAAAATAGTTGCAGGTTACAGGTTCTCAGATCATTACAGTGAAATTCATGAAAAGACGCTGCAAATGTGAGACTACGACCAACAATAGATGAATCCGTATGATGCTGCCTACCAGTTCAAGGAACAAATGATGATCAGTAGACAGTTCAATGCATAAAGTATAAGGGCAGCACAGGATTAAAGACTTCAACGCGAAGCTCACGACAAAATGTCCATAACATTCTGCACTGTGGAAATCCGGAAGAAAATAGAAGATATTCTGTAGATCCAAGTAAAGAAAACAGAAGGAAAATGCAACATGAAGCAACCCTAGAAGTTTGAGCCAGAGATCCCCCAATATGGCCGCGGAACTGCGGCCGTGCAGTGCACGTGTTGGTGGGTGTCGGTGCTTTGACCCGGCTTTCTTAGGGTAGTCTTGTAATTTCGTGTGTGGATCAGATGTAAAACCTAGGGTTTCTCCTATCTATAAATAGGAAAGCCGAAAGCCTAATTAGGCATGCCTCTTTTTAATTCTAGATCTAAATTTTAATTTCCTTGTAATCGTCAAGAGGTCATCAATAAAAGTAAGAGTTTCTCTATTTTTCTCGCATTCTTTTATTATCTGCAATTTAATTTCTGCTATCTTTTTATCTGTCTTTTATTATCAACAATTTAGGTCATTAAAATAAATTTATAAAAATGAATTTTATCGTAACTTTCCTAATGAGTGAGTAATTCCTCACTTGTTAGGGTTAGGATAGGGAAGGTTTGAGAGAAGGAAATCTCTCTCACTCCTTTCTTTGCCCATATAATTTTTATAATAGGACTCCATTTAATTCAACCACACACCGCTCACTACGTCACCATATCCTAAAAGATAGCGGTGATTCTCTAATTAGACCGGTTGTGGTTGAATTAACTAGAGGTTAGGGTTAAGAGCCAAGAAAGGACGGACAAGGACCAAAAGGAAAAAACTAAGTTTCTTCCTAGTCGTGCTAATCCCCTTTGTTGACTATTACCCTAACACCTATATTCTTAACTAGGGCATTAAAAGCAGTGAGTAGAATCCCTTTTCTAAACTAACCTGATCCTAACCCTAGAAAGACTTTAAATCAATTTAATCTCATTCTTAGATTTAAAACAAAACCTACCAAAAATAGGACTTAACTCGTTAGAACATAAAGAAAGAACACATTTTCCCTGTGGACCGACCCGTACTCAACCGGCTAGCTACCAAGAGACACCGTCTTGATTGCGGTATTCTTTAATTTAAAACGCACGCAAAAATGCGAACAATCAAATGGCGCCGTTGCCGGGGAAATGGTAGTTATTTTCTTTTTGTAATTTCGGGTTAATTGAAATTGAAAAATATAAAAATTGAAAAAATAAAAATACATAAAAAAATCATCTTGTTATTTTTGATCGTTTTTGTGAGAATTGTGTAGGAAAAGAAGACGGATTCATTCAGATCTGGAAAAGCCCAGTGAACAAATCAAGAAATAAAGGATCTGAACAAACAGAGGAGAACCACAACAGCAAACAGAAAAGTTTTAACGGCCTGATCCAACTGAACCACCGCGGAACCCCGGATAAATCAGGGGTTTGACCGCGGAACTGCGGTCAACTACTGACGTCAGCAGCCCAAAAATTCTCTGTGGGTATTTTTGTCTTCTCTCCTACCCTCTGCACTCCACTGAAAATTTTTCCTGCAGGGTTCTTTTCTCAAAACTTCTTCTCCATATCCAATAAATCATTTTGTCCAGGATTCTTTGCGCCGCAAATACAAAGAAAAAAAAAATTTTGGCAAGTGTTTTAGAGTTTGTGTGTTACTGCTTTGTATTTTTAAAACGGAATCTAAGGGGCTATAACACCAATCATGATTGGGTGGGGATTTCATTACCCTTCCTAAGACCCCAGAAATCACAAAAACCATATGCATCACCTTTGAACTAATTAAAAAATATCTAGACTCAGCCAATTAAGGACTGTCGCGCTCATTAGGACAGAGGAAGGTTGTAGGCATTCAGTCGTTTATCTAAACCTGACTTTGTGGTGCCTAGGCTAGACAAGTGTGAAAGGTAACTTTAAAAGGCCCGTCTCACGGTGATTCGTGAGCGGAACCCTCCTTTCTTCACTTGTGCTTACCTGGCCACAATTGGCGGTGAAGAGGCGATTTGAGAGTCTAGTTGACCATAATCGCTTTGGACCAGTTAGGAGCAGTCTAGTTGACTTAGGAGACCCTAGCTTTAGGCTTGATTGTGCTTGCTTAAATTGTGACTGTTTGAAAGTGTGCCGTAGTTCCGTACAAATTTTTTTTTGCAAGAACTCTTTATAAAAAAAAAAACCACAAAACAAAATTTTTACAAAAACTTGCCATTTGTCGCTAGAATTCCATTGCACCCAACTTTCATCCTCACATTTCCCCATTAACGTTTTCTTACCCCCACATTCTACGTTTGACTACACTACAACTCGTTTAGTATATGTCCGGTTGGACTAGGGACACTAGCGCCCGTTTAGTCCGTGTCTCGTTAGTCTCTACCGACGACGCGTTCGACTCCGAAGTCGAAACTTCCTCCACTTCTTTTTCATCTTCACCTTCATCTTCACATTCATCGTCTTCTAATGAGATGTCAGGATGCAATCCTAACAACCCTTTACCTACTTCGGGACTGATTCCACCTCAACTTGGTGCGAATAACTCATAACACCCTCCTGTTGCATCACCCCAGCGAATCGCGCTCCAGGATCTTTTCTATCCAACCCGCTTCGCACTTCCTACTTGTCTTTCACTTCCACCGGCAAATGGGGATAATTTTGAAATTAAGCCCCACTTCATCAATATGTTGCCCAAATTTCACGGGATGGAATCCAAAGATTCCTATATTTTTATTAACAAATTCCAGAATGTTTGTGCAATGATGAAGACTACCCAACTGTCCGATGATGCTATAAGGCTACGAGTCATTCCCTTCACATTATGTGACCTAGCTGAAAAGTGGCTATATAGTACAGCATCGCATTCCATAAACAGTTGGGAAGAGTTTGTTAAGGCATTTCTTAAAAAGTTTTACCCGCATTACAAGACCCCGAGAATTCGTAATGAAATTAACCAATTTTCCTAGCTTCCTTCTGAACCTTTTTGGAAGTGTTTCGAAAGATTCAAAGACCTTCTTGTTCATTGCCCTCATCACGGTATTGAGAGATGGCAACTTTGCCAAACTTTATACGAAGGACTGAACCCAGCAACTAAGCAGTTGCTGGAAACCATTTGTCAAGGTCACTTCCGAAACAAATCTGACGAGGAAGCTTGGCAATTTCTCGACGATCTTGCTGAACAAACACTTCAGTGGGAAAACACTAGACAGACCACTTCGTCCACTTCATCTACTTCCTCCGGTCAGTCTAGGGCAGGTGTTCAACAAATTGATATGTCAATTGCAATGAAATCCGAAATGGCCGCAATTACACGAAAACTAGAAGCAATTGAGAGCAAATTCTCATCGCCTTCTCCTGCCCCTGCTTTACCCCCTCGCACTATATGCGCTTGTTGTTCGGATCCGTCCCATTTGACCGAAGAGTGTCTTTATAACCCACCTGCTCAAGGACAGGATCAAGTCAATACTGCCTTTCAGCAAAGAAAAAGAAATGATCCATACTCTTCAACTTACAATTCTGGTTGGAGGAACCACCCCAATTTTGCTTGGAATCAAAATCAACAACAATTCCAAGGCAACAACAACTTCCAGAGGGCTCCTCCTCAACAACAAGCTCCTCAACAAACTCAATATCAGCAACTTTTCCAACCACAACCTTACCAAAATCAAATGAACAATTTTGCACCAAACAACTCTTTTCCTCAAAACAATTTTGTTCCACAAAATAAAGATAAGGTTACCTCGTTAGAACGAAGTATGGATGCATTTTTAAAACAATCAACTCAATCATCCACCAACATCCAGTCTTCGATTCAGTTTTTGGTGCAACACACTGCATCACGTGGGCAAAGCATCAAAACCATTGAAGCCCAAATTGCACAACTGAATGCTGCTTTAAGCGAGCGAGAGAAGGGGAAGGTTCCATCTCAACTACTGCCAAATCCTGGTCACCCACAAAATGCACATGTTGCTCTTGAACAACAAAACCATAATGTGAGTACCGTGATGACATTGAGATCTGGAAGGATGTTGCATAATAATGTGGGCACTAATGATGACACCCCGGCCGCCGCTTCTTCTTCATCTTCATCTTCTTCATCTTCAGAGCATGTTCTCCATTCTTCACAAGGCTCTAATTCTTCCCCTACTCTGAACGGACCCACATCTCACTCCACGAAAACACCAACACTGGGATCCGTTCCAACTCCACATCTCTCTCCACAAACATTGGACTCAACAAATTTTCAAAATGTTCCATTTCTAAACAGGTTGAGATCCAATAAACAAACTCCACAAATGGAGAAGATTGTGGAGTTATTTAAACATGTTAGCATTAACATTCCCCTCTTGGATGCCATCCAACAAGTCCCTTCTTACGCTAAAATCTTGAAGGACTTATGCACCAAGAAGAGGAAATCACAGGTACCTAAGAAAGTTTTCTTGGCTAGTACAGTAAGTGATGCTCTTACCCAACCTTTGCCTCAAAAACGAAAGGACCCTGGCTGTCCTACGATTTCAATAACTATTGGGGATAAGAACATCAACCGCGCACTTTTAGATCTTGGTGCCAGTGTTAACCTGCTTCCCTATTCAGTATATGAGCAACTAGGCGTTGGAGAGTTGAAACCCACACATTGTACTCTCCAAATGGCCGACCGATCCATCACCCATCCTAGGGGTGAGTTATAGGATGTGTTGATTAAAGTAGGGGACTTCATATTCCCTGTTGGTTTCATTGTTATGGACACACAGCCTGTAGCTAACCCCCGGAGTCAAATTCCGGTGATACTCGGTCGACCATTCCTTGCAACTTCTAATGCGGTGATCAATTATTGAAATGGTTCGATGAACCTATCTTTTGGAAATATGACAATTAAACTCAACATTTCTAAGTTAGGAAATCAGCCCTCCAAACCTAATGCTAATATACTTGATGTTTGCTCGATCCAAGAGATCACTCATGAGGACTGTGAGCTCAAAAAATTTATGTTCGATCAAAGCAATTTTGACGCCACTAGTGCGTTCCTCCTTGAACATTATACTGCTTTCACAAACGATAATGACTACGAGTGTTTCACTTTCACGAACGATCTTGAACCATCACCACCCGAGTTTGAATCCTTTGAATTTTCGGATGAGATAACTGAACAATCCGACTCGGTTGCTTACACTCGTTTTGAACCTCTGTTGGAATCCTTCGAGTTTGACACAATTTCACCGATTTTACCTTCAATTGTTTCACCTCCAACACTCATACTCAAGCTATTCCCGTCTCACCTTAAATATGCTTACTTAGGTGAGAATGAGACCCTTCTTGTTATCATCCCGGCTTCTCTGGCCCCCGAGCAAGAGAAAGCCCTTTTAACGGTCTTACAAAACAATCGGCAAGCTTTTGGCTGGACTATGGCGGACATCAATGGGATTAGTCCCCTAATAGTTGAACATCATATTCATATGATGGATGATGCTAAGCCAGCAAGGGATCCACAGAGACGCCTCAACCCAGTCATGAAAGAGGCTGTTAAAAAGGAGATTGTAAAATGTCTTGATAGTGGTATCATTTACCCTATCTCTGATAGCCAGTGGGTTAGCCCCATTCATGTTGTCCCAAAGAAATGGAGCATAACGGTCATAACTAATGAGGCGAATGAGTTAATACCTACTCGCACCCAAACTGGGTGGCGAGTATGCATCAATTATCAAAAACTTAACGCCGCGACACGGAAAGACCACTTTCCATTACCTTTTATTGACCAAATGCTAGAACGATTGGATGGGCATGAATTTTATTGCTTTTTGGATGGCTACTCCGGCTATAATCAAATTCCCATCGCCGAAAAGGACCAAGACAAGACCACATTCACTTGTCCTTTCGGTACGTTTGCTTACCGTCGCATTCCCTTTGGGTTGTTCAATATACCCGCTACTTTCCAGCGGTATATGATGGGAATTTTTTCAGACATGGTGGAAAAATTCTTGGAGATCTTCATGGATGATTTCTCCATTTTCGGCGACACCTTTGATGAGTGTTTGATACATTTAGATGCAGTCCTGACCCGTTGTAAGGATAAGAACCTTACTTTAAATTGGGAGAAGTGCCACATTATGGTATGAGAAGGTATCGTCTTAGGACATATTATCTCGCAAATTGGCACTGAGGTAGATAAAGCTAAGATTGAAGTCATTTCCAATCTTCCTCCTCCCAAATCCGTCCGAGACATTCGAGCCTTCCTTGGTCATGCCGGTTTCTATAGATGGTTCATCAAGGATTTTTCCAAGATAGCTAGACCCTTGACTCTTTTGTTGGCCAAGGACACTACTTTTGATTTCGACTCGAGCTATATGAAGGCATTCGAGTCATTGAAAAACTCACTTACTTCCACCCCCATTCTTTCGTCTCCTGACTGGACGCATCCATTTGAAATTATGTGCGATGCATCTGATTTTGCCATTGGTGTTGTCCTTAGACAGCACATCGAGAAGATGCCGCATGTAATTTATTATGCTAGCCGAACCTTGAACGAGGCCCAATTAAATTACACAACAACTGAGAAGGAATTCTTAGCTGTTGTGTTTGCATTAGAAAAGTTCAGGCCCTATTTAATCGGCTCTCCAGTCATCGTTTACACTGACCATTCAGCTCTTCGCCATCTGTTTGCGAAGAAGAACGCTAAATCTTGGCTGATACGTTGGATCCTCTTACTACAAGAGTTTGACCTTGTCATCAGAGACAAAAGAGGATGCGAAAACGTAGTCGCCGACCATCTTTCACGCCTCCCTTCTTCGCCGATGCTTCAATTTCCTATAAAAGACGTTTTCCCAAATGAGCAGCTCTTAACTGTGTCATGCGAACCTTGGTTCGTAGATATTGTAAATTATTTGGCCACCGGACTTATACCAAATGAATGGTCGAATCAGGACAGACTCCGATTTCTATCCCAGGTAAAACATTTTTACTGGGATGAACCTTATCTATTCAAATACTGTCCCGACCAAATCATTCGTCGGTGTGTCCACGACAATGAGTTTAAGAGCGTGCTGTCTTTTTGCCACGATCAAGCGTGTGGAGGGCATTTTGGCCCTAAAAATACAGCCGAAAAGATCTTGCAGTGTGGTTTCTACCGGCCACAACTTTGTAAAGACGCACATGATTACTGCAAGACATGCTCCCGATGCCAACACTTGGGCCAGATATCTCGGAGAAACGAAATGCCGCTCCAACCAATATTGGATGTTGAAATTTTTTATGTTTGGGGGATAGATTTTATGGGATCGTTTCCCAATTCTTTTGGAAACGTGTATATTCTCCTCGCTGTTGACTATGTTTCTAAATGGGTCGAGGATGTGCCCAGCCGAACTAATGACAACAAGGTTGTCGTTAGATTCTTCAAAGAAAACATTTTCTCTCGGTTTGGGCGCCCCCGCGCAATCATCAGCGATAATGGAACTCATTTCTGTAATAGGACTTTCGAGTCCTTAATACGGAAATATTCCATTAATCACAAACTATCGACGCCCTATCATCCCCAAACTTGTGAGCAAGCCGAGATTTCAAATCGGCAAATTAAACAAATATTGGAGAAAACGGTTTCCAAAAACCGTAAGGATTGGTCGTCAAAACTTATTGATGCCCTTTGGGCATTTCGAACTGCATATAAGACCAATCTTGGCATGTCTCCGTATAGGCTTGTTTATGGAAAGGCTTGCCACCTTCCAGTTGAAATTGAGCATCCAGCATTTTGGGCAATAAAAGAGTTGAATCTATCTCTCGGAGATGTGGGCAGCAATAGAAAGCTGCAATTAAATGAATTGAACGAGCTTCGGGATGAAGCTTACGAGAACACGGTGGTCGTTAAAAACCGAACGAAGGTATTTCACGATAAACACCTTATGCGCAAATCTTTCAAACCTGGTCAACAGGTTTTACTTTACGACACCCGGCTACATTTCCATCCCGGCAAGCTCAGATCTCGATGGAAAGGGCCAATTTTGGTACGCACCGTATATCCGCACGGTGCGGTCGACTTAGAGAATCCTGAGGACGGTTCACTATTTAAAGTGAACGGACATAGAATTAAATCGTTTCTCACCACGGACCCTTCGGAGGAGCTCCTGCTTTTGCAGGAGCCGATTTACATTAACTGATCTTCCGCCATCTACCCCTAAATTTCAGTTTCCAGCCATAAATAGTGGAAATGTTGTTTCAAATAAATTTGGGGGTATGTATCACTTGTAATTATATAGAAAAAATTTAAAAAATAGAAATAAAATAAAAATAATAATTTGGGGGTATTTTTGTAAATTTTCAGTTTTAATAAAAAAATAAATAAAAAATAAAAAAATTTATAAATAAATTCCTCTTTTTGCAAATAACCAAAACACCTCTATAAATAGAAACCGACCCCTCTCTGCATTTTACCAAACCCTAAAATATTCCTCTCTAAAAACCCTAGCCGCCAAAGGTGCCTCTGTGCCTTGCAACCGCTGCGCCTCTGCTTCATCACCCACTTGAGGGCACTGCTTCATCACCCTCTTTGCACACATGATTTACGGTAGTTATTTCGGTGAAGAGATCCGAAGGCGAGGGTACTTTTTAACCATCCAAACTCCTTCGCTCTTCCGGATCTCGTCATCCGATTTTACGAGTGCATGGAAAATGGCTGCCTCTCACAACACGGATACATTAGGCTAATCTGGGGGATAGGGAAATAATAATCGATAGGGACTTCATTCATGAAGTCACCTTAATACCTAGATTACCTATTCATGACCAACCCCTCCAATTCGAGGATTACCTACCCTTGATGGGTAATGACCGTTTGAGGGAGCCACGTAAAGGCATCCAGTCTAGAACCCTATTTGCGAACGTACTAACTGTGTGCCGTTGGGCAAAAAATAACATTTTTGGTAGTTCGCACAATACGACATTTTTTACACCATCCCTTCATATCGTGCACACCTTGATGACTAGGAACCTAAGCTATGATATGTGCACGGTATTACTTCATTCGATTGGTGCGGGCAAGAGGGCTGCCAACTACCCATGCCCTATGTTGGTGACACAACTGTGTTGTCATTTCCTCCCTGTGGAGGAATTTGAGTTTTATATGCATGGAGGGATCCCTATTAGACCTCTTCTCGAGGGCGTATCCACGTCCTGCACACGCATAAATGATGTATGGTCGCGCACTGAGCCGGTCGAGGACGTACCCGCCAAGACACCCAGCTCCAGCTCGACTGCGAGCGAGGAAGAGCTTACCCCTACAGTACATGCATGTTTACTTAGGAAAGCCACTAGGGGGATAGACAGGTTGATAGGGATGGTGACCAACCTGGATCATCGAGTGACTGAGATAGAGCACGACATGACTACCCTGCTGACGAGAGAGGAATGTTCCCGTTCACGTTCGAAGGGACGGCGAGGCCATGAGCAGTGAGGGCACTGCTTTTGATAAGTTTGGGGGTGGAGGTGGTTTGTAAATAGTTATCATTTCATTGCATATTTTTAATTTTTTTTGTACATATTTTTTTTTCTTTCTTTGCATTGCATCTGTATAAAAAAGAATATAAAAATTAAAAATGAAAATAAAAATATAAAAATATAAAAATCAAATCAAATAAAAAATTGAAAAACTTTAAAAAAATTATAAAAATTGAAAAAAATTCAATTTTGGCCATATTTGACTGAAGTTCAACATGATGGTTGAATAGTAAAAAAAAAACTAGATCCTAAACTTAGTAAATTAAAAACCCTAAAAATAACCTTTTTTAAAGTTTAATTATAGCAAATATATGTCCTTGTAGTTTATTTAGAAATAGGCAAATTTTGAGTTCAGTTCTTGGGCTAAGTCAAAATAAGGGAAGAATATTGAATTTTTATATGAATTGTAAGTTTGAAAATAATTCTGAACCTTATGTCTAAATTCTGAAAATATAGACCCTACAACTTGAACAAACACGCACCTTGAAACTTGGAATAGTAGAGAATACCTTGAAATGCTCTTGTCTAAAATCCTTAGTATGAGAAAAAAATAAAATAAAAGTATAAGTGTGAATAAAGAGATAAAAAAAATGAACACTGGTTTTGTAATTACTTAAGGCTGCATAAAAAAATATATATATAGCGAGGGTGCTTCATCACCTAGTGCCTTAGACTAACTGGTTTGGGAGTCACTGCTAAGCCTAAAGTATTACAAGACGAGGAATTACGCCTAAATGCGCAAACACATTTTGTAATCGGTCGTTCAGTACCTCAAGACGTATTAACGGTCGCATGAAGGATGTGTGAGCAATTTCATCTAAAATTCACCAACTAGAAGTATTTTGGAAGATGGACAAGAGTATGATAGCTTGAATTGAATTTCTAAGTGTAGGGGTGATACATACACACACGTAGGGGTATATGATTGGGGTTTGGATAAGAGATAGGAATGAAAGATAGGGCTTATATCTTCAGTAGAGATGATAAAAATTCCTAAGTTGAGATGGAACCTTAGAAGGAAAATTCAAAAGATGCTGAAAACTTAATAAATCTGTAAAACATATACGATCTTAAGTTAAATGAAAAGTGAGTGTGAAAAATACGGGTTGATGATTTATAAGTTGAAGATAATAGAATTTCCTGCTAGAATACTGAATTGAAGAATGAAAGTCAACAGGCCAAATTGATCGGATTTTGTGGGTAGTATCCGCAGAAAACCCTCAGGAGACAACACTCCTCCTACTAGGGACACCTAGAGGTTTAACGGCTTTTTGCACGAGCTCAGTGCAATCGCGATTCCCTGCGAAAGTGAGGTTAGGTTTTTGTTGAGAATAAAATTTTGCTTTTCTCGGGACGAGCAAAAGATAAGTTTGGGGGTATTTGTTCATACCAGAATTTTGCATTATTATATCGCCCATTCTTAATCATATTACAAATAAATAGGTGCTTTTGATCCATGTCTGCTAAATAATTGCAGGTTACAGATTCTTAGATCATTATAGTGAAATTCATGAAAAGACGCTACAAATGTGAGACTACGACCAACAATAGATGAATCCGTATGATTCTGCCTACCAGTTCAAAGAACAAATGAAGATCAGTAGACAGTTCAATGCACAAAGTACAAGGGCAGCACAAGATTAAAGACTTCAACGCGAAGCTCACGGAAAAAAGTCCACAACATTCTGCACTGTGGAAATCTGGAAGAAAATAGAAGATATTCTATAGAACCAAGTAAAGAAAACAGAAGGAAAATGCAACATGAAGCAACCCTAGAAGTTTGAACCAGAGATCCCCCAATATGGCCGCGGAACCGCCGCCAAACATTGCTTTCTACCGCGGAACCGCGGTCGTGCAGTGCACGTGTCGGTGCACGTGTCGGTGGGTGTCGGTGCTTTGACCCGGCTTTCTTAGGGTAGACTTGTAATTTCGTGTGTGGATCAGATGTAAAACCTAGGGTTTCTCCTATCTATAAATAGGAAAGCCGAAAGCCTAATTAGGCATGCCTCTTTATAATTCTAGATCTAAATTTTAATTTCCTTGTAATCGTCAAGAGGTCATCAATAAAAGTAAGAGTTTCTATATTTTTCTCGCATTCTTTTATTATCTGCAATTTAATTTCTGCTATCTTTTTATCTGTCTTCTATTATCAGCAATTTAGGTCATTAAAATAAATTTATAAAAATGAATTTTATCGTAACGTTCCTAATGAGTGAGTAATTCCTCACTTGTTAGGGTTAGGATAGGGAAGGTTTGAGAGAAGGAAATCTCTCTCACTCCTTTCTTTGCCCATATAATTTTTATAATAGGACTCCATTTAATTCAACTACACACCGCTTACTACGACACCCTATCGTAAAAGATAGCGGTGATTCCCTAGTTAGACCGGTTGTGGTTGAATTAACTAGCGGTTAGGGCTAAGAGCCAAGAAATGACGGACAAGGACCAAAAAGATGAAACAAAGTTTCTTCCTAGTCGTGCTAATCCCCTTTGTTGACTATTACCCTAACACCTATATTCTTAACTAGGGCATTAAAAGCAGTGAGTAGAATCGCTTTTCCAAACTAACCTAATCCTAACCCTAGAAAGACTTTAAATCAATTTAATCTCATTCTTAGATTTAAAACAAAACCTACCAAAAATAGGACTTAACTCGTTAGAACTTAAAAAAAACACCTTTTCCCTGTGGACCGACCCGTACTCAACCGGCTAGCTACCAAGCGACACCGTCTTGATTGCGGTATTCTTTAATTTAAAACGCACGCAAAAATGCGAACAATCACTCCCGAAATGAGAAATACCTGACTTAGAATATTTCTGGATATCTGATGGGACCCAGTTCACAAATGAACTCCAAATCCAGCAAACTTCTTAGACTGTATCATCCACTGAATTTAATCAGTATCCTGTGCCATGCCTTCCTTAGTATCAGCTAGGACCACCTGTCCAAACTACTGCCCCTTATGTGAGGGAAAACTATAACTCTGACAGTCACTCTGTCATCCAGGTCACCTTGAAAGCCTGGAATGATAACCGTCTCCAGATGGAGGCTGCCGTTGCCATATCCCTAGAACGTCCACTTATGTTAATAAACTGCTTGCCAACGTTTCTTCAGGATTGAATTAATATATAAACTGATTGCAGCTAGTGCGAAAACAATATCTAGTGTGATACTTGATATCTCATGATTGACTCAATTGCCTAAGCAAGTGATATACCAATCATGCAAATCCCTCTCCCCTTAAGTTTGTAAGACTTCCTTTAGAGAGGGTGACTCCATCACCTGCAGGTACACCACCAAGCTAAGAGTCATCCATTCTAAAACACCTTTCACTACTAAAATAGGGGGTTGCCCCAACGGATATTGAAATCCGTAGGGGCAGATTTATGTTGGCCCCTACGGA
Source organism: Agapanthus africanus (assembly GCA_030015575.1). Classification (NCBI taxonomy): domain Eukaryota; kingdom Viridiplantae; phylum Streptophyta; class Magnoliopsida; order Asparagales; family Amaryllidaceae; genus Agapanthus; species Agapanthus africanus. The sequence continues at coordinate 745,226,283 of CM057339.1, read as the reverse complement.
TTAATTCGTAGGGCTATAAGGTTGCCTCTACGGGCCAAGACGTTCAAGAATAAAAATATTAATTCTTAATTTGGTATTTGCCCCTACGGAGCCGCAAACCAAGGACCTACGGACAAATCCGTAGGGGCGACGAAATAGCGATTTAATAAAGAGCACAGATCGATCGCCTATGACCGTTATCTCTTTCTCGCTCTCTCGATCGCGCGCGAAACAAAATTCCCAAATCATTCCCGCCGTTCTCGTCGTCGCCACCGCCGTTCTCGTCATCGCCACCGCCGTTCTCGTCATCGCCGCCGTTCTCGTCGTCGCCACCACCGTTCTCGTCATCGCCACCGCCGTTCAGGTTAGTAAATCTTCAACTAAATTAAAGAAATTTTTGATTATTTAGGGCTAGGGTTCATGGCTGGGGCTGGGGTTGCGGTTGGATCAGTTGGGGTTCGGCAGGGGTTGCGGTCGGGGTTGGGGTTGGGGTTAGGGTTGGGGTTGGGGTTCGGCTGCGGCTGGGGCTGGGGCTGGGGTTAGGGTTTGGCTTAGGGTTGGGGTTGGGGTTTAGCTGGGGCTGGGGTTAGGGTTAGGTTGGGGCGGGGCTGGGCTGGGGCTGGGGTTGGGGCTAGGGTTAGGTTGGGGTTGGGGTGGGGCTGGGCTGGGGCTAGGGTTTGGCTTAGGGTTGGGGTTGGGGCTGGGGTTAGGGTTAGGTTGGGGCTGGGCTGGGGCTAGGGCTGGGCTGGGGCTAGGGTTAGGTTAGGGTTGGGGTGGGGCTGGGTCTGGGGTTATGGTTAGGTTGGGGTTGGGGTTTGTTGAATTTGGCAAACCTGAGAGGAATTTCCAGCAATTTTAGCCTAGTTTGATTACTAAAATTATTGTTGATCGAGAAAATCTTGGGTCCTTCTAATCAAACATTGTTTGTTACTGTATGTCAACGAGTACCGATAAAAGAAAAAACCGATTTCAAGTGGAAATTAGGTATGTACAATGTTCTAATATAATTTGTATTTCTTGCCATCATCAAACATATAAAAGTACTAATATGAAATGGAAAATAAATAAATAAATAATCAAAGCTTTGGCATGTATGTAAAATCCCTTGTTACTTTTTCTTGGTTGCCCAACTTTGAAAATTCTATCTATTAAATTAGACATACTCTAAAAAGAATGATATTGCAAGAATTTGACTTGGTGGAGACTTGCATCATTAATAGAAATATGAAGTGTAAGGACGTTCTTTACCTTCAATAAGGTTCGGTTGGGGTGGGGCTGGGCTAGCTAGGGCTTGGGCTTCATCACCTGATATAGCGAAATACAAAGCGTACTTCAGTACACCCGACCTTATTGAGTTTCCTATTGAAGTTCCCGGTCAAACGGCATATGCATATTTTTATTCGCCATGAAATCCCAATTATTAAGCTACCGAGGACGGAAAGCCACCTTTGTTAGTCGAGAGTCATGGTAATAGACTTGTCATTATAGATCATAGTCAATTGTTTTTCCTATCATTTTCTTGATCCAGATGCTAATCAACTTGTTAATTAGTTATTGTTTTTATAACGTATTTGTCTATATTTGTTGACAGTGGCCTTTCTTTTGGATGAACATGTTTTTTTGATGCATGTTTCAGTCATGTGAATTCATATGTTGCGTATAACGCTTTATGATATCAGTATCCTACATTTGTAGTTTTAATTGTTGATTGTTATAGATGAATGCCATTGCAATAATAGTTTTTGGTTGATGAATGCTATTGCAATGTAGGATGATCAGTTCTATCAATCTTGATCTCAATGGTTTAAAATCATGTTACACATACAACACGAATGCACAACAAACGCATAATTAGAGAGCGATTCGAGATGTTCAGGTTAAAACCAATATATGATACTCGATGATAATATGAAACCTTCGTATTCCCATCGATACTCATATATGAAACTAAAAGCGCCACTTAGTCCCCGTCTATCGGTTAACATACGTGCGATGCTCGTCGTAACCTAGAACTATACAAAGGTTGTTAAATATCGGACGGTATGGCTCGATACTAACAACCGTCGTATAGTCTACGCGACGAGAAAATTCAATCGTATGGTAACCCAAAGATTTGTCCCGTGTGGACAAGTTAAGAATGTATAAAGCAAACGCCTTCATTCACTTGTGTTTTCATCCGTTTCGAGATATTTCGTCGGTACCTTTCCGCTGGTTCTCCGTGTACAAAGATAGATTAGATGTTCATTTCAACGTTGTTTCACAGCTTTGAAATGATTATCTATTCTATTACAGTGTACTCGGAGAACAGCGGGGAGGTGCTGCCGAAATTTACTCGAAACGGTTGAAAGCACAAGTGATGGGTGTTCGCTCTATACATTCTTAATGGGATAGAAGCCCACCCCCGACAGCCGGAACACACACATACAACAAGAATACACAACAAACGCATAATTAGAGAGCGATTCGAGATGTTCGGGTTAAAACCACTATATGATAATATGAAACCTTCATATTCCCATCGATACTCATATATGAAACTAAAAGCGCCACTTAGTCCCCGTCTATCGGTTAACATACGTGCGATGCTCGTCGTGACCTAGAACTATACGAAGGTTGTTAAATATCGGACAGTATAGCTCGATACTAACAACCGTCGTATAGTCTACGCGATGAGAAAATTCAATCGTATGGTAACCCATAGATTTGTCCCGTGTGGATAAGTTAAGAATGTATAAAGCAAACGCCTTCATTCACTTATGTTTTCATCCGTTTCGAGATATTTCGTCGGTACCTTTCCGCCGGTTCTCCGTGTACAAAGATAGATTAGATGTTCATTTCAACGTTGTTTCACAGCTTTGAAATGATTATTTATTCTATTACAGTGTACTCGGAGAACAGCGGCGAGGTGCTGCCGAAATTTACTCGAAATGGTTGAAAGCAAAAGTGATGGGTGTTCGCTCTATACATTCTTAATGGGATAGAAGCCTACCCCCGACAGCCGGAACACACACATACAACAAGAATACACAACAAACGCATAGTTAGAGAGCGATTCGAGATGTTCGGGTTAAAACAAATATATGATAATATGAAACCTTCATATTCCCATCGATACTCATATATGAAACTAAAAGCGCCACTTAGTCCCCGTCTATCGGTTAACATACGTGCGATGCTCGTCGTGACCTAGAACTATACGAAGGTTGTTAAATATCGGACATTATAGCTCGATACTAACAACCGTCGTATAGTCTACACGACGAGAAAATTCAATCGTATGGTAACCCATAGATTTGTCCTGTGTGGACAAGTTAAGAATGTATAAAGCAAACGCCTTCATTCACTTGTGTTTTCATCCATTTCGAGATATTTCGTCGGTACCTTTCCGCTGGTTCTCCATGTACAAAGATAGATTAGATGTTCATTTCAACGTTGTTTCACAGCTTTGAAATGATTATCTATTCTATTACAGTGTACTCGGAGAACAGCGGGGAGTTGCTGCCGAAATTTACTCGAAATGGTTGAAAGCACAAGTGATGGGTGTTCGCTCTATACATTCTTAATGGGATAGAAGCCTACCCCCGACAGCCGGAACAGACACATACAACAAGAATACACAACTAACGCATAATTAGAGAGCGATTCGAGATGTTCGGGTTAAAACCAATATATGATAATATGAAACCTTCATATTCTCATCGATACTTATATATGAAACTAAAAGCGCCACTTAATTCCCGTCTATCGGTTAACATACGTGCGATAATTTATTATTTTTAACGACAAACGCACACACAAAGCATATACACGGATTTTCTCCTTAGTCAGTAACTATCCCGTTCTTATATTTCTCAATATAGTCAGCATAACCTACAATTTATATGTTATACAGTCTAACATGGCCCATGAGTACGTCAGAGTTAAGGACTGGATGTATGTGGATTGGAAACAACGTATGCAACCTAAGTTTGTCGCAGGAGTTGCTGCTTTCCTTGAATTTGCACGCGCATATAATAAGATCATAATATAGAAGATTCTCTGTCCGTGCGATAGATGTGGCAATAAGTACTGGCAGAAGGTAGAATTGGCAGAGCTTCATATTGTAAAACATGGGTTTACTAGACTTTATACAACTTGGAAATATCACGGGGAAGGAGAAGAATGCAGTACTGCGGCAGAAGAAGAAGGAGAACACGAGAATGCGGCAGGAGAAGAAGAAGAATTCGATAATGCGGCAGGAGATAGAAATTTATTTCCATCAGAAGAAATAGAGGATATGGTAGAGGCTGCCCTAGGTGAATCTATTCGTACCGAAGATGACATTCCTTCCGGTCAAGGACCGCGTGCGGATAAATATGAAAATTTCATGAATGATGCTAGGAAACCAATTTATAAGAATGCGAAGTATTCCACCCTCTCATGGTTCGTCCAACTTTTCCAGATTAAGTGCCTAAATGGATGGAGCAACAAGTCATTCACAATGCTTCTTTCGTTCTTGAAAGATTCTATGCCTCCGGGAAATAATGTGCCCGACAGCTGGTACGAAGCCCAGAAGATGATATCTGATTTGGGTCTAAAGTGCGAGAAGATTCAAGCATGTCCTAAAAATTGCGTGTTGTACCGGAAAGAGAATTCAGATTTGAATGAGTGTCCAACATGCGGAGAGGCCAGGTATAAGCCGAAAGATTCTGATAAGAAGCCTGATATACCTGTGAAGATAGCACGATACTTTCCCATAACACAGAGGCTACAGAGGGTATTCAGGTGCAAGAAAGCAGCCGAGGCGATGATTTGGCATCACCGTGCTCCTCCAAGCGAAGATGGAAAAATGAGCCATCCAAGAGATTCACCGGCATGGAAGGATTTCGATAGGAGGCACGCAATATTCAGTAGTGATCCTCACAATGTCCGGCTCGGACTGGCTACTGATGGCTTCTGCCCATTCAACTATATGGCTGGAAGTCACAGCACATGGCCCGTTGTAATGATAATTTATAATCTGTCGCCTTGGTTGGCTATGGACCAATCAAACTTTATGATGCCTCTTCTTAGCGACGGACCAAACTCACCGGGGAACAATATCGACGTCTATCTCCGACCTCTGATCGAGGAGTTGAAATCTTTGTTCATTGATGGTGTAGAGACATATGATGCAAACACAAATACAACCTTCATACTGCGTGCGGCTTTAATGTGGACAATTAATGACTTTCCTGCGTATAGAATGCTATCAGGTTGGTCCGTACATGGTCACAAAGCATGTCCTCATTACCATGAACACACAACATCAAAATTCTTGAATTTTAGCAGGAAGGTTTGTTATTGCGGCCATCGACGTTTCCTGCGTCCAGACCACCCCAATAGGTTAGACACGGTTCACTTTGATGGTCATCAGGAGCTTCTTGGACCTCCATCCCCATTGTCCGGAGAGGACGTGACTGCTAAATAGGATGGTTACAATAACGTGACCTTCGGGATGGATCCGACGAAACAGGTCAAACCACAATATTGGAACAAGTTAAGCATTTTCTTCGAGCTTCCGTACTGGTCTACAAATTCAGTGTGTCATTGTCTGGACGTCATGCATATAGAGAAGAGAGTATCAGAGCACATACTTAACTTGCTTCTTTGTAAAGACGGGAAATCGAAAGACAACATGAATGCTCGGATGGATCTACAAGAGTGGGGAATAAGAAGTGAATTGCACCCTAGACCGGTAGCGGGTAAACCGGGCAAGTTTGTACTTCCCAATGCGGCTTATCATATGTCACTGTTAGTTATGTATATGCCCTAGAGGCCATTGTTGTACATATGATGTATATTATGATGGATGCTTGGATATATACAGAGAGGACTTTCTTGCTCGTCATGATAGTATGCTATTTGGTTTCACTTTATCTTAACATGTTGACTTGTATTGGTTTACATGTTGATAAAGCCCTTAGGATCTGTACTCGACTACTGGGATTATGATGAGATCATACTAGTGGGGCCACGGTATTCGATGAGTACATCCTATAAATGTTCCTAGTCGAGGGTATATCAAGACGGGGCATCGATACACCAAAGTAGACTAGCGTATACACATCTTGACTCACATGATGGGTGATGGATGATCCCATATCCATCGGTGTTTAACATCAGAGATGGTGTACGGGTGCGCAGTGGAGACTGGGTACACTGGACGGACTCGCCGAGAACTCCTAGATGGTGATATACCACATGTCAGATGGCAGTTCTCCGGTGACACTGGTACAGGATAGTCTGTAGACCCGAGATCGTCATAGATTCTTGTGTGATTCCCACTGTGCTTTGATTTTCACCTTACCACGTCCAAGAGGGCATGCAAAACGGTGGCTTTTGGGTACAATCCCGAATCACATGGAGGCAATGAGCGATAGGAGGGGATTCGTCTCTCCCGGTATAGGGAGTTGATGTTGTGTTGTGTTCGATTGGCTATAACTGGAAGTCCCTGGCCAGGGCTGATATAGAGATATACTGGTAAGTGTTACTAATAGTTTCTCGACCTGTTATGAGCCTCACATAGACACGACTTATCGGTTACTGGGGTCTGACGTATACCACCCCTAGACTTGATATGCGACATATCAGACGAACAGACCGGACTGTACGGGAGTGTTACTGATTGGATTCGCAGGAGAATGGATAGGCTAGCTTGTTGATCTTCTGATTGCTCAATACCTGGGTAGCTGTTACGTTTAGCTGACCGCTTGCAGCTTGTGGGTGTTTGATATGATCATCACCTGCTACCGGCGTATTGACGATTCTTTAGAGTCCTGCACAGAGGTTTCTTGGCTCAAGCAAAACGGAGTAGAGGCACATATGTGATATGTGCAGGACCGAGGATAATGCGATATGAGATACTGTATTATATTCTCGCGATATTTAGATATGAACCGGGACATCAATTCAAGTGTTGATTCGATGAATCGGTACATGATATATTAGTCGGTTATATTCGATATAGCCGGATCGTTGGATCAAGTGTTGATTCGATGATTTAATGTATAATGATATATATGATATATCGTATTACATTATCTAATATTGGCTCACTTTATTATATCATTTTCTCACCGGATTAATACATTGATATATATGCGATATATGTTAATTGTATTATTTTCTTTTGTTGCAAATATATAATATATATGTGATATATATTATTGTGACATGATATGATTTATTATGAAACATGATTAGGGATGATAAAAAGGGATTAGGGTTTGATTAGGGTTAGCTCCTTCTTGTTCATTCTAGAAGGATTCTATTTTGTCTTGGTTAAGATATTATGGTTGATACTTATCCTTAACCTAACCAAACCCTAACTCTAGTTTATTCTCTACAAACTTTTAGCCTCTCATCCTTGACCATGGTTCCATAATCAATCATATACTTTTATCTACTATTCATCACAAAAGAATTATTCTCTTCATTCTTCATCTTCTTCTCTCTTTAGTTCTTGAGAGAGAGCTCACTAGAATTTCCTTTTGTGATGATTGCTTGTGAGAAAGTGAATTAAAAAGAAAGCATAAATACTACTCTATCATCCTCATCTAATCTAGCCCATTAGATTAGGGTGTTCATCTCTTTAGAGTGAGAAAGCTTGGGTTATACCAACTTCGACGTAGATCATCGGAGAAGCGGAACACTTCAAGCTAGCATGGATCGTTCGAGTCGTGGTGCCTCTCATGAGTCCGGGAGATCGTGGATCGCGGTGAAGGGACTTCTACTCGGAGCTTGTGAAGCGAAGGAGCGGACTACAAAGGTTGTAATCCCTCACACTTAGATTTAAAGATATCATCTTGTATGCTAAACCCTAATAATCTAGCAAAGATCCCGTCTTTGGGTTGTTCGGCACATGTAAAATTTTATTCGGGCATGTTTGATGCTTTATGAACCTTCACAAGTGTGCCTAGGAATCCTACAGTAGTATCAGAGCCTAGCTAGAGCATTAGGCGATGTGTTAACGAAGTTAAAACCCCGATCGAACCCGAATACGACATTTCAAACCCGTCTCTGTACATTTTTTAAAATCTGGGTTTTTCCAGAATTAAAAATACCTAAAAATTTCAGCAGGCTAATATAAGAATTATGGGGAAAAACGTACCCCCAATTTCTCAACATGGCCGCGGAACCGCGGCAATTACCCACCTTTGGCGGCGGTTCCACGGCAGGGTAAGAGTATTAGGGACGGAGTTTTGCACAGTAATTCTTGTCTCCGTGGTTACTATTTTATGGGTATTTTTAATCTGACTCGAGTGTTGAGTATTCTGGGGTTTATTTTGTAATCATCGATTCGATCGGGAATTTTTTTAATTCGTTATTGTTTTTTCCGGATATTTAGAAACTGTTAAAATGTTCGAACGGATATCATTAACTCAATTTTTCCCGACACGAAAAATATTCAAGTATTGAATTTTTATCGGGTTTAAATCTTTCAGAGATGCGTGCAAGTTTTGTGGTGGACCCTCTAAAAGATAACAAACCTTAACTCGATTATGTGACCGTCTTGAACTGCCTTTTGAACCTTCAGGTTTGGGGCAGTACGGCGTGCCACATGTGAGGCGTTGGCTTGACCCTTCTACGGCTGGACCGCTACTACTGTGACACATTCCGGATTATTTGAACTCCGCTCAAGTGTTGAGCAATTTAGGAAATTTTGGGTATTTGATTATCTGTTCGAAAAGTTTAATACTGTCTATTTATCTGGAATGCGATACAATATGTGGAATTCATATAGTTTAGGCATGAAATATGAAGTATGTGATATTTCGCATTTATGATGTATAAAGAGAATGTGGATTCCAAATATTTTAGTTTTACACTTTCTTTTCTGTGACCGTAAGTGTAGTATGTTCGATATCGTTGGTTTCGTTGCTATACATCAACGACAATCGGGGTACGCATACTTACTTACGTTGATGATATATGATATTATGTGTTGCTGAAGATATGATGTGCAGGATTGTCGCGATCGAATAGCCGGGGGTTTTATGTGAGATGAGAGTTTTATATTTTCATTCATGTAAATTCAAATGTAATGTAATATTCTTTTATTTGAGGCACTTCCAGGTTGAGGTTGATGCCACCAGTGTTGTATATTATTTACTTTTCCGCATTAGGATGGACCCAAGGAGGGGAGCACAGGTGACCGGGTTCTGGGGTTCAGTGGGAGGCCATCTCGAGGAGTCGAGACCGGGTCTCCTAAACTCCAGAATTGGTAGGGTTGCTTGCCGCTCTCGTAGGGGTCCAGGGTATGGGCTTGGCTATTCATCGCGACTGTGGAATCCGTATTTTCTATTATTGGCTAAAAACTAAATACGGACGTCCTAGTATATCCCACATTATATCTATGTTTCTGCTGCGATATCTGGGATGTGATCATTTGATATGTTGTGATGGATACAGTATATAGTATATATGATATATTATATAGACGTTACTTATGTTTTACACCCGCACTAGCCCTGCCCTGCTCTGTCGTTAGTTACCTAACCTAACGGTGCAAGAGGGGATATCGAGGCGAATGCAGATGGCATAAGTGTACGTCGTATTTATCTGTGATGCTTAGGAAGCATAAGATGATGGGATTTTTTATTAATGAGATTAATAAAAAGAAAAGAAACCTAAAAGATGTTGTAGAATCAAAACTTTATAAAAGGGTAGCTACAGTTTTGCTTTGCATAGCGGTATATATGATATACCCTGCACCTTATTCGATGAGGAAAGAGCCGAGATCCCTTCACCGGGAGTGACCTCTTTAGCGAAACTGGCAGATGCTACAAAACTCGGTTTGTCTTTTGATTGCTTTTAGAGTTTTGCTTTGCACAGTGATATATATGATATGTCCTGCACCTTATTCGATGAGGAAAGAGCCGAGATCCCTGCACCGGGAGTGACCTCTTTAGCAAAACTAATGAAAGCCTAAAAAAACTCCATTTCAAAATTTCACATGATTCTACGACGATATCAAGTTCATTACGCTCATGGTTTTCTAAAAACCTGCGTAGCCCTCCGTCATTTCAAATAAGTACTACTTAGTATTCGTGCTACGGTAGTTTGGCATTTGTCAAGGCGTAGTGTATGGTAGCTAACTAGTATTTATCTGCTTATGCATATGATGCAGATTGGATTAGGGTATTCGTACGGCGTTGTTTGGCATTCGTCAAGGGTCGTGCGGATGGGTTTAATTCAATCAAGAAATGTACGGGTTGAACTTGACTAGTGGACTATGGGTTGTTTGGCATTCGTCAAGGTCATAGAACACTAGGGGTAAAATATTATCGGGAATTTCAAGTGTTGAAATTTGCAATGAGATTGCATACCTCCTATGAAATAGTTGGATCCCGATACCCACTGCGAGTAAGAGTTACTCCTGGGAGAGTTTTACACAGGACAATTAGTCGATCAAGTAGGTGTCTAGAAAAGTGTTAACGGGGTTACGCCTCTGGGAAAACGAGGTTTACTTTAATTAGGTCCGTGCGAAAGCACGGGGAACCTTCCTTAAAGTACCGACACTGATTTGGCTGAAAGATTGACGAAATTGTAGGGTGTAATTAATCATGGCTAATCTTACCTTTTAGGGTTTGAAGGTAGATTTGATAAAAACAGTGGGAGACATCCTGATTAGATAAGATAATAACCAATCTAATCTTGCAAGAGCATACGCTAAAGTGTTTTCTTCTCTCTCTCTCCAGGTAGCGACCATGTCAGGCCATAATCAAGATAATAATATGGATGTATTGACTGAACCCGCTTATTATACTGAGCAGGGGAACGTTGGACCCGTTCTTTCTTATAAGAGTTATAAGACTGAACAGGGAATAGAAGAATATCTGGATTCTCAAGCCGCCCAAAAGAACATGCATGTTGATGCATCTTCTTCAGGTGTGTTAGTTATTGAGAACTGTTTCTTAGTTCACCCTACGTCCTGGGTATTGGATACCGGATCAAGATCCCACATATGTAAATTGTTACATGGGCTATGTAAAGGTAGAGAACTGGGAAAAGGTGATCATTCCGTTCAGGTAGGGAACGGTGCAAATGTTGCAGCCAAAATGGTTGGCGAATATCACCTAGTATTACCGAGTGGTGATACACTGATTCTGAATGAGTGCTATTATATACCGAACATGATGTGCAACATTATATCAGTTTCTTTATTAAGTAAAGAAGGATATAATTTTGTAGTACAGGATAATGTTATGAACATATTCCTAAATCAAAAGTTGATTGCATCAGGCTCGTTACATAATGGCATATTCATTCTAAATCAGAATACAGTCCTCAATATACAAAACACACACAAGAGGAAAAGCTCAGAAATGAACGAATCCTACTTGTGGCATTGTAGACTTGGTCATATCAATGTGACACGACTGGCTAAGTTACATAAGGATGGTTATTTGAATCCGTTCGAATTATCATCTTATGATACTTGCCATTCATGTCTCAAAGGAAAAATGACCAAAGCTCCGTTTAGTGGACACGGAGAAAGAGTTACGGAACTCTTAGGACTGGTACATAGTGATGTATGCGGTCCCATGTCTACGCATGCCAGGAACAGTTCTTCCTACTTCATTACATTCACTGACGATCTCTCTAGATACGGGCATGTGTTCCTATTAAAACACAAGTTTGAAGCTTTTGAGAAATTCAGAGAATATAAGCACGAAGTAGAGAACCAAACGGGAAAAAGTATTAAGATCCTTCGATCTGATCGAGGAGGAGAATACTTAAGCAATGAGTTCCAAGATTATCTAAAAGAGAATGGGATTCTCACTCAACTTATTCCTCTTTATACACCACAGCACAACGGTGTATTGGAGCGGAGGAATCACAGCCTATTAGATATGGTGCGCTCTATGATGAGTACAGCTGAGTTACCTATTTCCTTCTGGGGGTATGCGCTTGAGACAGCCATACACCTATTGAATATGGTTCCTACCAAATCAGTGTCTACCACTATATATGAGATATGGAAAGGGAAGAGACAATCTCTTAAGTATGTTAAGATATGGGGTTGTCCAGCCTATGTCAAAAGACAAAATCCGGACAAACTCGAGGCAAGATCTGTCTTATGTAAGTTTGTAAGATATCCCAAAAATTCACAAGGGTATATCTTCTACCACCCCGAGGAACAAAAGGTGTTTGTTTCTCGACATGCCACTTTCTTAGAAAAAGGTTTCCTTATGAAACAGATTAGTGGCATTGAGGTAGAACTGGAAGAGGTTCCAGCGACACAAACTATAACAGAAGACTTGGTAGAACCAGAGGATTCAGTAGTACCCGACGAACCCCAGCCTCTCCGCCGATCTAGCAGGGTTTCTCATCCGCATGAGAGATACTACGGTTTTCTCATTGATGGTGGAAGCGAGGATTGCATCATGGAAGATGATGACCCAACTAGTTTCAAGCAGGCCATCACGAGTGGTGACTCTGTGAAATGGCTGGATGCAATGCGATCTGAGATGGAATCCATGTACACCAATAAAGTATGGATTTTGGAAAATGCTCCTGAAGGGGTAAACCCCATTGGGAGCAAGTGGATTTTTAAAAAGAAATTTGGTGTAGATGGAAAAGTTGAGACTTTTAAAGCTAGACTTGTAGCAAAGGGTTTTCGTCAACGACCAGGTGTGGATTATGACGAAACCTTTTCACCAGTGGCTATGTTTAAGTCCATCCGGATCTTACTTGCCATTGCTGCATACCATGACTACGAAATCTGGCAAATGGATGTTAAGACTGCCTTTCTAAATGGTGATTTAGAAGAGTGCGTATACATGACTCAGCCAGAGGGCTTCGTAGATAGTGGGAGCAGCGGAAAGGTGTGCAAACTGCTTAAATCCATTTATGGGTTAAAACAACCATCGCGGAGTTGGAACATCTGTTTTGATGTAGTAGTCAAAGAGTTTGACTTCATCAAAAACATAGATGAACCTTGTATCTATAAGAAGGTACCAGAGAGTAAGGTTGTCTTCCTCGTATTGTACGTGGATGACATACTCTTGATAGGAAATGATATTCCTATGCTGCAATCAGTCAAGCTCTTCTTATCACAAAGATTCTCAATGAAAGATCTAGGTGATGCCTCCTGCATATTAGGGATTAGGATCTATAGAGATAGATCCAAAAGGATACTGGGATTGTCCCAATCCAGGTACATTGACACCATACTAAAGAGGTTTAGTATGGAAGAATCCAAGCGTGGAAACCAACCCATGATCTTTGGACTCACTCTCTCCTAAGAGATGTCTCCAAAGACTGATTTGGAGAGAGCTCGCATGCAAGGGATACCCTATGCTTCGGCAGTAGGCTCTATCATGTATGGGATGCTATGTACCAGACCCGATGTTGCATACTCACTAAGTGTAGTGAGTCGGTATCAAGCAGATCCTGGAGAGAGTCACTGGACAGCCGTGAAGAACATTCTCAAGTACTTACGAAAGACTAGAGACATGTTCTTGGTGTATGGTAACGGAGAACTCCGGGTGGAGTCCTTTACCGATTCCAGCTTCGAAAGTTATAAGGACGACTCTAAGTCGCACTCGGGATTTGTCTTTACCCTCAATGGAGGGGCGGTATGTTGGAAGAGTTCCAAACAGGATACCGTTGCAGACTCGACGATGGAGGCTGAATACATCGCTTCCAACGATGCTGCCAAAGAGGCTGTCTGGATGAAGAAGTTCATCACTGAACTTGGTGTGGTTCCATCAATTGAACATCCAATACCTCTGTATTGCGATAACAATGGAGCTGTGGCTTTGGCTAAGGAACCCAGTTGCCATCAGAAATCCAGACATATTTTGAGGCGGTATCACCTGATCAGGGAGATAGTTTATCGCCGGGAGATCGAGGTCAGGAGAGTAGATACGAAGGATAACACTGCGGATCCACTCACGAAGGCCATTCCCCAGATACAGTTTGAGAGATTATTCGGGATGCTAGGTATGAGATACTACAGCAGTTGGCCTTAGTGCAAGTGGGAGATTGTTAGTTATGTATATACCCTAGAGGCCATTGTTGTACATATGATGTATATTATGATGGATGCTTGGATATATACAGAGAGGACTTTCTTGCTCGTCATGATAGTATGCTATTTGGTTTCACTTTATCTTAACATGTTGACTTGTATTGGTTTACTGTCTTTCTCTCACATGTTGATAAAGCCCTTAGGATCTGTACTCGACTACTGGGATTATGATGAGATCATACTAGTGGGGCCACGGTATTCGATGAGTACATCCTATAAATGTTCCTCGTCGAGGGTATATCGAGACGGGGCATCGATACACCAGAGTAGAATAGCGTATACGCATCTTGACCCATATGATGGGTGATGGATGATCCCATATCCATCGGTGTTTGACATCAGAGATGGTGTACGGGTGCTCAGTGGAGACTGGGTACACTGGACGGACTCGCCGAGAACTCCCAGATGGTGATATACCACACGTCAGATGGCAGTTCTCCGGTGACACTGGTACAGGGTAGTCTGTAGACCTGAGATCGTCATAGAGTCTTGTGTGATTCCCACTGTGCTTTGATTTCCAAATTACCACGTCCAAGAGGGCATGCAAAACGGTGGCTTTTGGGTACAGTCCCGAATCACATGGAGGCAATGAGCGATAGGAGGGGATTCGTCTCTCCTGGTATAGGGAGTTGATGTTGTGCTGTGTTCGATTGGCTATAACTGGAAGTCCCTGGCCAGGGCTGATATAGAGATATACTGGTAAGTGTTACTAATAGTTTCTCGACCTGTTATGAGCCTCACATAGACACGACTTATTGGTTACTGGGGTCTGACGTATACCACCCCTAGCCTTGATATGCGACATATCAGACGAACAGACCGGACTGTACGGGAGTGTTACTGATTGGATTCGCAGGAGAACGGATAGGCTAGCTTGTTGATCTTCTGATTGCTCAATACCTGCTTGGCTGTTACGTTTAGCTGACCGCTTGCAGCTTGTGGGTGTTTGATATGATCATCACCTGCTACCGGCGTATTGACGATTCTTTAGAGTCCTGCACAGAGGTTTCTTGGCTCAAGTAAAACAGAGTAGAGGCACATATGTGATATGTGCAGGACCGAGGATAATGCGATATGAGATACCGTATTATATTCTCGCGATATTTAGATATGAACCGGGACATCAATTCAAGTGTTGATTCGATGAATCGGTACATGATATATTTGTCGGTTATATTCGATATAGCCGGATCGTTGGATCAAGTGTTGATTCGATGATTTAATGTATAATGATATATATGATATATTGTATTACATTATCTAATATTGGCTCGCTTTATTATTTCATTTTCTCACCGGATTAATACATTGATATATATGCGATATATGTTAATTGTATTATTTTCTTTTGTTGCAAATATATAATATATATGTGATATATATTATTGTGACATGATATGATTTATTATGAAACATGATTAGGGACGATAAAAAGGGATTAGGGTTTGATTAGGGTTAGCTCCTTCTTGTTCATTCTAGAAGAATTCTATTTTGTCTTGGTTAAGATATTATGGTTGATACTTATCGTTAACCTAACCAAACCCTAACTCTAGTTTATTCTCTACAAACTTTTAGCCTCTCATCCTTGACCATGGTTCCATAATCAATCATATACTTTTATCTACTATTCATCACAAAAGGATTATTCTCTTCATTCTTCATCTTCTTCTCTCTTTAGTTCTTGAGAGAGAGCTCACTAGAATTTCCTTTTGTGATGATTTCTTATGAGAAAGTGAATTAAAAAGAAAGCATAAATACTACTCCATCATCCTCATCTAATCTAGCCCATTAGATTAGGGTGTTCATCTCTTTAGAGTGAGAAAGCTTGGGTTATAGCAACTTCGACGTAGATCTTCGGAGAAGCGGAACACTTCAAGCTAGCATGGATCGTTCGAGTCGTGGAGCCTCTCATGAGTCCGGGAGATCATGGATCGCGGCGAAGGGACTTCTACTCAGAGCTTGTGAAGCGAAGGAGCAGACTACAAAGGTTGTAATCCCTCACACTTAGCTTTAAAGATATCATCTTGCATGATAAACCCTAATAATCTAGCAAAGATCCCGTCTTTGGGTTGTTCGGCACATGTAAAATTTTATTCGGGCATGTTTGATGCTTTATGAACCTTCATAAGTGTGCCTAGGAACCCTACAGTCACAACCGGAGAAGAAAAGATTCCTGCAGGTGTTGCATGATTTGAAAGTCCCCACAGGTTTCTCAGGATCATTCAGCAAGAAAATAAAAATTGTGAAGGGCAAGATCGATGGGCTGAAAAGTCATGATCACCATGTTATCATGGAGCACCTTCTTCCATTAGCCCTCAGGACTTCTTACCCCGACTCGGTTGGTCTAGTAATCAACGACCTATGTTGTTTTTTCAGGGAGTTGTGTGCTAAAACACTGGAGGTTGCGACGCTGGATAAACTAGAAAATTCTATTGCCTTGATACTTTGCAAGTTTGAGCGTATTTTCCCACTGTCATTGTTCGATATCATAATACACTTGACGGTTCATCTTGCAACTGAGGCAAAATTAGCCGGACCGGTACAATATCGATGGATGTATCCCGTCGAGAGGTACGTGTAATTTTTCGTTTCGCGCAATTTATAAATTTATTGTTGTCCTGTATGCCCGTATTTATTTATTCAACATATTCTCATTAGGTACCTCTACACTCTTAAGAATTATATACGCAATAAAAATCGACCAGAGGGTTCTATCATGCAAGGTTATCTTCTTGATGAAGCGACCACATTTTGTTCCCGCTATCTGGACGAGAACATTGAGACAAGGCTTAACCGACCACGAAGAATTCAAGACGGGCCGTATGGTAAAGCCGAGTATAAGAGGGTAGACACTGTTTATCAACAAGATATACCGGTTTATCTTTCTTAATTGCGCATGTCTTGAACAAATTAGAGAGTAAGATTTTTTGGATTAATTGTTATATCTGTGTTTGTGTGTGTATGAAATGATATAATATTAATGTCACAATTATTTGTCGAAAACAGAATTCATTTTAACGAGGTACGTGAGGGGCATCCTGATTGGAACGAAGAACGTTTGGAAAAATACCATCAGGATAATTTTTGTGATTGGGTCACAGATCATGTAAGTTATTCGAATAACATTTTATTGCTATCAGTTTTAATCTAAACTTGTATCGTTATGTATTTGTCGTAAAATTTGTTTTGTTAGATCCACGATCCGAACTTGTCTGCATCATTTGAGAGTGATTTAAGATGTTTAGCTCAATTTCCTAGTATGGAGGTTGCATATTACAAAGGATTTGGTGTCCTTGGAAACAAATTCGAAGTTAAGGACATAGAAACATCTAGAACCACTCAGAATAGTAGGATTGCGACGGTAGGATCGGACAATGTGATTTACTATCGGTACTTAAATTGTATACTCGGCATCCACTATCCCGGACGATCAGAACCCTTTTATATATTCCAGTGTACTTGGTACGATCCGCAAACCGATACGGACAGGTGGAGAAGCAATCTTGGGACTTGGAAAGATGAATATGGATTGACCAGTGTGAACACACTTCGATTTTACGGTCAGGAAGATCCGTTTATCTTTCCGAACCAAGCGTTCCAAGTATACTACTCACAGTGTTTAAAGCATCCGGGATAGAGTGTTGTATGCCGATGGAAACCCAGAGATGTCTACGATGTCGCAGAATTCGAGGACAACGATGAGGACGAAGAAGAAAGAAGGCTTAAATTGCTCCGACCGTCTGTTTCGAAGGACGGGTTGTCTTCGACCGATCATGAAGTTACGTGGGTTAGAAATGACGTCGACGATGAAATCCAAGTAGATATGTATAATGCGCCCACGAAACGAAAAAGGTTATCAGTAATGTTATATTATTACTTCACATTTTAAGCTCTATACATATATAGTCAATAATTTTAATGATTGTCTAATGCGTCCACGAACCGTTTATCTAGATTTGATGACGATGTCGGGAGCAGCGAGGGGCGGCAGGAGCTCCAGCCGCGGCAGAGGCAGAGGCAGAGCGGTTCTGCCGCCCGGAGAGCTCTGTAGGGAGCTTCAGAAGGCCGGTCTTGCACCCAGATCGGAGACCCCTTGGGATGCCTCCTTCCATGTGGATTTTTCCACACCTCCAGGTATACTGCACGCATATCCATTTTGAATGTAATATTACAGATATTCATGTCTGTTTATGTCAAAATTACTTATATTGTCAATGTTTGATTGTCTAGTTGTTGGTGATGCATCCACATCTGGGACAGAGGCCACTCCCGCTCCTCCAGGTATGTTTATATATCATATAGTGCATGTATATTGATTTAGAATGCTATATCATAAATACACACATTCCTTTTGCTTTTACTTAGCAATTTTTATTATTGTCTAGCTGTAGGTGGTGACACCACCGCACCTGCGGGTTTGTTTATATATCCTATAGTGCATGCATATTGATTTAGAACGTTATATTATTGATCTACACATTCTTTTTGCAATTACTTATATAATCTATTTTTAATTATCTAATTATAGGTGGTGCGTCCACATCTTCCGCAGGGGCCACTCCTGCCGCTTCCATACCCTCCGCATCGTCTGCAGGTTAGTATGAATAAATTTAAAATATTTATTCATTTTACATATGCTCTATAGAATAAATATGAACTTCATGGAAATTTAGCGTCGATGTTTATTTTCTAGTTGGAGGGGATGCGTCCGCATCCGGGACCCCGGTTGTTCCTCACCGGAGGAACTATCGTCCCGCTCGTGCTGCTGCCCGGGCCCAGGCTCGTGCGATAGTCACCGGAGGTATATATCACACTTGAATTTTCGTTTAACCTTGATTTCTTAATACAACTTTGTCTTAATATTGATTGCCTTGATATTTCGTGCAGACACAGGGCCTCCCCATCCCCAGAGGGGGACTCGAGGCCCGATTCAGTCCCATAGGCTGAGGCCTGACAGAGCTAGGGGGGAGGCAGCATTCCCCCTTTTTTTTACCCTTGACTATTGCTATACCGGTCCTCATGCCGAGAGGTTCGGCCGGTATATGGGGGACGAGAGCCGGCTCGTGAAGAACTATCCACTTCACGTTGAGTGGGGCGAGCCGCACTAGCACTCATTCGCCCTCTTCTTTGATCAGGCTCGGGTATGTATTAATATATATTTTCAGTTGATTTATCCGCTTATCATATTTATTATTAACACTTGCAATCTAATAACAATGTTTTTTTTTGTATTTTCAGTTGGATTACGATTTTCAGCCTGTAGCCGACCCTGATCATCTGGGGAGGGTGCTTGACCTTCATGCTCTGTGCAATGGCCTGATGAAGAACATGCAGGCCAAGGTCCGATACAACAGGAATGAGCTGAAGGCCGACTGCTACTCCCTGTGGATGGCGACCCCCGAGGTAGAGAGAGCGGCCCTCCTATCTACTCCGGCGTTTGCGAGAGTCGACATGGAGACATGGCCTCTATTGTGCGAATATTTCGACTCCCAGCGCAAATAGGTATGTATTTTAAATGTGATTCATTATTTAGGATATAATTTATTTTTTGTGTTCCTTAATTAGAAAACTAAATGTTAATGCGTTGTGCAGAAACAGTCCGCTCAGAATACAGAGAACAGGAAGTCGGCGAAGAGGGGTCGTCCTACTTACACAGGTGGCTCGAGGAATATTACTCGAGCCATGGAGTTATCGGTAAATTACAATAGACCGAGCTTTGTGATATTCTGCAATATTAAGAGTTATTTTCTAATATTTCTAATATTAAGAGTTATTTTCTAATATTGCAGACAGCTCGGACCGTGGCGTCAGGTGGTACACCGAGCGTGCTGTCCGCATATCTTGCCATCCACAGCACCTCGACAGATCCCGCCACGGGCGAGCTTCGATATCCCGACGTCGCTACCCAGGAGTATTGCGTAAGTGTTAATATTTTTTATACCTAAATTTGAAAATTTTGAAATTTTAGTTTTGGAAGGTTCAAGTTTAAATTTTATACTTATACTTTACTCCTTAATGTGGGTGTAGGAGCGGGTGGCTGAGCAGGCCGAGGCCTCGGGGATCGATTTTACCGGACAGAGCGATCCGAGGCTGCTGACCCGAGTTCTGGACGCCGCATACGGAGAGCACCACGGAGGTTGGGAGAGAGTCCGGGGACTGGGCCCTAGCAGGGCCCATATGAGGTTAGACTCCACCCCGACGGTTACTTCCTCCGTCTCCAGTGACCGACGTGTCCATCAGGAACTGGAGAGCTTGAGGGCCACCGTTCAGGAGTTGAAGGAGATGCCGGTATGTATACTACTTTATAGTAAAATATCATGTCATATTATATAAATATCAACATATCCATAATTAGTACGTAGCTTGAGCTTATTTGGTTTTAGACTTAAGTTTGATTAATCATACATACATATGTAATTAAAATAAACAACGGTTTTCCAAACTAGATATCCAAACGGGGTTTCGAAATAACTTAATAATGATATGAATTCGACTAATACACAGTTCTTACACGCTTCTTACACATGTTAGGTCCAGACGCGACAGGGTACATCGACCGAGCCTCCACATGCATCTCCTTCGGCTGCGGCTCCGCAAGCTACTACATCGGCTGCGGTTCCGCAGACAGCTCCTATAGCTCTACCGCCCACTCAGACTCCCGCAGCCGCGGCTCCGCAAGAGACTACCTCAACGGCGGCTGCGCAGACCACATCGCCAGCTCCACAGGCCGTTCAGACTCCCGCTCGCGCCGAATTGCAGGGTTTATTGACCGAGGAGCAGGCGCGCGTTATTCTATCGTTATTCAGAGGTGGAGCTGGACCGAGCTAGGGTAGCTTTTTGGTTCTTATTTTTTTAAACATGTATTTATTTATATCATACATATTGTACTACATTTTGAAACGATATTGATATTGGTTTATATTTATATCATATTCAGTTTTTGGGTTTCTTTTGTATATTATATGCGTGAGAAGTGATTATCAATACTGCGATATATGTTGTGTGATGATTAATTTTATATTTTATTGTTATATATATTATTGTGCACAGGGCGGGAAAAAATCAGGCAGCCCTTTTTTTTTAAAAAAATACAGATAATGTGTACATACGGATTAATCCGTAGGTACACATGTTGCCCCTACGGCTATATCCGTAGGGGAAAAATATCAGCAGTAACTGATATTCCCCCCTGATCTCAGTACGAGGGGGGTTGGGAGTGCCCCTACGGATATGTCCGTATAGGCCATTGTTTCTCCCCTACGGAGTTATCCGTAGGGGCAAAATATCAGAAATCCTGATATTTTGCCCCTACGGATAAGTACCTACGTAGGTATGCGTAGGGGATAGTACGTGGCCCTACGGCTATCTCCATAGGTACAGTTAATATATTTAAAAAACCGTAAATAATATAACTTTTTTTACCCTACGGCCTACTCCGTAGGTGAAACAGGACCTACACAGAACTCCGTAGGGGCAAGATTTTTCCCGGTAGGGGCAAGTTCAGGGCTTCAACTTGCACCTGCGGCCTTTGCACCTACGGGGTCTTTTTTCGCCCCTACGTAGATCTCTGTAGGGGCAGTGGGTTGCCCCTACCGATAAATCCGTAGGGGCAACCCTTATTTGTAGTAGTGTTTAGAATAGTGTCAAAGTACCCAAATTGGGAAACTTCCCAAATTTAGATCCAAAACCATAGATTTAGTAACCAGAATGCCTGATATTATATCTATATCCTATGTGGAGAAACAACTGTGTGACAAGCACTGTATAACCGATCGCAGTATAGGAATTTCACTTTCTATAAAGTGCATGTCATCCAAATACCAGGACATCAGACCCTACAACCTTCTTACCAGATCCATCTCCTATTCTGATGAAGCCAAAGCCTATGACCGTCACATAAAAAATAGATGATCTACCCCTGCTATACCTGCTTTAGTCCATAAATAGACACAAGCTACTTGTCCACTATGCTTCCGCTTCTCCCACTGACTACAACAATCATCTGGCAGAGTCATATACACGTGCACTTCTAAGCTAGTTTAGAACGACACTATACTCATCCTCCTGCCGAGTTTCAAAGTCTAGAACAACAGTAATGGCAAGTCTGGGTAAACACGAACCTCCCTGTCACCGTCTTTGAGGATACTGAAGTACCTCTCGGGTGCCTGAGGTTACCCACCATATCTGCGGAGTGGCTAATGGAATGTCAAAACCAATTGTATCTCTATGTTCTATTAAATTTTCAGTAATCGTTTGTGGTTCTGGAATCACATCCAGTTCTACCATACTCCCACTAATGTTTTCTGAAAAGAATCCATTTTACTAAAACTGTGGCAAGTCAAGAACAAAATATATATTGATCTTCCAGATGGTAGAAAGCTAACCCTCGCCATAGCCCGGGATAACCCATAAACTGCCATTACTGAAACGTGCCTTGATTTTATCCAGAGTCTGGTTTTAAGCATAAGCTGGACAACTCCATATACCTTAACATCGTTAAGATATGAACCATTCTATATACAATATAGAAACAGAGACACTAATTTAATTGGAACCAGATTCAAATCATGCAGCTGTCTCCAGTGCATGTCAACTAAGTGGAATGTGGCCAAGCAAAATTACTCATTTAGGAGTGCATCCACCTATAAGTAACCTGAAAGAGAAGCAAGTTCTTAAAACCATTACTATCAACGGAATACCAAACACAAGTATCTACATCTTCGATCACCTTGAAGAATCCTGATACTTGTAACATATGGTTCTCTACTTTATTCATATACCTATAACTTCTCAAAATTTGGACCTTGTATTTCAACGAAATATTTTTCTAAAACTGGAGAAGTCACAAGTAAATAGAATATAGTACGAGCACCAACCCCTTTGTCCTAATGGACACTGGACAACATACAATACTTTGTATAAGTCCCCTGAGTTTAATAACTCATACCATGTACGTCGTTGGCTGAAAACTGTACTTTGGTTAAGAAGAATTACACCGCTGTTGAATGCTCCTTACCCAATCATTAACTGATACAGGTAAATGTCATAGACATAATTTCAAAAAGTTATATCTCAGTTTATAAAATAAATGTACAGATTTATCAGTTTGAAATTGGTACATAACAACGGATATTCAAAACCAAAAAATTTGCCGTCAGACTAAAAAACCTTGGTGGTTTCCTCAAATATCACCAATTACAACGAATTCCGATATAATGAGGATATAATCACTTAATTCCCAATATCTTACTCCCACTCATCATCTGTAATACCATACATATGTGAGAATCAAATCTGGTAAATACATACCGTAAAGTAAGAATCTAATTGGAAAATTAGTTTTCAATTAACAACGCACAGTGAAACTGAAACATGAAAATGTTTCGGAGGGGTATCCGGGTATTCCTAGTAATGCCTCTTCCACTATTCAGATTCATGACTGTAACCATATATTTTCTTTCCATCTCTCTAATCCCTTTATTTTTCTTTATTTATTAACTTCTGTACACAGCACTTTGGCTAAATGGTTTTCTTCCTTCCATATCTTTTGGCACCAGCCTATGGTTCGAAAGAAGACTATCCAATAAGCGTAATAGGTGTACTCTCCTAATACAAGGGGCTCACTCCACCTGAGAGAAGGTAAAGGGGAAAAGACAACCTGAATAATCCTATTCAATTTCTCCTGAACCGGAGAAATGCAAAGGTGAAGTAGGAGTGACGATGATATATGCTTCTTCGTCGTGAATGATAACAGTCGCAATTTCCTCTTTCCCTCTTTCTAATCCCTTTATATGTCATTACTTATTACCTTCTGTACACCACACTTAGGCTAATTGGTTTTCTTCCTTCCTTACCTTTCAGCACCTGCCTATGGTTTAGAAAAAGACTATCCAATAAGCATAATAGGTGTACTCTCCTAAATACCAGGAGCCCTCGCAACCTGAGAGAAGGTAAAAGGGAAAAGACAACTGAATAATCCTATTCAATTTCTCCAGAACTAGAATCCATCCTCGAATCTGAAACAAGTTTCTTCGAGTTCGTATGTAACTATACGATGGTCATATCCAATAAATGTGGATCTTCGTAGTGATACGGAAAGTCCTGGAGAAAAGAAAAGGGTAAAAGTTGGAGTGGCAATGATATATGCAACTATGACAATCCAAAAGCCAATGTGATTTAAGAAGGTTCAGTTAACTTGGTTCATGAGTTTTAGTCTAGGGTCGGGCCATGGTCGCTGCCAGAGAGAGAAAGAGAGGAAAAAACACTCAGCGTGCACTCTAACTAAATCAGAATGGTTAATCACTTTATCTAATCAGGATGTCTCCCACTGTTTCCTCGAATTCTCCTCCAAACCTAAAAAAAGAATTAGTCGGGATCATCTAAAATCACCCGAGGAGTAAACCAACTCATCAGTAGGAATCGGGATCCAACTATCATCGCATGATAACTTAATGGAATCCACTCAAGTCACCACACTCCAGAATGTATGCGCATGCCTGGAAAGTTTCCAGTATGCTTGAAACTCCCGATGTTGTTTTTACCCCAAGCGGCTTATGATCTTGACAGAGGTCAACATATCATAAGTCGCAAGTCAGGTTCAACCCGTCATTGTCCTGGATTAACATAGACCCACCCGCACGTGCCCTTGACAGAGGTCAAAATGACCGTGCGACTGTCCTAAATAATCGCATATCTATGCAACAAACAAGTATTACCCGACTACCAAGCACCGTGCCTTGACAGAGGTCAACATACACAGCATGAATACTAAGTAATATCTGTAAGAAATGAAGGAGGACTACGGCTGGTTTTTGGCAAAAAACTTTTAACGTAATGAACTTAATATCGTTGAAGGAATCCAAGTGGTTTTACAAATATATAGTAGCGAAAACTTTTGCTAAAGAGATCACTCCCGGTGAAGGGATCTTGGCTTTTTCCTCGTCGAATGAGGTGCAGGATATTCCAAACTGAATACCACGATGCAAAGCACAAATAATTGACTCTAGTAAAGTTATTACGTTGACGCAAACTTCTGTTCAAAGGGTCACTCCCGATGAAGGGATCTCAGCCCTTGCCTCGTGGAATGAGGTGTTGAATATTCATAACCGAATACCACTGTGCAAAGCAAAAGAAAACGTCTGTAATGTATGTTTTCAAAAAACTTGGTCCCAACAACATCAAATAGGTTTGTTTTATCCTTGCATTGATCAGAATCAACGCAGTCCCATCAATTAATCACACCAGAAAAGAACGAAAAATATGATGTATGTATATGCCACACGTATTCGCCACTGGGCCCGTCATCACCCATTAAGTTACTTAACTAACGGCAGAGCGGGGGCCGAACTAGCGCGGGTGCAAAACATATACAACATCTACTAGAATATATATAAATATATATAACAATCGTCCCAGGCATGATATAAAGAAACATCACAGAATCTCAGCCAAGCAACACAAAGTGGTGGATAATCCTGGAGCCTCGGGTTTCATTTGAGCTGCAAGTGAAACCCGACATTTCCTGTCGTGTGGATAGCCTGTGCAATGAAAACCTAGACCCCTACGAGTGCGGAAAGTTACCCAGCAATCCCAGAATCGAGGCAACCCCAATCAACAACGTGAATGGGCCACCCAGCACTTCACGGAATCCGGTAACTTGTGCACCCCTCCGTGGGTCAACCTGTACCCCCTACGAGTGCGGCGAATAGCCCGCCAATTCTAGGGTAAGGTCCCCTCCGTCTCAAAGCCATGAGATGCAGACCCGTTGCCCTTTAGAACCCGTCTATTCGTGCTCTCCACCGCGGGGTAATCCTAGTACAGAAAGAAAATATATGTACAATGGTGATATCGACCTCAACCCGGTCATGCCCCAGACAAATAATATACAATCTGGCAGTGACAACAGTCTACAAGTCGAACGCTCACCCCGCAATATCAAATGTACAAATGAATTTAAATTGTACTATCATTGCACCACTGGCTATCCACCACGACGATCCAACCACAACCACAACACAACATAGAACATCAACGTGAATGTCATGTTTGTAAACCGGTGTAAAATACATATAACAATTAGACGGGTTGTACCGCACTAATGATATTCATGGTTGCAGATAGTAATGCATGTACTGTAAACTTACGCATTTAAAAATTCGATCGACAAAAACCATTCCTTATTGGCCCTAAGTACAATCCAGTACTCAAACAAATCTGGGCCAAGAACAAAATATACCAAAAATCACAATTCCATTTAGTAGAATTCCAGTACAAAGTTTGTGCACAGTTGCCAATAAACGACCGTGGAACCGCCGCTAATAGGCATGAAGTGCGGCGCATCCGCGGTGGTTTAATAGGATCATGTTCCCAATTTTCTTGTGGGCTTCTAAAATAACCTGCTCGAATTTTAGGGACTCTGGAAAATATTTTTTGACCACTTTGAAAAATCGGCAGAAAGTGGGTAAAAAGAAATTGTGATTTCGGGAATTTTACTCGATCGATGTTTTAACCGTGTAAGAACAAGCTAGTATAGGATTTATAGGTTGTTTCTGATACTATGTTGGGTTACGCCAATGCCTCGGCCATTAATCCGTGGCCAAATGCGGAACAAAATTTTTCTAAAGCAGCGCTAACGGAACCCATATCAACGGATCGACCATAAACCCAAAACCTAGCAATCTACAAAGGAGTTTAGAGAGTTATACCGAATGATCCATGTCCTTCGGTCTTTAACCTTTACCCCAAGCTCCTCGAGGCTTCCTTGATCAAGTTTGATCTCCGGTCTTCCCCATCAAAGATGATCCACCTTAGAGTCTTTCCATTAAGCTCCAACCTCATATCCGAGGCAACTCGAGTACCTAGTTCGCTATACTATATAGTCAAGATGAAGTAGAGAGTGTGTAGGATTAGTTTATCTGAAGACACTCTAGGTTTCTCAACACATGAGACAATTAGGGTGGAGGTAGAAGAAGCCATAAGAGGATGAGAGTGTGAGGCTAAGGAAAAATCAAGTGAAGAAATGGCTAAGTGTTGTGAGATATTTGTTGTGAGCATTTATCAAGCATGCTAGCAACTCAAGAAAACAACTCAGGAATAAATATCTCCATGTCTCACAATAAATATCTCACACCACAAACAAAAATCTAATCATGCCATCATGAGTCACTACATGACTCATCACCATGAGTCACCAAGTGAGCATGCTAGATTCAATGCCAAAACAATTACTCACCCTCTCCACTTAATTAAATATTTAACCCTAAATGTTTAAATTAAAATTAAGTGGCAACTTCTAGAAGCAATCTTGTAAAGAATTACAAGAATACCCCTCATTCGTATATACATACCCGCATCCGTATTCCGACAGAATACGAATACAATGAGAAGAAAATAATTCAACAATATAATACTAGGATCCGGCTTAAACCAAAGCCCACGAGTATTATCCGTCTGAATCATGATCCGTGCACAAGTGCACGTATATGATCGAACCCTGCCGTAAAACCATACGACCTCTACATCGTTTCTCCCGAAGTAGGGAAACCCTCTGCATGGGACTCTAAAGACTCGTCAATACGCTGGCTATGGGTATAACCACAAGCACGTTAGCGGCACTAGCTATATGTAACGGCTACCCAGGTATTGAGCGAAAGGGAGGCCGACGAGCAAACCCCTACTGAGCCTGACAGTGACAATATCCGTACAGTCCGGTCCATTCGTCTATGAGTATCGCATATCGAGTATAGGGGTGGATAAAGTCAGACCCCTAATAACACGACATTTAGTGTCAGTATGAAACCCATCACCGACTGAGAAACTACCGATCCTAGGTCAGTAATTTCCGGCTACCTTAGCCAAGGATTTTTAGTGATGGCCACCCATGAACAACGCGACATCAACCCCAATACCAGGAGAGAATAATCCTCTCACGTTCCGCTCACTGCCTCTATGTGGCTCGGCACTGTACCCAACTAAAATCTGTTTGCACGACTCCTTTGAGCTATGGTAGGGTAGTAATCAAAGCACAGTGGGAAATCATACGAGACAAATGACGATCTCAGGTCGATAGACTAAGTTGTACACTTGTCACTTGGGAGCTGCTTTCTGACAATAGGTATAATACCAACTAGCATGTTCCCGGCAAGTCCGTCCGGTGTACTCATAACCCAATGAGCACCTGTATATATCTTAGGTGAACAAACTGACACCAATGGCTTGTGAGACCGGCTACCGCCCCTAGTCGGGGTCTGGATCAGTATACATTAATCTAATCTGGAGTATCGATGCCCAGTCTCGAAACTCCCACGACCAGTGACATTTAAAGATGTGCTTATAGACTACCCAGCTCCCACGTATATGATTACCCTCATACTGCTGGTAGTCAATCAAGAACCTATGGGCTCTATCAACATGTAATAGTGATCTGTAATGCCACCTGAAGCATGTACATTATGATAAAGACAAAACAGATAGCATACTATTATCTCAAGTAAGACTGTTCTACTCGTATAGGTCCTCCCTCAATCATCACAATCATGTGCCTGCGATCTAATAGTTGACTTGAGGGCACTATAGCCAGCAGGCAAGTAGCTTATGTCTATTTATAGACTAAAGCAGGTATAGCGGAGGTAGATCATCTATTTTTGACGTGACAGTCATAGAGTTTGACTTCATCAAAATAAGAGATGGACCTGGTAAGAAGGTAGTAGGGAGAGATGTCCTGGTATTTGGATGGCATGCTTTTGATAGGAAGTGATATTCTTATACTACGATCGGTTATGCTGTGGTTGTCACAAGGTGGTTTCTCCACATAAGATATGGATAAAATATCAGGGATTCAGGCGACTAGATCTATGGTTTTATATCTAGATTTGGGAACTGTCCCAATTCGGGTACTTTGACATTATTCTAAAGTGTTTTAGAATGGACGACTCCTGGCGTGGTGGTGTACCCGCAGGTGATGGAGTCAACCTATCTAAATAGATGTCTTCTAGACTGATGAGGAGAGAGATTTGCATGATTGGCATATCACTTGCTCAGGCATTTGAGTAAATCATGAGATGTCAAGTACAACACCAGATGTTGCTTTTGCACTGGCTGCAATAAGCGTATATATATTAATCCAATCCTGGAGAAACGTTAGGAAGTAGTTATGAACATAAGTGGATGTTCTTGGTATATAGTAACGGCAGCCTCCTTTAGGAGGCGGTTATCATTTCAGGCTTCCAAGGTGACCTGGATGACAGAGTGACTGTCAGAGTTATAGTTTTCCCTCTTTTGAGGGGCAGTGTGTTGGATAAGTGTTCCAAGCGGATACTATGGAACGCATTGCAGGGTTCTCTAGGGCGGCAGCAAGATTTCGGGAAGTATCGTCCATGCTAATTTCAAAAATTTGCCGTACTAAAGAACCCTAATCTAGAATCTTAACTAGAGATTTAGACGAAACAACAATGTAAACAACTTTACATCTAAGTGAATGAGGAATACAACCTTTGTAGACTGGTCCTTCACTTCTAAAGCTCCGTGTAGTAGTCCCTCCGCTCCAAGTAGTGAACACCCGAACTCTAATAAGGGTTCACATGAAAAAATGAACAAGCTTGCTCGAAGTCTTCGAGGCCGAAGATGATCTCCGTCGAGGAGACTCAAGCTCATGCTACCTCTTCACTAATGGTGGATTAGTGAAGCAAACACCCTAAACTAAATGGCTAATATAGTAGAGAATGATGAAGTAGGAATTTTGCTCACTTTAGATTTATTTTTCACACAATATTTCTTCACCATTTCAAAAGCTAGCAAGCTTTCTTATAAGGAAGAAGAAGATGGAGTGGAGATGATAATGAAACTCATGAAGTGAGAATAGCAACCATCGGTGAGTTAGTGTCATACACTAACTCATGTAGAGAATAAACCATGGCTAACAATAATGGTTAGGTTAATAAATATCTACAAGTAAAACAAAATTAGTAGACTTGGTCAATGGTTCCACAAGCTTCAACCATGTGACTAATTACTAACTAATTTGATTTACTTTAAATAAACAAAACCCTCACATTATTATAAGAATGGTGTAAGTCTCATACACCCATGTCACATGTGGCATCAAGCATGACACAAAAGTTGTACATTAATATATATCACATATATACTATATGCACACAAGTGAGAAAAAGAAATGTTTAAGTGAGCTAATATTAGTTAATGTAAATTAATATATCACATATATAATTATTCATTAAATTATTAAATCAACACTTGATTTAATAATCCGGCTATATCACATACAACCGGCTAATATCAAATGTATCAACTTATCGAATCAACACTTGATCCGATAACCCGGCTATATCTTATATAACCGACCGATATCACATATCGCGAGAATAGATTGCGGTATCACATAAGCGCATTAATCTCGGTCCAGCACATATCACATATGTGCTCCTACTTCGTTTCGCATGAACCGGGAAACCTCTGTGTAGGACTCTAAAGACTCGTTAATACGCCGGCAGTAGGTGATGATCATATCAAACACCCACAAGCCGCAAGCGGTCTGCTAAACGTAACGGCCACCCGGGTATTGAGCGATCAGAAGATCAACAAGTAAGCATGCTTATACTCCTGCGAATCCAATCAGTAACACTACCGTACAGTCTGGTCTCTTCGTCAGATATGTCGCATATCGCAGCCTAGGGTGGTATAACGTCAGACCCCAATAGCCTGATAAGTCATGCCGATGCAAGGTCTATAACGGTTCGAGAAACTAATGATAACACTTACCAGTAGATCTCAGCAAACCTGTCAAGGTATTTCCTGTTATGGCCAATCAAGCATAGCGCAACATCAACCCCCAATACCGGAAGAGACGAATCCCCTCCTATTGCTCATTGCCTCCATGTGTCTCGGGACTGTACCCAAAAACCACCGTTTTGCATGATCTCTTGAACGTGGTATGGTGGAAATAAAAGCATAGTGGAAATCACACAAGACTCTATGATGATCTCGGGTCTACAGACTAACATGTACCAGTG
Source organism: Agapanthus africanus (assembly GCA_030015575.1). Classification (NCBI taxonomy): domain Eukaryota; kingdom Viridiplantae; phylum Streptophyta; class Magnoliopsida; order Asparagales; family Amaryllidaceae; genus Agapanthus; species Agapanthus africanus. The sequence continues at coordinate 745,195,218 of CM057339.1, read as the reverse complement.
TCACCAGAGAACTGCTATCTGACGATAGGTATAATACCATCTAGGAGTTCTCGGCGAGTCCGTTCAGTGTACACAGTCTCCACTGAGCACCCGTATACCTTCTCTGATATCAAAAACCAATGGATGTGGGATCATCCATCGCCCATCATATGGGTCAAGAAGCGCATACGCTAGTCTACTCTGGAGTATCGATGCCCTGTCTCGATACTCCTGCGACAAGGAACATTTGAAGGATGTACTTACCGACTACTCTATCCCTACTAGTATGATCTGCATCATAATCCTGGTAGTCAAGTACTCATCCTAAGGGCTTTATCAACATGTAATAGAGAGATAAAAAGTGTACATGTTAAGATAAAGTGCAACCAGATAGCATACTATCATGTCGAGCAAGAAAGTCCTCCCTATATATGTCCAAGCATCCACTACAATATAAATAACATGTACAGTAATGGCCTCTAGGGCATACATATAACTAACACGCATGGAGCAAGATACAAATTAAATTCAGTGGATAATATAGTATAAGAAGTTTGATGGATTTGGAGTTCATTTGTGAACTGGGTCCCATCAGATATCCAGAAAAATTCTAAGACAGGTATTGCTCATTTCGAGAGATATTCATTCTCCACTAAGTTGAGTTATTGAAAGAGATAAAGATAGAAACATTATAGCAGATCCACTCACTGAGGTTATTTCTCGAACGCAAGAGTTTCACAAACGAGCTTTGTAAGACTGATTAGTAGAGAAGTTGGGTGTTCGGTATCACACTGGCTGTGAGTATGCGACACCGCAATAATTAGCCTTAAGTGCAAGTGGATGATTGTTGGCTATAGTGCCCTCAAGGCAGTTATTGTAATCACAGGTAGGTGATCATGATGATTGAAGGAGGACCTATATGGATAGAACAGTCTTACTCAAAATAATAGTATGCTATCTGTTTTGTCTTTATCATCATATAGATGCATTATGTGGTATTACAGATCACTATTACATGTTGATAGAGCCCATATGATTCTTTCTTTACTACCAGCATTATGATGGAGATCATATACGTGGGAGATGGGTGGTCTATAAGCACATCCTTAAATGTCCCTGGTCGCGGGAGTATCGAGACAGGGCATCGGTACTCCAGAGTAGACTAGTGTGTACTTATCGAGACGCCGACGAGGGGCGGTGGCCGGTCTCACAAGCCAATGGTGTCAGTTAGTCACCTGAGATAGTATATAGGTGCTCATTGGGTTACGAGTACACTAGACGGACTCGCCGGGAACATGCTAGATGGTATTATACCTATTGTCAGATAGCAGTTCTCAGGTGACATGGGTACATATTAGTCTGTCGACCTGAGATCGTCATTTGTCTCGTGTGAGTTCCCACCGTGCTTTGATTACTACCCTACCATGGCTTAAAAGAGTCGTGCAAATAGGTTTTAGTTGGGTACAGTCCCGAGCCATATGCAGGCAGTGTGCGAATCGTCAGGGATTCGTCTCACCCAGTATTGGGGGTTGATGTCATGTGGTGCACGGGTGGCCAACACCAGAAATCCTTGGCCATGGTAGTCGAAAATTACTGATTTGGATCTGTAGTTTCTTAGTTGCCGATGAGCTTCATACCGACACGAAATGTCACATTATTAGGGGTCTGATTTTATCCACCCCCTAGACTCGATATGCGATACTCTTAGAAGAACAGACCGGACTGGACAGAGATTGTCACGGACAGGCTCAGTAGGGGTTCGGATGAGTTTGCTCGTCGGCCTTCCTTTTGCTCAATACCTGGGTAGCCGTTACGTACAGCTAGTGCCGCTGACGTGCTTGTGGTTAAATCCACTGCCAACGTATTGACGAGTCTTCAGAGTACCAAACAGAGGGTTTCCCTGCTTCAGGAAAAACGATGTAGAGGCCGTATGGTTTTACGGCAGGGTTCGATCATATACGTGCACTTGTGCACGTATCATGATTCAGACGGATAATACTAGTGGGCTTTGGTTTAAGCCGGATTCAAGTATTATATTGTTGGATTATTTTCGTCTCTTTGTATTCGTATTCTTCGGAATACGGATGCGGGTATGTATATATGGATGCGAGGTATTCTTGTAATTCATTACAAGGTGCTTCTAGAAGAAGAAACCTCATTTTAGTTTTAATCATTTTTCTTAAATGGTTAAATGAGGTGGAGGGATGAGTTGTGCATTTGCATTTATTGTAGCATGGTTACTTAGTGACTCATGTAGTGACTCATGAGTTACTATTGTGGCATGCTTGATATTTGTGTGGGTTGTGAGATATTTTGTGAGAATAGAATTCTTTCACAACACTTAGACATTTTATTCTATGGTTTCTAGACTCTCATATTATCAAGCTTCTTCTTATACCTCCACCCTAAATGTCTTATGTGTTGAGAAACCTAGGGTATTTAGAGACAAATCAATCCATCATTGTAGGCTATCTAGTTTAGAGAACTAGGTACCCTAGTTACCTCGGCTATGAGGTAGAAGCTCGGAATACAAATCTTCAGGGGGATCATCTTCGATGGAGGGAGACCGGAGATCAAGCTTGATCATGGAGGCCTCTAGGAACTTAGGATGATGGTTAAAGACCGAAGGACATGGATCATTCGGTATAACCTTTCTAAACTCCTCTATATGTTTGATAGCTTAAGGTTTATGGCAGATCCGTTTTATGGGGTTGTTCTAGCGCCAGTTTTATAAAATTTTTGTTCCACATTAGGTCACGGTAGATGGCTAGGGCGCTGGCATAACCCAACATACCAAACAACCAATGTGTAGCTATTTTACACTTAATCGATTGGAGCAATGCATGTCACTGTATTATGACCTTCATTGCCACACAATCCGCAATTTATCTTCCTCTTTTGAACATGCCTGTTGTTTATGCGCCTTGTAGGGGGCCTTTCTATCCGTTTTCTCGTTAAAGGAGGCTGGATCTCAATGTTCTCTTTCATGACCGTTGGCTTGTCAAATGTAAGTATTGGATAAATTGTATTCCCTTAACTATCCGTGAAATAATCGATAGTCAAGAAAGGATCACAGTAGTTATGATTGACTGCCTTAAGAAATCGATAACGACGCATGCATGCCTACAGGGAATACTAGTAACATCCCATTGTCGGCATGTACATGATCAAGACGACACATTGATCCGAACAGTTTTAATATCAAACACCTCATAATGTTCCGTATCAGCTTGATGAACAGAAAAAATTCTAGCAGCGTCCAAATTTTTATTCAGAATTTCCTCCGAGTTGGGACATAACACTCCATTCCACCCGTCGGATTTTTTTCGTTGACTATTGAAGTGATCCATCAAACATACCCTTAAGTGGTCCATCATTTGAAGAATAGGAAATGTGCGGGCCTTACGTATCTAGTTATTATATAATTCAACAACATTGGATGTAACAAGACCATACATGCATTCAACAAACATATAAATAGATGTTATAGACAACTTTAAAAGATGTTATATACAACTTATTAGAAGTTGCAGGCAACTTATTAGATATTACGACAACTTATTAGATGTTGAAAGTATGTCTTAGCACCTCTACTAGGTTTCAATGAGCATCAAGTATGCAATTTTAAAATTTTAAGGGTCTAAGTATACTAAACAAGAATCGAACTAGTGAATTAGGGTTTTTAAACGAGGCAGACAAGTTCTATACTAATTGTAAAGAGTCTACAACCTTTGTATTCTAGTCCTTCACTTCTAAAGCTCCAAGTTGTAGTCCCTAGAATTCTTCTTAAGGCTCCACTTGAAGGTTGGAACAAGCTTGCTCATCGTCTTCGCCGTCGAAGATGATCCACCTTGAAATCTCTCTTACTCAAGCTTACACTTCACTAACCAGGTATTAGTGAAGTTAACAACCTAAACTAAAGGGATATAATAGTGTAGGTTGATGAAGTAGGAATTTTGCTCACAAAAATTTCTTCTTTCTCTTTTCTTTTTCTCACCCTAGAAAATATCTAGTTAGGAGACGAAGAAGAAGATGAGGATGAACTTGGAAAAGTGTGAGAATAATAAACCACGAACCCAAAGTGATGGCATGAAATAAGAATGAGATAGAGAAAGATAAATATCTATGTATCAAACAAAACAAGAAGGTGAGTCATGGTTTCTCCATACTTCTAAACTATGACTCATTCTTCTTTTTTTATTAGTACATAAATATAAATCTTTATTTTCTCATCTCTCCTCATGTGTGCTTCTCATACATCCTAGTTCTATGTATCATGAACCATGATACAATATATATATATATATATATATATATATATATATCACACATATATAAATATATATAAAGAGAAGAAAATCTTAAGTGAGCTTAATATTAGTTAATATATAAATATATATCAAATATATAAATATATATCAAATAATTAAATCAACACTTGATTCAATAATCCAGTTATATCATATATAACCTGGCTAATATCAAATATATATATATATATGTATGTATGTATGTATGTATATCAAATTATTAAATCAATACTTGATTCAATAATCCGGTAATATCACATATAACCGGCTAATATTCAATATTAGTTATTAAATCAATACTTGATTCAATAATCCGGTTATATCATATATAATCCGGCTAATATCAAATATATATAAACATATATATAAATCAAATCATTGAATCAACACTTGATTCAATAATCCGGTTATATCATATATAACCAGGCTGATATCATTTAACGCTGGATTAGAATACAGTATCATATACTCGTATTTAATCAAGCTCCTGCACATATCTCCATACGTTCCCTATTTCGTTTCGCTTGAGCTAGGAAACTTCTATGTGGGACTCTAAAGACTCGTCAATACTCCAGCAGTAGGTAATGATCACTTCAGATGCCCACAAGCCGTCAGCGGTACTAGCTGGACGTAACGGCTACCCAGGTATTAAACGAATAAAAGATCAACAAGCAAACTTGTCCAAACTTCCATAGAGCCTATAAACAACACTTATCATACAGTCCGGTCTCTTCTCTGAAATGTCGCATATCGAGTCTGGGGGTGGAATCGTCAGACCCCACTAACTTGATAAGTCATGCCGATGTGTGGCCTATAACCTTTCGAGAAACTACTGATAACACTTATCAGTAAATCTCATCAGCCCTGGCCGTGGACTTGGTGTTATAGATAATCAAGCATAGCGCAACATCAACTCCCAATACCGGGAGAGAAGAAACCCCTCCTTTCGCTTACTGTCTCCATGTGACTCGGGACTGTACCTAAAATCCACCTGTTTGCACGACTCCTTTGAGCCGTGGTAGGGAGAAAATCAAAGCATAGTGGTAACCACACAAGACATTATGATGATCTCGGGTCTATAGACTAACCTGTACAAGTGTCATCAGAGAACTGCTATTCGACGATAGGTATGGTGCCATCTAGGAGTTCTCGGTGAGTCCTGTTCGGTGTACCCATTCTCCAATGAGCACCTGTGTACAATCTTTGATGTCAAACACCAATGGTTATGGGATCAACCATCGCCCCATACAGGGTCAAGAAACGTACACACTAGTCTACTTTGGAATATCGATGCCTTGTCTCGATATTCATTCGACTAGGAACTGTTAAGGTTGTGCTTGTGGACTACATAAGCCCCACTAGTATGATCTACATCATAGTCCTGGTAGTCAAGCCAACATCCTAAGGGCTTTATCAACATGTATCAAAGAGACAATAAACTAAAACAAGTGTTCATATTAAGATAAAGAGCAACCAGATAACATACTATCAGGTATTGCGAGAAAGTCCTCTATATATATGTCCAAACATCCACTATAATATACAATAATGGCCTCTAGGGTATACATATTCCTAACAATCTCCTACTTGTACTAAAGCCAGTTGTTGTAGTATCGTATACCCAACATCCCAAAAAGTCTCTCAAACTGCGTCTGGGGAAGGGCCTTCGTGAGTGGATCCGCTGTGTTGTCCTTCATATCTACTCTCTTGACCTCGATCTCACGGCGATCAACTATCTCTCGGATCAGGTGATACCTCCTCAGAATATGTCTGGACCGCAGATGGGATCGGGGTTCCTTGGCCAAAGCCACAACTCCATTGTTATCACAATACAAAGGTATTGGATTGTCAATGGATGGAACCATACCAAGTTCAGTAATGAACTTCTTCATCCAGACAGCCTCTTTGGCAGTATTGTTGGCAGCGATGTATTCAGCCTCCATCGTCGAGTCTGCTACGGTATCTTGCTTGGAACTTTTCCAACATACCGCCCCTCCATCGAGGGTGAAGACAAAGCCTGAGACAGACTTGCTGTCATCCTTATCACTCTGGAAGCTCGAATCGGTAAAGGACTCCACTTAGAGTTCTCCGTTACCATACACCAAGAACATCTCTTTAGTCCTTCTCAAGTACTTAAAAATGTTCTTCACAGCTATCCAGTACTTCTCCCCCGGGTCTGATTGATACCTACTCACCACACTAAGTGCGTAAGCTACATCTGGTCTGGTGCATAACATCGCGTACATGATAGACCCAACTCCAGAAGCATAGGGTATCACGTTCATACGAGCCCTCTCCAAATCAGTCTTGGGATACATCTCTTTGGAGAGAGTGATTCCTGAACAAGCGGGTAAATTACCACGCTTAGAATCTTCTATACTAAACCTCTTTAGTATGGTATCTATGTATCTGGATTGGGACAATCCCAACATCTTTTTAGATCAATCTCTATAGATCTTTATCCCCAGGATGTAGAATGTATCACCCAGATCTTTCATGGAGAACTTTTGTGATAGGAAGAGTTTAACTAAGTGCAGCATAGGAACATCATTTCCTATCAAGAGTATGTCATCTACGTACAATACGAGGAATACGACGTTACTCTCTGCGACCTTTTTATATATACATTGTTCATCTACGTTTTTGATGAAGTCAAACTCTTTGACTGCTACATCAAAACAGATGCTCCAGCTCCGCGATGCCTGCTTTAATCTGTAGATTGATTTAAGCATCTTGCACACCTTTCCGCTGCTCCCAATGTCTACGAAGCCCTCTGGCTGTGTCATATACATGCTCTCTTCTAAATCACCATTTAGAAAAAGCGGTCTTTTTGAAAGGTTATGACAGCGCCTAAGCCATCTCCCGTGGCCATTTGCGAAACAAAAATTTTGATAACAAACAAAACTAGGTGCTATAATAACCCTAAACCGGATCTTTACCATAAACCAAGCTAGCATCTAAAGGTTTCTATCTACTATGATAGAAAGTTATACCATGAGAATCAAGTCCTTCGGGTCTTCAATCCTCTCCCCTAGCTCCTCGAAGGAAGTACGGATAGTGCTTGAACTTCGGCCACCTTGCGTCAAAAATGATCCACCCGAGAGTTCCGACTTTGAGCTCCTACCTTAAATCCGAGGTAACTACGGCTTCTAGTTCGCTAAACTAGAAATCCTAGGTTGTGTAGAGTGAGAAGATGGAGTGATTTGTCGCTAGGAACCCTAGGATTCTCAACACTGTAAGTCCACGTTACTTCTCCCGGTTCTTACGGGCTTGCGGAAATGATGAAAAACGATTTTTCTTTTGGTGGTAACATGGACTCAAAATACGGATCTTTGTTAAACAACTATCTAACAACCTAACTAAGAGTTTTACCTACTCGGTTAGGGGTTATACCTTAACTTGAACTCCTTCTCTTGGTCTCCTTATGGTGGTCGGATGGTTCTCTCCTCGTCGTCTCTTTGTGCCGAAGATGGATCCACCCGAAAGCTTCTACCTTTGGCTTCAACCTCAAACTAGAGGAAACTAGAACACTTGACTTGCTAGACTTTGTGTACTAGGATGAGTAGAGAAGTGTTTTGGGTTTTTATCTCCAAGGCAAATGATTCTCAACACATGAGAGGTTTTTGCCTTGAACTAGAGAGAGAGCAAGAGGAAGAGGGAGAGCTTGAGGATGAGAGAGCTTTCATGAGAGAGAAAGCAAATGAAAGAATGAGCAAGACTTTTCTCACTCTTGCTCTCAAAATCCAAAATAATCATAACTCATAATAGTAATTGAGTATTATGTGATGGTTCAAGTCAAAATGGCAATATCATTTCATGCACTCATTTTGTGAAGAATAACAAGCAAGCAAAAGTCTTTGCTATGAAATGATAGCCATTGTAATAATGATGGTCAACTAGTCCAACCTAGTCAACCGTTCAACAAAGTCAACAAGTCAACAAAGTCAACCCTTCATCCCAACCATGGCACAATAATACTTAATTAATATTATCATTAATCATATTTCTTATTCTCATTGGGGTTTAGCAAAAGTCAACAGTCAACAACCCTAATGAGAATCCTCTGCCTCTGTCTCTCTGTCAACCGTGCATACACACCCGCATCCGCGTTCCGAGGAACACGAATACAAACGAGATAAAACCAATCCCAAAACGTACATTAGGATCTGGCGTAAAGCAAAGCCCGCTAGTGATAACTGCCCGGACACTAAACGTGCACAAGTGCACGGATGTGACCGAACCCTGTCGCAAAACCATGCGACCTCTGCTCTTTTGCCTAAAGGCGAATAGCTTTCTGTGTGGGACTCTAAAGACTTGACACTACGCTGGCAGTGGGTTTAACCACAGACCGCAAGAGGCACTAGCTGTGCGTAACGGCCCCCAGGTAGATGCCGATAAGAAGACGGACGAGGTGAAACCCATCTGAACTCCTACTGATCCTGAATATGACAATCTGCGTACAGTCCGGTCTGTTCGTCTGAGAATATCACATGACGGGCCTAGGGGGCGGTACACGTCAGTCCCCTAATAGCGGTACAAGTCGTGTCGGAGTGTAGCCCAGAACACCCTGAGATAACACTGGAAACCTACCAGTATATCTCGCTTGCCCTGGCCAGGGACTTTGTGTAATGGCTCTCTTAGACACAGCGCGATATCAACCCCTAATACCGGGAGAGACGAATCCTGTCTAACCGTCACTGCCTCCAAGTGCTTCGGGACTGCACCAAACTACTACCTGTTTACACGACTCCATTGAGCCGTGGTAGGGTAGTAATCTAAGAACAGTGGGAACACACTCGAGGCGAAGTGACAATGTCAAGTCAGCGGACTAAGCTGTACTCATGTCACCTGGGAACTGATAACTGACGATAGGTATAGTACCAACCAACAGTTCCCGACGAGTCCTGTCCAGTGTACTCGTAACCTAACGAGCACCCGCATACTATCTCAAGTACGACGTACTGACGGCTGTGGGACAGACCGTCTCCCACACTGGGATGAGAAGCACATACGCTAGTCTACTCAGGAGTATCGATGCCCTGTCTCGATAGTCCTACGACTAGGGACCTTCATAAGGATGTGCTTGTGGATTACCTAGCCCCCACGAGTGTGACTGCCATCACAACGCTGGTAATCAAGCAAAGATCCTAAGGGCTCCACTAATGTGTATAGGTGATATACTAAAATAAACACATGTACACATTAAAGTAGAAACAAACCAATTAGCATACTACTATTTTGAGCAAGATTGTCTATACAAGGTGAAAATCCCAAGCTTCCATTAAGTAATATACAAACTAGTATGATACAGTAATGGCCTCTAAGGCATATACACTAACAATCTCCCACTTGCACTAAGGCCATGTACTGGCGTATCGAAGACCTATCATCTCGATCAGCTGTTCGAACTGAGTCTGGGGTAAGGCCTTCATGAGTGGATCAGCAGTGTTATCTTCCGTAGCAACTCTCCGAACCTCGATCTCCTGGCGACCCACGATCTCCCTGATCAGGTGATACCGCCTCAAGATGTGTCTGGACTTATGATGGGACCTGGGTTCCTTTGCTAAAGCTATAGCCCCGTTGTTATCGCAATACAGAGGTATTGGATCAACATTAGACGGAACCACCTGAAGTTCTGTCAAGAACTTCCTTATCGAGACGGCTTCTTTTGCGGCATCTGCAGCAGCGATATATTCCGCTTCCATCGTCGAGTCAGCAACGGTTTCCTGTTTGGAACTCTTCCAACATACCGCCCCTCCATTGAGGGTAAATACATAACCCGACATGGACTTGGAATCATCCTTGTCACTCTGGAAGCTGGAGTCAGCAAAGGCCTCGATCTGGAGGTCTTTTCCGCCATACACCAAGAACATCTCCTTAGTCCTTCTCAGGTACTTGAGAATGTTCTTTACCGCTATCCAGTGTTTCTCCCCAGGGTTTGACTGATACCGGCTTACCAGACTCAGTGCATAAGCTACATCTGGTCTGGTACACAAAATCGCATACATTATAGAGCCTACCGCAGAAGCGTAGGGTATAATAGACATGCGATCCCTTTCCAAATTAGTCTTGGGAGACATCTCCTTAGAGAGGGCGATACCATGACAAGCCGGTAGATTACCGCGCTTGGAATCTTCCATACTGAATCTTCTCAGTATGGTGTCAATGTACCTGGACTGCGAAAGTCCTAATATCCTCTTAGATCCGTCACGATAGATCCGGATCCCCAGAATGTAAGAGGCATCACCCAGGTTTTTCATGGAGAACCTGTGTGACAAGAATCCCTTGACAGATTGTAGCATAGGAATGTCATTTCCTATCAAAAGAATGTCATCCACGTACAATACGAGGAATACGACAGTTCTTGCTACAAATCTACTATAGATGCATGGTTCATCTGGATTTTTGATAAAGCCAAATTCTTTGACCGTCTCATCAAAACAGATGTTCCAACTCCGCGATGCATGCTTTAGTCCATAGATGGACTTAAGCAACTTGCACACCTTTCCGCTGCTCCCACTCTCAATGAAACCCTCTGGCTGGTCCATATAGACACACTCCTCTAAATTTCCATTCAGAAAAGCGGTCTTTACGTCCATCTGCCAAATCTCATAATCGTGGAAGGCAGCAATGGTAAGAAGGATCCGAATGGATTTCAGCATAGCCACTGGAGAAAAGGTTTCGTCATAGTGCAAACCAGGTCATTGACGAAAACCCTTTGCAACAAGTCTAGCTTTATAGGTCTCAACCTATCCATCTACACCAATCTTCCTTTTGAAGATCCACTTGCATCCTACGGGTTTTACCCCATCTGGAGCAACGTCCAACATCCATACTTTGTTGGTGTACATGGACACCATTTCGGTCCGCATTGCATCCAACCATTTCACCGAGTCGACGCTCTGAATGGCTTGCTGGAAGCTAGTTGGCTCATTACTATCAATTATGCAATCCTCTCTATCCCCGTCTATGAGAAAACCGTAGTATCTCTCGGGCGGATGAGACTGCCTGCTACTCCTGCGGAACGGCGCAGGAATGTCCTGATCTTTCGAACCCTCTGGTTCTACTAAGCTTTCAGTAATAGCTCATGGTTCTGGAATTTCTTCCAGTTCTATTGCGCTCCCACTTATCTGATTTTCCAAAAACTCAGTTTCCAAGAAGTGGGCATGACGAGAAACAAAAACCTTTTGTTCCTCTTCGCAATAGAAGAAATATCCCTTGAATTTCTTTGGATATCCCACAAACTTGCACTGTACTGAGCGTGCCTCGAGTTTGTCCGCATGCTGGTTTTTGACAAAAGCTGGACATCCCCATGTCTTAATGTACTTAAGATAGGGTTTCTTCCCACACCACATCTGATATGGTGTGGTAGGCACAGTCTTAGTTGGAACTCAGTTCAAAAGGTATGCAGCTGATTCTAGTGCATATCCCCAGAATGATCGCGGTAACTCGGCGTTACTCATCATGGAACGTACCATATCCAATAGGGTCCGGTTCCGTCTCTCCGATACACCATTATGTTGCGGAGTGTATGGAGGAGTAAGCTGAGAGAGAATTCCATTCACTTTTAAGTAATCCAGGAACTCGGCACTTAAGTATTCACCACCTCGATCAGATCTCAGTGTCTTGATACTTTTGCCTGTTTGTTTCTCTACTTCATTCTTATATTCCTGGAATTTTCCAAAGGCTTCGAATTTATATTTCATTAAGAAGACATATCCGTACCTTGAAAAGGCATCCGTAAAAGTAATGAAGTAAGAATAACCGCTTCGTGCATGCGTAGACATTGGACCGCACACGTCGCTGTGTATGAGTCCCAAAAGCTCGGTCGCTCTTACTCCGTGTCCAGTGAACGTAGTCTTTGTCATCTTTCTTTTGAGACAGGATTGACAAGTTGCATATGATTGATATTCGAACGGATCCAAATATCCTTCTGTATGTAACTTCGTCAACCTTCTTTCATTGATGTGACCTAGTCTACAATGCCATAAAAAAGCCTGATTTGTTTCTGGAGACTTTCTTTTGTGTGTATTCTGGACATTGAAAATCTTTGGTTGGTTTAATACGTATACACCATTGCTTAATGTACCTGACCCAATCAAAACTTGATTAAGGTGAATGTTCACAACATTACTTGCAAATGCAAATTCATAACCTTCTTTAGATAATAAAGATACAGATATGATATTACAGGTTGCGTTGGGTACAAAATAACAATCACGCAAAACCAAAACGTGTCCATCTGACAACCCCAGGTGATAGTCCCCCACGGACTCAGCATCCATGCCAGCTCCGTTTGCAACTCTGAGGGTCATATCACCTGCCTTCAAAACCCTACGCCTTCTCAGTGTCTGTAAAGAATTACAGATATGAGATCCTGATCCGGTATCCAATACCCAGGATGTAGAGTTTATTGATAGACATTTTTCAATAACATACACACCTGAAGCTGAAGCCGCAACTTGCTTCAGATCCTGGGTTCTGGCCTTCCAAGCCCTGCAATCCTTTTTCCAGTGTCCACTCTTGTGACAGTAAAAGCATTCTTCCTTTCCTACAAGCTTTCCCGCTACCTTTGTTGCCTTTGTCTTTCCCTTCGTATCCACTTTACTAACACAGCCCCTTGGTTTGGCGGGGGCTTTCTTCTTCTTTCCCTTGGCTTTCGCCTTGGACCTAGAAGAGGAAGATCCTCCTACAAACAAAGTGGATGTTTCCCTACCTTTCTGTAGGGTGCCCTCTGCACTCCTCAGCATGTTGAGTAGTTCTGAAAGTTCAACTTCTTTTTCTTGGAAGTTGAAGTTCAGGATAAACTGGGCGTAAGTGGAAGGAAGGGACTGGAGAATCAAGTCCGTGTAGAGCTCGTTCTCTAACGTTGTCCCAAGGTCCGCGATCTCCTCAATGAAGCCAATCATCTTAAGCAAGTGTTCCGCTACCGATGATCCGACGGCCAATCTTGCCGAAAACAGCTTTTTCGAGACTTCGTATCTGGCGATACGGGATTGCTCTCCATACAGTTCTTCTGTATGGAGAAATATGGATTCAAGGTCCATATTCTCGTGCCTCCTCTGATGTTCATTGTCCATAGAGGCAAGCACGGGCACTTGGCCTTCGCGCAATCGATTTCCCAGTTCTTACGGATTTCCCTATCCGCGACGCTGGTTTTGGGACCTGGGACAGGGGGAGCTTTGGTGGTGAGGAGATATCCCAACTTGTCATAAGTGATTGCCATTTTGACATTCCTGAGCCAATCTTTGTAGTTTGGCCCTGTCAGTATGTTTTTATCTAGTAGTAACTTAAGTCCAGTCATGATGTTTGGTCGCTGCAATTAGGAGAGAGAGAAGAAACACTTTAGCATGATGCTCTTGCAAGTTTAGAGTGGTTTTTAATTTGTCTAAACAGGATGGCTCCCACTGTCTCTCGAATCCCTCCTCAAACCAAAAAGGAAGAATTAGTCAGGATCAATCTCACCGTACAATACTTGCTTAACCGTTCAGCCAGGCTAGTGTTGGTACTTCGAGGGAGGTTTTCCAACGCTTTCGCGAAGTTCCTTAATTAAATAAACTCTTTTCCTTGTGGGCGTAGCCCCGCTAACACCTTTCTAGACACCTACTTGGTTTATAGCATTGATCGTTAAGTGAGAAATTTCCCGAGGAGTACCATATACTCACAGTAGGATCGGGATCCAAATATCATTGCGTGACAAAACTGAAGGAATCCTACCAGAATCATCACACTCCAAATGGTATGCAGCTCTAGCAAATTTCAGTTTCTTTTGAAACTCCTGATGTGGATTTTTGCCCCATGCTCTTATGACCTTGACTTTGGCCAACAAATCATAAGTCACATGTCAAGTTCTACCCGTCATTCTCCAGGTTAATTTGAACCCACCCGTACCTACCCTTGACTTTGGCAAACAAGACAGTACGACTGTCCCAAACCAACACATCTATCTATGCTGCACATGAATACCTAATAGCTACCAATCACTATGCCTTGACTTTGACCAACAAACATAGCTTGAATACTATTGACTATCCATTTGAAACGACGGAGGGCTACGAATGGTTTTGGCGAAACCGTGAACGTAGTGAACTTGATATAATCGATGGAACGAGATAGCTTTTAAAAAGAGTGGCTTAAGCTCCGCGTTTAAAAGTTGTTTTTGAAAAGAAACCGAGTGGTTTTGAAAGTGTTCCAACGACTCAACTTTGGTTTATTTTCTTGCATTAATTTAATGCGTCCCATCATTTAATCCTACCATTGCAAAAAACAACGAAAATATGACGTACGCTTATGCCATCCGCATTCGCCACGGGGCCCCGTCATTACCCGTTAGGTTACTTAACTAACGACAGAGCGGGGGCTGGACTAGCGCGGATGCAAAACATAAGCAACGCCTAAATAGATATCATATATAGATATACACATTCATCACATGCAATGATATCCATTCCAGATCACAGATGAACACATTGGATATACTAGGAATCCGCATTCCGTACGAGCCGGTAACGAAGAGCGGATTACACGGTCGCGATGAATAGCCAATACCCCACCCTAGACCCCTACGGGTGCGGCAAACTACCCGCCAAATACCCAAAGCGAAGCAACCTCGCTCAACACCGTGAGTAGGCCACTCGGCACTTCGAGGTACCCGGTAGTTTGTGCACCCCACCTTGGGTCTATCCTAGGAGCAAAAACAGTAAAAGAAATTATACAATGACGGCTACAACCTCATCCCGGTTGTGCGGCCATATAAATAATATTACATCAATTACAAATTACATGAATTGAAAGAAAAAGAAAACTCCCATCTCACAACCCCCGGCTATTCATCCGCGACAATCCAATGAATTCATATACACATACCATCAACATTACAGATCACAGATATGTATAACCCCCACGAATCGACGTATAGCGATTAACAGACGTTCAATACATATATCACATCACAGATATAACCCGTTAGCTTAAGTCTTTAGAAGTTCGATCAAAATACGGATTTTTAAACCCCAAAAACAAATTTTGCTTTCTGTAAAATCTGGGCAGAAAAAACATATTGTAAAAATCCCAAAACAGCCCCAGAAAAACACTGCAGGAAAATTGTGCCACGTCCAAGTCAACTAGGCCGCGGTTCCGCGGCGGGAGCATGCTCCTGCCGCGTTTCCACGGCGCTTTGACCGAGTCGATGGACCAATTTTCTTGTGTGGGTTTTAAAAAGCCTGAGCCGATTTTTAGTGTCAGATTAATTATTTTTTGAACAGAAAACAGAATCGGCAGAAACTTGAAATTACGGGCATGTTTCACGACTTTTTCTCCGATCGAACTTCTAGTTACTTTGCTAACATGTTAGATAGTGTTTAATAGGCTCTGATACCACTGTAAGTCCACGTTACCTCTCTCGGTTCTTATGGGCTTGCGGAAATGATGAAAAACGATTTTTCTTTTGGTGGTAACATGGACTCAAAATACGGATCTTTGTTAAACAACTATCTAACAACCTAACTAAGAGTTTTAACTACTCGGTTAGGGGTTATACCTTAACTTGAACTCCTTCTCTTGGTCTCCTTGTGGTGGTCGGATGGTTCTCTTCTCGTCGTCTCTTTGTGCCGAAGATGGATCCACCTGAAAGCTTCTACCTTTGGCTTCAAGCTCAAACTAGAGGAAACTAGAACACTTGGCTTGCTAGACTTTGTGTACTAGGATGCGTAGAGAAGTGTTTTGGGTTTTTATCTTCAAGGAAAATGATTCTCAACACATGAGAGGTTTTTGCCTTGAACTAGAGAGAGAGCAAGAGGAAGAGGGAGAGCTTGAGGATGAGAGAGCTTTCATGAGAGAGAAAGCAAATGAAAGAATGAGCACGACTTTTCTCACCCTTGCTCTCGTAATCCAAAATAATCATAACTCATAATAGTAATTGAGTATTATGTGATGGTTCAAGTCAAAATGGCAATAACATTTCATGCACTCATTTTGTGAAGAATAACAAGCAAGCAAAAGTCTTTTCCATGAAATGATAGCCATTGTAATGATGATGGTCAACTAGTCCAACCTAGTCAACCGGTCAACAAAGTCAACTCTTCATCCCAACCATGGCACAATAATACTTAATTAATATTATCATTAATCATATTTCTTATTCTCATTAGGGTTTAGCAAAAGTCAACAGTCAACAACCCTAATGAGAATCCTCTGCCTCTGTCTCTCTGTCAACCGTGCATACACACCCGCATCCGCGTTCCGAGGAACACGAATACAAACGAGATAAAACCAATCCCAAAACGTACACTAGGATCTGGCTTAAAGCAAAGCCCGCTAGTGATAACTGCCCGGACACTAAACGTGCATAAGTGCACAGATGTGACCGAACCCTGTCGCAAAACCATGCGACCTCTACTCTTTTGCCTAAAGGCGAATAGCTTTCTGTGTGGGACTCTAAAGACTCGACACTATACTGGCAGTGGGTTTAACCACAGACCGCAAGCGGCACTAGCTGTGCGTAACGGCCCCCAGGTAGATGCCTATAAGAAGACGGACGAGGTGAAAACCATCTGAATTCCTACTGAGCCTGAATGTGACAATCTGCGTACAGTCCGGTCTGTTCGTCTGAGAATATCGCATGGCGGGCCTAGGGGGCGGTAAACGTCAGTCCCCTAATAGCGGTACAAGTCGTGTCGGAGTGTAGCCCAGAACACCCTGAGATAACACTGGAAACCTACCAGTATATCTCGCTTGCCCTGACCAGGGACTTTGTGTAATGGCTCTCCTAGACACAGCGCGATATCAACCCCCAATTCCGGGAGAGACGAATCATGTCTAACCATCACTGCCTCCAAGTGCTTCGGGACTGCACCCTACTACTACCTGTTTGCACGACTCCTTTGAGCCATGGTAGGGTAGTAATCTAAGTACAGTGGGAACACACTCGAGGCGAAGTGACAGTGTCAAGTCAGTGGACTAAGCTGTACTCATGTCACCTGGGAACTGATAACTGACGATAGGTATAGTACCAACCAGCAGTTCCCGACGAGTCCTGTCCAGTGTACTCGTAACCTAACGAGCACCCGCATACTATCTCAAGTACGACGTACTGACGGCTGTGGGACAGACCGTCTCCCATACTGGGATAAGAAGCGCATACGCTAGTCTACTCCGGAGTATCGATACCATGTCTCGATAGTCCTACGACTAGGGACCTGCATAAGGATGTGCTTGTGGATTATCCAGCCCCCACGAGTGTGACTGCCATCACAACGCTGGTAATCAAGCAAAGATCCTAAGGGCTCCACTAATGTGTATAGGTGATATACTAAAATAAACACATGTACACATTAAAGTAGAAACAAACCAAGTAGCATACTACTATTTTGAGCAAGATTGTGTATACAAGGTGAATATCCCAAGCTTCCATTAAGTAATATACAAACTAGTATGATACAGTAATGGCCTCTAGGGCATATACACTAACAAACACATGAGAGCTATTAGGGTTTGATGAGGAAGAAGGTCACTTGAAGAAAATGAGAGAGGAGAGAATGAACTTGGAAGAAGAATGCTCATTTATTTGTGATGAATTATGAACCATGTGATAATTGATGGGATAAATAAATATCTCACAAATATCAACCATGGCATACAAAATATCTATTTTTTCAAGTGATGACTCAAAGCTCATCCAAGAAAATACTCCAACTCATTTTCTACACCTCACTTAAAGAATTAATCCAAATGGAAAAGGAAACCCTAAATGAGGTGTCTCTTCTAGAAGCTTTCCCGCAAAATTACGAGAACACCCCTCATCCGTATATACATACCCGCATCTGCATTCCGAAGAATACGAATACAAAGAGACGAAAATAATCCATCAATATAATACTAGGATCCGGCTTAAACCAAAGCCCACTAGTATTATCCGCCTGAACATGACACGTGCATAAGTACATGGATGTGATCGAAGCCCTGCCGTAAAACCATACGGCCTCTACATCGTTTCGCCCGAAGCAGGAAAACCCTCAGTTTGGGACTCTAAAGACTCGACAGTACGCTGGCAGTGGGTTTAACCATAAACAAGTCAGCGACACTAGCTGTACGTAACGGCTACCCAGGTACCTGTCGAAAAGGAAGGCCGACGAGCAAACTCGTCCGAACTCCTACTGAACCTATCTGTGACAATATCCGTACAATCTGGTCTCTTCGTCAAAGAGTATCGCATACCGGGTCTAGGGGATGGTAAACGTCAGACCTTAACAACCCGATAAGTCATGCTGATGTGGCTCAGGACCAATCCAGGAAACTACTGATCAACCTACCAGTAAATCCCAACTGCCTTGGTCAAGGTCTTATGGTCCTGACAAATCAAAACATAGTATGATATCAACTCCCAAGACCGGGAGAGACGAATCCCCAACAATCGCTCACTGCCTCCATGTGGCTCAGGACTGTACCCAATCAAAACCTGTTTGCACGACTTAGTAGAGTCGTGGTAGGGTAGTGATCAAAGCACAGTGGGAACTCACACGAGACAAATGACGATCTCAGGTCCAAAAATTAACCCGTACACATGTCACCTGAGAACTTCCATCTGACGATAGGTATAGTACCATTTGGAAGTTCTCCATGTGTCCGTCCAGTGTGCTCACACCCAGTGAGCACCTGTATACGATCTTAGGTGCATCTGACCAATGGCTGCGGGACCAGCCATTGCCCTTTGTCGGGGCTAGAAGCGTATATACTAGTCTACTCTGGAGTATCAATGCCCAGTCTCGATACTCACGCGACTAGGGACCATTTAAGGATGTGCTTATGCACTACCCTTCTCCCACAAGTATGATCGCCATCACAACGCAGGTAGTCAAGCAAGATCCTACAGGCTTTATCAACATGTAACCGCAATATGTAATAACATGTATAACATATTCTATGTTAAGATAAAGTCAAACCATAATAGTATATCACTGTATCAAGTCTTTATCAATATGTGAAACCTGGATAAAGTATGAATAAAAACAAATACACATATCCTGATAAAAGACAACGGAAACAATATACTATATAACTGAGCAAGAATGTCCAGTACATACATATCCCTAGCATCCACATGTATGCATATACAATAATGGCTTCTACGGCATACATATCCAACAATCTCCCACTAGCACTAAAGGCAAGTAATTGGTGTACCGCATACCAAACGTCTGCACTAAAGCCAGCTGCTGGCGTACATCATACCCAATAGCTCATAAAGTCGCTCGTACTACACTTGATGGAGGGCCTTTGTAAATGGATCCGCCGTGTTTTCTTTAGTGTCCACTCTCCGTACCTTGATCTCCTGGTGATCAATGATCTCCCTGATCAGGTGATACCACCTTAATATGTGTCTGGATTTCTGATGGGACCATGGTTCCTTCGCTAAAGCTATAGCCCCATTTTTATCGCAATACAAAAGTATCGGATCAACAATGGACGGAACAACCTGAAGTTCAGCAATGAACTTCATGATCGAGACCGCTTCTTTTGCGGCATCGCTGGTAGCAATGTATTCAGCCTCCATCGTCGAGTCTGCGATGGTGTCCTGTTTGGAACTCCTCCAACACACCGCCCCTCCGTTGAGGGTAAGCAAAAAACCCGAGACAGACTTGCTGTCATCCTTTTCACTCTGGAAGCTTGAATCGGTAAAGGACTCGACCCTCAGGTCTCCATTACCGTAAACCAGGAACATCTCTTTATTCCTTCTCAGGTACTTGAGAATGTTCTTCACAGCTGTCCAGTGGTTCTCACCTGGGTCTGACTGATACCGGCTCACCACGCTTAGCGCGTAAGCTACATCTGGTCTTCTACATAGTATCGCATACATTATAGATCCTACTGCCGAAGCGTAGGGTATAGTGCTCATGCGAACCCTCTCCTCGTCGGTCTTGGGAGACATCTTCTTGGAGAGGGTGATTCCGTGCAATGCGGGTATGTTACCGTGCTTGGAATCTTCCATACTAAATCTCTTTAGTACGGTCTCTATATTTCTGGACTGCGAAAGTCCCAATAATCTCTTAGATTTATCTTTGTAGATCTTGATCCACAGAATGTACGAGGAATCACCCAGGTCCTTCATGGAGAACCTTTGTGACAAGAACATCTTGACCGATTGTAGCATAGGAATATCATTTCCTATCAAAAGAATGTTGTCCACGTACAAGATAAGGAATACGACAGTTTGTCATATAATCTTCTTATATTGTCACGACCCGAAATTTAGATCGTGACCGGCACTTAAATCACGCTACGTCTAAAGGCGTAACGTAATTCAAGTAAGCCGAAGCCCAGAAATCTAAACTTTTTAAAGAAAATAAAGAGGTGAAGTTTTGAAATAAAGGTATGATGAAATCAAATGTTTTCTTAAATACATAAACAACGGAACATAAAAATGCAAGTGGATTTACTAGTTGAAAAACATGTTTCATCTTTTAAAAATTTGGACAGCACCTCCTTTGTATATTTTGATCCAAAACCACATATACATAATAATAATAATAAGGGCATCCCCAAGCGGGAGCTAGCTCTTCGCCAATCGGTGGAATCACAACCGCACAGGACAATATATATGTATACGACGCCCAACGGCGAAGATCCCTACAAAAGGATAAAGATTAAAGCAAGACATCAACCCACCAAGCGAACATATAAACCATCGCTCAAGTCTCGCAACTACAAGTCTTGCTAAGTCTTACTACTTACACAAATAATAGTTTCTGATTGATGGAGTTACCTAGATACAACAGGAATAATAAATACAATAGTGGTACGATCCAACATGTACCACCTACCAAAGCAAGTCACCTGAATGCAAGCTGTGTGCCAACGATGCCGCTACCGATCCATGCGGTCAACCTGCAAGAACTGTGGTACAACGGGAGTGAGTTGCCAACTCGTGGGTAGAAAACATCATCAGGTAGAAATTGAATAAACAACTATTACTAGGTCAACTATACCATAAAGGTAATACTATGATATCTAGGGTAACCATATCTGCATATGTGCTAACAATATAATCAATGCCTATCTGCATGAGACTAACATCTACGTGTCCGTCAATGACACAACAACATCATGTAAAATCATGAAAGCATATGCATGAAAGTATGAGGATATAAATCAATGTGTGTCCCTCGCGACACATCAAAATCATGGAACCTGAGTGTCCAGCATCGACACTCGAAATATCATGAAACCCGTGTTCAACATCGACACGTAAATCCTCATATATCTCGGGCTCCGTCCGTCCGGATCGGCCCACGGGCTCCGTCTGCGGGATCGGCTGATTGATATTTAATATCCGTGTCGTGTTTGGAAAATGTAAAATATATCACAACCAAAGAAATTTTTAATAACCGCAATCAATTAACGGTGTCTTTTGTAGGTTCGTCGGTGAATGCGGATCGTCCACAGGGAAAGTGTAATTTGATCGATCTTGTTTTAGTTAAGTTGGAAATTAAAATGTAAAAGAAATTGATTCAATAATTGTGAAGTTTAATTTCAAGAATCATCACGAATTAGATCTAAACCAAGAAATGGTAGAAATCAAGAAAATATCCAAACTGTTTGAGTTATCAAGATTTGTAGAGAGGCTTGTTGGAATCAATTGAATCGATAGTGATGATGAATGCTTATAATTACAAATTCTTATCTATTGAAGATTTGTTGCTAGATCGATGACTATCAACGAGATTTAGGGATCTATTGAGGAAACTAGGGTTTCTCCATCATCATCCCTTGACCTTTCGTTGATTAGCATTCAAATTCTAGCCTCTAGGAAATTCAATCATCGATTTTTGATCTCTAATTTAGAGCGAAAACATTCAAGAAAGCATCTCGTTCAAAACTAGGTCATCGTTGATGCAATTTCCTAGGGTTTACAAAACTCATAAGACTTAAGAATCGTTCAAGAATTCATCAACATCATCTACCTATTCTTTCGATTCCGATACAAGCGGAGTTTTACTCATGCATCATTATAAAGCAATCAAGAACTAAGAAGATCATAATGCGAGAATGAATAGAAAGAAAGAAAAAAGATTTTCACCTTTTATTATTCGATGTTTCGTTACAATACACTCAAAGAATACAAGATTTGAGGAGGAACTAAATCATCGAACTAGCTTCGCATCGTCTTCTTGAATCGCGGATCGTCTTGGATCTCTTGCTCGGATGAAGATCGGCGTTGCTTCAAAGGGCTCGTTGAAGGCTTGCTTGATTTGGTACTCGATGATCTTGATTTGGATCAAATTGTGTAACTCAATTTGTTTAGAATTGATTTGGATCTTGCTAATTTTTTTTACCCTAATTGATGAACAACCTCTTCATGAAGCCTTAGGTGCCTTTTTATGGTGTTTCCCTTTAGCTTCCCCTAGAAGCTAGGTATAGCTTCCCTTGTAAGCTTGGTAGTTGAAGAGAAGCTTCTAGATTAAGTTAGTTATCTAGATTAAAAGAGAAGACTTGCTGTTGGAGGGAAACTTCTGGATAATTCGAGGAACTGATGCGTCTTGAAGAAGATTGGTCGATGAAAGAAGAGCCCTGCAAAAAGTTCCAACCGCCGACCAGTCAACTCGGCCGTGGATCCACCGCGGATCGGCCTGACGCGGCCGCGGATCCGCGGCCGTTTGGTGGATTCAGTGCATGGAAATTCCTGTGCTGATTTGTGTTGGCTTCATGGTACTTTCCAGATGTCTGGAATATTTTTAGACTTTCTTATTTACTGCCAGATCACAAGTCTTGAACTTGGTGTATTTTTATCAACACTTTTATGATTCCGGCTCTTTTACCTGGAGAATTTTCTGCACACAATCTCGAGACAAGGATTGATATATACAGATCAATGCAATTAGTAATAAACACGTAATTTCCCTTTAGAATGTCGATTATAACTATAACACAGGTTATTTGGTATTTTCCATATGAAATCGTAATCTGTGTTAAAATTACAATAAACACCTATATATGAATGATAAGAGTAGGGAAATTATGCACTATTTTCGATTGATCATCGGCCCTCGGGCTTCGGCAGAACGGATCGGCCCATATCCATCTCTCGACTCCGGTCGGTATCCTCCGGATAACCGCCAGGTCCAACCAATCACCGGTAGGTAATAGTCCTTCTGCCAGGCTCATCGTCTACTGCACGACATCCTTTTCTTGCCCCGGGGTACCATACCGGGTCCACCATGAACCCGCAAACGGATCATCCAACTCCTCGAATCGGGTTTTACATATCACACGTCTCAGAACCGAGAAAACGCATTGTGGACGCACTGAAATATCATATCAAGAGAAACCGGGTTTTTAAAACAATACATACTTTCTTTTGAAACATAACTACGCTTCTCAAATCCAGAATCTCATGAAAACAGCATCTCAATGCGTAAAATTGTAAAGCATGATGTATGCGACATATAACAGAAATGTAAGCATATCCGTATATCATGCAACATGAAAAAGTGATGTGAACATAGCAAGTAAATCATGCAAGGAGTCATATCATGATGCAGCAATTCTACTGTGTAGTGACATAGCAATTATCGATGATGAAGTGTGTGAGCCGGCAATCGGTGTAAGTGTAACATACGCATCATCGATAATGGTGTAGGTGTACTGGCACAGGTATATGTAATGCAATGAGAGTGACATGAACGTAGCATAAAGTAAATCGTGGGCGCAATGCTATAAGGTATACGTCTCTATCACATATCCGAGTCGGTGAATCTATCAATCGACATCCAGCCTCACAACATCACGTACGGTATAATCCATCGTACGGCATCCTCTAGTCAAGGGTATGGATCAATCATCTCTTATCGACTCGCATCCGTATACCGACATATTAATCAAGTCATCATATCACAACGAATACTCTTTTCATCACATCAAGTCATCTTACCTCAAGTCAGTTTTATATACACATTCTATCTTATTAATCTCGTTTCATGCTACTCTAAATCTCCTACTTGTTCTCGTGCACTACCTATCTATATATCGTGATTCACGTTCACTTATCATATCCTTATATACCAATTCGAGACATTATTTCTATCATATCATGTTAAAGAGTCATATCCCTATAGTTTTCATCTCAAATCTCGATATATATATTCAATCATTCATATCATCTCTAACTATCTTTTTAACCCTATCCATAGTTTCCTAATCTAGGTTTCCTTAACCATATTCAATATATCGTTTTCCATCAAAAACTTGCGGGGGTGCTATACGCCATCCACCCGACATCCCCCGTAGATATAAATCTACTCACCTGCGGAACTCCTCGTTCAGCCGTAGTCGATGTGCTTCGTCGTCTCGGAAGTCCACGCGAGGGTACCTACAAAAAATACACAATCGCAAATGCTATTAACATCAAGTTCTGAAATTCGATACGGCACACGAATTGCCTATAGGTTAGAACCTATAGCCTACGCATGCAAAACAATCAAACAACCCTTGTTGTTGACGTACAAACGCCCATCAACCAAATACAAATCCAAACATCAAAACCAAGCATTCCAAAATACGGAAAACATAACCAAAAACACACCAATATGTTCCCAAATTTTACTCAGGTTACATTGGGACAAAACTAGCAAGTATAGGGAGTTGTATATGGAGTGTGTGAGCTACTGAAACAACCTAGACCCCAAATACCAAACTTTGGCCTGCCACACTGCCAAAAAATTCGGCCAGCTCGGTCTACAGTGCTCTGTTGGGGTTCGTCTTCTTAGGGTGGTCTCCTAGTGTCTTAAATAGGTCTCTGGTATTGTTTGTTTTTCTCAGAAACTTCCCGGTTTGCTCCAGATCCCCTGTAGGCCACTAAAATGTCACAAAACCGACATGGGGAATTTCCTAAGTCCTTATTTTGGGTTCTATACTCATTTCCAGGTCTTGAAATAAATCCCTAAGGTCTTAAAACACTCAATACATAACCCAAGTCCACACAAATGACCTAAACCCTTCTCTAGAATTTTCCAAACATCACATAACCTAACCAAAACAACTTCTAACTAAACTAGGATACAGAGAAACTTAAACTAACCTAAATGAAAGAAGATATACCTCATTTGGGCAACTTAAGAAAAACCCTAGTTTCTCAAAGTCTTCAAAATTCAACTTTGATTGGTCCAAAGTGTTGAGGAGGAGGATGGGATCATCTTTAATGAAAAGAGTTTAGGGTTTTGATGAAGATTTTGAGATGGTTTCATGGGGTAGAGGTGGAGGGAGATGAGGTGGAAGAAGATGAAGGAAAATAATGGGGAGGGAATGAAATGGCAGCCCCCCTCTCTTATTCTCACCCTCACTCTCACTTAAGCTATGCCCCACTCCCTCTCTCTCCAATAATTCACTTTTTCTTTTCTTTTCTCTTTTCTTCTTACAATAACAAAACCAAATATCACAAATGCAAATGAAACAACATGTAACATGTCATGATGTACTAGACATGGAAAACTGTAGAAACACGGATTTGGCTTAATTGCGATTAGTAGTGCACTAATCGGGTTTAATTTTAAACTTGCGTATAATTAATTATAAAAACGCCAAATCCAATAAATATATTTTTAAATGAGTAAATCATTTTAAATCCCCAATTATTTCACAATTATTGGTATATATTTATACCATTTTACGAAAACACCAAATTCGCAAATCGGGTAGTTTTCGCGAAATATATTATTTTAATATTAAATTCTAAAAATAATATTTTATATTTTCTGAAATGTTACAATCTTCCCCTCTTAAATAAATTCGGTCCCCGAATTTAAATTTAAACCCCCAAATACTAAAACATTTCAAATTTCAACTCAATCAACGGAGCTCCGAAATCACGGAAGATATAGAAATACTACAGCGCATCGTGTGCGTCTGAAGACCAGTATGAAACTCAAAATCGAACTCCGTCAAGCGTCACGCAAATCATCGGAGTTACAATGGAGATACAGATCTCGAAATCCACTACTGAAATCCAATATACACTAGTCAAATACTATAATATGTATATAGTACGCATCCTTGGAAAAGCTTCTAAAACAGAATAACACACATGCAAAATCTTTTTCTGAATCGCCGCATGATGCGTAACTCACGACACAAGTGACGGATTCTCATTGGTAAAGTAATAATATACATTCATATATGTTTTGCTAAAATATACGTTCTACCCATTTTGAAAATATCCAAGAGGTTTTTCTTTATAAACGTTCGTGTCGCTCGTGGACACGTAGGAAATAGCGAGACTATAGCTCCTTTATGAAAAACTCTTGTTAAACTTATAATGCATGCAAAGTACTCAAGTACTGTCCTCAGATCAGTCCTGTCCGGCCACTATATAATATAGTGCCCATCATGAAAACAAAGTGCTCAAGAGCAAAATCAGTCTCGAAAGGCGTATCCAACAATCACGTGTGTCTGGTGCGCACGGAAACCAAAGCCAAATACAAGTGCTAACAATGTGCACAAAACCAAACTAAGTGAAACGGGCGTGCACAAAAGTATCTGTCCAGTGCAACGGGTGTGCACGACAACAGCATCTAGTGCATCTATTGTGCACGAAAATCTCAATCTCAGTGCAACTAGCCTGCACAATGAAAATCCCAATCGAGTGCATCCGGTGTGCACAAAATCACATTCCATATCATGCGCCCAACATGCGTGAAATCCAAATCAAGTGCATCCGTCATGCACAAATGAAATCTAAATCAAGTGCATCCGACATGCATGAATAAAATCTAAATCAAGTGCATCCGATACGCAACTATAAAATCTAAATCAAGTGCATCCGATGCGCACAAAATCCAATACCAAACGCATAATATGCACAAAAATCCAACTCAAACACGTCAAGTCCGTAATAAGCATCTAGTGAGTAGCATGCACAAAAACGAACATCAAGTGCAAACGCACACAAAAACATAAATCTGGTAAAACGAATGCTCAAAGACATAAATCGGGTGCAACCAAGGTACAGAGTATAAATCTAGTGCAACCAATGCACGAAATACCCATCTGGTGCAACAAATATAAGGAATGCAAATCTAGTGCATCCAGTGCACGAAATACAAATACGGTGCATCTAGTGCACGAAATACAACTCCAGTGCATCCAGTGCACGAAATACAATACAGTGCAACAAATGCACGGCGTAAAAACCTAGTGCAACAATTGCACAAAATAAAAATTGGGTGCAACAAGTGCACGGAAATGCATTAATAACTCAAATACGTATAAAAACAACACCGAGTGTACCAAGGTGTATAAAATCAAAAATGCGTGCAACTGCGTGCACAAAACACGTATCAATGCATTGCAAGCACATGTGA
Source organism: Agapanthus africanus (assembly GCA_030015575.1). NCBI lineage: Eukaryota > Viridiplantae > Streptophyta > Magnoliopsida > Asparagales > Amaryllidaceae > Agapanthus > Agapanthus africanus. Next base: position 745,167,581 of record CM057339.1, on the reverse strand, counting down.
GCTATACCGAGTGCATAAATCAAATCGAGTGCGTACCACATGCACAAATCAAATCAACCGTTTGAAATCCATGAAATCATAAATTCGTGCAGCCAAGGCACAAAATGAATATCAAGTGCAACAGATATGCACAAATCGTAAACCAACACAACAGTGTGTAAAACGTATATCAAGTGCAATAACTATGCATAAAATGTAAATACCCAGTAGGAGCAGCCAAGGTGCACGAAAACAATATCATGAAACTTAATCATCAAAACTCAAATCCAAGCGAAATAAGCGTGATATTCGGATCACAAACGCAAATCGCAACAAATGACATTGAGGTACACCTTCTACAATGTCGAAAAATATCGGTGCGCCCAAAACTGGAAGAGCAAGAACATCCGCCTGCCTCCTGTTCACGGTCTGGCGTCCTCTGTCTCTGGGTCCTCATTTTCTCTCTGGATTACCAATCTCGCAATCCATCGGCTCGTCGGCCCGGTCCGGTGTACTAACGGAAACGATTCAGCTCTGACACTCCTCTGGTCATCTCTTGGCCAATTAGCATAACCACTCATAAAGCAGCACGTCACTGGCGTCAGCCTCTGGCCCTCTGAATACATGCGACACAACTGATCCTGGGTGCAAATCTTATCGCAGCAGTGTCCTGGAAGGAACCTGCTCAGGGTCTCTTCCGATCTCTCCTATGCCGAACTATACAGATGCTGGTACTCTTGCATAATCTTTTCTTGCTTTCTGGACATCTACGTTCTCAGCACAGCATTTTCTCGGGAACTGGTCGTATATCACGCCTGTGTATAAATATCAGATCTCTAATCTCAATGGCGAGTAACAACAGCTCGTTAATCTCTCGCATGAACCTCTTGTTCCACTCGTATTTATTATCGTCTGCTTCGACGTCACGTCATGCTATCAGCGTACTGCAATTGTTCTTGGCTACAGTCAATCCAGAGTCTCTCACCTGGACTCGAAGTTACGAACTCGGTATCTTCATCACTCTGTAGAAGATCTCTAGCCGAACACGTCCTCGGGAACTCGTCTCAACCATCGGAGGAATATACCTTATTCATCCGCTCTCGATCAACTCACAATGCATCTGGGTGAGGTCCTCTATCCGAAGCTGGTCCACTTACTGATCTCCTATCGGATCATCCAATGAATACCGTCATCTCTTGATCGATCTACTCTAGATCTGAGTAAGATTCTCCACACTTGTAACACCTTAGAACGTGTTTGTAGCTAATTGTATTTTATTATATGGTTTTTTTTATAAAAGTTTACCAAATTGGTTTTTAATTATTTTATCTTATTTAATGAATATTTTAGTAGATTTTTCCTAGCCTTGCACACACTTGTGCATGATAACTAGGGTGTTAAGTGTGGTTTAACCATTGCTTAATCTAGTTTTATGATTGGGTTTAAGTGTTTTGGGTCTTAAGTGTGTGGTTATTTTAAAATGAAAATGATTTTTCTAAATGGTTTGAATGTTGACTTGAGAGAGAGAGAAGGAGCATGGGCTACATGGTGAGCCATGCCTCATTTATGAGGGAAGAGAGAGAGAAGGGGGGGTCTTGGCTTGTTTCTATCATTCTCTTCTCATTTTCCCTTTCTATCATTCTCACACACACACACAGACACACACAAAAGAGAGCAGCAGCAGAAGAAGAACAACAGAGCAGCAGCAGTAGCAGCAACATCAGAAGCAGCCATCAGCAGCAGCAGCAGACATCATCAGCAGCAGCAGAAGCTGTAGCAGCAGCAACAGCCCTAGCAATTTCAGCAGCTCTTCTTCCCCTTCTTCTCCTTCTCCTTGTGCCTACGGTCGTGAGTGAGGTAATTTCTGAACTCAATCCCCTAGTTGCTAAGTTTATGTGTAGTTTAGCTTCGATTAGTGTTAAATAGTGAGTTAGTGCTAGATTATGGTGATTTATGTGGAATGTTGTCCAAGTGATGATTGTGTAAGTTAACCTAGCCTATTTTAGTGTTGTTAGGGTTACTTCAACAGAGAAATTCCCCAGATTTCACTAAAATACCATAGGGTTTGTGTTTTATGCAAAATCAGTGTTTTTATGCGATATATTAGCATTTTGTAATCCGCTATTGATCCGGGGCCTTCAGGTTAAATTTGAGAATACTGGAGCATACTGATTAGGTCTAGAATACACCACCAGAATACGAACCATCCACTCCCAATTATGGCCGCCGATTTAATCAATCTGGCCGCAATTTGCGACCAAGAAGAGGGGTGGGGTCTTGGGGTTTTGGGTAGGGTACTCTGCTGTGCTATCTAGTGTTTTGGCATGCTTAGTTTTGCAAGATTTAACCTGTAGGATAATCTGGGACAATATATCGTATTGCATGTCCGTAGTGTCTGCGCGATACGCGCGATACGTTAGTGGGTTCTACGATCCAGCGTGTCGCGGTAGTTTTTGACGCGTATACACACGTTTTAGCATATCGTGCACACGCGCGTTTAGTTCGCGACGCGAGTTTCTCGTTTGGGTTCGATATCGCGTTTTGCGGAATATTTGGATTATATATGATTTCCTTGTCTAAATTGCAGGTTTGCAGGCGGGGACTACGGACACTGCTACAGGGGGAGCAGATGGTAGGATTCACCTAGCGTGGAGCGTAGGTGAGTAGATTTAACATCTACAAGGGAATCGCCCGCATGGCGTTATGCGTCTGGGCTAGAATTCTATTACTTGTCGCATATTCTACGTCATTGTTAGAATTGCGCCTTTACCTTTTTTCCTTGATATAGTTGTACTGTGACTAGCAGCCGTAGGACACTGCACATATTATTGACGGTTCATGTTGCACGAGCACGGATTGTATGCTACACACACACCGTCAATAATTGCCATGTCACACACAAACCATTATAGACATTATATTGCTTAGTTAGGGACTTTACGACATCGATTCATATTACTTTTCACGTTTTGACATTTAGTTACCGATATACCTTACTCACATATTCCACTCATACCCGGAGGGGGTATACTTCATCAGTCCTTATAGGTAGATACCTATACATTGCTACACCTGTATGTTACACACATATTCAGTTGCAGTCACATATTTACCTTTACTGATGTTACTTAGCTGTACCTTATTGATTTCGCATACTTATGGTTTCAGCTATACATTCTCATCTATATGCTCGCATTTCAGATATATCACATATATTTATTCCTGGATTTGCGCATTGTTTATTGGGAATTTAGATGATGTTTTCTGGATTTGGGAACCGCGGGAGTTCATGAAATTATACATACATTGAAAAACCCGGTTTCCTTGATATGATATTTGCGCAGCCACCATGAGATTTATCAGTTCTGATTATATACTCCATACGAGGTGTGGCTGCCGTATGAGGGTACATGGTGGGGCCCGGTATGGTTCCCCTCGGCAAGAAGATCGATGGACTTTGCCGATTGAGCCTGGAGACGGGCTAGTACCTACCGGTGACAATACTAATGACTCGGCGGGGATCATGGAGATACCGTTGGGAGTCATGCACATATGCATACGTCGAAAGGCGAGGGTCAGAGCTAGGCACTCGTGCTTTCGGGATAGCGTATGATACGTACCTATCAGGATTTCTATGTCGATGCTTGGCACATTGTTTTCATGATATTTCCTTTAAACACCTTTGTATATATAACAGGGGATTTAGCTGTTGTTATATATACCCTTACACCAATATTAGTGGAATGGGACGCTAATATATGTGTATTGACCCCATCATATTTATTTCTGCAAATATAAACCTTTAGGATGTTAGAATTCTACTTGAGATTTGATTTGGGATATTAGGTGATTCATTGAGATTGGATATACTGATTTGTCATTCGGGATATAGGAGATTACTCGATATCGTACATTGAGAAGATGTGAGACTTATATGATGTGAGAGCCCAACTTGGGGGCTGATTTGATGAATTGGGATTTGAGTGTCTTGATGGATTGTGATCCTACCACGATGACATGATTCCGTGGGATGAAATATTTCACTCCATAACTCATACCTTTTCGCTTATGCACTGTTCCATATTTTAGGAGTACCTGTTAGTGTACCTTTCGTGATTGCCGCATACTTGCATTCTCATATCCCTATTGCATGGTTATTGTATACTATTGTCATGTTACTATTGCTTCACATATTGATTGTACCTGCTAGTGTACTTTCTATTATTCTGCATTCACATGACATGTTACTACTGTAATTGTATATCTTAGATTCATGTTGTACGTACATTCCTGCGATTACCTGCATATGTTATCTACTATTCACGAGTTGGCAACTCACCCCCGTTGTGCCACAGGTGTTACAGGTTGTTCCCAGAGTAGTCAAGGCAGGCTATTCAGCTATCATCTTTTGCTACAGATACCGCATCGGCTCATAGTATACTATTTTGCTTAGATATACAATATCGGCTCACCAACACTAGAAATCTTCAACTCAACCGGACCTGCGTCGGCGCATCAAATATGACGAATCACCTTCGTCTCTCAACTCAAGATAGACTAGCTATCGTCTGTCGCATCTCTGCCTGAAAGCTCCAGCGATCTCCGCTCGTAAAGTCTGGAAGCGACATCCCATCAATCTCTGCAACAGCTGGGTCATCTGTCTGCAAGGTAGAAGACATCACAAACTCTAAGGTGGCTGTTCATCAACAGCCCTCTCACAACAGGCAGCCTCTAACAGTTACGCGGTCATCCGGCGCAAGACCGAACACTCTCCTTAATAAGAGGTCACAACACAAATACAAAATCGAGACGTTCCTATGTCACCAGAAAACATGATGGTCAGTCCTCGTCATGATGAGCTCGCCCTAACCGCATCACCAGCAGCAGCTCAATCTGCGCTCAAACCATGGTGACAGGAACCTCAATCATGTATCGATGAAAACAGATCAACGGAATGAAAGGAATCAACAGATCTAGAATGGATACATGATCATAAGGAGGAACAGAATCAATGAGAGTATGATCATGGAAATGAATAGAATCAAGGATCTCAAATGGATGTATGATCAAGGGGACGAAGAGAATCACAAGTCTTAAGATATGTACATCCTAATGTTTCTTAAGTGGAGTATTGTATCGTAAATATGCCGCAGAACATACGTACGGTACGTCACTCTACTCAAGCTACCTAATCCATCAATCATGGTCAACCTATGTAACGAAAATTCGGGTCTAATACCCCCCATGTTCAAGTCTGAGTTCCGTAAGGTCAAGCATAGGTTCCGAAATAAATTACACCCCAGACTCCACATAGTCAAACCTAGACTCGAACCAAGGTTAAACCTAGCGCTCTGATACCAACTTTGTCACGACCCGAAATTTAGTTCGTGACCGGCACTTAAATCACGCCACGTCTAAAGGCGTAACGTAATTCAAGTAAGCCGAAGCCCAAAAATCTAAACATTTTAAAGAAAATAAAGAGGTGAAGTTTTGAAATAAAGTTATGATGAAATCAAATGTTTTCTTAAATACATAAACAATGGAACATAAAAATGCAAGTGGATTTACTAGCTGAAAAACATGTTTCGTCTTTTGAAAATTTGGGCAACACCTCCTTTGTAAGTTTTGATCCAAAACCACATATACATACATAATAATAATAATAAGGGCATCCCCAAGTGGGAGCTAGCTCTTCGCCAATCGGCGAAATCACAACCACGCAAGGCAGTATATATGTATACGACACCCAACGACGAAGATCCACACAAAAGGATAAAGAATAAAGCAAGACATCAACCCACCAAGCGAACATATAACCCATCGCTCAAGTCTCGCAACTATAAGTCTTGCTAAGTCTTACTACTTACACAAATATGAAAGGTTAGCCTAGCACCTCATGAAGGGTTTGGAAGCATCACATGAACCAAAGGTGGAGTCTTTAGGGTGCTAAGTTAACAAACATCGGATCGATCCTAGAAAATTAGGGTTTCTAAATTTATCACATCATCATATGAAAGAAAAGCTAGGGTTTAGAGAGTACAACCTTTGTAGCTCCCTACGCTAGACTCCTCGGCTACTTGGGGTTTTAAAAGGCTCCGCTTGAACTCCTCGAGGTCACCGATGATCCACCCGGAGTCCGCTTTGTCCAAGCTAGCAACTTTGCAAGATCAAGAATGAAAATCGAAGCTAACACTCTAAACAAGTGGGCTAGACTTGTGTAGAATGGTGTTATGGTTCTCTTTCTCACTTCAAAATCCTATTTTGATGAATATTTTGCTCACTTGAAAATTCAAGAAAGCATAAGCTCAAGGTTGAAGAAGATGATGGATATTATGAAGAAGAGGAGAAGAATTCTCAAGAGAAAAAGAAAAACATAAGTATATATATTTTCCTTTCTCATTTCAAACCATGGTTAATAGATATGGATATTTATTTCATCTTAGTTAAAAGAGAAGAGGAAGATAAAAATGGTAGGTGAAAATGGTTAGGTCAAGAGAAGAGTGTAGAAGATAACCAATCATTCACCTTTTTCTCTTTTCTTTTGATTTTGCAAAAATAGAAATAAATATCCATAATATAAACCATGGTGTGAGTCTTATATATCCACCATTTTCTATGTATAATCAACCATGATAGTTGATGTATGTATGTATGTGTGCATGCACATCCATATGTGCATGAAACAATAAGAAATGCATACATGCATGCATACATCCAAAGATAGAAGAAAAGATTTCTAATGAGAATGTAATGGTTAAATGATAAATCAACACTTGATTTATCAATCCGGCCATATCACATACGACCCTAACCAAAAGCAATCTGCCCGATCAATATACGGTATCCTATATGCGTATTTTAATTGGGTCCATACGCATATCGCATACGCGCACCACAACATTTCGCCTGGACTAGGTAACTCTATTATGGGACTCTAAGACTCGTCAATACGCCGGCAGTGGGTGATGATCATATCAAGCACCCCCAAGCTGCAAGCGGTCAGCTAAACGTAACGGCCACCCGGGTATTGAGCGATCAGAAGAGAACAAGCGAACCTGCTACAACTCCCGTCGAGCCAACCGACAACACTTCCCGTACAGTCCGGTCTCCTCGTCTGATATGTCGCATATCAAGTCTAGGGGTGGTAAACGTCAGACCCCAATAACCGACAAGTCGTGCCGATGTGAGGCTCATAACGGGTCGAGAAACTACTGGTAACACTTACCAGCAAATCTCTGAATCAGCCCTGGCCAGGGACTTCCCTGTTACGGCCAATCGAGCACAGCGCAACATCAACCCCCAATACCGGGAGAGACAAAACCCCTCCTATCGCTCATTGCCTCCATGTGACTCGGGACTGTACCCAAAAACCACCGTTTTGCACGCCCTCATGGACGTGGTAAGGTGGAAATCAAAGCACAGTGGGAATCACACAAGACTCTATGACGATCTCGGGTCTACAGACTAACCTGCACAAGTGTCACCTGAGAACTGTCATCTGACGTGAGGTATAATACCATCTGGGAGTTCTCGGTGAGTCCGTCCAGTGTACCCAGTCTCCACTGAGCACCTGTATACCATCTCTGATGTCAAACACCAATGGATATGGGATCATCCATCGCCCATCTCATGGGTCGAGAAGCGTATACGCTAGTCTACACTGGTATATCGATGCCCCGTCTTGATACACCTACGACTAGGGACCTTGAAGGATGTACTTATGGACTACCATGTCCCCACTAGTATGATCTGCATCATAGTCCAGGTAGTCAAGTACACATCTTAAGGGCTTTACCAACATGTAACTATAAGACAGTTTAAAGAGACTAGTATACATGTTAAGATAAAGAGCAACCAAATAGCATACTATCATATCGAGCAAGAAAGTCATCTCTATATATGTCCAAGCATCCAATATAATATACATCATCTGTACAATACTGGCCTCTAGGGCATACATACAACTAACAATCTCCCACTTGCACTAGGGCCAGCTGCTGTAGTAACGCATACCGAGCATCCCGAAGAGTCTCTCAAACTGTATCTGGGGAATGGCCTTCGTGAGTGGATCCGCTGTGTTATTCTTCGTGTTAACCCTCCTAACCTCGATCTCCCGGCGATCAACTATCTCCCGGATCAGGTGATACCGCCTCAGAATATGCCTAGATCGCTGATGGGACCTGGGTTCCTTGGCCAAAGCCACCGCTCCATTGTTATCGCAATACAATGGTATTGGATGTTCAATGGATGGAACCACTCCAAGTTCAGTAATGAACTTCTTGATCCAGACAGCCTCTTTGGCAGCATCGTTGGCAGCGATGTATTCAGCCTCCATCGTCGAGTCTGCCACGGTTTCCTACTTGGAACTCTTCCAGCTAACCGCCCCTCCGTATAGGGTAAAGACAAATCCCGACTGCGACTTAGAGTCGTCCTTATCACTCTGGAAGCTCGAATCGGTATAGGACTCCACTTGGAGTTCTCCGTTACCATACACCAAGAGCATCTCTTTAGTCCTTCGTAAGTACTTGAGAATGCTCTTCACAGTTGTCCAGTGACTCTCTCCAGGATCAGCTTGATACCTTCTCACTACACTTAGTGAATATGCTACATCGGGTCTGGTACATGGCATCGCGTACATGATAGAACCTACAGCCGAAGCATAGGGTATCCCTTGCATGCGAGCTCTCTCCAAATCAGTCTTGGGAGACATCTCTTTGGAGAGAGTGACTCTAGAGATCGTGGTTAAGTTCCCACGCTTGGATTCTTCCATACTAAACCTCTTTAGTATGGTGTTAATGAACTTGGATTGGGACAATCCCAATATCCATTTGGATCTATCTCTATAGATCCTGATTCCCAATATGCAGAAGGCATCACCAAGATCTTTCATTGAGAATCTTTGTGATAAGAAGAGCTTGACCGATTGCAGCATAGGAATGTCATTTCCTATCAAGAGTATGTCGTCCACGTACAATACGAGGAAGACAACCTTACTCTCTGCCACCTTCTTGTAGATACAAGGTTCATCTACGTTTTGGACGAAATCAAACTCTTTGATAACTATGTCAAAGCAGATGTTCCAACTCCGTGATGCTTGCTTTAATCCATAAATGGATTTAAGCAGCTTGCACACCTTCCCGCTGCTCCCACTATCTACGAAGCCCTATGGCTGAGTCATGTACACGCACTCTTCTAAATCACCGTTTAGAAAGGCGGTCTTAACATCCATTTGCCAGATTTCATAATCATGATATGCAGCGATGGCAAGCATGATCCGGATGGATTTAAGCATAGCCACTGGAGAAAAGGTTTCATCATAGTCCATACCTGGTCTTTGACGAAAACCCTTTGCAACAGGTCTAGCTTTGAAAGTCTCCACTTTCCCATCTACACCAAGTTTTTTCTTGAAGATCCACTTGCTCCCAATGGGTTTTACCCCTTCAGGAGCAACTTCCAAAGTCCATACTTTGTTGGTGTGCATGGATTCCATCTCGGACCGCATAGCATTCAGCCATTTCACTGAGTCCCTACTCGTGATGGCCTGCTCGAAACTAGTTGGGTCATCATCCTCCATGATGCAATCCTCGCTCCCACCATCCATGAGAAAACCGTAGTATCTCTCAGGTTGGCGAGGAACCCTACTAGATCGGCAGAGTGGCTGGGGTTCATTGGGAACTACGGAATCCTCTGGTTCCACCAGATCTTCTGTTGCAGCTTTTGTAGCTGGAACCTCTTCCAGTTCTACCTCATGACCACTAATCTCTTTTTCAAGAAATTCCTTTTCTAAAAAGGTGGCATGCCGAGAAACAAACACTCTTTGTTCCTCAGGGTGGTAGAAGATATACCCTTGTGAATTCTTGGGATATCCTATAAATTTGCATAGAATAGACCGTGCCTCGAGTTTGTCCGGATTTTGTCGTTTGACATAGGCTGGACAACCCCATATCTTAACATAGTTAAGACATGGTCTCTTCCCTTTCCATATCTCATATGGAGTGGTAGGCACAGATTTGGTGGGGACCATATTCAATAGATGTATGGCTGTTTCAAGCGCATACCCCCAGAAGGAAATAGGTAACTCAGCTGTGCTCATCATAGAGCGCACCATATCTAATAGGGTGCGGTTCCTCCGTTCTGATACACCGTTGTGCTGTGGTGTATATGGAGGAGTCAGCTGAGAGAGAATTCCATTCTCTTTTAGGAAGTCCAGGAATTCACTGCTCAAATATTCACCTCCTCGATCAGATCGAAGGATTTTAATACTTTTTCCGGTTTGGTTCTCGACTTCTTGTTTATATTCTCTAAATTTCTCAAAAGCTTCAGACTTATGTCTTATTAAGAACACATGTCCGTATCTTGAGAGATCGTCAGTGAATGTAATGAAGTACGAAGAACCATCCCTAGCATGTGTAGACATGGGACCGCATACATCACTATGTATCAGTCCCAAGAGTTCGGTAACTCTTTCTCCGTGTCCCGTAAACGGAGTTTTGGTCATCTTGCCTTTGAGACATGACTGGCAAGTGTCATAAGATGAAAATTCGAACTGTTTCAAATATCCATCCTTATGCAACTTTTCCAGTCGTGTCGCATTGATGTGACCCAGTCTACAATGCCACAAGAAGGATTCGTTCAGTTCTGAACTCTTCCTCTTGTGTGTGTTTGTTATGCTCAGAATTGTTGATTGATTTAGAACATAAATGCCATTGCACAACGTGCCTGATCCAACCAACTTTTGGTTACGGAAAATGTTCATAACATTATCCTGTAATACAAAATTATATCCCTCTTTACTCAACAAAGAAACCGATATAATGTTGCATATCAGGTTCGGCATGTAATAGCATTCGTTCAGAACCAATGTATTACCAGTTGGTAATGCAAGGTGATATTCCTCGACAGTCTTAGCTGCAACAATTGCACCATTTCCAACTCTAATGTCTTTATCACCTTCTCCAAGTTCTCTACCTTTCCTGAGCCCATGTAACTGATTACATATATGGGATCCTGACCCGGTATCTAATACCCAGGACGTAGGGCAAATGGAGAAACAGTTCTCTGTAACGAACACACCCGAAGAAAATGCATCAACATGTACTTTCTTCATTCGGGTGGCATGGGAATCCTGGTATTCCCCTATATCATGTTCAGTCCTATAACTCTTATAAGAAAGAACGGAACCAACGTTCCCCAGCACAGTATAACATGCGGGTTCGGTCAATACATCCATATTATTATCTTGATTAAGGCATGACATGGTCGCTACCTGGAGAGAGAGAGAAGAAAACACTTTAGCGTATGCTCTTGCAAGATCAGATTGGTTATTATCTTATCTAATCAGGATGGCTCCCACTGGTTTTTATCAAATCTTCCTTCAAACCCTAAAAGGAAAGACTAGCCGGGATTAATTACACCTTACAACTTCGTCGATCTTTCAGCCAGGCCAGTGTCGGTACTTTGAGGGAGGTTCCTCGTGCTTTCGCACGGACCTAATTAAAGTAAACCTCGTTTTCCCAGAGGCATAACCCCGTTGACACCTTTCTAGACACCTACTTGATCGGCTAATTGTCCTGTTTAAAACTCTCCCAGGAGTAACAATTACTCGCAGTGGGTATCGGGATCCAACTATCTCATAGAAGGTATGCAATCTCATTGCAAATTTCAACACTTGAAGTGTTGAAATTCCCGATAATGTTTTGCCCCTAACGTGCTATGACCTTGACAAAAGCCAACAAACCACAGCCCGCTAGTCAAGTTCAACCCGTACATTTCTTGACTGAATTAAACCCTCCCGCACGACCCTTGACGAAAGCCAACAAAGCCGTACGACTACCCTAATCCAGTCGCATTATATGCAGCAGATAAGCAGCATATAGCTACCGCATACTACACCTTGACGAAAGCCAACAAATGTAGCACGAATACTATATACAACTTATCTGAAATGACGGAGGGCTACGACAGTTTTTTCTGAAAACCTATTTCGTAATGAACTTGATATCGTTGTAGAATCAAGTGAAGTTTTGAAATGGAGTGATTTTGAGGCTTTTCTAGTTTTGCTAAAGGGGTCACTCCCGGCGAAGGGATCACCGGCCCTTTCCTCGTCGAATGAGGTGCGGGATATATCATATATATCATTGTGCAAAGCAGAAACTATAGAAGCAATCAAAAGACAAACCGAGTGTGTAGCATCTGCCAGTTATTGCTAAAGGGGTCACTCCCGGTGAAGGGATCTCGGCCCTTTCCTCATCGAATAAGGTGCAGGGTATATCATATATACCGCTATGCAAAACAAAACTGTAGCTACCCTTTTTATTTTAAAAAATTTGATTCTACAATATCTTTTAGGTTTCTTTTCTTTCATTAATCACATTAATGAAGTCCCATCATTTAAGTCACCAAAACATCACAGATAAATACGACGTACACTTATGCCATCCGCATTCGTCTCGATGTCCCCTCGTGCACCGTTAGGTTAGATAACTAACGACAGAGCAGGGCAGGGCTAGTGCGGGTGTAAAACATAAGTAACGCCTATATAATATATCATATATACTATATACTGTATCCATCAGAACATATCAAATGATCACATCACAGATATCGCAGCAGAAACATAGATATAATGTGGGATATACTAGGACGTCCGTATTTAGTATCTAGCCAACAATAGAAAATACGGATTCCACAGTCGCGATGAATAGCCAAGCCCACACCCTGGACCCCTACGAGAGCGGCAAGCGACCCTACCAATTCTGGAGTTTAGGAGACCCGGTATCGACTCCTTGAGATGGCCTCCCACTGAACCCCAGAACCCGGTCACCTGTGCTCCCCTCCTTGGGTCCATCCTAATGCGGAAAAGTAAATAATATACAACACATGTGGCATCGACCTCAACCCGGAAGTGCCCCAAATAAAAGAATATTACATTACATTTGAATTTACATGAATGAAAATATAAAACTCTCATCTCACATAAAAACCCCGGCTATTTAATCGCGACAATCCAGCACATCATATCTCAGCAACACATAATATCTCATATCATCAACGTAAGTAAGTATGCGTACCCCAATTGTCGTTGACGTATAGCAACGAAACCGGCGATATCGACATACTACACTTACGGTCACAGAAAAGAAAGTGTAAAACTGCAATATCTGGAATCCACATTCTCTTTAGACATCGTAAATGCGAAGTATCACATACCTCGTATTTCATGTCTTATAATATGAATTCCACACATTGCATCACATTCCAGATAATTAGACAGTATTAAAGTTTTCAAACGAACGATCAAATACCCAAGATTCACTAAAGCTCAACACTTGAGCGGAGTTCAAAAACCCGGAGTGTGACACAGTGGTAGCGGTCCAGCCGTAGAAGGGTCAAGCCAACGCCTCACATGTGGCACGCCGTACTGCCCCAAACCCTAAGGTTGAAAAGGCAGTTCAAGACGGTCACATAATCGAGTTAAGGTTTGTTGTCTTCTACAGGGTCCACCACAAACAAACTTGCACGTATTTCCGAAAGATTTTAAATCCCGTGAAAAGTGAGCAAATGATACTCGTTCAAACACTTCAATACTTTCTAATTTACCCGGAAAAGTCACGAAATCAAAATTCCGATCGAATCGGCGAGTCCAAAACCATCTCCAGAATTTTTTAGCACTAAATACAGATTAAAAATACCCTAAAAAATATACAAGCAGAAGTAAGCATTACAGTATAAAAATGATACAGTGATTGAGGTGTACGGCCGTGGAACCGCGGCCCAAGCAAGCTTAGGCCGCGTTTCCGCGGCAATAATGACTGTTCATCGAATAATTTTTATACCGTAATTCTTATATTTACCTGCTGAATTTTTTACATATTTTTAATTCTGAAAATAACCAGATTTTAAAAAATGTACAGAGAGGACTCAAAATCCGCATTTTCCGGTTCGATCGGAGTTTTAACTTCGTTAAAGTGTCGCATAATGTTCTAGGTCGGCTTTGATACCAATGTTAGTCAGGCAGCCACCCCATCCAATGGGGTCGTCGTGGCACCAACGGGTCCCTCAGCCGCTACTTTTTACGCATGCCGCCTCGCGAGGACTACAACCCGTCGGAACACCTTCCGGTCTCGGGACACCCTAGGGGTAAGAGCCTATGCTTCGCCATACTGTCACACAGTGAGAACCCCCCATAGGTCGACATCCAATGCCTAGTGGCTCTGATACCAATGAAATGTTAGCCTAGCACCTCATGAAGGGTTTGGAAGCATCACATGAACCAAAGGTGGAGTCTTTAGGGTGCTAAGTTAACAAACATCGGATCGATCATAGAAAATTAGGGTTTCTAAATTTATCACATCATCATATGAAAGAAAAGCTAGGGTTTAGAGAGTACAACCTTTGTACCTCCCTACGCTAGACTCCTCGGCTACTTGGGGTTTTAAAAGGCTCCGCTTGAACTCCTCGAGGTCACCGATGATCCACCCGGAGTCCGCTTTGTCCAAGCTAGCAACTTCGCAAGATCAAGAATGAAAATCGAAGCTAACACTCTAAACAAGTGGGCTAGACTTGTGTAGAATGGTGTTGTGGTTCTCTTTCTCACTTCAAAATCCTATTTTGATGAATATTTTGCTCACTTGAAAATTCAAGAAAGCATAAGCCTAAGGTTGAAGAAGATGATGGATATTATGAAGAAAAGAAGAATAATTCTCAAGAGAAAAAGAAAAACATAAGTATATATATTTTCCTTTCTCATTTCAAACCATGGTTAATAGATATGGATATTTATTTCATCTTAGTTAAAAGAGGAGAGGAAGATAAATCATGGTTAAATGGTAGGTGAAAATGGTTAGGTCAAGAGAAGAGTGTAGAAGATAACCAATCATTCACCTTTTTCTCTTTTCTTTTGATTTTGCAAAAATAGAAATAAATATCCATAATATAAACCATGGTGTGAATCTTATATATCCACCATTTTCTATGTATAATCAACCATGATAGTTGATGTATGTATGTATGTGTGCATGCACATCCATATGTGCATGAAACAATAAGAAATGCATACATGCATGCATACATCCAAAGATACAAGAAAAGATTTCTAGTGAGAATGTAATGGTTAAATGATAAATCAACACTTGATTTATCAATCCGGCCATATCACATACGACCCTAACAAAAAGCAAGCCGCCCGATCAATATACGGTATCCTATACACGTATTTTAATCGGGTCCATGCGCATATCGCATACGTGCACCACAACATTTCGCCTGGACTAGGTAACTCCATTGTGGGACTCTAAGACTCGTCAATACGCCGGCAGTGGGTGATGATCATATCAAGCACCCCCAAGCCGCAAGCGGTCAGCTAAACGTAACGGCCACCCGGGTATTGAGCGATCAGAAGAGAACAAGCGAACCTGCTACAACTCCCGTCGAGCCAACCGGCAACACTTCCCGTACAGTCCGGTCTCCTCGTATGATATGTCGCATATCAAGTCTAGGGGTGGTAAACGTCAGACCCCAATAACCGATAAGTCATGCCGATATGAGGCTCATAACGGGTCGAGAAACTACTGGTAACACTTACCAGCAAATCTCTGAATCAGCCCTGGCCAGGGACTTCCCTGTTACGGCCAATCGAGCACAGCGCAACATCAACCCCCAATACCGGGAGAGACGAAACCCCTCCTATCGCTCATTGCCTCCATGTGACTCGGGAATGTACCCAAAAACCACCGTTTTGCACGCCCTCATGGACGTGGTAAGGTGGAAATCAAAGCACAGTGGGAATCACACAAGACTCTATGACGATCTCGGGTCTACAGACTAACCTGCACAAGTGTCACCTGAGAACTGCCATCTGACTTGAGATATAATACCATCTGGGAGTTCTCGGCGAGTCCGTCTAGTGTACTCAGTCTCCACTGAGCACCCGTATACCATCTCTGATGTCAAACACCAATGGATATGGGATCATCCATCGCCCATCTCATTGGTCGAGAAGCGTATATGCTAGTCTACACTGGTATATCGATGCCCCGTCTTGATACACCTACGACTAGGGACCTTGAAGGATGTACTTATGGACTACCATGTCCCCACTAGTATGATCTGCATCATAGTCCAGGTAGTCAAGTACACATCCTAAGGGCTTTACCAACATGTAACCATAAGACAGTTTAAAGAGACTAGTATACATGTTAAGATAAGGAGCAACCAGATAGCATACTATCATATCGAGCAAGAAAGTCATCTCTATATATGTCCAAGCATCCAATATAATATACATCATTTGTACAATACTGGTCTCTAGGGCATACATACAACTAACAAAATACTAGTTTCTGATTGATGGAGTTAACTAGATACAACAGGAATAATAAATACATTAGTGGTACGATCCAACATGTACCACCGACCAAAGAAAGTCACCCGAATGCAAGCTGTGTGCCAACGATGTCGTTGCCGATCCATGCGGTCAACCTGCAAGAACTGTGGCACAACGGGGGTGAGTTGCCAACTCGTGAGCAGAAAACATCATCAGGTAGAAATCGAATAAACAACGATTCCTCGGTCAACTATATCATAAAGGTAAAACTATGATATCTAGGGTGACCGTATCTGCATATGTGCCAATAATATAATCAATACCTATCTGCATGAGGCTAACATCTACGTGTCCGTCAATGACACAACAACATCATGCATGTAAAATCATGAAAGCATATGCATGAAAGTATGAGGATATAAATCAACGTGTGTCCCTCGCGACACATCAAAATTATGGAACCTGAGTGTCCAGCATCGGTACTCGAAACATCATGAAACACGTGTCCGACATCGATACGTAAATCCTCATATATATCCTGGGTTCCGTCAGTCCGGATCAGCCCACGGGCTCCGTCTGCGGGATCAGCCCTCGGGCTCCGGCAGAACGGATCGGCCCATATCCATCACTCGACTCCGGTCGGTATCCTCCGGATAACCGCCGGGTCCAACCAATCATCGGTAGGTAGTAGTCCCTCTGCCAGGCTCAACGTCTACTGCGCGACATCCCTTTCTTGGACCGGGGTACCATACCGGATCCACCATGAACCCGCAAACGGATCATCCAACTCCTCGAATCGGGTTTCACATATCATACATCTCAGAACCGAGAAAACTCATGGTGGACGCACTGAAATTTCATATCAAGAGAAACCGAGTTTTTAAAACAATACATACTTTCTTTTGAAACATAACCACGGTTCTCAAATCCAGAATCTCATGAAAACAACATCTCAATGCGTATAATCGTAAAGCATGATGTATGCGACATATAACAGAAATGTATGCATATCCGTATATCATGCAACATGAAAAAGTGATGTGAACATAGCATGTAAATCATGCAAGGAGACATATCATGATGCAGCAATTCTACTGTGTAGTGACATAGCAATTATCGATGATGAAGCATGTGAGCCGACAATCGGTGTAAGTGTAACGTATGCATCATCGATAATGGTGTAGGTGTACTAGCACAGGTATATGTAATGCAATGAGAGTGACATGAACGTAGAATAATGTAAATCGTGGGCGCAATGCTATAAGGTATACGTCTCTATCACATATCCAAGTCGGTGAATCTATCAATCGGCATCCAGCCTCACAACATCACGTACGGTATAATACATCGTACGACATCCTCTAGTCAAGGGTATAGATCAATCATCTCTTATCGACTCGCATCCGTATACCGACATATCAATCAAGTCATCATATCACAACGAATACTCTTTTCATCACATTAAGTCAACTTACCTCAAGTCAGTTTTATAAGCACATTCTATCTTATTAATCTCGTTTCATGCTACTCTAAATCTCCTACTTATTCTCATGCACTACCTATCTATATATCGTGATTCACGTTCACTTATCATATCCTTATATACCAATTCGAGACATTATTTCTATCATATCATGTTAAAGAGTCATATCCCTATACTTTTCATCTCATATCTTGATATATATATATATATTCAATCATTCACATCATCTCTAACTATCTTTTTAACCCTATCCATAGTTTCCTAATCTATGTTTCCTTAACCATATTCTATATATCGATTTCCATCAAAAACCTGCGGGGGTGTTATACGCCATCCACCCGACTTCCCCCGTAGATATAGATCTACTCATCTGCGAAACTCCTCGTTCAGTCGTAGCTGATGTGCTTCGTCGTCTCGGAAGTCCACGCGAGGGTACCTACAATAAATACACAATCGCAAATGCTATTAACATCAAGTTCCGAAATCTGACACGGCACACGAATTGCCTATAGGTTAGAAACTATAGCCTACGCATGCAAAACAATCAAACAACCCTTGTTGTTGAAGTACAAACGCCCAACAACTAAATACAAATCCAAATATCAAAACCAAGCATTCCAAAATATGGAAAACATAACCAAAAACACACCAATATGTTCCCAGATTTTACTTAGGTTACATTAGGACAAAACTAGCAAGTATAGGGAGTTGTATATGGAGTGTGTGAGCTACTGAAACAACCTAGACCCAAAATACCAAACTTTGGCCAGCCACACTGCCTCAAAATCCGGCCAGCTTGGTCTACAGTGCTCTGTTGGGTTCATCTTCTCAGGGTGCTATCCTAGTGTCTTAAATAGGTCTCTGGTATTGTTTGTTTTTCTCAGAAACTTCCCGGTTTACTCCAGATTCCCTGTAGGCCACTAAAATGTCACAAAACCGATATGGGGAATTTCCTAAGTCCATATTTTGGGTTCTATACTCATTTCCAGGTCTTGAAATAAATCCCTAAGGTCTTAAAATACTCAATACATAACCCAAGTCCACACAATGACCTAAACCCTTCTCTAGAATTTTCCAAACATCACATACCCTAACCAAAACAACTTCTAACTAAACTAGGATACAAAGAAACTTAAACTAACCTAAATGAAAGAAGATATACCTCATTTGGGCAACTCAAGAAAAACCCTAGCTTCCCAATGTCTTCAAAATTCAACTTTGATTGGTCCAAAGTGTTGAGGAGGAGGAGGGGATCATCTTTAATGAAAGGAGTTTAGGGTTTTGATGAAGATTTTGAGATGGTTTCATGGGGAAGAGGTGGAGGGAGATGAGGAGGAAGAAGATGAAAGAAAATAATGGGGAGGGAATGAAATCGAAGCCCCCCTCTCTCTTATTCTCACCCTCACCCTCACTTAAGCTATGCCCCACTCCCGCTCTCTCCAATAATTCACTTTTTCTTTTCTTTTCTCTTTTCTTCTTACAATAACAGAACCAAATATGACAAATGAAAATGAAACAACATGTAACATGTCATGGTGCACTAGCCATGAAAAACTGTAGAAACACAGATTTGGCTTAATCGCGATTAGTAGTGCACTAATCGGGTTTAATTTTAAACCTGAGTATAATTAATTATAAAAACGCCAAATCCAATAAATATATTTTTAAATGAGTAAATTATTTTAAATCCCCAATTATTTCACAATTATTGGTATATATTTATACCATTTTATGAAAACCCCAATTTCGCAAATCGGGTAGTTTTCGCGAAATATATTATTTTAATATTAAATTACAAAATTAATATTTTATATTTTCTGAAATGTTACATATATATACATGGCTCATCCTCGTTCTTGATGAAGTCAAATTCCTTGACGGTTTCATCAAAACAGATGTTCCAGCTCCGCGATGCCTGGTTTAATCCATAAATGGATTTAAGCAACTTGCACACCTTCCTACTGCTCCTACTGTCTACAAAACCTTCAGGCTGATCCATATAAATGCACTCTTCCAAACTTCAGTTTAGAAAAGCCGTTTTTACGTCCGTCTGCCAGATTTCATAGTCATGGAAGGAAGTAATGGCAAGTAGGGTCCGAATGGATTTGAGCATATCCACTGGAGAAAAGGTTTCGTCATAGTCCACTCCTGGTCTTTGACGAAAACCTTTTGCAACGAGTCTAGCCATATAGGTTTCAACCTGCCCATCTACACCAAGTTTCTTTTTGTAAATCCATTTGCATCCAACGGGTTTTACCCCAGGTGGAGCAATATCCAAGGTCCACACTTTATTGGTGTACATGGACTCCATTTCGGATCGCATAGCATCCAGCGACTTATCAGAGTCCCTACTGATAATGGCTTGTCTGAAACTAGTAGGATCATTTTCGTCCAAGATACAATCCTCTCGATCCCCATCTATGAGAAAACCGTAGTATCTCTCGGGCGGATGAGAAACCCTACCGGATCTGCGGAGTGGTTGAGATTCGTCTAGGACTATTGAATCAGGAGGTTCCACCAAATCTTCAGTTTCAGTTTGCGGTCGCTGAATTTCTTCCAGTTCTACCGTGCACCCACTAGTTTCTTTTGTAAGAAACTCCCTTTCTAAAATGGCCGCGTGGCAAGACACAAACAACTTATGTTCCTCAGTGTGGTAGAACAGATATCCATGCGAATGCTTTGGATATCCCATAAATTTACATAAAACTGACTGTGCCTCTAGTTTGTCCGGTTTCTGTGTTTTCACATAGGCCGGACAACCCCATATCTTAATACCTTTAAGACATGGTCCCTTTCCACTCCATATTTCATATGGAGTCTTAGGCACTGATTTATACGGAACCTGATTCAACAAGTACGTTGCTGTTTCAAGCGCAATTCCACAGAATGAAAAAGGTAACTCAGCACTACTCATCATGGAGTGAACCATGTCCAATAGGGTACGGTTCCTCCGCTCCGATACGCCGTTGCGCTGTGGTGTATACGGAGGAGTAAGCTGAGAGAGAATACTATTCTATTTTAGAAAGTCCCTGAATTCCGTGCTTAAGTACTCCCCTCCTCTATCAGATCGGAGGATCTTGATACTTTTTCCAGTCTGGTTCTCTACTTCGTTTCTGAATTCTTTGAATTTCTCAAAAGCTTCAGATTTGTGTTTCATCAGATACATATATCCGAACCTAGAGAGATCGTCAGTGAATGTAATGAAGTAAGAGAACCCATCCCTTCCATGTATAGACATTGGACCACATACATCACTGTTTATGAGTCCCAAGAACTCTGCTGCTCTTTCTGCGTGTCCAGTGAATGGAGATTTAGTCATCTTTCCCTTGAGACAATACTGACAAGTTTCATAAGATGAAAGTTCGAACGTATTCAAAAGTCCATCTTTATGCAACTTACTTAGTATTTTCTCTCCGATATGACCAAGTCTA
Source organism: Agapanthus africanus (assembly GCA_030015575.1). Classification (NCBI taxonomy): domain Eukaryota; kingdom Viridiplantae; phylum Streptophyta; class Magnoliopsida; order Asparagales; family Amaryllidaceae; genus Agapanthus; species Agapanthus africanus. The sequence goes on along the minus strand of CM057339.1, from coordinate 745,146,364 downwards.
TAATGCCACAAGTAGGATTCGTTCGTTTCTGAACTCTTCCTCTTGCTTGTGTTTTGTATATTGAAAACTGCGTTTTGATTTAAAACATAGATACCATTAAACAGTGTACCTTCTGCAACCAGTACCTTATCAAGGTAAATGTTCATGATATTTCTATCAAGAACAAAATTATATCCATATTTATCAAGTAAAGAAACCGATATTATGTTGCAAACCATGGATGGTACATTGTAGCAATTGTTCAAAATCATAGTATTGCCATTTGGAAACACCAGGTGATATTCACCGACGGCTGCAGCATCAACTTGTGCTCTGTTCCCTACTCTGAGGGACATATCACCAGGTCCAACTATCCTATCTTTTCTATGTCCCTGTAATAAATTATAGATATGAGATCCCGATCCGGTATCTAGTACCCAGGAGGTAGAACTGACCGAAAAGCAGTTCTCAATTACAAGAACACCTGAAATAGATGCAATAGTATGCTTCTTCTTCGTTGGGGTCTCCAAGGAATTCAGACTATCCTCTTTCCTCTGCTCATACTTATGATCGCCATCATATGTTAGAGCCAAACCGACGTTCCCTATCCCCGAATAAGAATTCGGATCGGTCAAGCGATACATTTTATTATCTTGATTAGGGTGTGAAATGGTTGCTACTTGGAGAGAGAGAAAAGAAACACTTAGCGTGCGCTCTTGAAAGATTAGATTGGTTATTAATTTATCTAACCAGGATGGCTCTCACTGTTTCCTCGAATTCTTCTTCAAACCTTAAAAGAAGAACTAGTCGGGAATAATCGCACGTCACAATACTTGCTTAACATTTCAGCCTGCCTAGTGTTGGTACATCGAGGGATGTTTTCCAACGCTTTCGCGAAGTTCCTTAATTATATAACCTATTTTTCCTGGAGGCGTAGCCCCGCTAACACCGTTTTAGACACTTACTTGGTTTATAGCATTGATTGTTAAGTGAAATAATATCCCAAGAGTAATCCTACTCATCAGTGGGATCGGGATCCAACTATCATTGTGTGATGACTTAGATGGAATCCACTCTAGTCATTACATTCCATAAAATATGCTAAATCTGCAAGTTTGCTGTATATTTGAAACCCCCGATGTGGTTTTGCCCCTAGGGGTTTCATGACCTTGACAAAGGCCAACAAATCATAAACCCGTAGTCAAGTTCAACCCGTCATTATCCTGGATTAATCTAGACCCACCCGTATAAACCCTTGACAAAGGACTACAAGGCTATACGACTGTCCTAGATAATCGCATCTATCTATGCAACAGACAATCAATATCTAGCTACCATACACTACGCCTTGGCAAAGGCCAACAAACACAACACGAATACTAGGTACAACTTATCCGAAATAACGAAGGGCTACGGCTGGGTTTTTGGCAAAAAACCCGTTAACGTAATGAACTTGATATCGTTGAAGGAACCTGATATCTTTGAAAAGGAGTGGTTTAAGCTCAGCTTTTTGAAAATTTCTGATTTTGAAAAAACCAAGTAATCTATAGTTTAGTCTTTTGCTCAAGAGGTCACTCCCCATGAAGGGATCTCGGCTCTTGCCTCGTGGAATGAGGTGCAGGATATTCACGACCGAATACCACTATGCAAAGCGAAAGAATATAACTGTAGTTTTTCGAAATTTGTTCCAACGACATCTTTTAGGTTTCTTTTCTTGCATTAATCAAAATTAATGTGGTCCCATCAATTAACCTATCACACCAGAAAAGAACGAAAATATGATGTACGTATATGCCATCTGCATTAGCCACTAGGCCCCATCATCACCCGTTAGGTTACTTAACTAACGACAGACCAGGGTTGGACTAGCGTGGGTGCAAAACATATACAACATCTACAGGTATATATATATAAGTATACACAACATTTGTCCCAGGCATGATAGTAAGCAACATCAAAGAATCTCAGCCAAGATTACAGAATAGTGGATAATCTTGGAGCCCCGGGTTTCATTTGAGCCGTAAATAAAACCCGACGTTTCCGGTCATGTGGATAGCCTGTGCAATGAAAACCTGGACCCCTACGAGAGCGGGAAGTTACCTGGCAATCCCAGAAGTGAGGCAGCCCCCTTCAACAAAGTGAATGGATCACCCAGCACTTCACAAAATCCTGTAACTTGGACACCCCACCTTGGGTCAACTTATACCCCCTACGAGTGTGGCGAATAGCCCGCCAATTGTAAATGAAGCCCCCTCCATCTCAACGCCATGAGATGAAAAGCTTGCTTCCTTCTGGAACCCAGCTATTCGTGCACTCCACTGCGGGATAATCCTAGTACAGAAAATTAAATAAATATGTATAATGATGACATCGACCTCAACCCGGTCGTGCCCCAAACAAATAACATACAAACCGGAAAAGACGGCAGTCCACATGTCGGACGCTCGCCCCGCAATATCAAATGTAAAAATGAATCTTAATTGTACTACAATCATTGCACCTCAAACTATCCACCACGACTATCCAACCATAAGCACATCACAAACACAGAACATCAACGTGAATGTCATGTTCGCAAACCCGTCTAAAAAAACATATAGCAATTAGACGAGTTATACCAATCGAATGACATTCACGATCGCTGATAGAAATGAATGTACTGAAAACATATTAAACTGTGTTAAGAATATCGACTTCGAAATACTCCGGATTGCCCCCAAACAAAAAGATAACACAATTTCCAAACTGGACAAAACAAACAATACCAGAAAACCAATATTCCAGATATCAAAGCTCACCCAAAAACCCAAGCTCAAATCACCATCAAAAACCGGCCAGGCCGGATTTTTGTTACTTTTTGCCGGGTCAAAACAGGTGAAAGGGGCTCGTTTTTGGGTTGTGTTCTAGTTGTCACAAGAGTAGTCTTCTGCAATTGTTTAAATAATTTTTGAAGACTATTTTATAATCGACAGAAACTAGAATATTCTGGTATTGTTTCAGAGTTGTTTCGGTTTTGATATTTTAACATAGTTTAAACTTGCTAGTGTAGGTTTTATGGGCTGACTCTGATACCATGAAAGGTTATGAGAGCGCCTAAGCCATCTCCCGTGGCCATTTGCGGAAAAAAAAATTTGATAACGAACAAAACTAGACGCTATAATAACCCTAAACTGGATCTTTACCATAAACCTAGCTAGCATCTTGTCACGACCCGAAATGGCACGTGACTGGCACTCGAATCATATGAAGTTTATAGGACCCCATCTAATTCAAGTAAGCCAAAATCCCAGAAATCTAAACCAATTAAAGGAGAAAGTGAAGGAAAACTTTAGTTTAAAGCAAGTGGTTTAACAAAATAAGCCGAAGTATGCATTTTTAAAATCTCAATTCTTTTCTGAAAATTTCGGCAGAGTTTTCTTTGTAAATACTGGCCCTAAAAAGGTACAACATGCATAATATGAATAAAGGCATTCCCAAGCGAGAGCTAGCTCTTCGCCAATTGGCGGTCACAACCACGCAAGCAATATAATATACAACGCCGAAGGGCGAGGATCAAAACTCAAAGGAAACCAAAGATATCAAGAAAACCAATACAATACAAGCGCGACTCTACGGTCGAAATAATATACACTGGTCTTCTAGGTCTATAAATATACAAGTCTGGTTGATGGAGTTTACTAGATACAACTGAAATAAATAAGTACAATGGTGGTCACGATGCGAGTGAACCCACCTACCAAACCAATCACCCGAAAAGGAGCAGTGTGCCAGAAAAGCAACAACGGAGCCTGTACGACAAAACCTGCAAGAACTGTGTCACAACGGGGGTGAGTTGCCAACTCGTGAGTAGAAAACATCACCGAGCAGAAATCGTATGTATGACTCAATCCTAGGTCAATACAATAATATAAATATCCTCAAAATGATATAGCCTGAAGCATCTAATAATAGCATGGGTAAACATCTATACATAAGTGTAATACCAAGTGCTCGTGTCAGTGTATCAGGTAGCAACATATCATATGTATGATGTATGAATGCATGAAAATAGAATACATCTAAATGAGAAAACTGTTTTCTTATCTTAGTGAGATATCCGTATAAATAAATCGAGATATCATCAATGAAATCATCAGGGAATCAGTGTCTAGCATCGACACAAAATATATATAAATCCCAATATCCCAATATTTCAAGCTCCGGCAATCCGGAATGGCCTGTATCCTCGAATCTCAATAACTAGGGCTCCGGCTATCCGGACTGGCCCAAACTCCGATCGGTATCCTCCGGATATCCGTCGAGTCACAATAAAATCACCGATCAGTAGTGCCCCCTGCCAGGCTCAACGCCATCATCTGCGACCATCTTGCCCCTGGGTACTGCACCGGGTCCACCATGCACCCACAGACGGTTCCTCCTCCTTGAATCGGGTGTATGATATCGCTCAAGAGCCGAGAACACTCATGGTAGACATATCTCAAATCATATCATGAGAAAACCCCACTTTTTATCTTTTGAAATAAAATGGGTTTATAAAGTCTTGCGGTTTCTCCAAATCTATAAATCACATGGAAAATCCGAATCCCATAATCAAAATCAATAAACAGTGAATACTGGCATAAGCCTCATAATATTGCATGACAAATGAAAATACATATGCATGAGATATCACAGTAATAAATGCAATGTCTAAGATATCATATAAAAGCAAGCTCACTAGTATCTTGTCGAAACTATCAGCTAACATTTATACTAATGAAGTAGTATTTTCTAATGTGTACGTGACATGAATATTACCGATGATGATGTGTGTGAGCCGGCAAGCAAGTGTACGTGAGGCATACGCATCATCGGTAATGGTGCCGGTGTCCTGACAGCATGGGTTTCATAATAATTACGAAAACACAAATAAGCATGCAATGTGATGCGAATAATAAGAATATGCGGAAAATGAATGCTAAACGCAGCAATAAGGAATATACATTTATATAATCGAGTCATACTGTTTTGGCATTTGAAATAACACGAATCGTGATGTTTAGAAAAAAATAAGGGCTACGGTGTTTTTAAGAAAATGTACGTCCTTTGAAATATCCGTAGAATCCCTTGGCCTTCATTTAAAATACTCATGATTCGTTAATTTTGGAAATGAGTAGGACTCGAGCTCAGTCTAACAACTACTAAGTACACTACATGTCTAAACTAACAGACTAGTCGAAAAGGGTAAGGAAAACCACCTAAGTCCGAGTCGATATATATATATATATATAATAGTCGGTGGTCCCGCCTCAATAGTATCACGTACGATACAATATATACTATGACATCCTCGAGTCAAGAGTGCGGATCTATCATCATAATTATAGCTCGTACGGTAAATCCATCGAACGGAATCCCAAATCTGGGTACGGGTCGAATATCACATTCATCTCATTATTCATCTGGTATTCTTATCATCATATATCATGAACTGGGGGTACTGATCTAAGTCTAGTACATACTGATACCATCAACATATAAATATGTGCGTGTGTATGAAAACACATCACCTAAAGACCCGCTGTAACATCATGTCGTATCTCATAATACGAACCAAATCACATCACCGATCTCGTGGCATCATGGCCAATCACATCGACTCATCTCCAAATACCATGTACTATCCTCATTTTCCATGTATATGCACACACACACACACACACACACACACACACACATATATATATACATACTCACAAACATATATGCGTGTGTGTGTGTGTCTATATATATATATATATATATATATATATATATATATATATCCTCATATACGCATAAGTAAACAAGTGTATGCGTGTGTGCGTGCGTGAGTGTAAACCTTATTTTAGGGTTCCGCGACTAACACTAAACTATAGCAATAACTACCAAGTACGCTTACACTAATCCAAAGTCCTCTATAACATTTCCAGCTAAGTATACACATCTTAATATAACATATAAATATATAGATATAACACATTTGCATACTGCACTATGAAACTGCGAGGGTGCTATACGCCATCCACCCGACTCCCCCCGTAGAGGTGGATGTGATTTGGTTCGTAGTGCTTTGGATATCCCATAAATTTACATAAAACTGACTGTGCCTCTAGTTTGTCCGGTTTCTGTGTTTTCACATAGGCCGGACAACCCCATATCTTAATACCTTTAAGACATGGTCCCTTTCCACTCCATATTTCATATGGAGTCTTAGGCACTGATTTATACGGAACCTGATTCAACAAGTACGTTGCTGTTTCAAGCGCAATTCCCCAGAATGAAAGAGGTAACTCAGCACTACTCATCATGGAATGAACCATGTCCAATAGGGTACGGTTCCTCCGCTCCGATACGCCGTTGCGCTGTGGTGTATACGGAGGAGTAAGCTGAGAGAGAATACTATTCTATTTTAGAAAGTCCCTGAATTCCGTGCTTAAGTACTCCCCTCCTCTATCAGATCGGAGGATCTTGATACTTTTGCCAGTCTGGTTCTCTACTTCGTTTATGAATTCTTTGAATTTCTAAAAAGCTTCAGATTTGTGTTTCATCAGATACATATATCCGAACCTAGAGAGATCGTCAGTGAATGTGATGAAGTACGAGAACCCACCCCTTCCATATATAGACATTGGACCACATACATCACTGTTTATGAGTCCCAAGAACTCTGCTGCTCTTTCTCCGTGTCTGGTGAATGGAGATTTAGTCATCTTTCCCTTGAGACAAGACTGACAAGTTTCATAAGATGAAAGTTCGAACGTATTCAAAAGTCCATCTTTATGCAACTTACTTAGTCTTTTCTCTCTGATATGACCAAGTCTACAATGCCACAAGTAGGATTCGTTCATTTCTGAACTCTTCCTCTTGCTTGTGTTTTGTATATTGAAAACTGCGTTTTGATTTAGAACATAGATACCATTAAACAGTGTACCTTCTGCAACCAGTACCTTATCAAGGTAAATGTTCATGATATTTCTATCAAGAACAAAATTATATCCATATTTATCAAGTAAAGAATCCGATATTATGTTGCAAACAATGGATGGTACATTGTAGCAATTGTTCAAAATCATTGTATTGCCATTTGGCAACACCAGGTGATATTCACCGACGGCTGCAGCATCAACTTGTGCTCTTTTCCTTACTCTGAGGGACATATCACCAGGTCCAACTATCCTATCTTTTCTCAGTCCCTGTAATAAATTATAGATATGAGATCCCGATCCGATATCTAGTACCCAGGAAGTAGAACTGACCGAAAAGCAGTTCCCAATTACAAGAACACCTGAAATAGATGCAATAGTATGCTTCTTCTTCGTTGGGGTCTCCAAGGAATTCAGACTATCCTCTTTCCTCTGCTCGTACTTATGATCGCCATCATAAGTTAGAGCCAAACCGACGTTCCCTAGCCCCGAATAAGAATTCTGATCGGTCAAGCGATACATTTTATTATCTTGATTAGGGTGTGAAATGGTTGCTACTTGGAGAGAGAGAAAAAAAAACACTTAGCGTGCGCTCTTGAAAGATTAGATTGGTTATTAATTTATCTAACCAGGATGGCTCCCACTGTTTCCTCGAATTCTTCTTCAAACCTTAAAAGAAGAACTTGTCAGGATTAATCGCACGTCACAATACTTGCTTAACATTTCAGCCAGGCTAGTGTTGGTACATCGAGGGATGTTTTCCAACGCTTTCGCGAAGTTCCTTAATTATATAACCTATTTTTCCTGGAAGCGTAGCCCCGCTAACACCGTTTTAGACACCTACTTGGTTTATAGCATTGATTGTTAAGTGAAATAATATCCCGAGAGTAATCCAACTCATCAGTGGGATCGGGATCCAACTATCATTGTGTGATGACTTAGATGGAATCCACTCTAGTCACTACACTCCATAAGGTATGCTAAATCTGCAAGTTTCCTGTATATTTGAAACTCCCGATGTGGTTTTTGCCCCTAGGGGTTTCATGACCTTGACAAAGGCCAACAAATCATAAACCCCTAGTCAAGTTCAACCCGTCATTATCCTGGATTAATCTAGACCCACCCGTATAAATCCTTGACAAAGAACAACAAGGCTATACGACTGTCCTAGATAATCGCATCTATCTATGCAACAAAAAAGTAATATCTAGCTACCATACACTACGCCTTGACAAAGGCCAACAAACGCAACATGAATACTAGGTACTACTTATCCGAAATAACGAAGGGCTACGGCTGGGTTTTTGGCGAAAAACCCGTTAACGTAATAAACTTGATATCGTTGAAGGAACCTGATATCTTTGAAAAGGAGTGGTTTAAGCTCCGCTTTTTGAAAATTTCTGATTTTGAAAAAACCGAGTAATCTATAGTTTAGTCTTTTGCTCAAGAGGTCACTCCCCATGAAGGGATCTCGGCTCTTGCCTCGTGCAATGAGGTGCAGGATATTCACGACCGAATACCACTATGCAAAGCGAAAGAATATAACTGTAGTTTTTCGAAATTTGTTCCAATGACATCTTTTAGGATTCTTTTCTTGCATTAATCAAAATTAATGTGGTCCCATCAATTAACCTATCACACCAGAAAAGAACGAAAATATGATGTACGTATATGCCATCTGCATTCGCCACTGGGCCCATCATCATCCGTTAGGTTACTTAACTAACGGCAGACCAGGGTTGGACTAGCGCGGGTACAGAACATATACAACATCTACTGGTATATATATATATATATATATATATATAAGTATACACAACATTCGTCTCAGGTATGATAGTAAGCAACATCAAAGAATCTCAACCAAGATTACAGAATAGTGGATAATCTTGGAGCCCCGGGTTTCATTTGAGCCGTAAATAAAACCCGACGTTTCCTGTCGTGTGGATAGCCTGTGCAATGAAAACCTGGACCCCTACGAGAGCGGGAAGTTACCTGCCAATCCCAGAAGTGAGGCAGCCCCCTTCAACAAAGTGAATGGGTCACCCAGCACTGTAGGGTTCCTAGGCACTCTAATGAGGTCTCACGAGTGATCAACCATGCCAATTTCAAAATTTTATGAGTGCCGACAAACCCTAATATGGATTGTTAACTAGATAAATAGGCTATGCGATGCAAGTTAACGACTTTTAACTAAAGGAAAGAAGCCACAACCTTTGTAGATCCGGTCCTCCACGTCCTAGGCTCCGTGATGAGGTCCCTCCGCTATCCAAATCAAATCCATGACTCTAGCATCGGCTTCATCGGATAAATGGGCGGGCTTGGTCGTCGGTTCGATGCCGAAGATGATCTACGTCGAGACATCACTAGATCAAGCTCCCACTTCAACAAGTCTTGAAAACTAGTGAAGGAAACACCCTATACTACTTGGCAAGAGGTAGAGGATGAAGAAATAGGAGGTGGGTTCACTTTAGAATTGGATTTCGCACTTTTATTCTCAAGTTGCCATTGAAGCTATCAAGCTTTCTCTTCTTGAAGAAGAAGAAGAAGAAGAAGATGATATATGATAAGTTATCTAAAAAGAATATAAAAATGAATACTTATCATGTCTTCAACCATGGTTTAGTGTAGAGATTTAACTAAGGTTAGATGAGTGGTTAGGGTTATGAAGAAGAAGACAAAATGGTTACTTTGGTCAAAAAATGCATGAAGCAACAAGAACCTTCTAGCATGAAAGCAACCATTTATCTTTTCTTTTCTCATTTAACCAAAAACAAATAGATAAAGAATTAAATGAAATGAAACCCTAACCATTCACTAATCATGGTTTAAGTCTTTACACAAGCCCAAGTGAGCAAGTATCATCAAACATGATACAAGCAAGTGCACAAAAAAATATATCACATATACAATGTGCATCAAGTGAGAAAATCCTTTTAAAATGAACCAATACTAGTTAATGCAAAGTAATATATCAAATATATTATTATACATTAAATCATTAAATCAACACTTGATTCAATGATCCGGTCATGTCGCATATAACCGACTAGTATCCAATGTATCAGCTTATCGAATCAATCCTTGATTCGATAACTAGGTTATATCGCATATAACTAATCGATACATTAATCGCAAGAATGGAATACGGTATCACATACACGCATTATTCTCGGTCCCGCACATATCTCATATGCGCTCCTATTTCGTTTCGCTTGAGCCAGGAAACCTCTGTGTAGGACTCTAAAGACTCGTCAATACGCCGGCAGCAGGTGATGATCATATCAAACACCCACAAGCCGCAAGCGGTCTGCTAAACGTAACGGCCACCCGGGTATTGAGCGATCAGAAGATCGATGAGCAAGCCCGCTCACACTCCTGTGAATCCAACCAGTAACACTTACCATATAGTCCGGTCTGTTCGTCTGATATGTCGCATATCTCGCCTAGGGGTGGTAAACGTCAGACCCCAGTAGCTTGATAAGTCATGCCGATGTGAGGTCCATAACATTCGTGAAACTACTGATAACTCTTACCAGTATATCACTGCAACCCTGGCCAGGGATTTCCTGTTATGGCCAGTCGAGCATAGCACAACATCAACCCCCAATACCGGGAGAGACGAATCCCCTCCTATCGCTCATTGCCTCCATGTGAATCGGGACTGTACCCAAAAACCACCTGTTTGCACAACTCCGTAGAGCCGTGGTAGGGTGGAAATCAAAGCACAGTGGGAGACACACAAGACTCTATGACGATCTCGGGTCAACAGACTAAGCTGTACCAGTGTCACCAGAGAACTGCCATCTGACGTGAGGTATAATACCATCTGGGAGTTCTCGGCGAGTCCGTTCAGTGTACCCAGTCTCCACTGAGCACCCGCATACCATCTCCGATGTCAAACACCAATGGATATGGGATCATCTATCGCCCATCACATGGGTCGAGAAGATATACGCTAGTCTACTCTGGAATATCGATGCCCCGTCTCGATATTCCCACGACTAGGAACAATGAAGGATGTACTCATTGACTACCCAGGCCCCACTAGTACGATCTACATCATAGTCCTGGAAGTCGAGTACACATCCTAAGGGCTTTATCAACATGTAATCAGAGAGACAGAAAGTATACATGTTAAGATAAAGAGCAACCAGATAGCGTACTATCATGTCGAGCAAGAAAGTCCTACCTATATATGTCCTAGTATCCACTACTATATATATCCTATGTACAGTAATGGCCTCTAGGGCATACATATAACTAACAAGCACTTCACGAAATCCGGTAACTTGGACGCCCCACCTTGGGTCAACTTATACCCCCTACGAGTGTGGCGAATAGCCCGCCAATTGTAGAATGAAGTCCCCTCCATCTCAACGCCATGAGATGAAAAGCTTGTTGCCTTCTGGAACCTAGCTATTCGTGCACTCCACCGCGGGGTAATCCTAGTACAGAAAATGAAATAAATATGTACAATGGTGACATCGACCTCAACCCGGTCGTGCCCCAAACAAATAATATACAACCCGGAAAAGACGGCAGTCCACATGTCGGACCCTCGCCCCGCAATATCAAATGTACAAATGAATCTTAACTGTACTACAATCATTGCACCTCAAACTATCCACCACGACTATCCAACCATAAGCACATCACAAACACAGAACATCAACGTGAATGTCATGTTCGCAAACCCGTCTAAAAGAAAATATAGAAATTAGACGAGTTATACCAATCGAATGACATTCACGGACGCTGATAGAAGTGAATGTACTGAAAACATATTAAACTGTGTTAAGAATATCGACTTCGAAATACTCCGGATTGCCCCCAAACAAAAAGATAACACAATTTCCAAACTGGAAAAAACAAACAATACCAGAAAACCAATATTCCAGATACCAAAGCACACCCAAAAACCCAAGCTCAAATTACCATCAAAGACCGGCCAGGCCGAATTTTTGTTACTTTTTGCCGGGTCAAAACAGGTGAAAGGGGCTCGTTTGTGGGTTGTGTTCTATTTGTCACAAGAGTAGTCTTCTGCAATTGTTTAAATAATTTTTGAAGACTATTTTAAAATCGACAGAAACTAGAATATTCGGGTATTGTTTCAGAGTTGTTTCGGTTTTGATACTTTAACATAGTTTAAACTTGATAGTGTAGGTTTTATGTGCTGACTCTGATACCATGAAAGGTTATGACAGCGCATAAGCCATCTCCCATGGCCATTTGCGGAAAAAAAAATTTGATAACGAACAAAACTAGACGCTATAATAACCCTAAACCGGATCTTTACCATAAACCTAGCTAGCATCTTGTCACGACCCGAAATGGCTCGTGACTGGCACTCGAATCATATGAAGTCTATAGAACCCCATCTAATTCAAGTAAGCCAAAATCTCAGAAATCTAAACCAATTAAAGGAGAAAGTGAAGGAAAACTTTAGTTTAAAGCAAGTGGTTTAACAGAATAAGCCGAAATATGCATTTTTAAAATCTCAATTCTTTTCTAAAAATTTCGGCAGAGTTTCCTTTGTAAATACTGGCCCAAAAAAGGTACAACATACATAATATGAATAAAGGCATTCCCAAGCGGGAGCTAGCTCTTCGCCAATTGGCGGTCACAACCACACAAGCAATATAATATACAACGCCGAAGGGAGAGGATCAAAACTCAAAGGAAACCAAAGATATCAAGAAAACCAATATAATACAAGCGCGACTCTACGGTCGAAATAATATACACTGGTCTTCTAAGTCTATAAATATACAAGTCTGGTTGATGGAGTTTACTAGATACAACTGAAATAAATAAGTACAATGGTGGTCACGATGCGAGTGAACCCACCTACCAAAGCAATCACCCGAAAAGGAGCAGTGTGCCAGCAAAGCCGCAACGAAACCTGTACGAAAAAACCTGCAAGAACTGTGTCACAACGGGGGTGAGTTACCAACTCGTGAGTAGAAAACATCACGAGCAGAAATCGTATGTATGACTCAATCCTAGGTCAATACGATAATATAAATATCCTCAAAATGATATAGCCTGAAGCATCTAATAATAGCATGGGTAAACATCTATACATAAGTGTAATACCAAATACTCGTGTCAGTGTATCAGGTAGCAACATATCATATGTAAGATGTATGAATGCATGAAAACAGAATACATCTAAATGAGAAAACTGTTTTCTTATCTTAGTGAGATATCTGTATAAATAAATCGAGGTATCATCAATGAAATCATCAGGGAATCAGTGTCTAGCATCGACACAATATATATTTAAATTCCAATATCACAATATTTCAAGCTCCGGCAATCCGGACTGGCCTGTATCCTCGAATCCCAATAACTAGGGCTCCGGCTATCCGGACTGGCCCAAACTCCGATCGGTATCCTCCGGATATCCGTCGATTCACAATAAAATCACCGGTCGGTAGTGCCCCCTGCCTGGCTCAACGCTATCATCTGCGACCATCTTGCCCCGGGGTACTGCACCGGGTCCACCATGCACCCACAGACGGTTCCTCCTCCTCCTCGAATCGGGTGTATGATATCGCTCAAGAGCCGAGAACACTCATGGTAGACATATCTCAAATCATATCATGAGAAAACCGCACTTTTTATCTTTTGAAATAAAATGAGTTTATAAAGTCTTGTGGTTCTCCAAATCCATAAATCACTTGGAAAATCCGAATCCCATAATCAAAATCATTAAACAGTGAATACTGGCATAAGGCTCATAATATTGCATGACAAATGAAAATACATATGCATGAGATATCACAATAATAAATGCAATGTCTAAGATATCATATAAAAGCAAGCTCACTAGTATCTTGTCGAAACTATCAGCTAACATTTATACTAATGAAGTAGTATTTTCTAATGTGTACGTAACATGAACATTACCGATGATGATGTGTGTGAGCCGGCAAGCAAGTGTACGTGAGGCATACGTATCATCGGTAATGGTGCCGGTGTCCTGACAGCATGGGTTTCATAATAATTACGAAAACACAAATAAGCATGCAATGCGATGCGAATAATAAGAATATGCGGAAAATGAATGCTAAACGCAGCAATAAGGAATATACATTTATATAATCGAGTCATAATGTTTTGGCATTTGAAATAACACGAATCGTGATGTTTAGAAAAAATAAGGGCTGCGGTGTTTTTAAGAAAAGGTACGTCCTTTGAAATATCCGTAGAATCCTTTGGCCTGCCTTTAAAATACTCATGATTCGTTAGTTTTGGAAATGAGTAGGACTCGAGCTCAGTCTAACATCTACTAAGTACACTACAGGTCTAAACTAACAGACTAGTCGAAAAGGGTAAGGAAAACCACCTAAGTCTGAGTCGATATATATATATATATATATATATATATATATATATATATATATAATAGTCGGTGGTCCCGCCTCAATAGTATCACGTACGATACAATATATACTATGACATCCTCGAGTCAAGAGTACGGATCTATCATCATAATTATAGCTCGTACGGTAAATCCATCGTACGGCATCCCAAATCTGGATACGGGTCGAATATCACATTCATCTCATTATTCATCTGGTATCTTTATCATCATATATCATGAACTGGGGGTACTGATCTAAGTCTAGTACATACTGATACCATCAACATATAAATATGTGCGTGTGTATGAAAACACATCGCCTAAAGACCCGCTATAACATCATGCCGTATCTCATAATATGAACCAAATCACATCACCGATCTCGTGGCATCATGCCCAATCATATCGACTCATCTCCAAATACCATATGTACTATCCTCATTTTCCATGTATAAGGACACACACACACACACACACACACACATACTCACAAACATATGTGTGTGTGTGTGTGTGTGTGTGTGTGTGTGTGTGTATCCCCATATACGCATAAGTAAACAAGTGTATGCGTGTGTCCGTGCGTGAGTGTAAACCTTATTCTAGGGTTCCGCGACTAACACTAAACTATAGCAATAACTACCAAGTACGCTTACACTAATCCAAAGTCCTCTATAACATTTCTAGCTAAGTATACACATCTTAATATAACATATAAATATATAGATATAACACATTTTCATACTGCACTACGAAACTGCGGGGGTGCTATACGCCATCCACCCGACTTCCCCTGTAGATATATATCTACTCACCTTGATCTTGCTTGCCGAAGTCGATGTCGTCATCCTCTTCTTCATCGTCCGGAGTCCACGTGGGGGTACCTACATATATACATATCTAGCACCGTAAACAGAAATCACGCACGAAAACCAAAACGTCGCACGAATTACACATAGGTTAAAACCTAAAGTTTACGCATTGAAGAATAATCAACCAACTCCCGATATCAACGTACAAACGTCAAGTGATCGAGATAAAACGAAAATACCAAATTCCAATTCATTAAAACCCCAAAAACATAAACAACAACTTTGAAAACTTTCTCCAGATTTTAGTTCAGGTGAACTTAGATTAAACAAACAGTACTAAGGTGATGTATATAGGGTATAAGAGCTACAAAACAATTCCTAGCACCAAACTCCATGAAGTGGCCGGCCACATACCCCCTAAATTCGGCCACCTCGGCCAAGTTGTCCCAGGTTGGGCTCGTACATGCAGGGTATTCTCCTAGTGGTCCATCTAGGTTAGTGGTATTGTTTGCTTTTCTCGAAAACTTCCCGGATCATCCCAGATTACCTGTAGGCGTCACATTATCACAAAACCGATACGAAAAGTTTCAGATTTCAATCTTGGGTTCTGTTTCAGTTTAGTCTAGGTTTCTAATACTATGGGGGGGTTTAAGGTCATCACTAAAGCTCATTAGCACAATCACAACTCAAGAATTCCTCAAAACCCTAACTTGGAATTTTCTATCCTCACAAAACATCACTAAAATACTTCTAATCAAGCATGGACACTAATGTGAAAGTAATACTACACTAATGATGAAGAATATACCTCTTTTAGCAGCTCAAGAAATTTCTTGAGTTTCCCCAAGTCTTCAAAATCCAATTTTTCTTGGTCCAAAGTGTTTGGGGTGAGCTTGCGCATGTTTTTGATGAAGTGGAGATGATGTTTTAATGGGTTTTTGATGATGAAGTGTGGGGTGTAGTGGAGGTGAAAAGAGAGGGCGGCCATGTGAGAGGGGAGGGGAAAATGAAGAGTAAGTAATGAAGGAGGGAAATGCCATGGTCCAAGGTTGACCCCTCACATCTCTCTCTCTCTCTCTCTCTCTTGCCCATACCTCTTATTCTAATCTTTTTCTTTTCTTTCTTTTCTTTTCTTTTCTTTTGTTTTCCTTTATCTTTTCTTCTCAATTCATTTTAAAACAAACCCAAGAAAATAAAAAGAAAAGCCATGGTAGAAAATGCAAAAGTGTAATATGACATGGTGCATGTCATGTGCACAAATCAAGCTTAATGCACGATTAGTGATATTTAATCGCGATTAGTATTAAAATGGAATATAATTAATTATATAACAATCTATGAATGTTCAAATCTTATGATCTCTTTAAAATTCAATAATTAACATAATTTCCAAATATTTCCCAATTTATCGGTATTTAATTATACCGCATTATTAAAATATTCATAATATTAATTATTTATTTATAAAAATTCCCAAAAATAATATTTTATTTTTCTGAAATGTTACACATCTAAAGGTTTCTATCTACTATGATAGAAAGTTATACCATGAGAATCAAGTCCTTCGGGTCTTCAATTCTCTCCTCTAGCTCCTCGAAGGAAGTACAGATCGTGCTTGAACTTCGGTCACCTTGCGTCAATGATGATCCGCCCGAGAGTTCCAACTTTGAGCTCCTACCTCAAATCCGAGGTAACTACAGCTTCTAGTTCGCTAAAATAGAAGTCCTAGGTTGTGTAGAGTGAGAAGATGGAGTGATTTGTCTCTTGGAACCCTAAGATTCTCAACACATGAGAGCTATTAGGGTTTGATGAGGAAGGTCACTTGAAGAAAATGAAAGAGGAGAGAAAGAACTTGGATGAAGAATGCTCATTTATTTGCGATGAATTATGAACCATGTGATAATTGATGAGATAAATAAATATCTCACAAATATCTACCATGGCTCACAAAATGACTATTTTGTCAAGTGATGACTCATAGCTCATCCAAGAAAATATCTCCAACTCATTTTCTACCTCTCACTTAAAGAATTAATCCAAATAGAAAAGGAAACCCTAAATGAGGTGTCTCTTCTAGAAGCTTTCCCGAAAAATTACAAGAACGCCCCTCATCCGTATATACATACCCGCATCCGCATTACAAAGAATATGAATACAAAGAGACGAAAATAATCCATCAATATTATAGTAGGATCTGGCTTAAACCAAAGCCCACTAGTATTATTCATCCGAACATCACACGTGCACAAGTACATGCATGTGATCGAAGCCCTGCCGTAAAACCATACGGTCTCTACATCGTTTCGTCCGAAGCAGGGAAACCCTCTGTGTGGGACTCTAAAGACTCGACAGTACGCTGGCAGTGGGTTTAACAACAAGCACGTCAGCGGCACTAGCTGTACGTAACGGCTACCCAGGTACCTGTCGAAAAGGAAGTCGACGAACAAACTCGTCCGAACTCCTACTGAGCCTATCTTTGACAATATCAGTACAGTCCGGTCTCTTCGTCAAAGAATATAGCATACCAAGTCTAGAGGGTGGTAAACGTCAGACCCTAACAACCCGATAAGTCGTGCTGATGTGGCTCAGGACCAATCCGGGAAACTGCTGATCAACCTACCAGTAAATCCCAACTGCCTTGGCCAAGGTCTTATGGTCCTGACCAATCAAAACACAGTGTGATATCGACTCCTAATACCGGGAGAGAAGAATCCCCAACAATCGCTCACTGTCTCTATGTGGCTCGTGACTGTACCCAATCAAAACCTGTTTGCACGACTCAGTAGAGCCGTGGTAGGGTAGTGATCAAAGCATAGTGGGAACTCACACGAGACAAATAACGATCTCAATTCCAAAGACTAACCCGTACAAATGTCAGCTGAGACTTCCATCTGATGATAGGTATAGTACCATCTGGAAGTTCTCCGCGAGTCCATCCAGTGTATCATACTAAGTGAGCACATGTATACGATCTTAGGCGCATCTGACCAATGGCCGCGGGACCAACCATTGCCCCTTGTCGGGGCTAGAAGCGTATACACTAGTCTACTCTGGAGTATCAATGCCCAGTCTCGATACTCACACGACTAGGGACCATTTGAGTATGTGCTTATGGACTACCCTGCTCCCACAAGTATAATCGCCATCACAACACAAGTAGTCAAGCAAGATCCTACGGGATTTATCAACATGTAACCGCAATATGTAATAACATGTATAACATATGCCATGTTAAGATAAAGTCAAACCATAATAGTATATCACTATATCAAGTCTTTATCAATATGTGCAAGCTGGATAAAGTATGAATAAAAACAAATACACATATCCTGATAATAGACAACTGAAACAATATACTATATAACTGAGCAAGAATGTCCTGTACATACATATCCCTAGCATCCACATGTATGCATATACAATAATGGCCTCTATGGCATACATATCCAACACTTGACTTCCATCTACCAGATTTCATAGTCATGGTATGCAGCAATGGCAAGTAGGATCCTGATGGACTTAAGTATAGCCACTGGAGAAAAGGTCTCGTCATAGTCGACATCTGGTCGTTGACGAAAACCTTTTGCTACAAGTCTAGCTTTGAAGGTCTCAGCCTTTCCATCTACACCTATTTTCCTTTTAAAGATCCACTTTCTCCCAATGGCTTTTACCCCATTAGGAGCAACTTCCATACTTTGTTGGTGTACATGGATTCTATCTCAGATCGCATAGCATCAGCCATTTCACAGAGTCTCTATTTGTGATGGCCTGCTCGAAACTAGTAGGGTCATCATATTCCATGACACAATCCCCGCTCCTACCGTCTATAAGAAAACCGTAGTATCTCTAAGGTGGGTGAGAAACCCTACTAGATCTGTGGAGTGGCTGAGGTTCGTCGGAGACTATTTAATCCTTTGGTTCTACCAAATCTTAAGTTATACTTTGTGTATCTGGAACTTCTTTCAGCTCTACCTCATTACCACTAATTTCTTTTACAAGAAATTCTTTTTCTAAAAAGGTGGCGTGCTGAGCAACAAACACTTTTTGTTCCTCAATATGGTAGAATAGATATCCATGTGAATTCTTTGGATATCCCACAAACTTGAAAAGAAATGATCATGCTTCGAGTTTGTCCGGATTCTATTTTTTAATATAGGCCGGACAACCCCATATCTTAACTCGTTTAAGATATGGTCTCTTTCCACTTTATATCTCATATGGTGTTTTAGGCATAGATTTTGATGGAACTTGATTCAATAGGTATGAAGTTGTCTCAAGTGCATAACCCCAAAAGGAAATAGGTAACTCAGCAGTACTTATTATAGAGCACACCATATCTAATAGGGTGCGATTCCTCCGCTCCGATACACCGTTGTGTTATGGTGTATACGGAGGAGTAAGCTGAGAGAGAATCCCATTTTCTTTTAAATAATCTCGAAATTTCGTGCTTAAGTATTCACCTCGATCGAAGGATTTTAGCACTTTTATCCAACTGGTTCTCTGTTTCGCTCTTAAATTCCTTGAATTTCTTAAAAGCTTCAGATTTTTGTTTCAACGGGAACACATGTCCGAATCTCGAGAGATCATCGGTGAATGTAATGAAGTACGAGGAACCATTCCTGGCATGTGTAGACATAGGACCGCATACATCACTATGTATCAGTCCCAAGAGTTCAGTAGCTCTTGCTCCATGTCCTGTAAACGGAGTTTTGATCATCTTTCCTTTGAGACACGACTGATAAGTTTCATAAGATGTAAATTCGAACGGATTCAAATATCCATCTTTATGTAACTTAGTTAGTCTTGTCGCATTGATATGACCAAGTCTACAATACCACATGAAGGGTTCGTTCATTTCTAAACTTTTCCTCTTGTGAGTGTTCTGTATGTTTAGAATTGTATTTTGATTTTGAATATATATACCATTACACAACGTACCAAACCCAATCAACACTTGATTTAGGAAAATGTTCATAACATTTTTCTCTAATGCAAAATTATAACCCTCTTTATCTAATAAAGAAACAGATATTATATTGCACATCATCGACGGTATGAAATAACAGTCGTTCAAAATCAATATATTACCATTTGGCAATACTAGGTGATATTCGCCGACAGCTTCGGCAACAACAATTGCTCTATTCCCTACACTGAGAGACATATCACCCTTTTCCAGTTCTCTACTATTCTTTAACCCTTGTAACAAATAACAAATGTGGGATCCTGATCCGATATCTAATACCCAGGACGTAGAGAAGACAGAGAAACAGTTCTCAATAAATAAAATACCCGAAGAAGATGCATCAGAATGCTCTTTCTTCATTCGGGTTGCGTGCAAATCCTAGCATTCCCCTATCCCTTGCCCAGATTTATGACAGTTGTCATAAGGTAGGGTAAAACCAACGTTCCCCAGTCCAGTATAATAAGCGGGTTCGGTCAATACTGTGGGGTTTCTTTAGCACCTCACCTAGGGTTTTGCAAGCATCACGCATGCCATATTAAAAATTTTATGAGGTGTTAAACAAACAAACCTAGGATTCAAACTAGAATATTTAGAGTAACAAGTTCTAGTATCATATACTAGCTAGTGTCTAACACTAAGTTGGGAGAGATACAACCTTTGTAGACCTCCTCGCAACTCTTTGGATCTCCTAGGGTTTGAACGAGCTAGCTTGAACTTCCTCCACGTCCACGATGATCCACCCGGAGTACCTTTGCTCAAAGCTCCTTGCTCCACTAGATCACAATGATGATGAAGCAAACAAACTATACCAATGGGCTAAACAAGTGTAGTGTGATGATATAGTTGTGTTCTCATATAAAAACCTTTCTTTCTTTTACCCTCACTCACTTAGAATTCTCAAGAGAGAGCTAGAGAGAGGAAGAAGAAGATGGCAACCCTTGAGCTCATTTCTTTTGGATGAAGATAATGATAATAGATAATGAGAAAAGATAAATATGATAGATATATATCTCATCTCAAACCATGGTTAATAAATATCTAGATATTTTAGAATGAGGAAAAATAACAAGTGAAATTAAACCATGGTTCCAAACTTTGTCAAGAAAAGAATATCCAACCATGATTTAATATCTTTTTCTTTTTCTCATTCTAATATATATAAAGATATTTACTTTCCATATGAGTCTTATATTGCCATATTTCTTGTATCATCAACCATGATACAAATGCATGTATGTATGTGTGTATGCACATCAACATGTACATATACATTCATGCATCCATCATAAAGAAAAGGTTTATTTAAATGAGATAATAGTCAATATTAAATCAACACTTGATTTAATAAACCAGTCATATCTCATACGACCCGACCAATAGAAAACGCCTGATTAAGACACAGTATCAAATACACGTATTTAATCGAGCTCCCGCACATATCTCATATGCACACCACATCGTTTCGCCTAAGCCAGGAAACTCCTGTGTGGGACTCTAAGACTCGTCAATACGCCGACAGTAGGTGATGATCACACCAAACACCTGCAAGCCGCAAGCGGTCAGCTAAACGTAACGGCCACACGGGTATTGAGCGATCAGAAGAAGAACAAGCGAACCTGTCAAAACTTCCGTCGAGCCAACTGGTAACACTTACCGTACAGTCCGGTCTCTTCGTCAGATATGCTGCATATCGAGTCTGGGAATGGTATCGTCGACCCCAATAACTCAATAAGTCATGCCGGTATATGGCTCATAACAAATCGAGAAACTACTGATAAGACTTATGAGTAAATCTCAGCAGCCCTGGCCAGGGACTTCCTGTTATAGCCAATCTAGCATAGCGCAACATCAATCCTCAATATCGGGAGAGACAAAACCCCTCCTATCACAAATTGCCTCCATGCGCCTCGGGATTGTACCCAAAATCCACCTGTTTGTACAACTCAGTAGAGCCGTAGTAGGGTGGAGATCAAAGTACAGTGAGAGGACACAAAAGACTCTATGACGATCTTGGGTCTACAGACTAACCTGTACCAGTGTCACCTGAGAACTGCTATCCGACGTCTTATATAATACCACATAGGAGTTCTCGGCGAGTCCGTTCAGTATACCCAGTCTTACTGAGCACCCGTATACAATCTTTGGTGTTAGCACACCGGATGGATATGAGATCATCCATCGCCCATCATATGAGACAAGAATGGTATACGCTAGTCTACCCAGGAGTATCGATGCCCCGTCTCGATACACCCACGACTAGGAACTTTTCAAGGATATGCTTATAAACTACAGGTGTCCCACTAGTATGATCCACATCATAATCCCAGTAGTAAAGCAAATATCCTAAGGGCTTTATCAACATGTATCAAATGAGTAAAAGCATGATCAAGTGAACATATGATAAAGAGCAACCAGATAGCATACTATCATGTCGAGCAAGACTGTCCTCTGAATACACACACTGTTGGAGATAGTGCCCTCAGAGTAATTTATTAGGTCACAGGTACGTGATTGCAATGATTGATGGAGGACCTATCCCGGTAGGACAGTCTTACTCGAGATGATAGTATGCTATCTGGTTTAACTTTATTATCGTGTCCTGCTTTAGGTGACCTGACAAGTCGCTATTACACGTTGATAGAGCCCCTAGGATTCTTGCTTGACCACCAGCAGTATGAGGGCGATCATATAAGTGGGAGCTGGGGTCTATAAGCATATCCTTAAATGGTCCCTAGTCGTGTGAGTTTCGAGACAGGGCATCGATACTCCAGAGTAGACTAGTGTATACAGTCGAGACCCCGACGAGGGGCGGTGGCCGGTCTCACAAGCCACTGGTGTCAGTTGGATCACCTAAGATGTATACAGGTGCTCATTGGGTTATGAGTACACCGGACAGGACTCGCCGGGAACATACTAGTTGGTCATATACCAGACGTCAGATGGCAGTTCCCTGGTGACATGTGTGCAGGTTAGTTCATCGACCTGGGGATCGTCATTTGTCTTGTGTGAGTTCCCACTGTACTTTGATTACTACCCTACCACGGCTCAAAGGAGTCGTGCAAACAGGTTTTAGTTGGATACAGTCCCGAGCCACATGGAGGCAGTGAGCGTATCTTCAGGGGTTCGTCTCTCCCGGTATTGGGGGTGAGGTCGTGCTGTGTCTAGGAGAGCCATTACACGAAGCCCTCGGCCGAGGCAAGGAGATTTACTGGTAGGTATTCCAGTAGTATCTCAGGGTGTTCTGGGCTACACTCCGACACGACTTGTACCGCTTTTGGGGGTCTGACTTTTACCAACCCCTAGGCCCGCCATGCGATACTCATAGACGAACGGACCGGACTGTACGGATATTGTCACTGACAGGCTCAGTAGGGTTGTCAGGCTGGGTTCGCTCACAGACGTCCCTTTTAGTCAATACCTGGTAGCCCGTTACGTATTGGCTTATACCTCTGACGTGCTAGTGGTTAAATCCACAACCAAGGTGTTGACGAGTCTTTAGAGTCCCCCACATTCAGTTACTCAGCTTTCGGGCGAAAAGTTGTAGAGGCCGTATGGAGATATGGCAAGGTCCGATCAGATACGTGCGGTGTTGCACGGATCAGGATCGGACAGTTTGTACTACAGGCCGTATGGATATATGGCAGGGTTCGATCAGATACGTACGGTATTGCACGGATCAGGGTCGAACGGATATTACTAGCCGGCTTTGGTATAAGCCGGATCCTAGTATAGTACTGTGTAGATTTTGTCTCATTGCAGTTGTATTTCGGTCGGAATACAAATGCAGGTGTGTATGCACAGTATCGGGGTTTTCCTGTAATTTATTACGGGACCAGTTTTCTGGAGTTGCCAGTTTGCTTTTCGTTTCGGCCGATTTCATTTGTATCGTTCATTGGCCGAAGATTGGTGGAGGAGGGCTTATTTGCATTGTTGCAAATAAGTATTTTGTGGAGGGGGTCTTTGCATATTTCCTTGTATCATGATGGTGCACCATTCTTTTGACCTTGACTTCTATCTTCATGATGGCATGACTTTTGGAAGTGATCATTAGCTTGTTGGAGTGTTGGTTTTGGTGCTATCATGGTTGTTGGTGAGTAGTTGAGAGTGGGTGTGATTGTGACCTTATTCTTTTCATGATTTCCTTTTTGCATGATAGCCTTCCCACTCTCTCCTTTTTGGATGCCTCTCTCATTCTTCCCCCTCCCTCACCTCTCATGGCCGGCCCAAGCATTGTGGGGGCTGTCCCAAATTTTTGGTAGGGATGTTTGGCTCATTTCATGTTGCAAAAATCCCACAAGATCAATCTCAAAAGCCCCAAGTTCAATCCCTCCACAAAAGGCAATTCCTACAACCCCAAAATGAGACTTGTACACTACATTCTACAGCAAACCTTGGGCACGTCGACTAGCCAGCTTCGTGCCCGAGTTGCCTCGGCATTGAGGTGGGAGCCCGTAAAAGAAGTAGGCGATGTGGTGCACTTCCGGCTACGAGGAGGAGACGGCACATTCCGCAGGAGATCGGGACGACGACGAGAAGACCGAAGGACTCGGATCTGTCGGTATATCTCTCTTCCCTTTCTTGTAGATAGCTAGGACTAGTTAGTGGTTCGATCCGGGTATTAGTGCACGGCGGTTTGTCAGTTCAAGTAAAATTAAAGTTTATCACCGCTTCCGCATTTGGCCGTCGGATTGACGGCCGGGGCGCCGCCGTGCACTTACAGTGGTATCAGAGCCTCGCCATTAACTTAGTCTAGCTTGGTTTAATGTGTTTGCATTTCCGATCGATCAAAAAGTTCCAAAACCGTGTTTTTCCAATCGACAGTTTTCTGTTGAAATTTTTTGGTCTCCAAAAATTTTTCAGGTTGTATAAAATTGATGTACTTGAGACCACTAGGCTACTGTAGAAATTCGACAGGTTGAATCGACAGTGGAGGCGCGGAACCGCGGCCAAAACCCCCTTTGGGCCGCGGTTCCGCCGCGCACTGTGGAGATCGCTGCACCAAATTTCTACAGTGTCTTTGTGGGCTTAAAATATGGGTTTTGGAATATTAATTTTGGGCCCAGAATTTCTTGATGTGCTACAGTAGTACTTGGGGGCCCACTTGTTAAAGTTTGATCGATCGGATATTTTAAACACATTTTTCACAGTATTTACATTATATCTGCGACCGTGAATGTCACTTGATCGGTAAATCCGGTCTAACTGCTATAGCCCGGTTAGACGGATTTGCGAACGTGACTTTCACGTTGATGTTCTGTTTTTGCTGTGATGTTGCGGATCGGTCGTGGGGGATAGCCTGGATGCAATGCTAGTATAGTTGTGGTTGTATTATGTACATTTGATATTGCGGGGCGAGCGTCCGACATGTGGACTGCCGTCACTGCCTGATTGTATTATTATTTTGGGGCACGACCTGGTTGCGGTCGATGTACCCGTTGTATGTATATTTTACTTTCTGTACTAGGATTACCCCGCGGAGGGGTGCACGGATAGCCGGGTTCTAGAGGGCAACAAGCCCGCATCTCATGGCATTGAGATGGAGGGGGCTTCACTCTAGGATTGGCGGGCTATTCGCCGCACTCGTAGGGGGTACAGGTTGACCCAGGAGGGGTGCCCAAGTTACCGGATTCCGTGAAGTGCTGGGTGGTCAATTCACGGTGCTGAAGGGGGCTGCCTCGCTTCAGGTTTTGGCGGGTAACTTACCGCGCCCGTAGGGGTCTACGATTTCATTACACAGGCTATCCACACGACCAGGGGAACGTCGGGTTTCAGTAGTGGCTCTGTGAAACCCGGGGATCCCAGATATCTGTATTGTTTCTGTGATGCTGTACATTTTCTGTGATGTTGCATTTTATCACGCCTTGAGCGAATATAATATATTGGTATATATATTAGTAGATGTAGTATATGTTTTGCATCCGCGCTAGTCCAGTCCCCGCTCTGTCGTTAGTAAGCTAACCTAACGGGTAATGACGGGACCCAGTGGCGAATGCGGATGGCATATACGTACATCAGTATATTTTCGTTCTTTTTGGTGTGATCAATTGATGGGACTGCGTTTATTCGGATCAATGCAAGTTAAAAACAAACCTAATCTGATGTTGTCGGAACACTTTTCAAAAAGCTGTTATTGCAAGGACGTTCACATTTGTTTTGCATCGTGGTATTCAGTTGGAATATCCTGCTCCTCAGTCGACGAGGCAAGGGCCGAGATCCCTTCACCGGGAGTGACCCCTTGGACAAAAAGTTTGCGTCAGGGCAATGACTTCAATATAGCCGATTACTTTTGCTTTGCACTGTGGTATTCAGTTGGAATATCCTGCACCTCATTCTACGGGGAAAGAGCCGAGATCCCTTCACCGGGAGTGACCTCTTTAGCGAAAGTTTTCGTCACTATATTTTCAAAAAGCTATCCGTTCCTTCAACGATATCAAGTTCATTACGTTAAAGGTTTTCGCCAGAAACCATTCGTAGACCTCCGTCATTTCAGTTAAATATTTGGTAGTATTCAAGCTATGTATTTTGACCTCACGCCAAGGCATAGTGATTGGTAGCTGCCGGGTATTTATCTGTTGCATAGATAAATGCGTTGGTTTGGGACAGTCGTACTACTATTTTGGCCTACGTCAAGGGTATGTACGGGTGGGTTCAAATTAACCTGGATAATGACGGGCAGAACTTGACATGTGACTTATGATATTTTGACCTCACGCCAAGGTCATAAGAGCATGGGGTAGAAATCTCATCGGGAGTTTCAAAAGAACTGAAACTTGCCAGATATGCGCATACCTTCTGGAGTGTGATACCGTGAGTGGATTCCGTCACGTTATCATGCGATGATAGTTGGATCCCGATTCCCACTGATGAGTTGGTATACTCCTCGGGTGATCCCGACTAATTCTTCTTTCAGGTTTGGAGGAGAATTTGACGGTACAGTGGGAGGTTTCCAGAATAGATAAATTGGTAACCATTCTGATCTAGCTTAGAGTGCACGCTGAGTGTTTCTTTTCTCTCTCTCTTTGACAGCGACCATTGACCCGACCCTAAGACTATGACTTAGTGACCAAGATTGACCGAACCTTCTTAAACACTGGCTTTTGGATTGTCAGAGTTGCAAACCTCATTGCCACTCCTACTTTTACCCTTTTCTCCAGGACACCCCGTATTGCTACGAACGTCCACTTCCATTGGACAAAACCATCGTATGGTTAGATACGAACTCGAAAGAATTTATTCGAGGATGGTTTCAGGTTCTGGAGAAAACGGATAGGATTATTCAGTTGTCTTTTCCTTTTACCTTCTCTCAAGTCGTGAGTACTCCTTGGTTTAGGAGATAGTACACCTATTACGCAAATTGGATAGTCTTCTTCCAAACCTTAGGCTGGTGCCGACCGGTAGGGAATGAAGAAAACCAATTAGCCTAACGAAGGTGTACAGAAGGTACTAAGTTCAGACAAAGAAAGGGATTAGTAAGAGGGCAAAGTAAATTGCAACAGATATTCACGACCAAACCAAGTATTCCTTCGCCAATCCTAAATCACCTTTGCATTTCTCCAGGACACTCCGTATCACTACGAAGATCCACAGTTTATTGGATACTCCATCGTATGGTTATATACGAACTCGAAAGGAACTTGTTCCAGTTCGGGGATGGATTCTGGTTCAGGAGAAATAGGAATAAGATTTATTCAGGTGTCTTTTATCTTCACCTTCTCTCGCTTTGCGAGTGTTCCTAGGATTAGGACAGTACACCCATTATGCTTATTGGATAGTCTTCTTCCAAACCATAGGCTGGTGCCGAACGGTAGGGAAGGAAGAAAACCATTTGGCGTAAGGGGTGTGCAGAAGGTAAAGACTAAAGACATATGAAGGGATTTGGAGAGGTGGCAAAGAATTATACGGTTACAGTCGTGAATCTGGAAGAGGCATTACTAGGAATACCAGGATACCCCATCGAAACATTTCGATGTTTCAGTTTCACTGTGTAATGTTAAAAGAGAGCTGATTTCCCGATTAGATACTTACTCCAGGGTATGTATTTACCAGGTTTGATTCTCACATCTGTATGGTTTTACAGATGATGAGTGGGAGTAAGTTATTGGGAATTGGGCGATCATCCTCATTATATCGGGATTCGTTGTAATCGGTGATATTTGAGGAAATCACCTGGGCTGTTTGCCGGTCGGCAAATATTTGGTTTTGAATATCCGCTGTCATGCACCAATTTCAAATTGATATATCTGTACGTCTAATTTCATAGAGTGAGACATACCTTTTTGAAATTATGTCTGTGACATTTACCTATATCAGTGGATGGTTAGGTAAGGAACATTGAACAGCGGTGTAATTCTTCTTAACCATAAGTACAGTTTTCAACCTACGACACACAGTGAATGAGTTATCAGACTCAAGGGACTTATACAGAGTATTGTATGTTGTCCAGGGTCCATCAGGATAGAGGGGTTGGTCCTCGTACTATATTCGGTTTACTTATGACTTCTCTAGTTTTTAGACAGGTGTTTCGCGGAAACACAGGGTCTGAATTTTGAGAAGTTATAGGTATTTGAATAGAGTAGAGAACCAGGTGTGGCAAGTATCGGGATTCTTCAAAGAGATCGAAGATGTAGATACTTGTGTATGGTATTCAGTTGATAGTAATGATAAAGAGATCTTGCTTCTCTTTCGGGTTACTCATGATTGGAAGCACTCCTAAGTTGAGTAACGCTGATCGGCCTTCTTCCATTTAGTAGACATGCACTGGAGACAGCTGCATGATTTGAATCTGGTTCAGTTAAATCAGTGCCTCTGTTTCTATATGGGATATAGAACAGTTCATATCTTAACGATGTTAAGGTACAGGGAGTTGTCCGGCTTATGATTAAAACCAGACACTGGACAACTCAAGGCACGTTTCTGTAATGGCTGTTTGTGGGTTGACCCAGGCTATGACGAGGGTTGACTTTCTACCATCTAGATGAACAATAGCAATATTGTTCTAGACTCGCCATAGTTTTATTAAAAATGGATTTCTTTCAGAAAACAGTAGTGGGAGTATGGTAGAACTGGAAGTGATTCCAGAACCACAAACGATTACTGAAGATTTGATAAGGAACCTAAAGATTCAATCTGGATTGACATTCCATTGGCCACTCCGCAGATAAGGTGGGTAACTTCAGGCACCCGAGAGGTACTACTGTAGCCTCAAGGACGGTGACAGGAAAGTTCTTGTTTACCCACAATTACCATTGCTGTTGTTCCAGGCTGCGAGACCCGGCGGGAGGATGAGTATAGCGTCGTTCTAAACTAGTTTTAGAAGTGTACGTTGTTCAGACCATAATATTGCATTTATCATTCCCCTATTCTTACCCTTTTTATAAATAAACAGGTACTCTTGACGCACGTTTGTTGCATATTACAGGTTACAGGTTTCTGGAGCAAATACAGTGAAAAAGACACAAAACAACGAAAAATGGACTTTTGACCAACAAGTAGACGGATCCTAGTCAAGCCTAGTCGAAGAACAATGCAAGGTCCAAAAAGTCAAGTGAAACGGTTAAAAAGCCCAATACAAGTCTTCACTAAATATCTGGAGAAGAACCAGAAGCCCAAAAGAGAAACTAAATGAAGAAACAGAAGCCCAAAGAAGCCAGGAAAATAACCAAGAAATTTAGTGGCCCAAGCCCACCAAAGGGCCGCGGATCCGCGGCCCAACCCAAGCCTGGCGCCGCGGATCCGCGGCCATTCAATACCCGTGTCGGTGGAATTCTTCTGTACTGTTGCGTCGGTGCAGAAGTTGGGATTTTATGTAGGTAAATCTGTAATTACTCAAGTGCGAGAGTCTGTAACCCTAGGTTTCCTATTTTCCTATAAATTGTAATTTTAGATCTAAAAATTGTATGCCTCTTTTCAATAAATAAAATTCAGAAATTCTGGAAGTGACATTCAGATCTGTTCTTTATCGCTTGGAGGGAGCCATCACCATTAGTAAGTATTTTATTTCTGTTCTTTTAATTTAATGTTATTTCATCCCCTAATGAGCGAGTAGTCTCCTCGCTTGTTAGGGTTAGCCTCAGGGAAAGGGTTGAGAGATGAAATCTCTCACCCCTTTCAATGCCATATTAAACTATCCCATTAAGAACTCCATGCATGCGCGCACAACCGCTCCCTGCGGCACCCTACCCCTCGAGGTAACGGTGAACCGCAGTATAAAGGCCCGGTTGCGCGCGTTTTCCATGGGGGTTAGGGTAATTAACTATAAAGGAAGGATACGAATCTAGAGGAAGAAAACATCTTCCCAAAAGAGTCGTATCCACTTTATCGATAATTACTATAACACCTAATGGATCTAAAATACGGCATTGAAAGCGGTGAGGAAACATCAATCTCCAAAACTTCCTCTAAGCCTAACCCTAGCAAGAATTTAAATTAGATTAATTAAGTTTTAGATCTAGATTTTTATAAAACCAAAACGACAAATAGAATCAACTCGTTAAGACACATAAAAGGAATTTACCCGTCTCTGTGGATCGACCCGTACTCACCGGCTAGCTGCGAAGCGACGCCGTTTCTGATTGCGGTAATTACATGTTTTTGACACCAATCAAATGGCGCCGTTGCCGGGGACGGCGTAATCTTTCTTTTTGTGAATTTTCGGGTTGATATAAATTTTAAAAATTATAAAAATCTGAAAATATAAAAAAATATAAAAAATAATCAAATTTGATCTGTTTGAAGGGTGTATCTTTTGGATCTTGCAGGAACAGCGAAGAATCAAGAATCTGGAATTTTACAGAGAGGGAATCAGAAAGTTACATATCAGAACAGAGAAGAAAGTGCCCAACAGAACAGCAGAATTTTTTCAGCCACTGATCTCCTCACAGTGCCGCTCTTCCGCCGCACAAGTAGCCCATTTGCCGCGGATCCGCGCTTTCCTGGCCACGTCAGCATACGAAATTTTGCTGGTTTGATTTCTCTATCTCCCCTATGCAATCTCCCATATATCTCTCTGTAAAAATCTTTCTGCAGGATTTCTTTGCGTAAAGAGTCTTTCTCCCCCTTCTAAATAACAGATTTCTGCAGGTTTCTTTGCGCCGCGCTAAAAAAATTCTGATTGCAAGTGAAATTTTATTTGTTTTGCATAATTTAACCGGATTCTAAGGGGCTAATTGACCAAACACAGATTGGGTGGGGATTTCATCACCCTTCCCAGGACCCCAGAAAACACCTAAGCATTTTTGCATCGACCACAATTAAATAAAAAAGACTAGACTCAGACCTAAGAACATCGAGCTCAATAGGAAAAGGACTAGGGTAGGCATCGGCCGTTTATCCTAACCGACATTGCGGTGTCTAGGCTAGTGGTTATTAATTAGGCCCACTGTAGTGGTGGTTCCTTCCCACTTACCTGGCCGTATTTGTCCGTGAAGAGGCGGTTTGAGGTCTATTTCTAGCCCTAGTTAGGAGCTGTCTAGTAGACCTAGGCGACCCTAGATCTAGGCCTGATTATGCATGTGTGGTTGATACTTTTGTGTAACGAGTCCTATGTTCTAAAACCTATTTGCAAAACTCTCACATAAATAAATAAAAAAAAAGGGAAAAATCTTTTAAAAACTTGCAAAAAAAAATTTTGTCGCTAAGAAATCCTTGCATACTTCTAACATGGGTACCCCACATCATAAATCTCTTGCCGAATCTTGGTATCCCGAACCTAACTTTGCGTCGTTCGTCAATGTGTTCGGTCAATTTAAAAACGATCCCTCCTTGCCAAAGAAATCTTTGAAAGATCACATAGAAGAGTCTAGGAGAAACAGTTTGGCTTTTCAACCCACTCTGTGTCAACCGAGTCAACCTTTACCACCTACATATGTTGACACCACTTTTCCAAGTCCTGCTGTAACTCCTAGGCCGATGTCCATTGCTGAGCATATTGCTCAATCTCGCAGTCGATCTTTCACCCCTTTCCACTCATCTAGTTTTAGGGATCCAAACGATTATTCACCTTCTTATCCATATGTTGACCCTACTCCTGTCTTACCACCCACTTCCTACCCATCATACCCGACCTTCCCACCTTCACTAGACACTGTTTCGACACAGCCATTAGGGAGTTTCACATACCCAACCAATTGTGAATCTTTTACTGAAACCCCCTCACCACCTAAGTCTAGTTTGGAAGAGTCGTTGGAAGCATATATTGCTGCAACAAATAAAATGATGAGGACAATGGAAGCATCCATGGCCGCCCTTACGCAACCTAGTGAACCGGTAGCTAGTGTCCCGCTAGCTCCGAATTTTTCAATGTGTAAGGCGGCAGTTGGACAGAGTGAGAATGAGAGAGGATTTTCAAATCAAACCTACCCTTACCCAATTGAAGCCCACAACTCCGGTTTTCCATCGATTGTTCCAAATGATTCACCAGTTGAAAATAAAAATGAGTTGTGCGATTTTGTAGTGTTTGATTTGCCAAATTGTGAGGAACCCCTTTCGAGTGAAACCGCACCTAATCCTTTCGATCTTTACACCTCCACTCTAGAACCTACACTGATAAATATCCATGCTGTGGATGAAGTGTCTAAAGAAATTGATTTTCACTTGATTAAGGATATAGACGCCGGGAATATTTCGGATGATGAACCTGTCGATTTAATAGAAATTTTATGTTCAAATCATCATCCTGAGTTATTAAATGTTTTCCCCGAATCTCATATGCGTCTAGATTTTGATGATAATGGCATGGATGAATTACATATTGAGGATAGTACCGAGGAGAGTCTTGAGGATAATATCGAGGTTGAACCATTTTTATTGGATGTGTCGGATTTTCCAGTTCAGCCTCCTGAACCTTTGACTGTTATATCACCCTCCCTCCTTCCTATTGTTCCGACCGAACAAATGACCATTACGCTTTCATCTCCGATACCAAGTTCGGCGTACCCATGTTTTCTTACGAATCTTGAGGGATTTGACCCCATTGCACGACGAGTTGATAGGTTAGCGTAATCGCTTTTAACACATCGGTCATCACAAATTACGCTAATTTATTCACTCAATTTACACCCTCAAGATCGCACTCCACTCCGTCTTTCTTCTCCCCCACCGAGACCTTATTCTACCATTCTTTTCTCAACACGGTCTCGCGTGCGTTACATCTCTTTTCTTTCCATCCCATTCTTGCACCAACTCTACCATTATCATGATAAGATTTTTGAATGGTTGGTGCTAACCTTTGGCTTGTGTAAGGCCAAGCTTAAGTTTGGGGGGAACCTTTGTATATATGTATATATCCTTTTGTTTTCTTTTTCTATAAAAAATAAAAAAATTTCAAAACATAAAAAAAATTATAAATAAATAAACAGGGGAGTATCGGTGTTTTGACCTTCTTGGTTTAGCATGACAGTGAGGACACTGTCAAGTTCAAGTTTGGGGGTATGCTCGGTACGTCTTCTTCCTTCGCATTCATTTGTACATATTTTTGCATTTGCATGCTTATTTGAAAACCCATAAAAATTTGAAAAATTTCAAAAATTATAAAAATTAATGTATTCAATTTTGGCTAATTGACTTGAGTTTGATGAATGGGTTAACTGGCTAGGAACAACTAGATCTTAGACTTAGTAAATTAAAAACCCTAAAAATAACATTCCTTAAAGTTTAACGGTAGAAAGTATATGCCTTGTAGTTTATTTAGAAATAGGCAAATTTTGGGTTCACTTTTTGGGCTAAGTCGAAACAAGGGAAGAGTATTGATGTTCTTATTAGAGTATAAGTTTGAAAAATAGTTCCTAGCTTAAGTCTAGATTCTGAAAACGTATACCCTACAATTTGCACAATCACGCACCTTGAAACTTGGAATTGTAGAAGAGACCTTGAAGTGCTCTTGTCTTAAGTCCTTAGTCCGAGGAAAATAAAAGAAAAAATATGAAAAAAATGGACACTGGTTTTTGTGACTACTTAAGGCTGCAAAAATAGAAAAATATTTAGCGAGGGTGCTTCATCACCTAGTGCCTTAGACCAACTGGTTTGGGAGTCACTGCTAAAGCCTTGGGTGTTGCAAAGACTAGGAAGTACGCTTTAAAGTGCAAACGCATTTTGTAATCGGTCGTTGGTACCTCAAGAAGTATTAACGGTCGCATGAAGGATGTGTAAGCAAATTTCATTTTAATAAGTGCTTTGGACGAGAGTATGATTGCTTGATTTGAATTTCCAAGTGTAGGGGTAATATATACACACACGTAGGGATATGTGATTGGAATTTAGATAAGAGAAAGGAATGAAGAATAGAACTTGTATCTTTAATAGAGTTGATAGAAATTTCTAAGTGGAGATAAAACCCTAGAGGGAAGACTTAAGAGATGCCGAAAGCTAAGTAGGTCTACATAACATATATAATCTTAAGTTAAATAATGAGGAAGCGTGAAGAATATGGGTGGATAATTTACAAGTAGAAGATAATAGAATTCCTTGTTAGAAAACCTAATTGGGGAACAAAAGTCAATGGGCCAAATTGATAGGATTTTGTGGGTGTAATCCGCTGAAAACCCTCAGGAGACAACACTCCTCCTACTAGGGACACCTAGAGGTTTAACGGCTTGTTGCACGTGCTTAGTGCAATCGCGTTTCCCTGCGAAAGTGCGGTTAGGTTTTTTGTAGTGAATAAAAAAATAAGTTTGC
Source organism: Agapanthus africanus (assembly GCA_030015575.1). Taxonomy (NCBI): domain Eukaryota; kingdom Viridiplantae; phylum Streptophyta; class Magnoliopsida; order Asparagales; family Amaryllidaceae; genus Agapanthus; species Agapanthus africanus. Next base: position 745,111,624 of record CM057339.1, on the reverse strand, counting down.
TCGAGGACGAGCAAAAGGTAAGTTTGGGGGTATTTGTTCAGACCATAATATTGCATTTATCATTCCCCTATTCTTACCCTTTTTATAAATAAACAGGTACTCTTGACGCACGTTTGTTGCATATTACAGGTTACAGGTTTCTGGAGCAAATACAGTGAAAAAGACACAAAACAACGAAAAATGGACTTTTGACCAACAAGTAGACGGATCCTAGTCAAGCCTAGTCGAAGAACAATGCAAGGTCCAAAAAGTCAAGTGAAACGGTTAAAAAGCCCAATACAAGTCTTCACTAAATAGCTGGAGAAGAACCAGAAGCCCAAAAGAGAAACTAAATGAAGAAACAGAAGCCCAAAGAAGCCAGGAAAATAACCAAGAAATTTAGTGGCCCAAGCCCACCAAAGGGCCGCGGATCCGCGGCCATTCAATACCCGTGTCGGTGGAATTCTTCTGTACTGTTGCGTCGGTGCAGAAGTTGGGATTTTATGTAGGTAAATCTGTAATTACGCAAGTGCGAGAGTCTGTAACCCTAGGTTTCCTATTTTCCTATAAATTGTAATTTTAGATCTAAAAATTGTATGCCTCTTTTCAATAAATAAAATTCAGAAATTCTGGAAGTGACATTCAGATCTGTTCTTTATCGCTTGGAGGGAGCCATCACCATTAGTAAGTATTTTATTTCTGTTCTTTTAATTTAATGTTATTTCATCCCCTAATGAGCGAGTAGTCTCCTCGCTTGTTAGGGTTAGCCTCAGGGAAAGGGTTGAGAGATGAAATCTCTCACCCCTTTCAATGCCATATTAAACTATCCCATTAAGAACTCCATGCATGCGCGCACAACCGCTCCCTGCGGCACCCTACCCCTCGAGGTAACGGTGAACCGCAGTATAAAGGCCCGGTTGCGCGCGTTTTCCATGGGGGTTAGGGTAATTAACTATAAAGGAAGGATACGAATCTAGAGGAAGAAAACATCTTCCCAAAAGAGTCGTATCCACTTTATCGATAATTACTATAACACCTAATGGATCTAAAATACGGCATTGAAAGCGGTGAGGAAACATCAATCTCCAAAACTTCCTCTAAGCCTAACCCTAGCAAGAATTTAAATTAGATTAATTAAGTTTTAGATCTAGATTTTTATAAAACCAAAACGACAAATAGAATCAACTCGTTAAGACACATAAAAGGAATTTACCCGTCTCTGTGGATCGACCCGTACTCACCGGCTAGCTGCGAAGCGACGCCGTTTCTGATTGCGGTAATTACAGTTTTTGACATCAATCATACGTCTATATGACTCTGCCAGAGGGTTGTCGTAGTCAGTGGGAGCAGCGGAAGCATTGGTGGACAGGTAGCTTATGTCTATTTATAGACTAAAGCAGATGTAGCGGAGATAGATCATCTATTTCTGACGTGACAGTCATGGGTTTGACTTCATCAGAATAGGGGATGGATCTGTTGAGAAGGTAGTAGGGTGTGATATCCTGGTATTTGGATGACATACACAGAGTAGGAAAAGAAACTCCTATACTACAGTCGGTTATACTTTGGTCGTCACACAGTGGTTTCTCCATAAAGGAAATGGATTTTATATCAGACATACTGGTTACTAGATCTATGGTTTTAGATCTAGATTTGGGTGGTTTCCCAATCAGGGTACTTTGACAGCATTCTAAGAGTATTTAGAATGGACGACTCCATGCACGGTAGTGTACCTGCAGAAGATGGAGTCACCCTCTCCAAAGGTGTCATACAGACTAAAGGGGAGAGGGACGTGCATGATTGGCAGATCACTTGCTCAGGCAATTGAGTCAATCATGAGATATCAAGTACCACACCAGATATTGTTCTTGCACTAGATGCAATAAGTTGACATTGATCCAATCCTGGAGAAGCAGTCGGAAGCAGTTTTAGAACATAAGTGGATGTTCTAGGGATATGATAACGACAGCCTTATTCAGGAGACAGTTATCATTCCAGGCTTCCAAGGTGACATGGACGACAAGGAGGTTGTCAGCGTTATAGTTTTTCCTTCTGACGAGGGGCAGTATTTTGGACAGGTGGTCCAAGGCAATACTGAGGGAGGCATGGCGCAGGATACTGATTAAGTTCAGTTGACGATACAGTCTAAGAAGTTTGGATTTGGAGTTCATTTATGAGCTAGGTCCCATCAGACATCCAGACACATTCTAAGACAGGTATTGCTCATTTCGGGAGATGGGTTTCTCCGCGAACTTGAGATTTAGAGAGACATAGAAAGAAACAACAAAGCGGATCCACTCACTGAGGCTATTCCTCGAACGCAATAGTTTCTCAAACGAGCTTTGTGAGACTGACTAGTAGAGGAGTTGGGTGTTCGGTATCACACGGGCTGTGAGTATGCGACATCGCAATAATTAGCCTTGAGTGCAAGTGGGAGATTGTTGGAGATAGTGCCCTCAGAGTCAATTATTAGGTCACAGGTACGTGATTGCAATGATTGATAGAGGACCTATCCCGGTAGGACAGTCTTACTCGAGATGATAGTATGCTATCTGGTTTACCTTTATTATCGTGTACTGCTTTAGGTGACCTGACAAGTCGCTATTACACGTTGATAGAGTCCCTAGGATTCTTGCTTGACCACCAGCAGTATGAGGGCGATCATATAAGTGGGAGCTGGGGTCTATAAGCATATCCTTAAATGGTCCCTAGTCGTGTGAGTTTCGAGACAGGGCATCGATACTCCAGAGTAGACTAGTGTATACAGTCGAGACCCCGACGAGGGGCGGTGGCCGGTCTCACAAGCCACTGGTGTCAGTTGGATCACCTAATATGTATACAGGTGCTCATTGGGTTATGAGTAAACCGGACAGGACTCGCCGGGAACATGCTAGTTGGTCATATACCAGACGTCAGATGGCAGTTCCCTGGTGACATGTGTGCAGGTTAGTTCATCGACCTGGGGATCGTCATTTGTCTTGTGTGAGTTCCCACTGTACTTTGATTACTACCCTACCACGGCTCAAAGGAGTCGTGCAAATAGGTTTTAGTTGGATACAGTCCCGAGCCACATGGAGGCAGTGAGCGTATCTTCAGGGGTTCGTCTCTCCCGGTATTGGGGGTGAGGTCGTGCTGTGTCTAGGAGAGCGATTACACGAAGCCCTCGGCCGAGGCAAGGAGATTTACTGGTAGGTATTCCAGTAGTATCTCAGGGTGTTCTGGGCTACACTCCGACACGACTTGTACCGCTTTTGGGGGTCTGACTTTTACCAACCCCCTAGGCCCGCCATGCGATACTCATAGACGAACGGACCGGACTGTACGGATATTGTCACTGACAGGCTCAGTAGGGTTGTCAGGCTGGGTTCGCTCACAGACGTCCCTTTTAGTCAATACCTGGTAGCCCGTTACGTATTGGCTTATACCTCTGACGTGCTAGTGGTTAAATCCACAACCAAGGTGTTGACGAGTCTTTAGAGTCCCCCACATTCAGTTACTCAGCTTTCGGGCGAAAAGTTGTAGAGGCCGTATGGAGATATGGCAAGGTCCGATCAGATACGTGCGGTGTTGCACGGATCAGGATCGGACAGTTTGTACTACAGGCCGTATGGATATATGGCAGGGTTCGATCAGATACGTACGGTATTGCACGGATCAGGGTCGAACAGATATTACTAGCCGGCTTTGGTATAAGCCTGATCCTAGTATAGTACTGTGTAGATTTTGTCTCATTGTAGTTGTATTTCGGTCGGAATACAAATGCAGGTGTATATGCACAGTATCGGGGTTTTCCTGTAATTTATTACGGGACCAGTTTTCTGGAGTTGCCAGTTTGCTTTTCGTTTCGGCCGATTTCCTTTGTATCGTTCATTGGCCGAAGATTGGTGGAGGAGGGCTTATTTGCATTGTTGCAAATAAGTATTTTGTGGAGGGGGTCTTTGCATATTTCCTTGTATCATGATGGTGCACCATTCTTTTGACCTTGACTTCTATCTTCATGATGGCATGACTTTTGGAAGTGATCATTAGCTTGTTGGAGTGTTGGTTTTGGTGTTATCATGGTTGTTGGTGAGTAGTTGAGAGTGGGTGTGATTGTGACCTTATTCTTTTCATGATTTCCTTTTTGCATGATAGCCTTCCCACTCTCTCCTTTTTGGATGCCTCTCTCATTCTTCCCCCTCCCTCACCTCTCATGGCCGGCCCAAGCATTGTGGGGGCTGTCCCAAATTTTTGGTGGGGATGTTTGGCTCATTTCATGTTGCAAAAATCCCACAAGATCAATCTCAAAAGCCCCAAGTTCAATCCCTCCACAAAAGGCAATTCCTACAACCCCAAAATGAGACTTGTACACTACATTCTACAGCAAACCTTGGGCACGTCGACTAGCCAGCTTCGTGCCCGAGTTGCCTCGGCTTTGAGGTGGGAGCCCGTAAAAGAAGTAGGCGATATGGTGCACTTCCGGCGACGAGGAGGAGACGGCACATTCCGCAGGAGATCGGGACGACGACGAGAAGACCGAAGGACTCGGATCTGTCGGTATATCTCTCTTCCCTTTCTTGTAGATAGCTAGGACTAGTTAGTGGTTCGATCCGGGTATTAGTGCGCGGCGGTTTGCCAGTTCAAGTAAAATTAAAGTTTATCACCGCTTCCGCATTTGGCCGTCGGATTGACGGTCGGGGCGCCGCCGTGCACTTACACACACACACACACATCGGTACATACACTATCATATAATGGCCTCTAGGGCATACATATATCCAACAATCTCCCACTTGCACTAAGGCTAATTATTGGCGTATCTCATACCCAACATCTCAAAAAGTCGCTCATGCTACGGCTGTGGGAGGGCCTTGGTGAATGGATCCGCAGTGTTTTCCTTTGTATCTACTCTCTTAATCTCGATCTCATGGCGATCAACTATCTCCCGGATCAAATGATATCACCTCAGGATGTGTCTGGACTTCTGATGGGACCTGGGCTCTTGGGCCAACGCCATAGTCCCATTATTGTCACAATACAAAGGTATTGGATCAATAATGGTTAGAACTACTCCTAGCTCCGAGATGAACTTCCTCATCCAGACGGCTTCCATGGCAGCATCATTTGCAGCGATGTACTCAGCTTCCATCGTAGTGTCTGCAACGGTATCCTGTTTGGAACTCTTCCAACTCACCGTCCCTCCGTTGAGGGTAAATGCAAATCCTGAGATAGACTTGCTGTCGTCCTTATCACTCTGGAAACTCGAATTGGTAAAGTCCTCCATTTAGAGATCCCCGTTACCATACACCAAGAACAATTTTTTAGTCCTTCGCAAGTACTTAAGAATGTTCTTCACAACAGTCCAGTGATTCTCCCTTAGGTTTGACTGATACCTGCTTACCACACTCAGTGCATAAGCAACATCGGGGCGTGTACACAACATCGCATACATTATTGATCCTACGGCTGAAGCGTAAGGAATAATGCTCATGCGAGCTATCTCTTCATCATACTTTGGGCAATAGTCCTTGGAGAGAGTGACTCCATGGCAAGAGGGTAAGGTACTCCGCTTGGAGTCTTCCATACTAAATCTCTTTAGGATGGTGTTGATGTACTTGGTTTGGGACAATCCCAATAACCGTTTGGATTTATCCCTATAGATCCGTATGCCCAATATGTTCATGGCATCACCCAGATCCTTCATGGAGAACCTTTGTGATAAGAATGATTTGACCGACTGTAGCATAGGGATATCATTTTCTATCAGAAGAATGCCATCCACGTACAATAAGAGGAATGCGACAGTTCTTCCTACAGTCTTCTTATAAACACAAGGTTCATCTGGATTTTTGATGAAATCAAACTCTTTGATAACATCATCAAAACAGATGTTCCAACTCCGTGATGCCTGCTTTAATCCATAAATGGATTTAAGCAACCTACATGCTTTCCCGCTGCTCCCACTATCAATGAAACCCTCTGGCAGATCCATATAAACGCATTCCTCTAAATCACCATTTAGAAATGCAGTTTTAACGTCCATCTGCCAGATTTCAAAGTCGTAGTGAGCAGCAATAGGAAGTAGGATCCGAATGGATTTAAGCATGGCTACCGGAGAGAAAGTCTTGTCATAGTTCAGTCCTGGTCTTTGACGAAAGCCTTTCACTACCAACCTTGCCTTATAGGTCTCCACCAGTCCATCTACACCGATCTTTCTTTTAAAGATCCATTTGCAGCCTACAGGTTTTATCCCAGAGGGTACATCCTCCAAAGTCCATACTTTGTTGGTATACATGGACTCCATTTTGGATCTCATGGCATCCAGCCACTTCACAGAATCACCACTCATGAAAGCTTGCTGAAAACTGGCAGGGTCATCATCATCCATGATGCAATCTTCTCTATCACCATCAATGAGAAAACCGTAGTATCTCTCTAGTGGGCGAGAAGTCCTGCCAGGTCTACGGAGTGGCTGAGGTTCATTACATTCTGTTGCAACATCCGGTTCAACCAAGTCGTCATTTGTAACTTGTGTTTCTAGAACCTCTTCTAGATCTACCAAATTGCCATCAGTATCATTTGGATAAATCTCATTTTCTAAAAATGTGGCATACTGGGAGACAAACACCTTTTGTTCCTCCTTATGGTAGAAAAGATACCCAAACGAATGTTTTAGATATCCCACAAATATACACTTGACCCATCGTGTCTCGAGTTTGTCTGAATTCTGCTTTTTGACAGAAGCCGGAAAACCCCAAATCTTAATTCGTTTAAGAGATGGTCCCTTCCCATACTATATCTCATATGGTGTGGTAGACACGGTCTTGGTTGGAACTTTGTTTAACAAAAAAGCTGCAGTCTCCAATGCATGCCCCCAAAAGGAGAGAGGTAACTCAGAATCACTCATCATCGATCGCACCATATCTAATAGGATACAATTTCACCGCTCTGACACACCATTGTGTTGTGGTGTGTAAAGGGGAGTGAGCTGAGAGAGAATCCCATTCTCTTTTAGGAAGTTCAAGAACTCAGTACTAAGGTTCTTTCCACCACGATCTGATCGAAGTATCTTGATGCTCATTCTTGTTTGTTTTTCTACTTAAAGTTTGTACTCCTTGAATTTCTCGAAAACTTCAGACTTATGCTCTATCAAAAACACGTGACTGAATCTTGAGAAATCATCAGTAAAAGTTATGAAGTAGGAAAAACCGCCTCTAGCATGTGTAGACATTGGTCCACATACATCAATATGTATGAGGCCTAAGAGCTCAGTAGCTCTTTCTCCATGTCCACTAAACGAAGTTTTGGTCATTTTACCTTTGATACAAGACTGACAAGTTGCATAAGATTTATACTAAAAAGGTTTTAAATATCCATCTTTATGAAGCTTGCTAAGTCTTGTTTCATTAATATGACCAAGTCTACAATGCCAAAGAAAAGATTCATTTATATCTGAAAATTTTCTTATATTTGTGTGTCCAATGTTGAAAACTGTGTGCTGATTAAGGACGTATATCCCGTTATTTAGCGTACCACAACCAATCAACTCTTGATTTAGTTTAATGTTCATAACATTGTGTTGCACAGCAAAATGATATCCTTCATTTTCTAACAAGGAAACAGATATAATATTACATAGCATTCCTGGTACAAAATAACATGGGTTCAAAACCAATATACAACCCGACGGAAACCCTAGGTGATACTCTCCCACTGAAACTGCATGTACATTGGAACCATTTCCAACCCGGAGAGTATGATCACCTGTCTTCAAAACTCTGCTATTTCAGAATGCCTGCACAGAATTGCAAATATGAGAACCCGAACCGGTATCTAATACCTAGGAAGCAGAGTTAATAGAAAAACAGTTTTCAGTCACGAACACACCTGAAGCTGAAGCATCACCATGCTTCTTTTTCTTGAGCTCAAGGTACTCAGTACAGTTCCGCTTCCAGTGTCCCGTCTTCTTGCAGTGGAAACATTCTCCCTTCCCCGACTCCGCAGCTTTGGGTTTGTCTTTTCCCTTCGCCTTCTTGATTCCTCCTTTCGGCTTGGTGAACTTCTTCTTATTCTTTCCCTTGGCTTTGGCTTTTGGGAAGGAAGAGGAAGATTGTCCAATAAGCAGAGAGGGGGACTTCGCTTTCAGCGTGCTCTCCGCACTTCTTAACATACTGAGAAGTTCGGGTAGTGACTTCTCCATGTCATGCATGTTGAAGTTCACTATGAATGGAGTAAAGGCGGAGGGAAGAGACTGAAAACAATATCAGTATATTGTTCGTTATCGATTTTCCACCCGAGGTCCTCAAGCTCTTCTATAAGAGATATCATCTTCATAACGTGATCGCCTACTGATGTGCCAGGAGCCATCCGCATCTGAAACAACTTTCGAGATGCTTCATATCTCAGGGTCCGAGATTGCTCTCCATACATATCTTTTGTATGGAGAAAAATGGATTAGATGTCCATATGCTCGTGTTGCTATTGATGTGTATTATCCATCGATGCAAGCGCGAGGCATTTGGCAGTAGCACAGTCAATATCCCACGTTTTGTGGATTTCCCTATCCACGGTAGAAGATTCAGGTCCTGGGGTGGACGGGGCTTTGGAAGTGAGGACATATGATACTTTATCATATGTTAGAGCAATGTTTATGTTCCTCAACCAGTCTTTGTAGTTTGGTCCGGTCAGCTTGCTTTTATCTAGTAGAAGCTTAAGGTCTGTCATTGGTATCTGCCATTAAGAGAGAGAAAAGAATACATTCAGCGAAAGCTCTTGCAAATATCAGATTGGTTATTATCTTGTCTAATCGATGTCTCCTATTGTTTTTATCAAATTTTCTTTAAAACCTTTTAAAAAGAAAACTAGTCGGGATTAATTACATTCTACAACTTCGCTAACCGTTCAGCCAGGCCAGTGCCGGTATTTTGAGGGCGGTTCCCGTGCTTTCGCACGGACCTAATTAGAATAAACCTCATTTTCCCAGAGGCGTAGCCCCGTTGACACCTTTCTAGACACCTAATGGGTTAGCTAATTGCAAAGTGTAAAATTCTCCCGGGAGCAACTCTTGCTCACAGTGGGATCGGGATCCTACTATCATATAGAAGGTATGCAATCTCTTTGCAAATTTCAACTCTTGAAACTCCCGATATTGTTTTTACCCCTAGCACTCATGACCTTAACTATGGTCAACATATCATAAGTACTAGTCAAGTTCTTCCCGTCATTTCGTGATTAACTAGACCCACCCACATGACCTTTAACTATAGTCAACATAATCATATGAATGTCCTAACTAATCCGCATCATATGCGGTGTAGGAAGACATCACTTAGCTACCGTACACTACGCCTTAACTAAAGTCAAAATATGCAACACGAATACTAAGTACTCTACTTCCTAAAATGACGGAGGGCTGCGGATAGTTTTTAAGAAAACTTTTAACGCTTTGAACTTGATATCGTTGTAGAATCAAATGGGTTTAAAAGGAGTGACTTAAGCTCCGCACTTTGAAAACTTGCTTTTTCATAAAAAGGCGAGTGGGTTTCAAATCCGATTCTACAACAACTTTTTAGGTTCATTTTTCTTTACATTAATCTCATTAATATAGTCCAATCATTTAAGTCCTAAAGCCATCACAGAAAAGAAACGAAAATAGAACGTACGCTTATGCCATTCGCCTTCGTCACGGTGTCCTGTTATGCACCGTTACGTTACTTAATTAACGGCATAGCGGGGCGGGACTAGCGCGGATGTAAAAAATAAGCAAAGTTTATTATATATCATATATATAATACCATTGATCTCAACATGTAAAGTGATCACATCACAGAACAAACACAGCAGAAGCACATATGAAAATATAGGATATCTAGGAGGTCCGTATTTAGTATTTAGCCATCAATAGAAAATACGGATTCCACGGTCACGATGAGTGGCCAAGCCCACACCCCAAGACCCCTACGAGAGCGGCAAGTGACCCTACCAATTCTAGAGTTTAGGAGACCCGGTCTCGACTCCTCGAGATGGCCTCCCACTGAACCCTAGAACCCGGTCACTTGTGCTCCCCTCCTTGGGTCTATCCTAATGCGGAAAAGTAAATAATATACAACAATGGTGATATCATCCTCAACCCGGAAGTGCCCCTAATAAAAGAATATTACATACAATTGAATTTTACATGAATGAAAATAAAAACTCTCTTCTCACATAAAACCCCCGGCCATTCAATCACGAAGATCCTGTACAACATATCTCAGCAACACATAACATCACATGTCATCAACGTAAGCAAGTATGCGTATCCCAATTGTCGTTGATGTATAGCAACGAAACCGGCGATACACCACATACTACACTTACGGTCGCAGAAAAAAAGTGAAAAAAATCACATTCAGATATATTATGACGATGTTAAACGTTTCGATCAAATCAATAAACACCCACAAGTTACCCCGAGAGCTCAATACTTGAGCGAAGTTGAAAGTACTCAAAAGACGTGCCACAGTGTCTATGGTCCAGCCGTAGAAGGAGTTAACCAACGCCTCACCTAAGACACCATGAAACTACGGCAAATCCTAAGGTTCGATCACGGTTCCGTGGGCATAGAATCGAGTTAAGGTTGGTATGGTCTTCTAGAGGGTCCATAGGAATACTTGCACTACTTATTGAATATAATCAACTTGGAAAATTACAACACTTGAAAATTTCAGAGGGGGTGATAATGTGGGGTTTGAAAATTTGTTCGAACTGTTAAACATCGTCAAAATTACCAATACAATGTTAAATTTACGACTACGAAACACTACAAAATAGCCCCTAAGCACAATAGTCATCACATGAAAAATTGAGCTTAGCAAACAATCCCTGGAAACCCAAAACCAACACACCAGTGCATACAAGCAAAACGAGGCCAAAAGGAGGTGGGATGGCCGGCCTCCCCGGTTTTTGGGGGCTTGGGGCTCGATTAAAATCCGAGGGAAGGACCCCATTTTTCTTGTATGCTCTAGTGGTGTCCAAAATAATCTTATGCAGTTGTTTAAATAATTTTTTTGGATCATTTAAAAATCGACAAAGAGCAGATCTAGGGTTTCCAGAAATCCGTGTTTTCCATATTTGTTTCGTTTTCGTGATATCTAACATCGTCTAAAATTCTAGCTTGGCTCTGATACTACTGTAGGGTTTCTTTAGCACCTCACCTAGGGTTTTGCAAGCATTACATATGCCATATTAAAAATTTTATGAGGTGTTAAACAAACAAACCTAGGAATCGAACTAGAATATTTAGAGTAACAAGTTCTAGTATCATATACTAGCTAGTGTCTAACACTAAGTGGGGAGAGATACAACCTTTGTAGACCTCCTCGCAACTCTTTGGATCTCCTAAGGTTTGAACGAGCTTTCTTGAACTTCCTCCACGTCCACGATGATCCACCCGGAGTACCTTTGCTCAAAGCTCCTTACTCCACTAGATCACAATGATGATGAAGCAAACAAACTACACCAATGGGCTAAACAAGTGTAGTGTGATAATATGGTTGTGTTCTCATATAAAAACCCTTTCTTTCTTTTACCCTCACTCACTTAGAATTCTCAAGAGAGAGCTATAGAGTGGAAAAAGAAGATGGCAACCCTTGAGATCATTTCTTTTGGATGAAGATAATGATAATAGATAATGAGAAAAGATAAATATGATAGATATATATCTCATCTCAAACCATGGTTAATAAATATCTAGATATTTTAGAATGAGGAAAAATAACAAGTAAAATTAAACCATGGTTCCAAACTTGGTCAAGAAAAGAATAGTCAACCATGATTTAATATCTTTTTCTTTTTCTCATTCTAATATATATAAAGATATTTACTTTCCATATGAGTCTTATATTGCCATTTTTCTTGTATCATCAACCATGATACAAATGCATGTATGTATGTGTGTATGCACATCAACATGTACATATACATTCATGCATCCATCATAAAGAAAAGGTTTATTTAAATGAGAAAATAGTCAATATTAAATCAACATTTGATTTAATAAACCGGTCATATCTCATACAACCCGACCAATAGAAAACGCCCAATTAAATACCGGTATCAAATACACGTATTTAATCGAGCTCCCGCACATATCTCATATGCACACCACATCGTTTCACTTGAGCCAAGAAACTCCTGTGTGGGACTCTAAGACTCATCAATACGCCGGCAGTAGGTGATGATCACATCAAGCACCTACAAGCCGCAAGCGGTCAGCTAAACGTAACGGCCACCTGGTTATTGAGCGATCAGAAGAAGAACAAGCGAACCTGTCAAAACTCCCGTCGAGCCAACTGGTAACACTTACCGTACAGTCCGGTCTCTTCGTCAGATATGCTGCATATCGAGTCTGGGAATGGTATCGCCGACCCCAATAACTCAATAAGTCATGCCGGTATATGGCTCATAAAAGATCGAGAAACTACTGATAACACTTATGAGTAAATCTCAGCAGCCCTGGCCAGGGACTTCCTGTTATAGCCAATCTAGCATAGTGCAAAATCAATCCTCAATACCGGGAGAGACGAAACCCCTCCTATCGCTCATTGCCTCCATGCGCTTTGGGACTGTACCCAAAATCCACCTATTTGTACAACTCAGTAGAACCGCAGTAGGGTGGAGATCAAAGTACAGTGGGAGGACATACAAGACTCCATGACGATCTCGGGTCTACAGCTTAACCTGTACTAGTGTCACCTGAGAACTGCTATCCGACGTATGATATAATACCACATAAGAGTTCTCGACGAGTCCGTTCAGTGTACCCAGTCTCACTGAGCACCCGTATACAATCTTTGGTGTCAGCACACCAGATGGATATGGGATCATCCATCGCCCATCATATGGGACAAGAATGGTATACGCTAGTTTATCCTGGAGTATCGATGCCCCGTCTCGATACACCCATGACTGGGAACTTTTCAAGGATATGCTTATAAACTACAGGTGTCCCACTAGTATAATCCACATCATAATCCCAGTAGTAAAACAAATATCCTAAGGGCTTTATCAACATGTATCAAATGAGTAAAAGCATGATCAAGTGAACATATGATAAAGAGCAACCAGATAGCATACTATCATGTCGAGCAAGACTGTCCTCTGAATACACACACATACACACACACATACATCAGTACATACACTATCATATAATGGCCTCTATGGCATACATATATCCAACAAATACATCTATGTTATTATATTGATTAAGGCGTGACATGGTCGCTAGATGTAATGAGAGAAGAAAACACTTTAGCGTGCGCTCTTGCAAGATTAGATTGGTTATTATCTTATCTAATCAGGATGGCTCCCACTGTTTTATCAAATCTTCCTTCAAACCCTAAAAGGTAAGATTAGCTGGGATTAATTACACCCTACAAGTTTGCTAATCGGTCAGCCAGGTGGGTGTTGGTACTTAGAGGGAGTCTCCCCGTGCTTTCGTATGGAACTAATTAAATAACCTCGTTTCCGCAGGGGCATAACCCCGTTAACACCTTCTTAGACACCTACTGGATTAGCTAATTGTAAAGTGGAAAACTCTCCCAGGATTAACACTTACTCGCAGTGAGTATCGTGATTCAACTATCTCATAGAATGTATACAATCTCATTGCAAATTTCAACACTTGAAACTCCTAATATCTGTTTTTACCCCATGCGGTTTATGACCTTGACATGATCAACAAACCATAAACCGGAAGTCATGTTCAACCCGTCATTTCGTGACTGAATTAGACCCACCTGCACGACCCTTGACAATGTCAATAAGGTCGTATGACTACCCTAACCAATCGCATCAAAATGCGACAGAAAATCACTAATCAGCTATGTAACACTACACCTCGACAAGGTCGACAAACATAGCACGAATACTAAATAGTACCTATCTGAAATGACAGAGGGCTACAACTGGTTTTGAAGAAAACCTTTAACGTAATGAACTTAATATCGTTGTATAATCTAGTGATTTGAAAAGGTGTGGTTTAAGCTCCACTTTAAAAATCGAGTAGTTTTCAAAACAAACCAAGTGGGTTGTAGTATATGCTAGTTTTGCTAAAGAGGTCATTCCCGGTGAAGGGATCTAGGCTCTTTCCTCATCGAATGAAGTGCTGGATATTCGTAATTTAATACCGCTATGTAAAGCAAGAACTTGAGCTACCTTTTTGAAAAATTTGATTCTACAACATCTTTTAGATTTCTTCTCTTTTCATTAATCTTATTAATAACGTCCCATCATTTATGTTTCTTAAATACCACAGAAGAAACGAAAATAAAACACACATATTTCCATCCGCATTCACCACAGGGACCCGGGTCTTCACCATAAGGTCACTTAACTTATGGCAGGGCGGGGTCAGGACTAGCGCGGATGCAAAACATATATAGTGTCTACTAATATATCATATATATAAGTAACATTTGTCTCACGCAGTTATATGATCACATCACATCACAGAAACAGCAGAAGTAGATATATGAAATATAGGATATATTAGGAGGTCTGTGTTTTAGATTAAGCCAGTACTGAAAAACATGGATTCCACGGTCGTGATGAATAGCCAAGCCCACACCCCTAGACCCCTACGAAAGCGGCAAGAAAACCTTCCAATTCTAGAGTTAGGCGGCCGGTCTTAACTCCTCGAGATGTCCTCCCACTGGACTCTAGAACCCGGTTACTTGTGCTCCCTTCCTTGGGTCTATCCTAATGCAGAAAAGTAAATAATATACATCAATTGGAGACAACAACCTCAACCCGGAAGTGTCCCAATAAAAGAATATTACATACAAATATTTACATGAATGAAAATTGAAAAACTCTCATCTCACGTAAAATCCCCGGCTATTTAATCACAATGATCTAATATAACATATCGATAACAACTTGATAACATCACATGTCATCAACGTAAGTAGATATGCGTATCCCTAATGTCGTTGTTGTATAGCAACGAGATCGAGGATACTGCAACATATTACACATACGGTCGCAAAAAAGAAATGAAAATTACAATAATTAGAATCCGCATCATCTTTAGATATCATAAACCCGGATTATCATATATTCCGAATTTCATGCCTAACCCTATAAACCTTGCATTTAAGTCTCGAATTGAAAAAACTTTTCAAAATTAAAGTCGGGCAATTCAACAAGATTACCGATTAATGATTCGAAGGCTCGTCAGAAACTTTAGTAGATGGCCGCACCCCCGAGGCTGTCAACGAAGTGCACTTTGGCGGAACACCATGGCCGCGAGCACCCGAGTGGATGCTTTTGGCCATGGGGTTCTCCTATAGTCACTTGGTCGGGGTATTGGGGCGTGGCCGTCTGCTAGTGTCTCCTGGTGAGTATTCGCGTACGATACGATATTACGACAGAGTTTCGATCCAAATCCAAACTCCATGGTAATCCATCATTTGAGAATAAAACACGAGATTTATAAATCGTTAACTAGTTTTCGCAAAACTAATCAATGTGGATTCCAAAAATTGTATCACATATCCAAAGCAATATAGATGACGTTAAACATTTCGATCGATATTTCAAAAAATAATAATTCACAGAGTCCTCAACCACTTGAGCCTCTTTAGAAATGTCCAGAAAACCCAGAATGTCAAAATGAAGCTGCAAAAGAAAAACGAGCTCTTAACTCCATGATTTTACGGCAGAACCGCGTACAATACATGGTATTGGCGGCGGTTCCATGGCCAAGTTATAGAGTTACATGTTCGTATTTCTTGATCCTTCATAGTTTTACCTACATGATTTTTGGAGCATTTTTAATTATGAAAATCTCAACTTTTTGAAAAAATGGACAGAAACTTGTAAAATATGGGTTTTAAAACGTCGATCGAACACTTTAATTTCGTCTAATACATTCCTAAGCCTCTAGATTGGCTCTCATACTATGAGAGTATGTCTTAGCACTTCTACTAGATTTCAATGAGCATCAAGTATGCAATATTAAAATTTTAGAGATCTAAGTATACTAAACAAAAAACAAACTAGAGAATTAGGGTTTTTTAAACTAGGCAAACAAGTTCTATACTAAGTGCAAAGAGTCTACAACCTTTGTAGTCTAGACCTTCACTTCTAAAGCTCCAAGTTGTAGTCCTTAGAACTCTTCTTAAGACTCCACTTGAAGGTTGGAACAAGCTTGCTCGTCATCTTCGTTGTCAAAGATGATCCACTTTAAAGTCTCTCTCACTCATGCTCACACTTCACTAATCAAGGTATTAGTGAAGTAAACAACCTAAACTAATGGGCTAGAATATTGTAGGTTGATAAAATTGGAATTTTTCTCACAAAAATTTCTTCTTTCTCTTTTCTTTTTCTCACCCTAGAAAATATCTAGTGGGAAGATGAAGAAGATGATGAGGATGAACTTTGATGAGTGTGAGAATAATCAACCATGGACCCAAAGTGATGGCATGAGATAAGATTAAGATAGAGAAAGATAAATATCTAAGTATAAAAAAAAACAAGAAGGTGAGTCATGGCTTCTCCATGCTTCTAAACCATGACTCATTCTTCTTATTTTATTAATACATAAATATAAATCTTTATTTTCGCATCTCCCCTCATGTGTGATTCTCATATATCCTAGTTCTATGTATCATCAACCATGATACAATATATATATATATACACATAATATATATATATATATATATATCACACACACACACACACACACACATATAAAGAGAAGAAAATCTTAAGTGAGCTTAATATTAGTTTATATATATATATATATATATATCAAATATATATCAAATTATTAAATCAACACTTGATTCAATAATCCGGTTATATCATATATAACCCGGCTAATATCAAATATATATATAACAAATTATTAAATTAACACTTGATTCAATAATCCGGTTATATCACATATAACCGGCTAATATTCAATATTAGTTATTAAATCAACACTTGATTCAATAATCCGGTTATATCATATATAATCCGGCTAATATCAAATATATATAAACATATATATAAATCAAATCATTGAATCAACACTTGACTCAATAATCCGGTTATATCATATATAACCAAGATGATATCATTTAACGCTGGATTAGAATACGGTATCATATACTCGTATTTAATCAACCTCCTGCACATATCTCCATACGTACCCTACTTCGTTTCGCTTGAGCTAGGAAAGCTCTATGTGGGACTCTAAAGACTCGTCTATACGCCAGCAGTATGTAATGATCACATCAGATACTTACAAACCATCAGCGGTACTAGCTGGACGTAACGGCTACCCGGTATTGAACGAATAGAAGATCAATAAGCAAATTTGTCCAAACTCTCGTAGAGTCTATAAGCAACACAAACCATACAGTCCGATCTCTTCGTCTGATATGTCGCATATCGAGTCTGGGAGGGTGGAATCTTCAGACCCACTAACATGATAAGTCATGCCGATGTGTGGCCTATAACCTTTCGAGAAACTACTGATAACACTAATCAGTAAATCTCATCAGTTCTGGCCAAGGACTTGGTGTTATAGCCAATCAAGCATAATGCAACATCAACTCCCAATACCGGGAGAGTCGAAACCCCTCCTATCGCTTACTGCCTCCATGTGACTCGGGACTGTACCCAAAATCCACCTGTTTGCACGACTCCTTTGAGACGTGGTAGGGAGAAAATCAAACCGCAATGGGAACTACACATGACATTATGAAGATCTTGGGTCTACAGAATAACATGTACAAGTGTCACCAAAGAACTGCTATCTGACGATAGGTATGGTACCATCTAGGAGTTCTCGGCGAGTCCTGTTCGGTGTACCCATTCTCTAATGAGCACATGTGTACAATCTTTGATGTCAAACACCAATGGTTATGGGATCAACCATCGCCCCATACAGGGTCAAAAAAGGTACATACTAGTCTACTTTGGAATATTGATGCCCTGTCTCGATATTCCCTCAACTAGGAACTGTTAAGGATGTGCTTGTGGACTACACAAGCCCTACTAGTATGATCTGCATCATAGTCCTGGTAGTCAGGCCAATATCTTAAGGGCTTTATCAACATGTATCAAAGAGACAATAAACTAAAACAAGTGTACATGTTAAGATAAAAAGAAACGAGATAGCATACTATCATGTCGAGCAAGAAAGTCCTCTATATATATGTCCAAGCATCCACTATAATATACAATAATGGCCTCTAGGGCATACATATTCCTAACAGTTGTTACTGGAAACTATCTAGAAATTACAAGCAAGTCAGTAGATATTACATGCAACTTAATAACTATAATCAAGTTAATAGATGTTGTATACGGGCAACTTAGTAGAAGTTACAGGCAAATGGTTAGAAGTTAGAGGCAATTACTCTGATGTTATACATATCTATATCAATCATGTTCATAGCCAAATCAGGTGTATTGAGGAGAAAGATTTGAGATTGTGCCTTATTCCAGGGAAGTAACAATTAGCCAAATATTGAGGATTCTATTATTCAACCATTGCGTTGTAGGCAACCATCGATTCTTTCTTCAATAGGTTCATCTTCCATAAGAATTCAATCGTCTTATATTGGTAACACAATGTCTCCATCAGATGCGCGCAAGTTTCGGCTTCCGAATTCTTCATACCAAGCTCCTTGAGCCAATATTTAAAATTCTGCTTCAAGTGAAGAATGCAAAATGAATGCAATACGGTAGGAAAGCACATCCTAACCGCTTCTTTGATTCACTTGTCGGAGTCTAATATAAACACAATGGTATGCGACGGGTAGTAGGCTCTAGGACCATCAAACAACACGGCTCTCAACTAAACTAAAAACCATGTCCAATTTGTGGTGTTCTCTTGATCGTAAATAGTGAAAGCTAACAGAAACAAACTATTATTTCCGTCATAAGCTGTCACTACCAACAGAAGGCGTTTTGCACTGTTCTTGATGAATGCTCCATCATGAAATATGAGAGACCGACAACCATTTAAAAACCCGTCAATACAAGCACCATGGCTAACAAATAGTCTCATATGTAAGTCGATGCCGCGCACCCCGTGGGTTTGCGGTGGGGCGGAATAGGCAAAAAACGATTTTTTTTCAAACTTCGCAACACCGACTAAACTCCAGGATCTTAACTTGAACATTAACTAGCTAACTACTAGAGGTTTAACTACTATGAAGAAAGTTATACCTCCTAGTATCAAGTCCTTCGGGTCTTCTTGTTCTCCTCCTTGGATCGTCTTAAGCTCCTCGAAGTGTACGGATCGCGCTTGATCGTCGACCTCCTCAAGTCAAAGACGATCCACCCGAGAGTCTATAGTTCGAGCTCCAACCTCAATACCGAGGTAACTAGGATACCTAGTTCGCTAAACTAGATATCCTAGAGGATGTAGAGAGTGACGATGGATTGATTTGTTTCAAAATACTCTAGGTTTCTCAACACATAAGACTTTTAGGGTTGAGGAAGAAGGAGAGAGCTTGGAGGAGAGAGGGTATTGAAGATAATAATGATATGAATATGGCTAATTGTGAAGACTATGAAGCAAATAATTCACCGCAAAATATCTCAATGCACCATGTCTCAATAGTCATCCATGAGTCACCAAGTAGCCATGCTTCATTTATGTACTTAAAAACACCTCATACATCCACCTCATTATCTATTTAACAAAATGGATTAATCAACAATAGGGTGTCTTCTTCTAGAAGCACATTTGCATAATTGCAAAAATACCCCTCACCGTATATACATAACCATATCCGTATTCCGAAAAATACTAATACAATGAGATGAAAATAATCTAATAATCTAATACTAGTTTCCGGCTTAAACCAAAGCCCACTAGTATTATCTGTCCGAATCATGATTCGTGCACAAGTACACGTATACGATCGAACCTTGCCGTAAAACCATACGGCCTCTACATCATTTCGCTCGAAGCAGGGAAACCCTCTGTGTGGGACTCTAAAGTCTCGACGGTACGCTGGCAGTGGGTTTAACCACAAGCACGTCAGCGGTACGAGCTGCACGTAACGGCTATCAAGGTATTTGTCGATAAGATGGCCGATGAGCAAACTCATCTGAACTCTTATTGAACCTATCTGTGACAATCTTCGTACAGTGCGGTCTGTTCGTCTAAGAGTATCGCAAATCGGGCCTAGGGGCGGTAACCGTCAGACCCCTAATAGCGCAATAAGTCGTGCCGGGATAGAGCCTAAAACACCCTGAGAAACTACTAGAGTACCTACCAGTAAATCTTGCTTGCCCTGGCCAGGGACTTTGTGTAATGGCTTTCCAAACACAACGCGATATCAACCCCCAATACCGAGAGAGACGAATCCTATCTAACCGCTACTGCCTTCAAGTGCTTCGGGATTTCACCCAACTACTACTTGTTTGCAAGACTCCTTTGAGCCGTGGTAGTGTAGTAATCTAAGAATAGTGGGAACACACTCGAGGTGAAATAGCGATATCAAGTCAGCGGACTAAGATGTACTCATGTCACCTCGGTTCTGCTACCCAACGATACGTATAATACCAACCGGTAGTTCCCCACGAGTCCTATCCAGTATACTCATAACCTAATGAGCACCTGCATACTATCACCAGTACGACATACTAATAGCTATGGGACAGACTATCCCCCCTGCTGTGATGAGAAGCATATACACTAGTCTACTCTGGAATATCGATGCCCCGTCTCGATAATTCTATCACTAGGGACCTGTATAAGGATGTGCTTATAGACTACCCAGCCCCCACTAGTGTGACTGTCATCACAACGCTTGTAGTCAAGCAAAGATCCTAAAGGCTCTACCAATATGAATAAGTGATATGCTAAAAGAAACATATACACATATTGAAGTAGAATCAAACCAAGTAGCATACAACCATATTGAGCAAGACTGTTAATATATCTGTGTATATCCCAATCTTCCAAAATGTAATATACAAACCAGTATGATACAATAATGGCCTCTAGGGCATATATCACTAACAATCTCCCACTTGCACTAAGGCCATGTATTGGCATATCGCAGACCTATCATCTCGAATAGCCTCTAGAACTGCGTCTGGGGGATGGCCTTTGTGAGTGGATTTGCAGTGTTGTTCTCCGTATCTACTCTCCGCACCTCGATCTCCCGGCGATCAACGATCTCCCTGATCAAGTGATACCGCCTCAAGATGTGTCTGGACTTCTGATGGGACCTAGGTTCCATCGCAAAAGTTATAGCCCCGTTGTTTTCACAATACAGCGGTATTGGATCAACAAGGGATGGAACCACCTAAAGTTCTATTATGAACTTCCTTATCCAGACTGCTTCTTTCACGGCGTCACATGCAGCGATATACTCCGCTTCCATCGTCGAGTCAGCAACGGTGTCCTTCTTGGAGCTCTTCCAACAGACCGTCCCTCCATTGAGGGTAAAGACATAACCCGACATGGATTTGGATTCATCCCTGTCACTTTGGAAGCTAGAGTCAGCAAAGGCCTCAATCTGGAGGTCTTTTCCGCCGTACATTGTAACGCCTTAGATTTCGGTTAGTACTAGTTCATACGTTAATGCGGGTTTACTGTAAAAAGTTTACCAATTCGGGTTCCTCACATTTTATAACATTTAATTAATAATTTTATTATTATTTGTTATGGCATGCATACACGTGTGCACGTTAATGTGAGGCTTTGTTTGTGCTAATCTAGTTCTTAGCAACCATGAGACTTAACCATTAATCTAATCTTTGTTTTAATCCTTTTGCTTTAACCCTAATCCTTAATCCTTTTCCCTAGATCTTTTGTGTGAGAAGATATTTCTTTTGGAGTGAGAAAGTTGCATGATGAGGTGTGTGTGAAAGCATTAATGGTGCTTTAATGCAAGGTGCACTCACCCCTTAATCTCACCTCCCTCTCTCTTTATCATTCACACTCTCTCATTTCTCTATCTCTTTTATTCTCTCATTCCTTTCTTTCCCTAAACTGAACACTCTCATTTTCCTTCACAATCCATCACAAATATTCACAAAAAACTCACAAAAATCACTTCTTTTACCATCTTTTGCCTCTTGGAAGCGTTGGAGCTCGCAAAGCTTGGATCTTTGAGTTCTTTTGTGTAGATAATGATCTCTAGCTGTTTTTTATATTGTTTTAGTGTTGGGTAGTCTTGTAGTTTAGTTTAGAACGTTTAAAGTTAAGTTTTTGTGCAATATCGTATTTTTAGTGTCAATATATAACATCTGTGATCTGCTGTGACCCGGAGAGTTTACTAGAAAACCAAACAATATAGTTTTGTTCTACCTAAGACCATAGGACATCACCTGGAGCACGAACCCCTGGAGCTCGGACTCGGCCGGCGACTTGAAGGGGAATTCCGACGACCTCGGCTTGGTGGGAGAGTTGGGGTTTGGGTTTTTGTGGGTAGGTTTCTACTTTGGTTTAGGTGTGTTTGGTCTTGTTTTAGTGTTGAGTTTTCTCTGTATACAAAATCTGGGATCACCTAGGTAGTGTCTTGTGTTACGTCTAAGAGAGATACGTTATACGACACGGATCGTGCACTTTGTGTGATTTTGCTCTTGGGTTGGTTTTGTCGTGTCTCTATGCACGTTAGCCACAATACGAACACTTGAGAGTATGTTTTGTGTTGTTGCGTCGGTCAAATGTAGTTTGTATGTGTTTTGGGTCTATTGCTAATATATATCTGTTATATTGTTTTATGTTATAGGATCGCAGGTGGGGACTTCGGACGCTGCGACGAAGGGAAAACAGGTGGTAGGCTTCACTTAGCCGGGAGCGTTGGTGAGTAGATTTAACATCTACAGAGGAATCGCTCGCATGGCGTTATGCGTCTGGGCTAGAGATGACTTGACTTGTCGCATATTTTATTTAATATTTAGAGTTGCGCATACACCTTATTACTTAGTTACTTGTTGTGCTTGGACTAGTACCCTTAGGACACTGCACTATTATTGACGGCTCATGTTGCACGAGCACGGATTATATGCCATGCATACCGTCAATAATTGCCATGTTACGCACAACACACATACCTATATAATATTGTTTGGTTAGGGACATTGAGACATTGATTCATATTTCTTTATGCATATGACATATAGCATACATGTATACCTTGCATACATACTTTACTTATACCGGGGGGTATATTATATCATTACTGATAGGTGGATACCCATATTTTGCTTTACCTTTATGTTTACACTTATACATTGTTATAGCTATATGTTTACCTTACTTGATGTTATTTAGAATTGGAGAAATTAGGAACCACATAATATTTTATATTAACTTGTTGCAGTTAATTAGCGACTTTTTTACTGTTTTATATATTATATTCATGGATTTTCGCATTGAGATATGGATTTTTCATGATGTTTTCTGGATTTGAAGACCGTGGTAGTTTCATGAAATTATGCATTATTTGAAAAAAACACGATTTCTCTTGATATGATATTTCAGCATCCACCATGAGATTTATCTGTTCTGATATATATACTCCATGCGAGAAGCGTCGTGGGCCGTATGAGGGTACATGGTGGGGCCCGGAGGTACCCGGGGAAAGAGTCGATGTAACATGCCCATGAGCCTGGCAGGGGAACCATACCATCCAGTGACATTACCAATGACTCGGCGGTTATCGTGGGGATACCGACGGGGGTCATGTGCGTATGGATACGTCGAGAGGCGAGGGTTAGGGCTAGGCACTCGAGCTTTCGGTATAGCGTATTATACGTACCTATCAGGGTGCCAGTCGTGGTGACAGCATCTGATAGATCAGCATTTCTGTGTCGTGTCGAGGCTTAACACATTGTTTTCATGATATTTTACTCCTAAGTATATATAACAGTGGAATGGAACGCTGTTATATATATATATATATATATATATATATATATATATATATTAGTGGAATGGGACGCTAATATATATGTATACATATCAATTTATATACATCATCATATTTATTCATGCAAATATACCTAGGATATAAGAGATTCACTTGATATTGGATTTGGGACATTTGAGATTACTTGATATTGTACATAAAGGATATATGAGACTTACTTGATTTTGTACATTCAGGATATATGAGATTTACTTGATATTGTACATTCAGGATTTGTGAGACTTATATGATATGAGAGCCAATTTGGGGGCTGATTTGAGGAATTGGGATTTGGATTGTCTTGTTGGACTTTGGTCCTACCACGATGTCAGGATTCCGTGGAAATGACATGTTTCACCCCATACTCCACATTTATTGTTTATGCACTGCTTCCTGTATTACTGGTACCTGTTAGCGTACCTTTCATGACTGTTGCATTTACATACTTCATTTTATATGCATTGTTTCATGTGTTAGTTGTACCTGCTAGAGTACCTTTCATGACTGTTGCATATATACATTTTCATATCATCATTGCATGATTATTGCATACCGATTGTCATATTATTGCTTCATGTATTTGTAGTACCCGTTAGTGCACCTTTCATGACTATTGCATTCATATGACCTGTTACTGCTTTTAACCTACATATGTTAGATTCGCACTGTACGTGCATACTTGCGCCACAGTTTGTTTTGCAGGTTGTTTCCCCAGAGTAGTCGAGGCAGGCTATTTATCTATCTAATCATCTTTTGCTGGGATACCGCATCGGCTCACAGTGTGTTGTTTTGCTTTCGGTGGGTTTTGTGGTTATTCGTGTCGTATTGTATATTCGTTGTATCCTTATACTCTCCATCTCCTACTTTCATCTTGACTTGGAGACTAGATGTGAGGACGATATTGTATGTTATTTTGAGACTTGGATGTCTTTTATGCAGTTTTACTTCTATCGTCTTTTATTTCTTCGCTACGGCGTCGTATATCTGTTGTGGTGGTTGTTTTCCGCCTTTGGGCGTGTTTTTGCTTCCGTTTGGGGATGCTTTACTTATATTTATGTTGTACCCATTTTTGGGGCTGGTTTTTTTACAAAGGAGGTGCTGCCAAAATGTTGAAGGAATTTTTATAAGGGGGGAGATTGTAACGCCTTAGATTTCGGTTAGTACTAGTTCAGAAGTTAATGCGGGTTTACTGTAAAAAGTTTACCAATTCGGGTTCCTCACATTTTATAACATTTAATTAATAATTTTATTATTATTTGATATGGCATGCATGCACGTGTGCACGTTAATGTTAGGCTTTGTTTGTGCTAATCTAGTTCTTAGCAACCATGACACTTAACCATTAATCTAATCTTTGCTTTAATCCTTTTGCCTTAACCCTAATCCTTAATCCTTTTCCCTAGATCTTTTGTGTGAGAAGATATTTCTTTTGGAGTGAGAAGGTGGCATGATGAGGTGTGTGTGAAAGCATTAATGGTGTTTTAATGCAAGGTGCACTCACCCCTTAACCTCACCTCCCTATCTCTTTATCATTCACACTCTCTCATTTCTCTCTCTCTTTTATTCTTTCATTCCTTTCTTTCCCTAAACTGAACACTCTCATTTTCCTTCACAATCCATCACAAATATTCACAAAAACTCACAAAAATCACTTCTTTTACCATCTTTTGCCTCTTGGATGCCTTGGAGCTCGCAAAGCTTGGATCTTTGAGTTCTTTTGTGTAGGTAATGATCTCTAGCTCTTCTTTATGTTGTTTTAGTGTTGGGTAGTCTTTTAGTTTAGTTTAGAACGTTTAAAGTTAAGTTTTTGTGCAATATCGTATTTTTAGTGTCAATATATGACATCTGTGATCTGCTGTGACCCGGAGAGTTTACTAGAATACCAAACAATATAGTTTTGTAGTACCTGAGACCATAGGACATCACCTGGAGCATGAACCCCTGGAGCTCGGACTCGGCCGGCGACTTGAAGGGGAATTCCGGCGACCTCGGCTTGGTGGGAGAGTTGGGGTTTAGGTTTTTGTGGATAGGTGTCTGCTTTGGTTTAGGTGTGTTTGGTCTTATTTTAGTGTTGAGTTTTCTCTGTATACAAAATCTGGGATCACCTAGGTAGTTTCTTGTGTTACGTCTAAGCGCGATAGGTTATACGACACGGATCGTGCACTTTGTGTGATTTTCTCTTAGGTTGGTTTCGTCGTGTCGCTATGCACGTTAGCCACAATACGAACACTTGAGAGTATGTTTTGTGTTGTTGCGTCGGTCAAATGTAGTTTGTACGTGTTTTGGGTCTATTGCTAATATATATCTGTTATATTGTTTTATGTTATAGGTTCGCAGGCGGGGACTTCGGACGCTGTGACGAAGGGAAAACAGGTGGTAGGCTTCACTTAGCCGGGAGCGTTGGTGAGTAGGTTTAACATCTACAGGTGAATCGCCCGCATGGCGTTATGCGTCTAGGCTAGAGATGACTTGACTTGTCGCATATTCTATTTAATATTTAGAGTTGCGCATAGACCTTATTACTTAGTTACTTGTTGTGCTTGGACTAGTACCCTTAGGACACTGCACTATTATTGACGGCTCATGTTGCACGAGCACGGATTGTATGCCACACACACCGTCAATAATTGCCATGTTACGCACAACACACATACCTATATAATATTGTTTGGTTAGGGACATTGAGACATTGATTCATATTTCTTTATGCATATGACATATAGCATACCTGTATACCTTGCATACATACTTCACTTATACCGGGAGGGGTATATTATATCATTAATGATAGGTAGATACCTATATCTTGCTATACCTTTATGTTTACACTTATACATGGGTATAGCTACATGTTAATCTTACTTGATGTTATTTAGAATTGGAGAAATTAGGAACCGCATAATATTTTATATTAACTTGTTGCAGTTAATTAGCGGATTTTTCTTTATATGCTTACTTTACTGTTTTATGTTTATATATTATATTCATGGATTTTCGCATTGAGATATGGATTTTTCATGATGTTTTCTGGATTTGAGGACTGTGGAAGTTTCATGAAATTATGTATTATTTGAAAAAACCCGGTTTCTCTTGATATGATATTTCAGCATCCACCATGAGATTTATCGGTTCAGATATATATACTCCATGCGAGGAGCGTCGTGGGCCGTATGAGGGTACATGGTGGGGCCCGGAGGTACCCCGGGGCAAGAGTCGATGTAACATGCCCATGAGCCTGGCAGGGGAACCATACCATCCGGTGACATTACCAATGACTCGGCGGTTATCGTGGGGATATCGACGGGAGTCATGTGCGTATGGATACGTTGAGAGGCGAGGGTCAGAGCTAGGTACTCGAGCTTTCGGTATAGCTTATTATACGTACCTATCATGGCGCCAGTCGTGGTGACAGCATCTGATAGATCAGTATTTCTGTGTCGAGGCTTGACACATTGTTTTCATGATATTTTACTCCTAAGTATATATAACAGTGGAATGGGATGCTGTTATATATGCATATATATATATATATATATATTAGTGGAATGGGACGCTAATATATATGTATACATATCAATTTATATACATCATCATATTTACTCATGCAAATATACCTAGGATATAAGAGATTCACTTGATATTGGATTTAGGACATTTGAGATTACTTGATATTGTACATAAAGGATATATGAGACTTACTTGATTTTGTACATTCAGGATATATGAGATTTACTTGATGTTGTACATTCAGGATTTGTGAGACTTATATGATATCAGAGCCAATTTGGGGGCTGATTTGAGGAATTGGGATTTGGATTGTCTTGATGGACTTTGGTCCTACCACGATGTCAGGATTCCGTGGAAATGACATGTTTCACCCCATACTCCACATTTATTGTTTATGCACTGCTTCCTGTATTAGTTGTACCTGTTAGCGTACCTTTCATGACTGTTGAATTTACATACTTCATTTTATATGCATTGTTTCATGTGTTAGTTGTACCTGTTAGAGTACATTTCATGACTGTTACATATATACATTTTCATATCATCATTGCATGATTATTGCATACCGATTGTCATATTATTGCTTCATGTATTTGTAGTACCCGTTAGTGTACCTTTCATGACTATTGCATTCATATGACCTGTTACTGCTTTTAACCTACATATGTTAGATTCGCGCTGTACGTGCATACTTGCGATTACCTGCATATCTTATTTACTATTCACGAGTTGGAAACTCACCCCCGTTGTGCCACAGTTTGTTTCGCAGGTTGTTTCCCCAGTGTAGTCGAGGCAGGCTATTTATCTATCTAATCATCTTTTGCTACGGATACTGCATCGGCTCACAGTGTGAAGTTTTGCTTTAGGTGGATTTTGTGGTTATTCGTGTTGTATTGTATATTCGTTGTATCCTTGTACTCTCCATCTCCTACTTTCATGTTGACTTAGAGACTAGATGTGAGGACGATATTGTATGTTATTTTGAGACTTGGATGTCTTTTATGCAGTTTTACTTCTATCGTCTTTTATTTCTTTGCTACGGCGTCGTATATCTGTTGTGGTGGTTGTTTTCCGCCTTTGGGCGTGTTTTCGCTCCCATTTGGGAAGGCTTTACTTATATTTATGTTGTACCCATTTTTTGGGCTGGTTTTTTTTACAAAGGAGGTGCTGCCAAAATTTTGAAGGAAATAAAGTTGGACTTTTAAAGAATTTGGATTGAGATTTCAAATGTTTTAAAACTTCTATTAATTCTTACTACTTTTGATGGTTTATATTGCTGGGCTTTCGGCTTACTTAAATTGCGTTACGCCTATAGACGTTGCGTAGTTTAAGGGCCGTCACGTGCCAATTTCGAGTCATGACATACACGAAGAACATCTCCTTAGTCCTTCTCAGGTACTTGAAAATGTTCTTTACTGCTAACCAGTGCTTCTACCCTGGGTTTGACTGATACCGCATTACAACGCTCAGTGCGTAAGCTACATCTGGTCTGGTACACAGCATCGCATACATTATAGAGCCTACCGCAGAAGCCTACGGTATAATAGACATGCGATCCTTTTCCAATCAGTCTTGGAAGATATCTCTTTAGAGAGGGCGATTCCGTGACAAGCCGGTAAATTACCGCGCTTTGAATCTTCCATACTAAATCTTTTCAGTATGGTGCTGTTGTACCTGGGCTGTGAAAGTCCCAACATCCTCTTAAAACTATCACGAGAGATCTAGATCCCCAGAATATAGGAGGCATCTCCCAGGTCTTTAATGGAGAACCTTTGTGACAATCCTTTGACTGATTGTAGCATAGGAATGTCATTTCCTATCAAGAGAATGTCATCCACGTACAAGACGAGGAATACAACAATTCTTGCTACAATCTTAATATAGATGCATGGTTCATATGGATTTTTGATAAAGTCAAATTCTTTGACCATCTCATCAAAAAAGATGTTCCAACTCTGCGATGCATACTTTAATCCATAAATAGATTTAAGCAACTTACACACTTTCTCGCTGCTCCCACTCTGAATGAAACCCTCTGGCTGTCCATATAGACGCACTCTTCCAAATTTCCATTTAAAAAAGCGGTCTTTACGTCCATCTGCCAAATCTCATAATCGTGGAAGGCAGCAATGGGAAGAAGGATCCGAATGGATTTGAGCATAGCCACTGGAGAAAAGGTTTCGTCATAGTCCAAACCGGGTCTTTAACGAAATCCTTTTGTAACAAGTCTAGCCTTATAGGTTTCAATATGTCCATCTACATCAATCTTCTTTCTGAAGATCCATTTGCAGCCTACAGGTTTTACCCCTTCTGGAGAAATGTCCAAAGTCCATACATTGTTGGTGTATATGGATTCCATCTCGGTTCGCATTGCATCCAGCCATTTTACCGAGTCTCCACTTTGAATGGCTTGCTGGAATCTAGTTGGCTCATCATTGTTAATGATGCAATCCTCTCTATCCCCGTCTATGAGAAAACCGTAGTATCTCTCGGGCGGATGAGACAGCCTACTACTCCTGCGGAGTGGCGCGGGGATATCCTGTTCTTTTGAAACTTCTGGTTCCACCATGCTTTCAGTAATAGATTGTGGTTCTGGAATTTCTTCCAATTCTATTGTGCTCCCACTTATCTCTTTTTCTAAAAATTGAGTTTCCAAGAAGTGGGCATGATGAGAAACAAAAACCTTTTGTTTCTCTGCGTAATAGAAAAGATACCCCATGGAGTTCTTTGGGTATCCCACAAACTTACACGGTACCGAGCGTGCCTCGAGCTTGTCCGCATGTTGCTTTTTAATAAAAGCTGGACATCCTCATATCTTCAGATACTGAAGATAGGGTTTCTTCCAACTCCACATCTGATATGGTGTGGTAGGCACAGTCTTGGTAGGAACCTTGTTCAAAAGATATGCAGTTGATTCTAGTGCATAGCCCCAGAAGGATCACGGTAACTAAGCGTTACTCATCATGGAACGTACCATATCCAATAAGGTTCTATTCCGCCTTTCCGATACACCATTGTGTTGTGGTGTGTATGGAGGAGTAAGCTGAAAGAGAATTCCATTCTCTTTTAAGTAATCCAGGAACTCGGCACTTAAGTATTCACCACCTCGATCAGATCTCAGTATCTTGATACTTTTGCCGGGTTTTTTTTCCACTTCATTCTTGGAATTTCTCAAAGACCTTAGATTTATGTTTCATCAAGAAGACATGTCCATACTTAGAGAAATCATCCGTAAAAGTAATGAAATAGGAATAACCACTTCTTGCATATGTAGACATTGGACCATACACGTCGCTGTGTATAAGTCCTAAGAGCTCGCTCGCTCTTACTCCGTGTCTAGTGAATGGAGTCTTTGTCATCTTTTCTTTGAGACATGATTGACAAGTTGCATAAGACTGATATTCGAACGGATCCAAATATCCCTCTTTATGTAACTTGGTCAGCCATGTTTCATTGATGTGACCCAGTTTACAATGCCATAAGAAAGCTTGATTTAATTCTGGAGACTTTCTTTTGTGTATGTTCTGGACGTTGAAAACTTGTAGTTGGTTTAATACATATATACCGCTGTTTAGTATACCGAACCAAATCAAATCATGATTAAGGTGGATGTTTACGACATCGCTTACAAATGTAAAATCATAACCTTCTTTAGATAAAAAAGATACAGAAATGGTATTACAAGTCAAACTAGGTACAGAAAAACAGTTGCGCAAAACCAAAATATGTCCACTTATCAATCTTAAGTGATATTCCCCTATGGACACATCATCCACGCACGCTCCGTTAGCAACCCTGAGGGTCATATCATCCTCCTTCAAAACTCTACGGCTTCTCAGTGCCCGCAAAGAATTACAGATATGAGATCTTGATCCGGTATCCAATACCCAGGAAGTAGAGTTGATTGACTGACAGTTTTCAATCACAAACACACCTAAAGCCGAAACCACAACGTTCTTCATACCCTGGTTCTGGGCTTTCCAGGCCCTGCAATCTTTCTTCCAATGGCCCTTCTTGTGACAGTAGAAGCATTCTTCCTTCCCTACCGTCGGCCCCCAACTTTTGCCTTGCCCCTTCCCTCTACCTTACTAACACCGCCTTTCGGCTTAGTGGGGGCCTTCTTCTTCTTCCCCTTGGCTTTCGCCTTGGATCTAGAAGAGGAAGATCCCCCAACAAGCAGAGCGGGTGCCTCCCTGGACAACTGCTGGATACCCTCAGCTCTCCTCAACATGTTGAGGAGTTCTTGAAGTGTAACTTCCTTCCCTTGAATGTTGAAATTCAAGATAAACTGGGCGTAGGTAGAGGAGAGGGATTCTAGAATCAAGTCTGTATACAGCTCGTTCTCCAATGTGGTCCCCAGATCCGCGAGCTCTTCAATCAAGCTGATCATCTTAAATACGTAGCCCCCTACAGATGACCTGATATCCAACCTCGCTTGAAATAATTTCTTCGAGATCTCGTATCTTGCGATACGAGATTGCTCTCCATATAAATCTTTGGTATAGAGGAAGAAAGATTCAAGATCCATCTTCCCATGCGCCTCCGTTGTTCATTATCCATAGAGGCCAGCATGAGGCACTTGGCTTTCGCACTGTCAATTTCCCATGTCTTACGGATCTCTTTATCCGCGACGCTGGAATCTAGACCTGGGACGGCGGAGGCTTTAGTAGCAAGAAGATAGCCTAGTTTGTCATATGTTATGGCTATCTGGACATTCCTAAGTCAATCTTTATAGTTTGGCCCCGTCAATATGTTTTTATCTAAAAGTAACTTAAGGCTGGTCATCTTGGTCGCTGCAATTAGGAGAGAGAGAAGAAACACTTTAGCATGATGCTCTTGTAAGTTTAGATTGGTTTTTAGTTTATCGAAACAGGATGGCTCCTACTGTTTATCGAATCCTTCCTCAAACCATAAAAGAAGAATTAGTCAGGATTAATCTCACCCTACAATACTTGCTTAACCTTTCAGCCAGGCTGGTGTTGGTATTTCGAGGGAGGTTTTCCAACGCTTTCGCGAAGTTCCTTAATTATATAACCTCTTTTCCCTAGAGGCGTAGCCCCGCTAACACCGTTCTAGACACCTACTTGGTTTATAGCATTGATCGTTTAGTGAAAAAATCTCCTGAGGAGTAGCAGATACTCGCAGTAGGATCGGGATCCAAATATCATTGTGTGATAACCTTGAAGGAATCCTACCAAAATTATCACACTCCAAATGGTATGCAACGCTAGCAAGATTCAGTTTCTTTAGAAACTCCCGATGTGGATTTTTGCACCAAGCACTTATTGAAACACGAAAAGTTATATGTATGCCCTAGAGGCTATTATTATACATATGATGTATATTATAGTAGATGCTTGGATATATATAGGGAGGACTTTCTTGCTCGACATGATAGTATGCTGGTTATCCTTGTCTTAACATGTAGACTTGTATTCTGATACTGTCTTGCTCTCACATGTTGATAAAGCCCTTAGGATATGTACTTGACTACCAGGACTATGATGGAGATCATACTAGTGGGGCTACGGTAGTTCACAAGTACATCCTTTAATTGTTCCTAGTTGAGGGAATATCGAGACAGGGCATCGATATTTCAGAGTAGACTAGCGTACACACTTCTTGACCTATATGATGGGCGATGGATGATCTCACATCCATTGGTGTTTGAAATCAAAGATGGTATACGGGTGCTCAGTGGAGCCTGGGTACACTGAAGGACTCGCCGAGAACTCCTATGTGGTAGTATACCTATCGTCAGATAGCAGTCCTCTGGTGACACTGGTACAGATTAGTATGTAGACCCAAGATCGTCATAGAGTCTTGTGCGGCTCCCACTGTGCTTTGATTTCCTCCCTACCACGCTCAAAGGAGTCGTGCAAACAGGTGGATTTTGGGTACAGTCCCGAGTCGCATGGAGGAAATAAGCGATAGGAGGGGTTTCGTCTCTCCTGGTATTGGGGGTTGATGTTGCGCTATGCTCGATTTGGTATAACTGGAAGTCCCTGGCCAGGTCTGCTGCCGAGATTTACTGATAAGTGTTATCGGTAGTTTCTCGAACCGTTATAAGCCAGACATCAGCATGACTTATCACGTTACTGGGGTCTGAAGATTTCCACCCATAGACATGATATGTGACATATCAGACAAAGAGACCAGACTATACGGTAGTGTTACTGATAGGCTTCATGGAGACTATGGATAGGCTTGCTTGTTGATCTTCATATCGCTCAATACCCGAATAGCCGTTACGTCCAGCTAGTACCGCTGACGGCTTGTAGGTGACTGATATGATCATCACCTACTGCCGGCGTATTGACGAGTCTTTAGAGTCCCACACAGAAGTTCCCTGGTTCAAGCGAAACGAAGTAGGACACATATGTGATATGTGTGCGGGCCTAATTAAATCCAGTATGTGATACCGTATTGTAATCTGGCAGTCATCTGTCATCGGTGCGGTTATATGTGATTTAACTAGATTGTCGAATCAAGTGTTGATTCGATAATGTGATATACATATAATTGATATTAGCTGGTCATAAGTTATATAACCGGATTATTAAATCAGGTGTTGATTTAATAATGTGATATAAATTATATGTGATATAATTATATCTTAACTAATATCATTAGCTCACTAATTATTCTTCTTTATATATATATTAATATATATATATATATATATATATGATATATAAATATATAATAATGAAGCATGGCATTTAAATTTCTATTTTGTGAAAATAGAAATGAGGTGTAAAGTGGAAGCATGGTTCCAAGCGTGGGATTTTCTATTGTTTATTCTTCTTGACTCACTATTCAAGCATGGTTGCAATTTTATATTGCATAATTCCATGCTTGAATGAGTGAGGGGTCAAGAGTTGCCATTCATTCTATCTCATTCTCAACACTTAGCAAAATTCTTGAGTTGCTCCAATAGTTGCTTTCTAGCTTCTTCTTCCTCCTCTTGTCATGGCTCAAGCTTCAACCCTCACATGTGATGTGAATCATGAAGCTTGAACACAAACTAGTGAGCTTATCATATCCCCTACTTCATCATCCCACACTAAACTAGCAATTTAGTGTGGTTTGTTTCATACACTAAAGAAATTTAGTGTAGAGTTACCTTGATCTAGAGGAACTTCGGGTGGATCGTCTTTAGCGCGAAGACAACGAAGGAGGCCCGTTCAAAGTCTCAAGAGAAGCCTAGTGAAGTCGCGGGACTACTACACGGAGCAAGTGAAGAGAAGGACCGTCTACAAAGGTTGTATTCTTATTCTCTTAATGTAAAAGTAGTTTTCATTTGGTATTATCACAGCCAAGATAAAGATTTAGACAATGTTTGTTAGATTACGAAACCGAAACTGCTCCGAAACTTGAAAACGGCATGGACGATGCCTCCCGAAACCTTTCGGTCATGCTAGGGAAGCTTACAGTGTTATCAGAGACAAGCTAAAGATTTAGAAAATATTTGTTTGATTATGAAACCGAAACTGCTCCAAAACTTGAAACACGAAAACACAATTTCTGTCAATTTTTAAAAGAGCTCTAAAATTTTTTTAAACAACTGCAGAATATTGTATATGACATTATATAAACATAGAAGAAATTTGAACCCAAATGGCCGGATTTTGGCCGAGCACATACACTCAAAATCCGAGCAGGCCGGCCCATTTAGTGTTTTCTGGGTTCAAATTTTTTTTGTGTTCTGGTCTCTGGATTTTGGTGTTTCAGGTGTTGTTTGTTTTTGCTAAAATTTCATGAGATGTTAATTTTCTATAAAGGCAACTCGGAGTGTTTCGTAGTCGTAATTCTAACTTTATTTCGGATTATTTAGACGGTATTAAAAAGTTCGAACGGATATTAAATACCAACTTTAACCCTTACCGGAAAATTTTCCAAGAGTTGGATTTTTTCCGAGTTAAATAACATTCAAATATCGTGCAAGCGATACTGTGGACCCTCTAGAAGAACAAAACCTTAACTTGATTATGTGACCGTCAGAACCGCCACTAAACCCTAGGGTCTGTGGTAGTTCAGCAGTGCCACATGTGAGGCATTGGTTGACCCTTCTACGGCTGGTTCATAGGAGTTGTGGCATGTACTGAGTATTTTTAAACTACGCTCAAGTGTTGAGCTTTTTGGGAAATTTTGGGTGTTTGTTGATTCGATCGGAATGTTTAACATCGTCTAGCTATTTTGATGACATGTGATGTTATGTATTGCTTCAATATGTTATATTGGATCGTCGTGTTTTGAATAGCCGGGGGTTTTATGTGAGATGGGAGTTTTTATTTTCATTCATGTAAAATTCATTGTATGTAATATTGTTTTATTGGGACACTTCCGGGTTGAGGATGATGTCACCATTGTTGTATATTATTTACTTTTCCGCATTAGGATAGACCCAAGGCGGGGAGCACAAGTAACCGGGTTCTAGAGTCCAGTAGGAGACCATCTCGAGGAGTCGAGTCCGGGTCTCCTAACATTAGAATTAGTAGGGTTGCTTGCCGCTCTCGTAGTGGTCTAGGGATGTGTGTTTGGCTATTCATCACGACCGTGGAATTCGTGTTTTATACTGGCTTAACTTAAAACACGGAATTCCTAATATATCCAATATTTCATATGTTATCTTCTGCTGCTGATATTCTGTGATGTGATCACTTTATATGCGTGAGACGAATGCTTTATTATTGTATATATGATATATAATAAATGTTGCTTATGTTTTGCACCCGCGCTAGTCCCGCCCCGCTATGCCGTTAGTTAAGTAACCTAACAGTGCATAACGGAACACTGTGGCAAATGCGGATGACATAAGCGTACATTGTATTTTCGTTTCTTCTGTGATGCTTAGGAAGCTTAATTGATGGGACTTCATTAATGAGATTAATGAAAGAAAAGAAACCAAAATGATTTTGTAGAATCAAATTTTTAAAAAGGGTAGCTCTAGTTTTTGCTTTGCATAGCGGTATTCCTTGTAGAATATCCATCACCTTATTCGATAAGGAAAGAGCCGAGATCCCTTCACCGGGAGTGACCTCTTTAGCGAAACTAGCAAATGCTACAACCCAGTCGGTTTTGTTTTTTATTTCCTTTTTTAGTTCTTGC
Organism: Agapanthus africanus; assembly: GCA_030015575.1. Taxonomy (NCBI): domain Eukaryota; kingdom Viridiplantae; phylum Streptophyta; class Magnoliopsida; order Asparagales; family Amaryllidaceae; genus Agapanthus; species Agapanthus africanus. The sequence continues at coordinate 745,075,124 of CM057339.1, read as the reverse complement.
TTTGCATAGTGGTATTCCTTATAGAATATTCATCACCTTATTAGATAAGGAAAGAGCCGAGATCCCTTCACCGGGAGTGACCTCTTTAGCGGAACTAGTAAAAGCCTCAAAAACACTCCTTTTCAAAATCACTCGATTCTGCAACGATATCAAGTTCATTACGCAAAAGGTTTTCTTAAAAACCTGACGTAGCCCTCCGTCATTTTAGATAAGTGTTATTTTAGTATTCGTGCTACGGTAGTTTGGCCTCCGTCAAGGTATAGTGTACGGTAGATGATTAGTACTTATCTGCAGCATGAGAAGCGATTGGATTAGGGTATTCGTACGACGTTGTTTGGCCTCCGTCAAGGGTCGTGCGGGTGGGTCTGATTCAATCAGGAAATGACGGGTTGAACTTGACTAGCGCCCTATGGGTAGTTTAGCCACCGTCAAGGTCATAAGACGCTTGGGGCAAAAGTATTATCGGGAATTTCAAGTGTTGAAATTTGCAATGAGATTGCATACCTTCTATGAGATAGTTGGATCCCGATACCCACTGCGAGTATGAGTTACTCCTGGGAGAGTTTTACACATCACAATTAGCCAATCAAGTAGGTGTCTAGAAAGGTGTTAACGGGGTTACGCCCCTGGGAAAATGAGGTTTATTTTAATTTGGTCCGTGTGAAAGCACGGGGAACCTCCCTCAAAGTATCGGCACTGGCCTGGATGAAAGATTGGCGAACTTGTAAGGTGTAATTAACCCCGGCTAGTCTTACCTTTTAGGGTTTGAAGGAATATTTGATGAAACAGTAGGAGCCGTCCTGATTAGATAAGATAATAACCAATCTTATATTGCAAAGAGCGCATGCTAACGCGTTACCTTCTCTCTCTCTCCAGGAAGCAACCAATGTCACGCCTTAATCAAAAAAATAATATGGATGTATTGACCGAACCCGCTTGTTATACTGAGCAGGGGAAAGTTGGTTCGGCTCCAACTTATAAGTGTTATAAGTCCGAGCAGGAAATAGGGACATATCCGGATTTCCATGCCACCCAAACAAAGAATAAGCATATTGATGCATCTTCTACGGGTGTGTTAGTTACTGAGAACTATTTCTCAGTACACTCTGCGTCCTGGGTATTAGATACCGGATCGGGATCCCATATATGCAATTTGTTGCATGGGCTAAGGAAAGGTAGAGAACTGGGAAAAGATGATCATTCTCTAAAAGTAGGGAATGGTGCAAGTGTTGCAGCCAAAGCAGTTGGTGAATATCACCTTGTATTGCCAACTGGGAATACATTGATCCTAAACGACTGTTATTACGTACCCTCTATGATATGCAATTTAATATCAATTTCTTTATTAGATAAAGAAGGATATAACTTTGTAGAAGAGAATAATGTTATGAACATTTACCTAAATCAAGTGTTGATTGGGTTTGGTGCGTTATGTAACGGATTATACGTTCTGAATCAAAACACGGTTTTTAGCGTACAAAACACACACAAGAGGAAAAGTTCAGAAATGAACGAATCCTTCTTGTGGCATTGTAGACTTGGTCAATCAATGCGACACGATTGGCTAAGTTACATAAGGATGTATATTTGAATACGTTCGAATTTTCATCGTATGACACTTGCCAGTCATGTCTCAAAGAGAAGATGACCAAAACTCTGTTTAGTGGACACGGAGAAAGAGTTACGGAACTCTTGGGACTGATATATAGTGATGTATGTGGTCACATGTCTACACATGTCAGGAATGGTTCCTCGTACTTCATTACATTCACTGACGATCTCTCAAGATTCGGTCATGTGTTCCTATTGAAACACAAGTCTGAAGCTTTTTGAGAAATTCCAAGAATATAAGCATGAAGTTGAGAACTAGACGGGAAAAGTATTAAAATCCTTCGATCTGATCGGGGAGGAGAATACTTGAGCACAGAATTCCGTGACTATCTAAAAGAGAAAGGGATTCTCTCTCACCTTACTCCTCCATATACACCACAGAACAACGGTGTATCGGAGCGGAGGAATCGCACCCTATTGGATATGGCGCGCTCTATGATGAGCACCGCTGAGTTACCTATTTCCATTTGGGGTTATGCGCTTGAGACAGCTGCATACCTATTGAATAGAGTTCTAACCAAATCAGTGCCTACCACTCCATATGAGATATGGAATGGGAAGAGGCCATATCTTAATTTTATCCAGATATGGGGTTCTCCGGCCTATGTGAAAACACAAAATCCGGACAAGCTCGAGGCAAGATCAGTTCTGTGCAAGTTTATTGGATATCCCAAACATTCGCGAGGGTATATCTTCTACCATTCTGAGAAACAAAAAGTGTTTGTTTCTCGACATGCCACCTTAGAAAGGGTTTTCTTATGAAAGAAATTATTGGCAAGGAGGTAGAACTGGAAGAAGTTCCAGCTACACAAACTGCAACAGATGATTTGGTGGAACCAGAGGATTCAGTAGTTCCCAACGAACCCCAGCCTCTCCGCAGATCTAGTAGGGTTCCTCATCCACCTGAGAGATACTATGGTTTTCTCATTGATGGTGGGAGCGAGGATTGCATCATGGAAGAAGATGACCCAACTAGTTTCGAGCAGGCCATCACGAGTGGGGACTGTGTGAAATGGCTAGATGCAATGTGATCTGAGATGGAATCCATGTACACCAACAAATTATGGACTTTGGAAGTTGCTGCCGAAGGGGTAAAACCCATTGGGAGCAAATGGATCTTTAAGAAGAAACTTGGTGTAGATGGAAAAGTTGAGACTTTCAAAGCTAGACTTGTTGCAAAAGGTTTTCGTCAACGACCAGGTATAGATTATGATGAAACCTTTTCTCCAGTGGCTATGCTTAAGTCCATCCAGATCCTACTTGCCATCGCTGCATACCATGACTATGAAATCTTGCAAATGGATGTTAAGACCGCCTTTCTAAATGGTGATTTAGAATAGAGCGTGTACATGACTCAGCCGGAGGGCTTCGTAGACAGTGGGAGTAGCGGAAAGTTGTGCAAGCTGCTTAAATCAATCTACGGGTTGAAGCAGGCATCGCGGAGTTGGAACATCTGTTTTGATGAGGTAGTCAAAGAGTTTGACTTCATCAAAAACGTAGATGAACCTTGTATATACAAGAAGGTCGCAGAGAGTAAGGTCGTCTTCCTCGTATTGTACGTGGATGACATACTCTTGATAGGAAATGATTTTCCTATGCTGCACTCGGTCAAGCTCATCTTATCACAAACATTCTCAATAAAAGATCTAGGTGATGCCTCCTACATCTTGGGGATTAAGATCTATAGAGATAGATCTAAACGGATACTGGGATTGTCCAAATCCAGGTACATTGACACCGTACTAAAGAGGTTTAGTATGGAAGATTCCAAGCGTGGGAATATACCCACGATCTCTAGACTCACTCTCTCCAAAGAGATGTCTCCCAAGACTGATTTGGAGAGAGCTCGCATGCAAGGGATACCCTATGCTTCGGCAGTAGGCTCTATCATGTATGCGATGTTATGTACCAGACCCGATGTAGCGTACTCACTAAGTATAGTGAGTAGGTATCAAGCAGATCCAGGAGAGAATCACTGGACAGTTGTAAAGACCATTCTCAAGTACTTGAGAAGGACTAAAGAGATGTTCATGGTGTACGGTAACGGTGAACTCCAAGTGGAGTCGTTTACCAACTCTAGCTTCCAAAGTGATAAGGAAGACAGTAAATCGGTCTCGGGTTTTGTCTTTACCCTCAACGGAGGGGCGGTGTGTTGGAAGAGTTTCAAGCAAGACACCGTTGCAGACTCGACGATGGAGGTTGAATACATCGCTGCCAATGATGCTGCCAAAGAAGCTGTCTAGATGAAGAAGTTCATTGCTGAGCTTGGTGTGGTTCCATCTATTGAGCATCCAATAATTGTGTATTGTGATAATAATGGAGCGGTGGCTTTGGCCAAGGAACCCAGGTCCCATCAGAGATCCAGACATATTCTGAGACGGTTTCACCTGATCCGGGAGATAGTAGATCGCCGGGAGATCGAGGTCAGGAGAGTTGACACGAAGGACAACGTAGCAGATCCACTCACGAAGGCCCTCCCCCAGATGCAATTTGAGAGACTCTTTGGGATGTTGGGTATGAGATACTACAACACATGGCCTTAGTGCAAGTGGGAGATTGTTAGTTATATGTATGCTCTAAAGGCCATTATTGTACATATGATGTATATTATAGTGGATGCTTGGATATATATAGAGAGAACTTTCTTGCTCGACATGATAGTAAGTTATCTAGTTATCTTTGTCTTAACATGTAGACTTGTATTCTGATACTGTCTTGCTCTCACATATTGATAAAGCCCTTAGGATATGTACTTGACTACCAGAACTATGATGGAGATCATACTAGTGGGGCCAGGGTAGTTCACAAGTACATCCTATAATTGTTCCTAGTCGAGAGAATATCGAGACAGAGCATCGATATTCCAGAGTAGACTAGCGTATACACTTCTTGACCCATATGATGGGCGATGGATGATCCCACATCCATTGGTGTTTGACATCAAAGATGGTATACGGGTGCTCAGTGGAGCCTGGGTACACTGAACAGGACTCGCCGAGGACTCCTATATGGTAGTATACCTATCGTCAGATAGCGGTCCTCTGGTGACACTGGTACAGGTTAGTCTGTAGACCCTAGATCGTCATAGAGTCTTGTGCGACTCCCACTTTGCTTTGATTTCCTCCTTACCATGCTCAAAGGAGACGTGCAAACAGGTGGATTTTGGATACAGTCCCGAGTCACATGGAGGAAATGAGCGATAGGAAGGGTTTCCTCTCTCCCGGTATTGGGGGTTGATGTTGCGCTATGCTCGATTGGCTATAACTGGAAGTCCCTGGACCGGACTGCTGTCGAGATTTACTAATAAGTGTTATCAGTAGTTTCTCGAACCGGTATAGGCCAAACATCGGCATGACTTATCACTTTACTGGGGTCTGACGATTTCCACCCCTAGATATGATATGTGACATATCAAACGAAGAGACCGGACTGTACGGCAGTGTTACTGATAGGCTTCATGGAGACTATGGACATGCTTGCTTGTTGATCTTCATATCGCTCAATACCCGGGTAGCCGTTACGTCCAGCTAGTACCGCTGACGGCTTGTAGGTGACTGATATGATCATCACCTACTGCCGGCGTATTGACGAGTCTTTAGAGTCCCACACAGAAGTTCCCTGGTTCAAGCGAAACGAAGTAGGACACATATATGATATGTGTGTGGGCCTGATTAAATACGAGTATGTGATACCGTATTGTAATCTGGCAGTCATCTGTCATCGGTGCGGTTATATGTGATATAACCAGATTGTCGAATCAAGTGTTGATTCAATAATATGATATACAGATAAATGATATTAGCCGGTCATATGTTATATAACCGGATTATTAAATCAAGTGTTGATTTAATAATGTGATATAAATTATATGTGATATAATTATATCTTAACTAATATCATTAGCTCACTAATTATTCTTCTTTATATATATATATATATATATATATATTAATATATATATATATAATAATGAAGCATGGCATTTAAATTTCTATTTTGTGAAAATAGAAATGAGGTGTAAAGTGGAAGCATGGTTCCAAGCATGGGATTTTCTATTGTTTATTCTTCTTGACTCACTATTCAAGCATGGTTGCAATTTTATATCGCACAATTCCATGCTTGAATGAGTGAGAGGTCAAGTGTTGACATTCATTCTATCTCATTCTCAACACTTAGCAAAATTCTTGAGTTGCTCCAATGGTTGCTCTCTAGCTTCTTCTTCCTCCTGTTGTCATGGCTCAAGCTTCAACCCTCACATATGATGTGAATCATGAAGCTTGAACACAAAGTATTGAGCTTATCATATCCCCTACTTCATCATCCCACACTAAACTAGCAATTTAGTGTGGTGTGTTTCATACACTAAATAAGTTTAGTGTAGAGTTAGCATGATCTAGAGGAACTTTGGGTGGATCGTCTTTGGGACGAAGACAACGAAGGAGGCCCGTTCAAAGTCTCAAGAGAAGCCTAGTGGAGTCGCGGGACTACTACACGGAGCAAGTGAAGAGAAGGACCGTCTACAAAGGTTGTATTCTTATTCTCTTAATGTAAAAGTAGTTTACATTTGGTATTGTCTAAATCTCTAGTTAAAGATTCTTAGTTTAGGGTTCGTTAGCATTGCAATTTTTTGAAAACGGTATGGACGATGCCTCCTGAAACCTTGCTGTGGTGCTAGGGAAGCTTACACTTATGACCTTGATGAAGGCCAACATATTATAAGTCGCAAGTCAAGTTCTAACCGTCATTATCCTGGTTAATTTGAACTTTGTTAGTTATATGCACTCCCTAGAAGCCATTATTGTACATGTGATGTATATTATAGTGGATGCCTGTGTAAGGTTTGTCTAGCACCCTATGAAGAGTTTTGAAGCATCACATGTCCAAAAGTTTGAATTTTGATGGTGCTAAACAAGCATGCAAAGGAATCGATCCTAGAAAATTAGGGTTTCGAAATTTAAAGCGAGCAAAACTAGGGTTTCGAGACTACAACCTTTGTTGCTCCCTTTCGCTGGACTCCTTGGTCTCTAGGGTGTTGAATGGAGGTCCTCTTGTAGTCCTCTTGCGTCTACGACGATCCACCCAGAGTTCCCCGTCCAAGCTCGCACCTTCGTGAGACCGAAGAGAACACTCTAAACAAGTTGGCTAAACTTGCATAGAATGATGTTGTGGTTTGGAATCTCACTTCAAAAACCTTTATTTAAGTGTGTTTAACTCACTAGAAAAACCTAGAGAGCAAATGGTGAAGGAGGATGAAGATGGTGGCTTTTCTTTTTAGCAAATGTAAAAGATAAAAGATGACCATTGGAAAAAGAAATGAAATATAACCTTTTATATTTTATTCCTTCTTACATCCAACCATGGTTAAGTGATGGAGAGTTTATTTAACTTGAGTTTTAAATGATAAAGAGAAGGATAACCCAAGGTTAGAGGTAGGTGAGCTTGGTTAGGTTAGAACAAGAATGTAGAAGCTAGTATACATTATCCTTATCTTTTCAATTTGTTTTAAATACAAAATTAAATAATAAACCATCACTTAATCCATGGTGTGAGTCTTATATTGCCACCATTTCCATGTGCTAGCAACCATGATAGATGGGTGTATGTATGTATGCATCTATGCACATCCACATGTGCATGAAACTAGAATGAAAGAAAGAAACACATGCATGCATGCATGCATACATCCATCATATACTAGAAAGGTTTTAAGTGAGAAAACTAATGGTTAAATGATAAATCAACACTTGATTCATCAATCCGGCCATATCACATATGACCCCACCAAAAGCAAGCCGCCCGATCAATGTTCGGTATCCTATACGCGCAATTTAATCGGGTGCATGCGCATATCGCATACGCGCACCACAACGTTTCGTCTGGACTGGGTAACTTCTTTGTGGGACTCTAAGACTCGTCAATACGCCGGCAGAGGGTGATGATCATATCAGGTACCCTCAAGCCGCAAGCGGTCAGCTAAACGTAACGGCCACCCGGGTATTGAGCGATCAGAAGACAACAAGCGAACCTGCTACAACTCCCGTCGAGCCAACTGGCAACACTACCATACAGTCCGGTCTCTTCGTCAGATATGCTGCATATCGAGCCTAGGGATGGTCACGTCGACCCTAATAACTCAATAAGTCATGCCGGTGAATGGTCTATAACAGATCGAGAAACTACTGATAACACTTATCAGCAATTCTCAGCAGCCCTGGCCAGGGACTTACTGATATAACCAGTCGGGCACAGTACAGTATCAACTCCCAATACCGGGAGAGACGAAACCCCTCCTATCGCTCATTGCCTTCGTGTGTCTCGGGACTGTACCCAACGGCCACCTGTTTGCACGACTCAGTAGATCCGTGGTAGGGTGGCAATCACAGTACAGTGGGAGAACACACAAGACTCCATGACGATCTCGGGTCTACAGATTAACCTGTACCAGTGTCACCTGAGAACTGCTATCCGACGATAGATATAATTCCATATAGGAGTTCTCGGTGAGTCCGTCCAGTGTACCCAGTCACCACTGAGCACCCGTATATGATCTTGATGTCAAACATCGATGAATGTGGGAACATCCATCGCCCATCGTATGGGTCTCAGTATCATATACGCTAGTCTACTCTGGTATATCAATGCTCCGTCTTGATATACCTACGACTAGGGACTTTCCAGGATATGCTTATAGACTACAGATGTCCCACCAGTATGATCTTCATCATAATCAGAGTAGTAAAGCCAATATCCTCAGGGCTTTATCAGCATGTATGAGTGAATAATAAGCATGATCAAATCAACATGTCAGATAAAGTAGAACCAGATAGCATACTATCATGTCGAGCAAGAATGTATACTGAATATATATACATGTATAGATACATCCACTATCATATAATGGCCTCTAGGGCATACATATATCCAACAATCTCCCACTTGCACTAAGGCCAGTTATTGGCGTATCTCATACCCAACATCTCAAAAAGTCGCTCATGCTGCGGCTGAGGGAAGGCCTTGGTGAATGGATCCGCGGCGTTATTCTTTGTGTCTACCCTCCTAATCTCGAGCTCGCGGCGATCTACTATCTCCCGGATCAAATGAAAGCGCCTCAGGATGTGTCTGGACCGCTGATGGGACCTGGGCTCCTTGGCTAACGCCATAGCCCCATTATTATCACAATACAAGGGTATTGGATCAATAATGGTTGGAACTACTCCTAGCTCCGAGACGAACTTCTTCATCCAGACGGCTTCCTTGGCGGCATCTTTTGCAGCAATGTACTCAGCCTCCATCGTAGAGTCTGCAACGGTATCCTATTTGGAACTCTTCCAACTTACCGCCCCTCCATTGATGGTAAATACAAACCCTGAGATAGATTTGCTGTCATCCTTATCGCTCTGGAAGCTCGAATCGGTAAAGGCCTCCATTTGGAGATCTGTATTACCATACACCAAGAACAATTCTTTAGTCCTTCGTAAGTACTTAAGAATGTTCTTCACAGCTGTCCAGTGGTTCTCCCCTGGGTTGGATTGATACCTGCTTACAACACTAAGTGCATAAGCTACATCTGGGCGTGTACATAACATCGCATACATTATAAATCCTACTGCCGAAGCATAAGGTATAATGCTCATGAGAGCTCTCTCTTCATCGGTCTTTGGACAAGAATCCTTGGAGAGAGTGACTCCATGGCAAGCGGGTAAGGCACCCCGCTTGGAGTCTTCCATACTAAACCTTTTTAGGATGGTTTTGATGTACCTGGTTTGGGACAATCCCAATAACTTTTTGGATCTATCCTTATAGATCCTTATGCCCAGGATGTATGTGGCATCACCCAGGTCCTTCATGGAGAACCTTAGTGATAAGAATGATTTGACCGACTGTAGCATAGGAATATCATTTCCTATCAGAAGAATGTCATCCACGTACAATACGAGGAATGTGACAGCTCTTCCTACAGCCTTCTTATAAACACAAGGTTCATCTGGATTTTTGATGAAATCAAACTCTTTGATAACATCATCGAAACAGATGTTCCAACTCCGAGATGCCTGCTTTAACCCATATATGGATTTAAGCAGTCTACATGCTTTCTCGCTGCTCCCACTGTCAATGAAGCCCTCTGGCTGATCCATATAAACGCATTCTTCTAAATCTCCATTTAGAAATGCAGTTTTAACGTCCATCTGCCAGATTTCATAGTCGTAGTGAGCAGTAATAGCAAGTAGGATCCGAATGGATTTAAGCATGGCTACGAGCGAAAAAGTTTCGTCATAGTCCAAACCTGGTCTTTGACGAAAACCTTTCGCCATAAGTCTTGCCTTGTAGGTCTCTACCTGCCCATCTACACCAATCTTTCTTTTAAAGATCCATTTGCACCCTACAGGTTTTACCCCAGGGGGTACAACGTCCAAAGTCCATACTTTGTTGGTGTACATAGACTCCATTTCGGATCTCATGGCATCCAGCCACTTCACAGAGTCACCACTCGTGATAGCTTGCTGAAAACTGGTAGGATCATCATCATCCATGATGCAATCTTCTCCGTCACCATCAATGAGGAAACCGTAGTACCTCTCCGGTGGGCGAGAAATCCTACCAGACCTACGGAGTGGCCGAGGTTCTTCAGTTTCTGTTGCAACAGTCGGTTCAACCAAATCGTCATTTGTAGTTTGTGTCTCCAGAACCTCTTCTAGATCCACTACCTTGCCATCATCTTTATCTGTGAAAAACTCTTTTTCCAAGAATGTGGCATACTGAGAAACAAACACCTTTTGTTCCTCTTTGTGGTAGAACAGATATCCATAAGAATTCTTTGGATATCCCACAAAGTTACACATGACTCACCGTGTCTCGAGTTTGTCCGGATTCTGTTTTTTAACATAGGCCGGGCAACCCCAAATGTTAATTCTCTTAAGAGATGGTCTCTTCCCATTCCATATCTCATATGGCGTGGTAGACACGACTTTGGTTGGAACCCTGTTTAGCAGAAACGCTGCAGTCTCCAATGCATGCCCCCAAAACGAGACGGGTAACTCAGCGTCACTCATCATGGACCGGACCATATCTAATAGGGTCCTATTCCGTCGTTCTGACACACCGTTGTGCTGTGGTGTGTAAAGAGGAGTGAGCTGAGAGAGAATCCCATTCTCTTTTAGGAAGTTTGCAAATTCTGTACTGAGATACTCACCACCTCGATCTGATCGAAGCATCTTAATACTCAAGCCGGTTTGTTTTTCTACTTCTTGTTTATATTCAATGAATTTCTCGAAAGCTTCGGACTTGTGCTTTAATAAAAATACATGACCGAATCTTGAGAAATCATCGGTGAATGTAATGAATTATGAAAAACCGCCTTTAGCCTGTGTAGACATTGGCCCACATACATCACTATGTATGAGGCCAAGGAGCTGAGTAGCTCTTTCTCCGAGTCCGGTAAACGGAGATTTGGTCATTTTACCCTTGATACAAGACTGGCAAGTCGCATAAGATTTATATTCAAAAGAGTTTAAATATCCATCTTTGTGTAACTTGTTTAGTCTTGTTTCGTTAATATGACCAAGTCTACAATGCCAAAGAAAAGCTTCATTTAATTCTGAAAGTTTTCTTTTATTAGTGTGTTGTATACTGAAAACTGTGTGTTGATTTAGGACATATATTCCGTTATTAAGCGTACCATACCCAACCAACATTTGATTTAGGTGAATGTTCATAACATTGTTCTGCAATACAAAATTATATCCTTCATTGTCCAACAAAGAAACGGATATTATATTACATAGCATACTTGGTACAAAATAACATGGATTCAAAATCAAAATACATCCAGATGAAAACCCCAAGTGATACTCTCCCACTGCGACTGTATGTACATTGGAACCATTTCCAACGCGGAGAGTATGGTCACCTGTCTTCAAAACCTTGCTATTTCTCAGCCCCTGCATAGAATTGCAAATGTGAGAACCTGAACCGGTATCCAATACCCAGGAAGCAGAGTTTATTGAAAAACAGTTTTCTGTCACAAACGCACCTGAAGCAGAAGCATCACCATGCTTCTTCTTGAGACTTAAGTACTCCGTGCAGTTGCGCTTCCAATGTCCTGTCTTGTGGCAATGAAAACATTCGCCTTTCCCCGAGTCTCCAGCCTTGGACTTTTCCTTTCCCTTCACCTTTTTAACTCTGCCCTTAGGATTAGTGGGTTTCTTCTTTTTCTTTCCCTTGGCCTTAGCTTTCGGGCGAGAAGAGGAAGACTGTCCAATAGTCATAACGGGAGTTTTTGCTAACTTCATAGTGCTCTCTGCACTCCTTAACATATTAAGGAGTTCAGGGAGTTCCTTCTCCATGCCATGCATGTTGAAGTTCACTATGAATTGAGCAAAGGTGGAGGGGAGGGACTGCAGAATAATATCTATATATTGTTCATTGTCCATTGTCCATCCTAGGTCCTCAAGCTCTTCTATAAGAGCTATCATCTTCAGAACATGGTCTCCTACTGGTGTGCCAGGGGCCATTCGCATCTGAAACAATTTCTTTGATGCTTCGTATCGTAATACGCGGGATTGCTCTCCATACAACTCCTTTGTATGGAGAAATATGGTTTGAATGTCCATATTCTCGTGCTGCTTTTGATGTGTATTGTCCATCGATGCAAGCGCGAGGCATTTGGCCGTGGCACAGTCAGCGTCCCATGTCTTGCGGACTTCAACGTCCGCAACTGAAGATTTTGGACCTGGGACGGGCGGGGCTGAAGCCGTGAGGACATATGATACTTTATCATAAGTCAAGGAGATTTTCAGATTCCTCAGCCAGTCTTTATAGTTGGTCCCATTCAGTTTGTTTTTATCTAGTAGAAGCTTGAGTCCAGTCATGGGTATCTGCCATTAAGAGAGAGAAAAGAATACACTCAGCGAAAGCTCTTGCATAGATTAGATTGGTTATTATCTTGTCTAATCGATGTTTCCCACTGCTTTAATCAAGTTTTTCTTTCAAACCTTAAAAAGAAAACTAGCCAGGATTAATTACAGTCTACAACTTCGCTAACCGTTCAGCCAGGCCAGTGTCGGTACTTGAGGGAGGTTCCCTGTGCTTTCGCACGGACCTAATTAAAGTTAACCTCGTTTTCCCAGAGGCGTAGCCCCGTTAACACCTTTCTAGACACCTAATGAGTTAGCTAATTGTAAACTGCAAAACTCTCCTAGGAGCAACTATTGCCCACAATGGGATCGGGATCCAACCATCACATGGAAGGTATGCAATCTCATTGCAAATTTCAACACTTGAAATTCCCGATGTAATTTTTACCCATAGTACTTATGACCTTAACTATGGTCAACAAATCATAAGTACCAGTCAAGTTCTACCCGTCATTTCTTGATCAATTAGACCCACCCATATGACCCTTAACTATGGTCAACAAAGTCGCATGAATGTCCTAATTAATCTGCATCATATGCAGTGTAGGAAGACATCACTTAGCTACCGTACACTACGCCTTAACTAAAGTCAACAAACGTAGCACGAATACTAAGTACTCTACTTCCTAAAATGACGGAGGGTTGCGAATGATTTTTAAGAAAATCTTTAACGCTTTGAACTTGATATCGTTGCAGAATCAAACGGTTTTCAAAAGGAGTGGCTTGTGCTCCGCAGTTTTGAACTATAGCTTTTTCATAAAGAGCCGAGTGGTTTTCAAATTTGATTCTACAACATCTTTTTAGGTTTATTTTCTTTACATTAATCATATTAATGTAATCCCATCATTTAAGTCCTTAAGCCAATCACAGAAAAGAAACGAAAATAACACGTACGCTTATGCCATCCGCATTCGCCGCAATGTTCCGTTATGCACCGTTAGGTTACTTAACTAACGGCATACCGGGACGGGACTAGCGCGGGTGTAAAACATAAGCAACGTCTACTATATATCATATATATAATATGTCATTCGTCTCAGATATCACAGAACACAGGCAGCAGAAACATATATATAATGTAGGATATACTAGGACGTCCGTATTTAGTATTTAGCCAATAATAGAAAATACGGATTCCACAGTCGCGATGAATAGCCAAGCCCACACCCCTAGACCCCTACGAGAGCGGCAAGCGACCCTACCAATCCTGGAGTTTAGGAGACCCGGTCTCGACTCCTCGAGATGGCCTCCCACTGAACCCCAGAACCCGGTCACTTGTGCTCCCCACCTTGGGTCTATCCTAATGCGGAAAAGTAAATAATATACAACACTGGTGACACAACCTCAACCCGGAAGTGCCCCAAATAAAAGAATATTACATTACATTTGAATTTACATGAATGAAAATATAAAACTCTCATCTCACATAAAACCCCCCGGCTATTCAATCGCGACAATCCTGCACATCATATCTCAGCAACACATAATATCACATATCATCAACGTAAGTAAGTATGCGTACCCCGATTGTCGTTGATGTATAGCAACGAAACCGGCGATATCGTACATACTACACTTACGGTAACAGAAAAGAAAGTGTAAAACTACAATATTTGGAATCCCCATTCTCTTTAGACATCATAAATGCGAAATATCATATATTTCGTATTTCATGCCTAAACTATATGAATTCCACATATTGTATCACATTCCAGATAAACAGACAGTATTAAAGTTTTCGAACGAACGATCAAGTTTCTAAGATTCACTAAAGCTCAACACTTGAGCAGGGTTAAAAAAAATCCGAAGTGTGACACAGTAGTAGCGGTCCAGCCGTAGAAGGGTCAAGCCAACGCCTCACATGTGACACGCCGTACTGCCCCAAACCCTAAGGTTTAAAGGGCAGTTCAAGACGGTAACATAATCGAGTTAAGGTTTGTTGTCTTCTAGAGGGACCACCGCAAAAAGACTGTTGGAGATAGTGCCCTCAGAGTCAATTATTGGATCATAGGCACGTGATTACAATGATTGATGGAGGACCTATCCCGATAGGACAGTCTTACTCGAGATGATAGTATGCTATCTGGTTTATCTTTATCATCGTGTACTGCTTTAGGTGACCTGACAGGTCACTATTGCACGTTGATAGAGCCCCTAGGATTCTTGCTTGACCACCAGCAGTATGAGGGCGATCATATACGTGGGAGCTGGTAGTCTATAAGCACATCCTTAAATGGTCCCTAGTCGTGGGAGTTTCGAGATAGGGCATCGATACTCCAGAGTAGACTAGTGTGTACATTCGAGACCCCGACGAGGGGCGGTGGCCGGTCTCACAAGCCACTGGTGTCAGTTCGTTCACCTAAGATGTATACAGGTGCTCATTGGGTTATGAGTACACCGGACAGGACTCGCCGGGAACATGCTAGTTGGTCATATACCAGACGTCAGATGGCAGTTCCCTGGTGACATGTGTACAAGTTAGTTCATCGACCTGGGGATCGTCATTTGTCTCGTGTGAGTTCCCACTGTACTTTGATTACTACCCTACCACGGCTCAAAGGAGTCGTGCAAACAGGTTTTAGTTGGGTACAGTCCCGAGCCACATGGAGGCAGTGAGCGCATCTTCAGGGGTTCGTCTCTCCTGGTATTGGGGGTGAGGTCGCGCTGTGTCTAGGAGAGCCATTACACGAAGCCCTCGGCCGAGGCAAGGAGATTTACTGGTAGGTATTCCAGTAGTATCTCAGGGTGTTCTGGGCTAC
Organism: Agapanthus africanus; assembly: GCA_030015575.1. Classification (NCBI taxonomy): domain Eukaryota; kingdom Viridiplantae; phylum Streptophyta; class Magnoliopsida; order Asparagales; family Amaryllidaceae; genus Agapanthus; species Agapanthus africanus. Next base: position 745,059,841 of record CM057339.1, on the reverse strand, counting down.
ACTCCGACACGACTTGTACCGCTTTTGGGGGTCTGACTTTTACCAACCCCCTAGGCCCGCCATGCGATGCTCATAGACGAACGGACCGGACTGTACGGATATTGTCACTGACAGGCTCAGTAGGGTTGTCAGACTGAGTTCGCTCACAGACGTCCCTTTTAGTCAATACCTGGTAGCCCGTTACGTATTGGCTTATACCTCTGACGTGCTAGTGGTTAAATCCACAACCAAGGTGTTGACGAGTCTTTAGAGTCCCCCACATTCAGTTACTCAGCTTTCGGGCGAAACGCTGTAGAGGCCGTAAGGAGATATGGCAAGGTCCGATCAGATACGTGCGGTATTGCACGGATCGGGATCGGACAGTTTATACTATAGGCCATATGGATATATGGCAGAGTTCGATCAGATACGTGCGGTATTGCACGGATCAGGATCGAACGGATATTACTAGCCGGCTTTGGTTTAAGCCGGATCCTAGTATAGTACAGTGTAATTTTTGTCTCATTGCATTTGTATTTCGGTCGGAATATAAATGCGGGTGTGTATGCACAGTATCGGGGTTTTCCTGTAATTTATTACGGGACCAGTTTTCTGGAGTTGCCAGTTTCCTTTCCGTTTCGGCCATATTTCTTTGTATCGTTCTTTGGCCGAAGATTGTTGGAGGATGGCTTATTTGCATTTGTGCAAATAAGCAATTGTGGAGGGGGTCTTTGCATATTATTGTATCATGATAGCTCTTGTTGACCTTGACTTGTTCACTTCATCATTGCTTGACTTTTGGAGTCATCGTGTTTGATGATGGTTGTGGTTGAGTGTGGGTGTGTTTGTGATCATGTTCTTTCATGATTTCTTTTGTTTCACTCTTGCATTATTGGTTGGCCTCTCTCATTTTTTTTTGAGACACTCTCATTCTCACTCCCTCATGGTCATGGCCGGCCATTGTTTAAGGGGGGGGGCTGAAATTTTTGGTTGTGGGATTGGTTGTTCTTTTGATGCTCCAAAAATTCCCAAGTCCCTCTACATAGTTCTTGTATCATCCCTCCACCAAAATGGCACCTCCATAAACCCCAAATGAGACACAAGCCTCTACACTACATTCTACAGCAAACCTTGGACACGTCGACTAGCCAGCTTCGTGCCCGAGTTGCCTCGGTATTGAGGTGGGAGCCCGTAAAAGATGCAGACGATGTGGTGCCCTTCCGGCAAGGAGGCGACGACCGGAGTTTCCGCAGGAGATCGGGACGACGATGAGAAGACCGGAGGACTCGGATCAGTCGGTATATCTCTCTTCCCCATCTTGTAGTTAGCTAGGACTAGTTAATGGTTCGATCCGAGTATTAGTGCGCGGTGGTGCCAGTTCAAGAAAAATTTAAGTATATCACCGCTTCCGCATTTTGGCCTCGGGATGGAGGTCGGGGCGCCGCCGTGCACTTACAGTGGTATTAGAGCCTCGCCATTAACATAGTCTAGCTTTGTTTAATGTGTTTACATTTCCGATCGACCAAAATTCCAAAAACCCGCGTTTTCACATACATCAGTTTTCTGTTGAATTTTTTCTTGCTCGAAAATTTTTTCAGGTTGTAGAAAAGTGATGTACTGGAAATTCTAAGAACACTGTAGAAATTCGATACAGTGACTCCACAGTGGGAGCGCGGAACCGCGGCCAAACACCTCTTTGGGCCGCGGTTCCACCGCACTATGTTGAGATCACTGCATCAAATTTCTGCAGTTGCTGTCTGGGTTGAAAATAGGGTTTCTGGAATATTATGTTTGGGCCCAGAATTTCTTGATGTGCTACAGTAGTACTTGGGGGCCTACTTGGTAAATTTGATCGCTCGGATATTTTAAACACATTAGTTCACAGTATTTACATTATATCTGTGACCGTGAATGTCACTTGATCGGTAAATCCAGTCTAACTGCTATAGCCCGTTTAGACGGATTTGCGAACGTGACTTTCACGTTGATGTTCTGTGTTATGCTGTGATGTTGCGGATCGGTCGTGGGGATAGCCTGGATGCAATGCTAGTACAGTTGTGGTTGTATTATGTACATTTGATTTTGCGGGGCGAGCGTCCGACATGTGGACTGCCGTCACTGCCTGTATGTATTATTATTTTGGGGCACGACCAGGTTGCGGTCGATGTACCCGTTGTATGTATATTTTACTTTCTGTACTAGGATTACCCCAAGGTGGGGTGCATGGATAGCCGGGTTCCAGAGGGCAACGGGCCCGCATCTCATGGCATTGAGACGGAGGGGCCCTCACTCTAGGAATGGCGGGCTATTCGCCGCACTCGTAGGGGGTACAGGTTGACCCAGGAGGGGTGCCCAAGTTACCGGATTCCGTGAAGTGCTGGGTGGTCCATTCACGGTACTGAAAGGGGCTGCCTCGCTTCAGGTTTTGGCGGGTAACTTGCCGCGCCCGTAGGGGTCTAGGATTTCATTGCACAGGCTATCCACACGACCAGGGGAACGTCGGGTTTCAGTAGTGGCTCTGTGAAACCCGGGAATCCCAGATATCTGTATTGTTCTGTGATGCTGTACATTTCTGTGATGTTGCATTTCTTATCACGCCTTGAGCGAAATATAATATATTGGTATATATATTAGTAGATGTTGTATATGTTTTACATCCGCGCTAGTCCAGTCCCCGCTCTGTCGTTAGTTAGCTAACCTAACGGGTAATGACGGGACCCAGTGGCGAATGCGGATGGCATATACGTACATCAGTATATTTTCGTTCTTTGTGGTGTGATCAATTGATGGGACTGCGTTGATTCGGATCAATGCAAGTTAAAAACAAACCTAATCTGATGTTGTTGGAACACTTTTCAAAAAGTTGTTATTGCAAGGACGTTCACTTTTGTTTTGCATCGTGGTATTCAGTTGGAATATCCTGCTCCTCAGTCGACGAGGCAAGGGCCGAGATCCCTTCACCGTGAGTGACCCCTTGGACAGAATTTTGCGTCAGGGCATTAACTTCACTATAGCCGATTACTTTTGCTTTGCACCGTGGTATTCAGTTGGAATATCCTGCACCTCATTCTACGGGGAAAGAGCCGAGATCCCTTCACCGGGAGTGACCTCTTTAGCAATGGTTTTCGCCACTATATTTTAAAAGCTATCCGTTCCTTCAACGATATCAAGTTCATTACGTTAAAGGTTTTCGCCAGAAACCATTCATAGCCCTCCATCATTTCAGTTAAATATTCGGTAGTATTCAAGCTATGTATTTTGACCTCACGCCAAGGCATAGTGATTGGTAGCTGCCGGGTATTTATCTGTTGCATAGATAGATGCGTTGGTTTGGGACAGTCGTACTACTATTTTGGCCTACGTCAAGGGTATGTACGGGTGGATTCAAATTAACCTGGATAATGATGGGTAGAACTTGACATGTGACTTATGATATTTTGACCTCACGCCAAGGTCATAAGAGCATGGGGTAGAAATCCACATCGGGAGTTTCTAAATAAACTTGAACTTGCCAGATATGCGCATACCTTCTGGAGTGTGACACCGTGAGCGGATTCCGTCACGTTATCATGCGATGATAGTTGGATCCCGATTCCCACTGATGAGTTAGTTTTACTCCTCGGGTGACCCCGACTAATTCTTCTTTCAGGTTTGGAGGAGAATTTGACGGAACAGTGGGAGGTTTCCAGATTAGATAAATTGGTAGCCATTCTGATCTAGGTTAGAGTGCACGCTGAGTGTTTCTTTTCTCTCTCTCTTTGGCAGCGACCATTGACCCGACCCTAAGACAATGACTCAGTGACCAAGTTGACCGAACCTTCTTAACACTGGCTTATGGATTGTCAGAGTTGCAAACCTCATTGCCACTCCTACTTTTACCCTTTTCTCCAGGACACCCCGTATTACTACGAACGTCCACTTCCATTGGACAAAACCATCGTATGGTTAGATACGAACTCGAAAGAATTTATTCGAGGATGGTTTCCGGTTCTGGAGAAAACGGATACGACTATTCAGTTGTCTTTTCCTTTTACCTTCTCTCAGGTTGCGAGTACTCCTTGGTTTAGGAGTAGTACACCTATTATGCAAATTGGATAGTCTTCTTCAAAACCTTAGGCTGGTGCCGACCGGTAGGGAATGAAGAAAACCAATTATCCTAACGATGGTGTACAGAAGGTATTGAGTTAAGACAAAGCAAAGGATTAGTAAGAGGGCAAAGTAAATTGCGACTGATATTCACGACCAAACCAAGTATTTCTTCGCCAATCCTAAAATCACCTTTGTATTTCTCCAGGACACTCCGTATCACTACGAAGATCCACAGTTTATTGGATACCCCATCGTATGGTTATATACGAACTCGAAAGGAACTTGTTCCAGTTTGGGGATGGATTCTGGTTCAGGAGAAATAGGAATAAGATTCATTCAGTTGTCTTTTATCTTCACCTTCTCTCGCATTGCGAGTGCTCCTAGGATTAGGACAATACACCCATTATGCTTATTGAATAGTCTTCTTCCAAACCATAGGCTGGTGCCGAACGGTAGGGAGGAAGAAAACCATTTGGCCTAAAGGGGTGTGCAGAAGGTAATGACTAATGACATATAAAGGGATTTGGAGAGGTGGAAAAGAATTATACGGTTACAGTCGTGAATCTAGAAGAGGCATTACTAGGAATACCGGGATACCCCATCGAAACATTTCAATGTTTCAATTTCACTGTGTACTGTTAAACGAAAACTGATTTCCCAATTAGTCCTTATTCCAGGGTATGTATTTACCAGGTATGATTCTCACATCTGTATGGTTTTACAGATGATGAGTGGGAGTAGGTTAGTGGGAATTAGGTGATCATCCTCATTATATCGGGATTCTTTGTAATCAGTGATATTTGAGGAAGTCACCTGGGTTGTTTGCCGGACGGCAAATATTTGGTTTTGAATATCCGCTGTTATGCACCAATTTCAAATTGATATATCTGTACGTCTATTTTCATAGAGTGAGATATACCTTTTTGAAATTATGTCTGTGACATTTACCTATATCAGTGGATGGTTAGGTAAGGAGCATTGAACAGCGGTGTAATTCTTCATAACCAAAGGTACAGTTTTCAACCTACGACACACAGTGAATGAGTTATCAGACTCAAGGGACTTATACAGAGTATTGTATGTTGTCCAGGGTCCATCAGGACAGAGGGGTTGGTCCTCGTACTATATTCGGTTTACTTATGACTTCTCTAGTTTTTAGATAGGTGTTTCTTGGAAACACAGGGTCCGAATTTTGAGAAGTTATAGGTATTTGAATAAAGTAGAGAACCAGGTATTGCAAGTATCGGGATTCTTCAAAGTGATCGAAGATGTAGATACTTGAGTATGGTATTCAGTTGATAGTAATGATTAAGAGAACTTGCTTCTCTTTCAGGTCACTCATAATTGGAAGCATTCCTAAGTTGAGTAACGCTGATCGGCCTCTTTCCATTTAGTTGACATGCACTGGAGACAGCTGCATGATTTGAATCTGGTTCAATTAAATCAGTGCCTCTGGTTCTATATTGGATATAGAACAGTTCGTATCTTAACGATGTTAAGGTACGGGGAGTTGTCCGGCTTATGATTAAAACCAGACACTGGACAACTCAAGGCACGTTTCTGTAATGGCTGTTTGTGGGTTGACCCAGGCTATGACGGGGGTTGACTTTCTACCATCTGGAAGATCAATAGCGATATTGTTCTTGACTCGCCACAGTTTTATTAAAAATGGATTTTTTCAAAAAACAGCAGTGGGAGTATGGTAGAACTGGAAGTGATTCCAGAACCGCAAACGATTACTCAAGATTTGATAAGGAACCTAAAGATTCAATCTGGATTGACATTCCATTGGCCACTCCACAGATAAGGTGGGTAACCTCAGGCACCCGAGAGGTACTCCGGTAGCCTCAAGGACGGTGGCAGGGAGGTTCTTGTTTACCCACACTTGCCATTGCTGCTGTTCCAGGCTGCGAGACCCGGCAGGAGGATGAGTATAGCGACGTTCTGAACTGGCTTCAGAAGTGTACGTGTATATGACTCTGCCAGAGGGTTGTCGTAGTCAGTGGGAGCAGCGGAAGCATTGGTGGACAGGTAGCTTATGTCTATTTATAGACTAAAGCAGATATAGCGGAGATGGATCGTCAATTTATGATGTGACAGTCATAGGTTTGACTTCATCAGAATAGGGGATGGATCTGTTGAGAAGGTAGTAGGGTGTGATGTCATGGTATTTGGATGACATACACAGAGTAGGAAGTGATATTCCTACACTACAATCGGTTATACTTTGGTCGTCACACAGTGGTTTCTCCACACAGGACTTGGATATTATATCAGACATACTGGTTACTAGATCTATGGTTTTAGATCTAGATTTGGGTGGTTTCCCAATCAGGGTACTTAGACAGCATTCTAAGAGTATTTAGAATGGACGACTCCTGGCACGGTAGTGTACCTGCAGGTGATGGAGTCACCCTCTCTAAAGGTGTCTTACAGACTAAAGTAGAGAGGGATGTGCATGATTGACAGATCACTTGCTTAGGCAATTGAGTCAACCATGAGATGTCAAGTACCACACCAGATGTTGTTCTTGCACTAGATGCAATAAATTGACATTGATCCAATCCTGGAGAAACAGTCGGAAGCAGTTTTAGAACATAAGTGGATGTTCTAGGGATATGATAACGACAGCCTCATTCGGGAGACAGTTATCATTCCAGGCTTCCAAGGTGACATGGACGACAAGGAGGTTGTCAGAGTTATAGTTTTCCTTCTGATGAGGGGCAGCATTTTGGATAGCTGGTCTAAGGCAATACTGCGGGTGGCATGGCGCAGGATACTGATTAAGTTCAGTTGACGATACAGTCTAAGAAGTTTGGATTTGGAATTCATTTATGAGCTAGGTCCCATCAGACATCCAGACACATTCTAAGACAGGTATTACTCATTTCGGGAGATGGGTTTCTCCGCGAACTTGAGATATAGAGAGACATAGAAAGAGACATCAAGGCGGATCCACTCACTAAGGCTATTCCTCGAACGCAATAGTTTCGCAAGCGAGCTTTGTGAGACTAACTAGTAGAGGAGTTGGGTGTTCGGTATCACACGTGCTGTGAGTATGCGACATCGCAATAATTAGCCTTGAGTGCAAGTGGGATATTGTTGGAGATAGTGCCCTCAGAGTCAATTATTGGATCACAGGCACGTGATTACAATGATTGATGGAGGACCTATCCCGATAGGACAGTCTTACTCGAGATGATAGTATGCTATCTGGTTTATCTTTATCATCGTGTACTGCTTTATGTGACCTGACAGGTCACTATTGCACGTTGATAGAGCCCCTAGGATTCTTGCTTGACCACCAGCAGTATGAAGGCGATCATATACGTGGGAGCTGGTAGTCTATAAGCACATCCTTAAATGGTCCCTAGTCGTGGGAGTTTCGAGATAGGGCATCGATACTCCAGAGTAGACTAGTGTGTACATTCGAGACCCCGACGAGGGGCGGTGGCCGGTCTCACAAGCCACTGGTATCAGTTCGTTCACCTAAGATGTATACAGGTGCTCATTGGGTTATGAGTACACCGGACAGGACTCGCCGGGAACATGCTAGTTGGTCATATACCAGACGTCAGATGGCAGTTCCCTGGTGACATGTGTACAGGTTAGTTCATCGACCTGGGGATCGTCATTTGTCTCATGTGAGTTCCCACTGTACTTTGATTACTACCCTACCACGGCTCAAAGGAGTCGTGCAAACAGGTTTTAGTTGGGTACAGTCCCGAGCCACATGGAGGCAGTGAGCGCATCTTCAAGGGTTCGTCTCTCCCGGTATTGGGGGTGAGGTCGCGCTGTGTCTAGGAGAGCCATTACACGAAGCCCTCGGCCGAGGCAAGGAGATTTACTGGTAGGTATTCCAGTAGTATCTCAGGGTGTTCTGGGCTACACTCCGACACGACTTGTACCGCTTTTGGGGGTCTGACTTTTACCAACCTCCTAGGCCCGCCATGCGATGCTCATAGACGAACGGACCAGACTGTACGGATATTGTCACTGACAGGCTCAGTAGGGTTGTCAGGCTGAGTTCGCTCACAGACGTCCCTTTTAGTCAATACCTGGTAGCCCGTTACGTATTGGCTTATACCTCTGACGTGCTAGTGGTTAAATCCACAACCAAGGTGTTGACGAGTCTTTAGAGTCCCCCACATTCAGTTACTCAGCTTTCGGGCGAAACGCTGTAGAGGCCGTATGGAGATATGGCAAGGTCCGATCAGATACGTGCGGTATTGCACGGATCAGGATCGGACAGTTTGTACTATAGGCCGTATGGATATATGGCAGGGTTCGATCAGATACGTGCGGTATTGCACGGATCAGGATCGAACGGATATTACTAGCCGGCTTTGGTTTAAGCCGGATCCTAGTATAGTACAATGTAGATTTTGTCTCATTGCATTTGTATTTCGGTCGGAATACAAATGCGGGTGTGTATGCACAGTATCGGGGTTTTCCTGTAATTTATTACGGGACCAGTTTTCTGGAGTTTCCAGTTTCCTTTCCGTTTCGGCCATATTTCTTTGTATCGTTCTTTGGCCGAAGATTGGTGGAGGAGGGCTTATTTGCATTTGTGCAAATAAGCAATTGTGGAGGGGGTCTTTGCATATTATTGTATCATGATAGCTCTTGTTGACCTTGACTTGTTCACTTCATCATTGCTTGACTTTTGGAGTCATCATGTTTGATGATGGTTGTGGTTGAGTGTGGGTGTGTTTGTGATCATGTTCTTTCATGATTTCTTTTGTTTCCCTCTTGCATTATTGGTTGGCCTCTCTCATTTTTTTTGAGACACTCTCATTCTCACTCCCCCATGGTCATGGCCGGCAATTGCTTAAGGGGGGGCTGAAATTTTTAGGTGTGGGATTGGTTGTTCTTTTGATGCTCCAAAAATTCCCAAGTCCCTCTACATAGTTCTTGTATCATCCCTCCACCAAAATGGCACCTCCATAAACCCCAAATGAGACACAAGCCTTTACACTACATTCTACAGCAAATCTTGGGCACGTCAACTAGCCAGCTTCGTGCCCGAGTTGCCTCGGTATTGAGGTGGGAGCCCGTAAATGATGCAGACGATGTGGTGCCCTTCCGGCAAGGAGGCGACGACCGGAGTTTCCGCAGGAGATCGGGACGACGACGAGAAGACAGGAGGACTCGGATCAGTCGGTATATCTCTCTTCCCCATCTTGTAGTTAGCTAGAACTAGTTAATGGTTCGATCCGGGTATTAGTGCGCGGTGGTGCCAGTTCAAGAAAAATTTAAGTATATCACCTCTTCCGCATTTTGGCCTCGGGATGGAGGCCGGGGCGCCGCCGTGCACTTACAAAGACTTGCACGTATCTCCAAAGTATTTAAACCCCGTGAATAGTGAGCAAATGATACTCGTTCAAACACTTCAATACTTTCTAATTTCCCCGGATAAATAACGAAATGAAAATACCGATCGAATCTATGCGTCCAAAATCATCTCCAGAAAATACAGAACTATATTCAGATTAAACATACCTAAAACATCGTACAAGCAGACATAAGAATTATAGTGCAATTTTAATGGAATGATACAACTGTACGGCCGTGGAGCCGCGGCCTAAGCAAGGAATTGCCGCGGTTCCGCGGCCATATGAACTGTTCATTGCATCGTATTTCACCATAATTCTTAGATTTCCCTGCTGTAATTTTTAAGTATTTTTAATTCTGAAAAAGGTCAGATTTTAGAATTTGTCCAGAGATGGTCCAAAAATGTCGTATTTTTGTTCGATCGGGATTTTTACTTCGTAAAAGCGTCGCCTAATGTTCTAGGTCGGCTCTGATACCAATGTAAAGTCTGTCTAGCACCCTATGAAGAGTTTTGAAGCATCACATGTCCAAAAGTTTGAATTTTGATGGTGCTAAACAAGCATGCAAAGGAATCGATCCTTGAAAATTAAGGTTTTGAAATTTAAAGCGAACAAAACTAGGGTTTCGAGACTACAACCTTTGTAGCTCCCTTTCGCTGGACTCCTTGGTCTCTAGGGTGTTGAATGGAGGTCCTCTTGAAGTCCTCTTGCGTCTACGACGATCCACCCGGAGTTCCCCGTCCAAGCTCGCACCTTCGTGAGACCGAAGAGAACACTCTAAACAAGTTGGCTAAACTTGCATAGAATGATGTTGTGGTTTGGAATCTCACTTCAAAAACCTTTCTTTAAGTGTGTTTAACTCACTAGAAAAACCTAGAGAGCAAATGGTGAAGGAGGATGAAGATGGTGGCTTTTCTTTTTAGCAAATGTAAAAGATAAAAGATGACCATTGGAAAAAGAAATGAAATATAACCTTTTATATTTTATTGCTTCTTACATCCAACCATGGTTAAGTGATGGAGAGTTTATTTAACTTGAGTTTTAAATGATAAAGAGAAGGATAACCCAAGGTTAGAGGTAGGTGAGCTTGGTTAGGTTAGTAGAAGAATGTAGAAGCTAGTAAAGATTATCCTTATCTTTTCAATTTGTTTTAAATACAAAATTAAATAATAAACCATCACTTAATCCATGGTGTGAGTCTTATATTGCCACCATTTCCATGTGCTAGCAACCATGATAGATGGGTGTATGTATGTATGCATGTATGCACATCCACATGTGCATGAAACTAGAATGAAAGAAAGAAACACATGCATGCATACATCCATCATATACTAGAAAGGTTTTAAGTGAGAAAACTAATGGTTAAATGATAAATCAACACTTGATTCATCAATCCGGCCATATCACATATGACCCCACCAAAAGTAAGCCGCCCGATCAATGTTCGGTATCCTATACGCGCAATTTAATCGGGTGCATGCGCATATCGCATACGCGCACCACAACGTTTCGTCTGGACTGGGTAACTCCTTTGTGGGACTCTGAGACTCGTCAATACGCCGGCAGAGGGTGATGATCATATCAGGTACCCTCAAGCCGCAAGCGGTCAGCTAAACGTAACGGCCACCCGGGTATTGAGCGATCAGAAGACAACAAGCGAACCTGCTACAACTCCCGTCGAGCCAACTAGCAACACTACCGTACAGTCCGGTCTCTTCGTCAGATATGCTGCATATCGAGCCTAGGGATGGTCACGTCGACCCTAATAACTCAATAAGTCGTGCCGGTGAATGGTCTATAACAGATCGAGAAACTACTGATAACACTTATCAGCAATTCTCAGCAGCCCTGGCCAGGGACTTACTGATATAACCAGTCGGGCACAGTACAGTATCAACTCCCAATACCGGGAGAGACGAAACCCCTCCTATCGCTCATTGCCTTCGTGTGTCTCGGGACTGTACCCAACGGCCACCTGTTTGCACGACTCAGTAGATCCGTGGTAGGGTGGCAATCACAGTACAGTGGGAGAACACACAAGACTCCATGACGATCTCGGGTCTACAGATTAACCTGTACCAGTGTCACCTGAGAACTGCTATCCGACGATAGATATAATTCCATATAGGAGTTCTCGGTGAGTCCGTCCAGTGTACCCAGTCACCACTGAGCACCCGTATATGATCTTGATGTCAAACATCGATGAATGTGGGAACATCCATCGCCCATCGTATGGGTCTCAGTATCATATACGCTAGTCTACTCTGGTATATCAATGCCCCGTCTTGATATACCTACGACTAGGGACTTTCCAGGATATGCTTATAGACTACAGATGTCCCACTAGTATGATCTTCATCATAATCAGAGTAGTCAAGCCAATATCCTCAGGGCTTTATAAGCATGTATGAGTGAATAATAAGCATGATCAAATCAACATGTCAGATAAAGAAGAACCAGATAGCATACTATCATGTCGAGCAAGAATGTATACTGAATATATATACATGTATAGATACATCCACTATCATATAATGGCCTCTAGGGCATACATATATCCAACAGCCTGGACATATATATATATATATATATATATATATATATATATATATATAGAGAGAGAGAGAGAGAGAGGACTTTCTTGCTCGACAAGATAATATGCCATCTGGTTACTCTTTATCTTAAGATGTTGACTGGTATTCTTTATTGTCTTGCTCTCACATGTTGATAAATCCCTTAGGATATGTACTTGACTGCCAGGATTATGATGAGATCATACTAGTAGGGCCACGGTGGTCCACAAGTACATCCTTTAATCAGTTTCTAGTCGTGGGAATATCGAGACCAGGGCATCGATATTCCAGTGTAGACTAGTGTGTACGTTTCTTGTCCCTCAGAGGGCGATGGTTGATCCCAAAACCATTAGTGTGTGACATCAAAGATTGTACACAGGTGCTCATTGGAGAATGGGTACAGCGAATAGGACTCGCCAAGGACACCTATATGGTAGTATACCTATCGTCAGATAGCAGTCCTCAGGTGAAACTGGTACAGGTTAGTCTGTAGGCCCGAGATCATCATAGAGTCTTGTGTGGCTCCTACTGTGCTTTGATTTCCTCCCTACCACGGCTCAAAGGAATCATGCAAACAGGTGGATTTTGGGTGCGGTCCTGAGTCACATGGTGGAAATGAGCGATAGGAGGGGTTTCGTCTCTCCCGGTATTGGGGGTTGATGTTGCGCTATGCTCGATTGGCTATAACTGGAAGTCCCTGGCCAGGGCTGCTGCTCAAATTTACTGATAAGTGTTATCGGTAGTTTCTCAAACCGTTATAGGCAAGACATCGGCATGACTTATCACGTTACTGGGGACTGACGTTTACCATCCCTTGACATGATATGCGACATATCAGACGAAGAGACCGGACTGTACGGTAGTGTTACTGATTGGCTTCATGGAGAGTATGGACGAGCTTGCTTGTTGATCTTCATATCACTCAATACCCGGGTAGCCGTTACGTCCAGCTAGTACCGCTGACGGCTTGTAGGTGACTGATGTGATCATCACCTACTACTGGCGTATTGACGAGTCTTTAGAGTCCCACACAGAAGTTTCCTTGTTCAAGCGAAACGAAGTAGGACACATATGTGATATGTGTGTGGGCCTGATTAAATACTTGTATGTGATACCATATTGTAATCTGGCAGTTATCTGTTATCGGTTCGGTTATATGTGATATAACCAGATTGTCGAATCAAGTGTTGATTTGATAATGTGATATAAAGATAGATGATATTAGTCGGTCATATGTGATATAACCGGATTATTAAATCAATTGTTGATTTAATAATGTGATATACGTTATATGTGATATGATTATATCTTAACTAATATCATTAGCTCACTAATTATACTTCATAATATATATAAGAATATATATGATATATATATATATAATGAAGCATGGCATGATTTCTATTTTTGAGAAAAATAGAAAAAGAGGTGGAAAATGAGAGCATGGTTGCAAGCATGGGCTTTATTCATAGTTTATTCATCTTGACTCACTATTCAAGCATGGTTGCAATTTTATATTTCAAATTTCCATGCTTGAATGAGTGGGGGTCAAGAGTTTCCATTCATTCTAGTCTCACTCTCAACACTTAGCCATTTTTATTGAGTTGCTATCTTGGTTGCTCTCTAGCTTCATCTTCTTTCTCAATTGTCATGGTTCAAGCTTCAACCATCACATGAGATGTGAATCATGACGCTTGAACACAATCTTGTGAGCTTTTAACATCCCCTACTTCACCATCCCACACCAAACTAGCAATTTGATGTGGTGTGTTTGCTATACTAAAGAAGTTTAATATAGAGTTAGCTTGGGCTAGAGGAACTTCGGATGGATCGTCTTTGGCGCGAAGATCACGAAGGAGGTTCGTTCAACTTGAAGAGGAGCCTGGTAGAGTCGCATGGACTTTAACCCGGAGCTATTGAAGAGAAGGAATCGAACTACAAAGGTTGTAAGCTCTTTTCTTCACTTGGGTTAATAACATCACAAAGACTAACCCTTAATAATCTAGTGAAGATCTTGTTAGTCTAACTTAGCACCTAATAAAATTTGAATTTGGCATGCTTGATGCCTCTAGAACCTCATGGTGGTGATAAGGTAACTTTCATGGTATCAGAGCCAAGCTAGAATATTAGGGTAACTTGTAGCGACGTTATAAATCCGCCATTTTTGTGGCACTAAAACTGCCGATAAAAACAGTTTCGAAATTGATATTTTAAGTTGTTTGCACACCCCGCGGGCTCACGGTTTGAACCGAGAAGCCGCAGGGTGGAGCGTGCGCACCCCGGGGACACCCCGGGAAGGACCGAATGGCTGGGCCCACTCCCCAAGACCACCACAATGTGGTCTTGGCGGTGGGGACCCGAAACTGCCCCACCTTAGGCAGTTTCGGGTCTGCCTCACCCCCTAACCACCTCGTGGTGGCCTCAGGGGTGGGGTACCCCCTCTAAGCCCCTCATTCGATACTTAATCTTGGGTCTTCGCCCTCGCGAAGATTCGGACAGGTTTTGAGTTCGTTTCGACTCCCGGATTGTCTCAAAACGATCGGTTTTGGAACTTTAGCTCACTGGATTTTTCAAGTGTTGGAAAAATTGGTTTAGTTTGCTAATTGCGTGCGGAATTCTAATGTCGGGGTTACTTTAGAAGCATTGTGATGTGTGTGATACAACTATTAGAATCCGGATTAATTAGTTTTGTGAAAACTAGTTAGTACATTGTAAAGCTAGCCGTTTAGATTCAATTGATCGATTGCCACGAAATTTTGATTCGGATCAAAACTCCGTCGCAATTACGTATTGTACGCAATCACTAAGTCGGGAATCTTGTTGAATTATCCGACAACCAATTGAAAAGTTTTTTCAATTTGAGACTAAAATGCAAGTTTTATAAGTTAGGCATGAAATCTGGAATATGAGATATTCCGGGTTTATGATGTCTATGGAAATTGCGAATTCTAATTATTGTAGTTTTCTGTTTCTTTTTCTGCGACCGTAAGTGAAATATGTGGGGTATCCCAATCTCGTTGCTATATGTCAACGAGTTTTAGAGATACACATATTTGCTTACGTTGATGATATGTGATATCATGTGTTGCTGTTGATATGATTTATTGGATCGTCGTGAAAGAATAGACGGGGTGTTTTATGTGAGATGAGGATTTTTATTTTTATTCATGTAAAATCAGTATTTAATATTCTTTTATTGGGGCACTTCCGGGTTAAGGATGATGTCACCACTGTTGTATATTATTTACTTTTCCGCATTAGGATAGACCCAAGACGGGGAGCATAAGTAACCAGGTTCTAGAGTCCAGTAGGAGACCATCTCAAGGAGTTGAGACCGGGTCTCCTAACTCTAGAATTGGCAGGGTAACTTGCCTCTCTCGTAGGGGTCTAGGGTTGTGGGTTTGGCTTTCATCACGACTGTGCAATCTGTGTTTTACGTTGTTGGCTAAATTTAAAACACGGACATCCTAATATATCCAATATTTCATATGTTTCTTCTGCTGCTTGATTCTGTGATGTTGATCATATAACTGCGTGAGACGAATGTAATATTATATATATGATATATAAAAAACGTTCCTTATGTTTTGCACCCGCGCTAGTCCAGCCCCCGCTCTGCCGGTAGTTAAGTAACCTAACGGTGCATGACGGGGCCCAGTGGCGAATGCGGATGGCATAAGCGTACGTTCTATTTTCGTTTCATTTTTCTGTAATGTTTAGGAAACATTAATTGATGGGACTTCATTAATGAGATTAATGAAAAGAAAGAAACCTAAAGTTGTTGTAGAATCAAATTTTCAAAAAGGGTAGCTCTAGTTTTTGCTTTGCATAGTGGTATTCCTTGATGATTTTCCAGCACCTCATTCGATGAGGAAAGAGCCGAGATCCCTTCACCGGGAGTGACCTCTTTAGCGAAAATAGCAAATGCTACAACCCACTCGGTTTTGTTTTTGTCAGATTTTTAGTTCTTGCTTTGCATAGTGGTATTGCTGAATATCCTGAACCTCATTCGATGAGGAAAGAGCCGAGATCCCTTCACCGGGAGTGACCTCTTTAGCGAAACTAGCAAAAGCCTCAAAAACACTCCTTTTCAAAATCACTAGATTCTACAACGATATCAAGTTCATTACGCTCATGGTGTAAGGCTACGCCAGCGCCCCGGCCATCAATCCATGGCCAAACGCGGAACAAAAACTTTTAAACTTGGCGCTAACGTAACCCTAAAACCCGGATCGTGCCATTAACCCTATACTAGTTCTACTGTAAAGAGTTTAGAGAGATTATACCAATCGATCCGTGTCCTTCGGTCTTCAATCTCTGCGCCAAGCTCCTCACGGTTGCCCCAACGAAGTTCGCTCTTCGATCTCGCTCGTCGAAGTGGCTCCACGTCGAGGATTCTTTATCCGGGCTCCCACTTCAAACCGAAGCAACTCGGAAATCAAGTTTGCTAAAAGAGATGACCAAGATGAAGTAGAGATGGTGTGTGATTACTTTGTCTCAATACACTCTAGGGTTCTCAACATATGAGAGGGATAGAGTGGAGGTGAAGGAGTTGCCAAGTGAAGAAATTGTAAGCACAAGAAAAATGGGCTTGTGAAGAATTTGTGTTGGTTAGCTTTTTGTTGTGAGTGTAGTGTGTTATATTTTGAGTGGCAACCCAAGAAATCCCTCACTGGAAATTCCCAGCAGCCCCTCTCCAAATATCTCACCACACACACACAAAAATATCTAGCACAAAACAAAAACAATGCTAGCCCTAAATCCATGAGTCACCAAGTGTGTTGATGCCTCATCAATGCACCATGCCAAAAAGAAATGAGTCACAATTTTATCACAAAATAAAACATTTAAAACAAAATGTTTTAATCCAAATGAAATGGAAACCCTAAAGTAAACTCGTAACGGATTACGAGAATACCCCTCATCTGTATATACATACCTGCATCTGTATTCCGACTGAATACGAATACAACGAGACGAAAGCAATCCAACAATCTAATACTAGGATCCGCACTAGTATGATCCGTCCGATCATGATCCGTGTACGAGTGCACGTATATGATCGAACCCTGCCATAAAACCATACGGCCTCTACAACGTTCCGCCCGAACTTGGGAAACTTTCTGTGGGGGACTCTAAAGACTCGTCAATACGCTGGCGGTGGGTTTAACCACAAGTACGTCAGTGATAGTAGCTGTACGTAACAGCTGCTCAGGTATTGAGCAAAAGGGAGGCCGATGAGCGAACTCATCCTGAAACCCTACTGAGCCTGTCAGTGACAATATCCGTACAGTCTGGTCCGTTCGTCTATGAGTATCGCATATCGGGCCTGGGGGATGGTAAACGTCAGACCCTCAATAGTGGTATAAGTCATGTCAGAGTGTAGCCCAGAACACCCTGAGAAACTACTGGAATATCTACCAGTAAATCTCCCTTGCCCTGGCCAGGGACTTTGTGTAATGGCTCTCCTGACACAGCGCGATATCACCCCCAATACCGGGAGAGACGAATCCCCTGCCGATTCGCTCACTGCCTCCATGTTGCTCGGGACTGTACCCAAATAAATCCTGTTTGCATGACTCCTTTGAGCCGTGGTAGGGTAGTAGTCAAAGCATAGTGAGAACTTACACGAGACAAATGACGATCTCAGGTCGATAGACTAACCTGTACACATGTCACCAGGGAACTGCTATCCGACGACAACTATAATACCAACTAGCATGTTCCCGGCGAGTCCGTCCGGTGTACTCATAACCCAATGAGCACCTGTATACATCTTAGGTGAACTAACTGACACCAATGGCTTGTGAGACCGTCCATCGCCCCTCGTCAGGGTCTCGATCTGTATATACTAGTCTACTCTCGGAGTATCGATGCCCAGTCTCGAAATTCCCACGACTAGGGACACTTTAAGGATGTGCTTATAGACTACCCAACTCTCACGTATATGATCGCCATCATACTGCTGGTTGTCAAGCAAGAATCTTATGGGCTCTATCAACATGTAATAGTGATCTGTAATGTCACCTGAAGCATGTACACGATGATAAAGACAAACCAGATAGGATACTATCATCTCGAGTAAGACTGTCCTACCGGTATAGGTCATCCCTCAATCATTGCAATCACGTGCCTGCGATCCAATAATTGACTTTGAGGGCACTACAGCCAACACTTGGTTTTCTTAAAAACCTACATAGCCCTCCGTCATTTCAGATAAGTACTATTTAGTATTTGTGCATTTAAGGCTAATTGACTTTGAGGGCACTACAGCCAACAATCTCCCAATTGACTTTGAGGGCACTACAGCCAACAATCTCCCACTTGCACTTAAGGCTAATTATTGCGATGCCGTATACTCACAGCCCGTGTGATACCGAACACCAAACTTCCTTACTGATCAGTCTCACAAAGCTCGTTTGTAAAACTATTGCGTTCGAGAAATAGCCTCAATGAGTGGATCCGCTCTGATGTTTCTTTCTATATCTCTCTTTATCTCAAGTTCGCGAAGAAAGCCATCTCCCGAAATGAGCAATACCTGTCTTAGAATGTGTCTGGATATCTGATGAGACCCAGTTCACAAATGAACTCCAAATCCAGCAAACTTCTTAGACTGTATCGTCAACTGAATTTAATCAGTATCCTGCGCCATGCCTACCTCAGTATCCGCTTGGACCACCTGTCCAGATTACTGCCCCTCGTCAGAGGGAAAACTGTAACTCTGACAGTCACTCGTCATCCAGATCACCTTGGAAGCCTGGAATGATAACTGTCTCCCGTAGGAGGCTGTCGTTATCAATCCCTAGAACATATACTTATGTTCATAAAACTGCTTCCGAACGTTTCTCCAGGATTGGATTAATATATCAACTTATTACATCTAGTGCAAAAGCAACATCTGGTGTGGTACTTGACATCTTATGATTGACTCAATTGCCTAAGCAAGTTATATGCCAATCATGCACATCCCTCTCCCCTTTAGTCTGTAAGACACCTTTAGAGAGGGTGACTCCATCACCTGCAGGTACACCACCATGCCAGGAGTGTCCATACTAAAACACCTTTAGAATACTGTCTAAGTACCAAGATTGGGACACTTCCTAAATCTAGATCTAAAACCATAGATCTAGTAACCAGAATGCCTGATATTATATCCATATCTTATGTGGAGAAACCGCTGTGTGACAACCACAGTATAACCGATCATAGTATAGGAATATCACTTCCTACAATGTGTATTTCATCCAAATACCAGGACATCACACCCTACTACCTTCTTAACAGATCCATCCCCTATTCTGATGAAGTCAAAGCCCATGACTGTCACATCAAAAATAGATTATCTATATCCTCTATATCTGCTTTAGTCTATAAATAGACACAAGCTACTTGTCCACTATGCTTCCGCTGCTCCCACTGACTACAACAACCCTCTGGCAGAGTCATATACACGTGCACTTCTGAAGCTAGTTTAGAACGACACTATACCCATCCTCCTGCCGGGTGTCATAGTCTAGAACAGCAGTAATGGCAAGTCTTGGTAAACAAGAACCTCCTTCTCACCGTCCTTGAGGCTACCGGAGTACCTCTCGGGTGCTTGAGGTTACCCACCATATCTGCGGAGTGGATAATGGAATGTCAATCCTGATTGAATCTTTAGGTCCTATTAAATTCTCAGTAATCGTTTGCGGTTCTGGAATCTCTTCCAGTTCTACCATACTCCCACTATTATTTTCTGGAAAAAAATCCATTTTACTAAAACCGTGGCGAGTTAAGAACAATATCACTATTGATCTTCCAGATGGTAGAAAGTTAACCCTCGTCATAGCCCGGGTTAACCCACAAACAGCCATTACAGAAACAAGCCTTGAGTTATCCAGAGTCTGGTTTTAAGCATAAACCGGATAACTCCATATACCTTAACATTGTTAAGATATGATCCATTCTATATAAAATATAGAAACAGAAGCACTGATTTAATTGGAACTGTATTAAAATCATGCAGCTATCTCCAGTGCATGTCAACTAAATGGAGAGAGGCCGATCAGCATTACTCAATTTAGGAGTGCATCCAGATATGAGTAAACTGAAAGAGAAGAAAGTTCTCAAAACCATTACTATCAACTGAATACCAAACACAAGTATCTACATCTTCAAATACCTTGAAGAATCCCGATACTTGCAACACGTGGTTCTCTACTATAGAGGTCTCACAAGGCATCAACCATGCCAATTTCAAATTTTATGGATGCCGAGAAACCCTAATACGGATCGTCGGCTAGAATTCTAGGCGAAACATTAAACTAGTTAACGACTTAAATAAAGGAGAGAGGCTACAACCTTTGTAGATCCGTTTCTCCACTTCCTTAGCTCCATGTAGGCGTCCTCTCGCTGTTCATCTCGAATCCCGAACTTAATCGTCGGCTTCATCGGAGAAATGGGCGAGCTAGGTCGTCGGCTTCGTGCCGAAGATGATCTACGTCGAGGCATCACAAGTTCAAGCTCCAACTTCACCAAGTTGTGAAACTTGTGAAGAAAACACCCAAAACCACTTGGCAAGAGGTAGATGATGAAGAAATAGGAGGTGGATTCACTTTAGAATTGGATTTCTCACTCTTTAGCTCAAGGTGCCATTAATGGTGTCAAGCTTTTTCTTTGAAGAAGAAGAAGAAGATGAAGATAAAATATGATAAGTATTTTATTAAAAATGAGAATAATATCATTACTTATCATATACTAACCATGGTGAAGTGTAGAGAGCAAACTAGGGTTAGGTGCATGGTTAGGTTAAGAGAAGAAAACAAAAATGGTCAATTATTCAACTCTTCATGAAGCTTCATGAAAGAAACAAATAAAGCCACCATTTTTCTTTTCCTTTCCAAAATTAATAATCAATATAAATAAATGAATAAGTAAATAAAACCCTAACCATTCATATAACCATGGTTTAATCTTTACACAAGCACAAGTTAACATGTATCATCAAACATGATACAAACATGTGCACAAAAGTATATCACATATACAACTTGCACATCAAGTGAGAAAATCCATTTAAAGTGAACCAATACTAGTTAATGCAAAGTAATATATCAAATATATAATTATACATTAAATCATTAAATCAACATTTGATTCAATGATCCGGTCATACCGCACATAACCGACTAGTATCTAATGTATCGATTTATCGAATCAATGGTTCGATAACTAGGTCATATCGCATACAACCAATCGAAACATTCATCGCGAGAATGAAATGCGGTATCACATACACGCATTATTCTCGCTCCCGCACATATCTCATACGCGCTCCTATTTCGTTTCGCTTGAGCCAGGAAACCTCTGTGTAGGACTCTAAAGACTCGTCAATACGCCGGTAGCAGATGATGATCATATCAAGCACCCACAAGCCGCAAGCGGTCTGCTAAACGTAACGGCCATCCGGGTATTGAGCGATCAGAAGATCGACGAGCCAGCCCGCTCACACTCCTGTGAATCCAACCAGTAACACTTACCGTACAGTCCGGTCTGTTCGTCTGATATGTCGCATATTAAGTCTAGGGGTGGTAAACGTCAGACCCCAATAACCGATAAGTCGTGCCGATGTGAGGCTCATAACGGGTCGAGAAACTACTGGTAACACTTACCAGCAAATATGTGATCAGCCCTGGCCAGGGACTTCCCTGTTACGGCCAATCGAGCACTGCGCAACATCAACCCCCAATACCGGGAGAGACGAAACCCCTCCTATCGCTCATTGCCTCCATGTGACTCGGGACTGTACCCAAAGACCACCGTTTTGCACGCCCTCATGGACATGGTAAGGTGGAGATCAAAGCACGGTGGGAATCACACAAGACTCTATGATGATCTCGGGTCTACAGACTAACCTGCACAAGTGTCACCTGAGAACTGCCATCTGACGTGAGGTATAATACCATCTGGGAGTTCTCGACGAGTCCGTCCAGTGTACCCAGTCTCCACTGAGCACCCGTATACCATCTCTGATGTCAAACACCAATGGATATGGGATCATCCATCGCCCATCTCATGGGTCGAGAAGCGTATACGCTAGTCTACACTGGTATATCGATGCCCCGTCTCGATACACCTACGACTAGGGACCTTAAAGGATGTACCTATGGACTACCATGTCCCCACTAGTATGATCTGCATCATAGTCCAGGTAGTCAAGTACACATCCTAAGGGCTTTACCAACATGTAACTATAAGACAGTATAAAGAGACTAGTATACATGTTAAGATAAAGAGCAACCAGATAGCATACTATCATATCGAGCAAGAAAGTCATCTCTATATATGTCCAAGCATCCAATATAATATACATCATCTGTACAATACTGACCTCTAGGGCATACATACAACTAACAATCTCCCACTTGCACTAGGGCCAGCTGCTGTAGTATCGCATACCGAGCATCCCGAAGAGTCTCTCAAACTGTATCTGGGGAATGGCCTACGTGAGTGGATCCGCCGTGTTGTTCTTCGTGTCAACCCTCCTGACCTCAATCTCCCGGCAATCAACTATCTCCCGGATCAGGTGATACCGCCTCAGAATATGCCTGGATCGCTGATGGGACCTGGGTTTCTTGGCCAAAGCCACCGCTCCATTGTTATCGCAATACAAAGGTATTGGATGCTCAATGGATGGAACCACTCCAAGTTCAGTAATGAACTTCTTGATCCAGACATCCTCTTTGGCAGCATCGTTGGCAGCGATGTATTCAGCCTCCATCATCGAGTCTGCCACGGTTTCCTTCTTGGAACTCTTCCAGCTAACCGCCCCTCCGTAAAGGGTAAAGACAAATCCCGACTGCGACTTAGAGTCGTCCTTATCACTCTGGAAGCTCGAATCGGTAAAGGACTCCACTTGGAGTTCTCCGTTACCATACACCAAGAGCATCTCTTTAGTCCTTCGTAAGTACTTGAGAATGCTCTTCACAGCTGTCCAGTGACTCTCTCCAGGATCAGCTTGATACCTGCTCACTACACTTAGTGAGTATGCTAAATCGGGTCTGGTACATAGCATCGCATACATGATAGAGCCTACAGCCGAAGCATAGGGTATCCCTTGCATGCGAGCTCTCTCCAAATCAGTCTTGGGAGACATCTCTTTGGAGAGAATGACTCCAGAGATCGTGGGCAAGTTCCCACGCTTGGATTCTTCCATACTAAACCTCTTTAGTACGGTGTCAATGTACCTGGATTGGGACAATCCCAATATCCGTTTGGATCTATCTCTATAGATCCTGATTCCCAATATGCAGGAGGCATCACCAAGATCTTTCATTGAGAATCTTTGTGATAAGAAGAGCTTGACCGATTGCAGCATAGGAATATCATTTCCTATCAAGAGTATGTCGTCCACGTACAATACGAGGAAGACAACCTTACTCTCTGCCACCTTCTTGTAGATACAAGGTTCATCTGGATTTTTGACGAAATCAAACTCTTTGATAACGACGTCAAAGCAGATGTTCCAACTCTGCGATGCTTGCTTTAATCCATAAATGGATTTAAGCAGCTTGCACACCTTTCCGCTGCTCCCACTGTCTACGAAGCCCTCTGGCTGAATCATGTACACGCACTCTTCTAAATCACCATTTAGAAAGGCGGTCTTAACATCCATTTGCCAGATTTCGTAATCATGATATGCAGCGATGGCAAGCATGATCCGGATGGATTTAAGCATAGCCACTGGAGAAAAGGTTTCATCATAGTCCACACCTGGTCTTTGACGAAAACCTTTTGCAACAAGTCTAGCTTTGAAAGTCTCCACTTTCCTATCTACACCAAGTTTCTTCTTGAAGATCCACTTGCTCCCAATGGGTTTTACCCCTTCAGGAGCAACTTCCAAAGTCCATACTTTGTTGGTGTACATGGATTCCATCTCGGACCGCATAGCATCCAGCCATTTCACTGAGTCCCCACTCGTGATGGCCTGCTCGAAGCTAGTTGGGTCATCATCCTCCATGATGCAATCCTCGCTCCCACCATCTATGAGAAAACCGTAGTATCTCTCAGGTGGGCGAGGTACCCTACCAGATCGGCGGAGAGGCTGAGGTTCGTCGGGAGCTACTGAATCCTCTGGTTCTACCAAGTCTTCTGTTATAGTTTGTGTCGCTGGAACCTCTTCCAGTTCTACCTCAATGCCACTTGTCTGTTTCATAAGAAAACCTTTTTCTAAGAAAGTGGCATGTCGAGAAACAAACACCTTTTGTTCCTCGGGGTGGTAGAAGATATACCCTTGTGAATTTTTGGGATATCCTATAAACTTACATAAGACTGATCTTGCCTCGAGTTTGTCCGGATTTTGTCTTTTGACATAGGCTGGACAACCCCATATCTTAATGTAATTAAGATGTGGTCTCTTCCCTTTCCATATCTCATATGGAGTGGTAGGCACTGATTTGGTAGGAACTCTATTCAATAGGTCCATGGCTGTCTCAAGCGCATATCCCCAGAAGGAAATAGGTAACTCAGCTGTACTCATCATTGAGCGCACCATATCTAATAGGGTGCGGTTTCTCCGTTCTGATACACCGTTGTGCTGTGGTGTATACGGAGGAGTCAGCTGAGAGAGAATCCCATTCTCTTTTAGGAAGTCCAGGAATTCATTGCTTAAGTATTCACCTCCTCGATCAGATCGAAGAATTTTAATACTTTTTCCGGTTTGGTTTTCGACTTCTTGTTTATATTCTCTAAATTTCTCAAAAGCTTCTGATTTGTGTTTCATCAGGAACACATATCCGAATCTAGAGAGATCGTCAGTGAATGTAATGAAGTACGAAGAACCATCCCTGGCATGTGTAGACATGGGACCGCATACATCACTATGTATCAGTCCCAAGAGTTCGGTAACTCTTCCTCCGTGTCCCGTAAACGGAGTTTTGGTCATCTTGCCTTTGAGACATGACTGGCAAGTGTCATAAGATGAAAATTCAAACGGATTTAAATATCCATCTTTATGCAACTTAGCTAGTCGTGTCGCATTGATGTGACCCAGTCTACAATGCCACAAGAAGGATTCGTTCAGTTCTGAACTCTTCCTCTTGTGTGTGTTTGTTATGCTCAGAACTGTTGATTGATTTAGAACATAAATGCCATTGCACAACGTGCCTGATCCAACCAACTTTTGGTTACGGAAAATGTTCATAACATTGTCCTGTAATACAAAATTATATCCCTCTTTACTCAACAAAGAAATCGATATAATGTTGCATATCAGGTTCGGCATGTAATAGCATTCGTTCAGAACCAATGTATTACCAGTTGTTAATACAAGGTGATATTCCCCGACAGTCTTAGCTGCAACAATTGCACCATTTCCAACTCTAATATCTTTATCACCTTCTCCAAGTTCTCTACCTTTTCTAAGCCCATGTAACTGATTACATATATGGGATCCTGACCCGGTATCTAATACCCAGGACGTAGAGTAAATGGAGAAACAGTTCTCTGTAACGAACACACCCGAAGAAAATGCATCAACATGTACTTTCTTCATTCGGGTGGCATGGGAATCCTGGTATTCCCCTATATCTTGTTCATTCCTATAACTCTTATAAGAAAGAACGGTTACAACGTTCCCCAGCACAGTATAACATGCGGGTTCGGTCAATACATCCATATTATTATCTTCATTAGGGCATGAAATGGTCGCTACCTGGAGAGAGAGAGAAGAAAACACTTTAGCGTATGCTCGTGCAAGATCAGATTGGTTATTATCTTATCTAATCAGGATGGCTCCCACTGGTTTTTATCAAATCTTCCTTCAAACCCTAAAAGGAAAGACTAGCCGGGATTAATTACACACTACAAGTTCACCAATCTTTCAGCCAGGCCAGTGTCGGTACTTTGAAGGAGGTGCCCCGTGCTTTCGCACGAACCTAATTAATGTAAACCTCGTTTTCCCAGAGGCTTAACCTCGTTGACACCTTTCTAGACACCTACTTGATCGGCTAATTGCAATGTGCAAAACTCTCCCAGGAGTAACTCTTACTCGCAGTGGGTATAGGGATCCAACTATCTCATAGAAGGTATGCAATCTCATTGCAAATTTCAACACTTGAAATTCCCGATAATATTTTTCCCCTAGCGTGCTATGACCTTGACGCATGCCAAACAACCCATTGTCCGCTAGTCAAGTTCAACCCGTACAATTCGTGATTGAATTGTACCCACCCGTACGACCCTTGACGCATGCCAAACAACGTCGTACGAATACCTTAATCCAATCGCATCTCATGCTACAGACAAGTAATAATCAGCTACCGTACACTACGCCTTGACGCATGCCAAACAACCGCAGCACGAATACTGAATATTACATATCTGAATTGACGGAGGGCTACGCAGGTTTTTCTGAAAACCATGAGCGTAATGATCTTGATATCGTTGTAGAATCAAATGAAGTTTTAAAATGGAGTGATTTTGAGGCTTTTCTAGTTTTGCTAAAGGGGTCACTCCCGGTGAAGGGATCGTCGGCCCTTTCCTCGTCGAATGAGGTGCGGGATATATCATATATATCACTGTGCAAAGCAAAAACTCTTAAAAGCAATCAATAACCAAACCGAGTGTGTAGCATCTGCCAGTTATTGCTAAAGGAGTCACTCCCGGTGAAGGGATCTCGGTCCTTTCCTTATCGAATAAGGTGCGGGATATATCATATATATCGCTGTGCAAAGCAAGAACTGTAGCTACCTTTTTTTTATTTAAAATTTGATTCCACAACATCTTAGGTTTCGAACACGAATGAAAATGAAAAACACTCATCTCACAAAAAAAACCCCGGCTATTCGAACACGACAATCCAATATAACATATCCAGCAACACATAACATCACATGTCATCAACGTAAGTAAATATGCGCATGCCAATTATCGTTGATATATAGCAACGAAACCGGAGATATCACATATTACACTTATGGTCACAGAAAAGAAAGTGTAAAACTACAACAGTTGGAATCCGCAACCTCTTTAGACATCGCATGCCTAATCAAATGAAATACTTAGACATCACATGCCTAACAATTACAAACCCCGCATTTTAGTCTCATCATCGAAAACTCTTTTCAATATCAAGTGAAACTAAACCGCTAGATTTATAACATTCATTCAGTTATCTCATAACTGTTTGTGAATTCCAATTATTGTATCCCATTCCGGATAAATAGAAAATATTAAACTTTCCGATCGAACATTCGAACACCCAAGTTTTCCCAAAACCGATCAACACATGAAATAAGTTCAAAGACATTCACTTCATGCCTCAGTACCAACGGTCCAGCCGTAGAAGGGTCTTGAGGTGACATCACTCTTTTTGAGAAGTTGTTTGGCCGCCAAGCCAACGCCTCACATGTGACACGCCGTACTGCCCCAAACCCTAAGGTTTAAAGGGCAGTTCAAGACGGTCACATAATCGAGTTAAGATTTGTTGTCTTCTAGAGGGACCATCGCGTTACTTGCACTACTTAGAACGTCATTAAACAACGGAAAAGTCCAACAATTGGAAATTTCCCGGCAGGGGAAAGATTGGGTATTCACATCCGGTCGAACTTTTTTAACATATTCTAAAATTATCCGGAAAACCACACAGACAAAATTTGATAATCCGATCGAATCTTTGATTCCCAATACAACCCCAGAATACTCTTCTGTAGAGTCACAATAAAAATACCCAGAAAATATAGCATTAAATTATATGAATTACTGTGCAGAAATGATTAGACAAGGGGACAATACGGCCGCGGAACCGCCGCACATGCCTAGCTTGTGCCGCGGTTCCGCGGTGGATTTTTCGAATTGGACCCGCGTTTTTCACAGTAATTCAAATAAGACCCTGCTTATTTTTCTGCATATTTTTAATTGACAAAAATCCAAATTTTTAGAAAATTTCCAGAGAGCATTTTGGAAATTGGTTTCGATGTTCGTTCGGATTTCAAACGTCGTCTAGACTTCGCCTAAGGCTCTAGCTAGGCTCTGATACCACTGTAGGGTTCCTAGGCACACTATAGAGGTCTCACAAGGCATCAACCATGCCAATTTCAAATTTTATGGGTGCCGAGAAACCCTAATACGGATCGTCGGCTAGAATTCTAGGCGAAACATTAAACTAGTTAACGACTTAACTAAAGGAGAGAGGCTACAACCTTTGTAGATCCATTTCTCCACTTCCTTAGCTCCACGTAGGCGTCCTCTCGCAGTTCATCTCAAATCCCGAACTTAATCGTCGGCTTCATCGGAGAAATGGGCGAGCTAGGTCGTCGGCTTCGTGCCGAAGATGATCTACGTCGAGGCATCACAAGTTCAAGCTCCAACTTCACCAAGTTGTGAAACTTGTGAAGAAAACACCCAAAACCACTTGGCAAGAGGTAGAGGATGAAGAAATAGGAGGTGGGTTCACTTTAGAATTGGATTTCTCACTCTTTAGCTCAAGGTGCCATTAATGGTGTCAAGCTTTTTCTTTGAAGAAGAAGATGAAGATGAAGATAGAATATGATAAGTATTTTATTAAAAATGAGAATAATATCATTACTTATCATATACTAACCATGGTGAAGTGTAGAGAGCAAACTAGGGTTAGGTGCATGGTTAGGTTAAGAGAAGAAAACAAAAATGGTCAATTATTCAACTCTTCATGAAGCTTCATGAAAGAAACAAATAAAGCCACCTTTTTTCTTTTCCTTTCCAAAATGAATAATCAATATAAATAAATGAATAAGTAAATAAAACCCTAACCATTCATATAACCATGGTTTAATCTTTACACAAGCACAAGTTAACATGTATCATCAAACATGATACAAACATGTGCACAAAAGTATATCACATATACAACTTGCACATCAAGTGAGAAAATCCATTTAAAGTGAACCAATACTAGTTAATGCAAAGTAATATATCAAATATATAATTATACATTAAATCATTAAATCAACATTTGATTCAATGATCCGGTCATGTCGCACATAACCGACTAGTATCTAATGTATCGATTTATCGAATCAATGATTCGATAACTAGGTCATATCGCATACAACCAATCGAAACATTCATCGCGAGAATGAAATGCGGTATCACATACACGCATTATTCTCGCTCCCGCGCATATCTCATATGCGCTCCTATTTCGTTTCGCTTGAGCCAGGAAACCTCTGTGTAGGACTCTAAAGACTCGTCAATACGCCGGTAGCAGATGATGATCATATCAAGCACCCACAAGCCGCAAGCGGTCTGCTAAATGTAACGGCCATCCGGGTATTGAGCGATCAGAAGATCGACGAGCCAGCCCGCTCACACTCCTGTGAATCCAACCAGTAACACTTACCGTACAGTCCGGTCTGTTCGTCTGATATGTTGCATATCAAGTCTAGGGGTGGTAAACGTCAGACCCCAATAACCGATAAGTCGTGCCGATGTGAGGCTCATAACGGGTCGAGAAACTACTGGTAACACTTACCAGCAAATCTGTGATCAGCCCTGGCCAGGGACTTCCCTGTTACGGCCAATCGAGCACTGCGCAACATCAACCCCCAATACCGGGAGAGACGAAACCCCTCCTATCGCTCATTGCCTCCATGTGACTCGGGACTGCACCCAAAGACCACCGTTTTGCATGCCCTCATGGACATGGTAAGGTGGAGATCAAAGCACAGTGGGAATCACACAAGACTCTATGACGATCTCGGGTCTACAGACTAACCTGCACAAGTGTCACCTGAGAACTGCCATCTGACGTGAGGTATAATACCATCTGGGAGTTCTCGGCGAGTCCGTCCAGTGTACCCAGTCTCCATTGAGCACCCGTATACCATCTCTGATGTCAAACATCAATGGATATGGGATCATCCATCGCCCATCTCATGGGTCGAGAAGCGTATACGCTAGTCTACACTGGTATATCGATGCCCCGTCTCGATACACCTACGACTAGGGACCTTAAAGGATGTACCTATGGACTACCATGTCCCCACTAGTATGATCTGCATCATAGTCCAGGTAGTCAAGTACAAATCCTAAGGGCTTTACCAACATGTAACTATAAGACAGTATAAAGAGACTAGTATACATGTTAAGATAAAGAGCAACCAAATAGCATACTATCATATCGAGCAAGAAAGTCATCTCTATATATGTCCAAGCATCCAATATAATATATATCATCTGTACAATACTGACCTCTAGGGCATACATAGAACTAACACACCTAATTCCCAATAACTTACTCCCACTCATCATCTGTAAAACAATACAGATGTGAGAATCAAACCTGGTAAATACATACCCTGGAGTAAGGATCTAATTGGGAAATCAGTTTTCTATTAACAACGCATAGTGAAACTGAAACATGAATATGTTTCGAAGGGGTATCCGGGTATTCCTAGTAATGCCACTTCCATTATCCAGATTCATGACTGTAACCGTATATTTCCTTTCCATCTCTCCAATTCCCTTTATTTGTCTTTACTCATTACCTTCTGTACACCCCCTTAGGCTAAATGGTTTTCTTCCTTCCCTACCGTTCGGCACCAGCATATGGTTTGGAAGAAGTCTATCCAATAAGCATAATAGGTGTACTCTCATAATCCTAGGAGTACTCGCAACCTGAGAGAAGGTAAGATAAAAGACAACTGAATAAACCTTATTCCTATTTCTCCTAAACCAGGATCCATCCTCGTACTGGAACAAGTTCCTTCAAGTTTGTATATAACCATACGATGGATTATCCGATAACTGTGCATCTTCGTAGTGATACGGGATGTTCTGGAGAAATACAAAGGTGAAGTATGAGTGGCGATGAAATACGTGGTTTGGTCGTGAATGATAGCAGTCGGAATTTACTTTGCCCTCTTTCTGATCCTTATTTTTCTTACTTATTACCTTCTGTACACTACACTTAGGATAATTGGTTTTCTTCATTCCCTAACTTTCGGCACCTGCCTATGGTTTGGAAGAAGACTATCCAACAAGCGTAATAGGTGTACCATCTCCTAATCCTAGGAGCCATCACAACCTGAGAGAAGGTAAAAGGAAAAGACAACTGAATAGTCCTATTCATTTTCTCCAGAACCAGAATCCATCCTCGAATCTGGAACAAGTTCCTTCGAGTTTGTATGTAACTATATGATGGATTTATCCAATGGAAGTGGATATTCGTAGTGATACGGGGTGTTCTGGAGATATGCAAAGGGTAAAAGAAGGAGTTGCAATGATGTATGCAACTCAGACAATCCAAAAGCCAGTGTTTGAAAAAAGTTCGGTTAACTTGGTCACTGAGTTATAGTCTAGGGTCGGGACATGGTCGCTGCCAAAGAGAGAGAGAACAGAAACACTCAGTGTTCACTATAACCTAGATCAGAATGGTCAATCACTTTATCTAATCAGGATGTCTCCCACTGTATCGTCAAATTCTCCTCCAAACCTGAAAGAAGAATTAGTCGGGATTACCCGAGGAGTAAACAACTCATCAGTGGATATCGGGATCCAACTATCATCGCATGATAACCTGATGGAATCCACTCATGTTATCACACTCCAGTAAGTATGCGCATGCCTGACAAGTTTCCTGTATGTTTGAAACTCCCGATGTGATTTATACCCCATGCTCTTATGACCTTGACGAAGGCCAACATATCATAAGTCACATGTCA
Source organism: Agapanthus africanus (assembly GCA_030015575.1). NCBI lineage: Eukaryota > Viridiplantae > Streptophyta > Magnoliopsida > Asparagales > Amaryllidaceae > Agapanthus > Agapanthus africanus. The sequence goes on along the minus strand of CM057339.1, from coordinate 745,028,185 downwards.
AGTTCTACCCGTCATTATCCAGTTTAATTTGAACCCACCCGTACATACCCTTGACGAAGGCCAAAATAGTAGTATGACTGTCCCAAACCAACGCATTTATCTATGCAACAGAAAAGTAACAAATAGCTACCATACACTATGCCTTGACGAAGGCCAACATACATACCATGAATACCAAGTGCTACTTGTTTGAAATGACGGAGGTCTACGAATGGTTTTTGGCAAAAAATCTTTAACATAATGAACTTGATATTGATGAAGGAACCAGATAGCTTTTTATAAATATATAGTGGTGAAAACCTTTGCTAAAGAGGTCACTCCCGGTGAAGGGATCTCGGCTCTTTCCTCGTAGAATGAGGTGAAGGATATTCCCACTGAATACCACGATGCAAAGCAAAAAGTAATCGACTATAGTGAAGTTATTACCCTGACGCAAATTTCTGCCCAAGGGGTCACTCCCGGTGAAGGGATCTCGGCCCTTGCCTCGTCGAATGAGGTGCTGGATATTCATAACCGAATACCTCTGTGCAAAACAAAAGAAAACGTCTTTATAATAACAGCTTTTTAAAATTGTTCCAATCAACATCATATAGGTCTGTTTTACTTGCATTACTCAGAATCAATGCAATCCCATCAATTAATCACACCACAAAAGAACGAAAATATGGTGTACGTATATGCCATCCGCATTCGCCACCGGGTCCCGTCATCACCCGTTAGGTTACTTAACTAACGACAGATCGGGGACTGTACTAGCGCAGGTGTAAAACATATAGAACATCTACTAGTATATATATAACAATATATAATAATCGCTCCAGGCATGATAAATGCAACATCACAGACAAGCGATAAGCATCACAGAACAATACAGATAATCTGGGAGCCTCGGGTTTCCTTTGAGCCGCAAGTGAAACCCGACATTCCCCTGGTCATGTGGATAGCCTGTGCAATGAAAACCTAGACCCCTACGAGCATGGCAAGTTACCTGCCAAAACCAGAAGCGAGGCCGCCCCCTTCAGCAAAGTGAATGGGCCACCCAGCACTTCACGAAATCCGGTAACTTGAGCACCCCTCCTTGGGTCAATCTGTACCCCCTACAAGTGCGGCGAATAGCCCGCCAATTCTAGCGTGAAGCCCCCCTCCGTCTCAAAGCCATGAGATGCGGGCCCGTTGCCCTTTAGAACCCGGCTATCTTTGCACTCCATCGCTGGGTAATCATACTATAGAAAAGAAAATATGTACAACGTGACATCGACCTCAACCCGGTCGTGCTCCAAAAGAATAATATACAAACAGGCAGTGACGGTAGTCCACATGTCGGATGCTCGCCCCGCGATATCAGATATACAAATAAAACTAAACTGTACTATCATTGCAACCAAGCTATCCACCACGACGATCCGCAACAAACACATCACAACACAGAACATCAACGTGAATGTCATGTTCGCAAACCTGTCTAAAAGAACTATAGCAATTAGACAAATTGTACGGCTCGAATGACATTCACGGTCGCAGATAGTAATGTAAGTACTGCAAACTTTAAACAATGTTAGAAAATATCGACTTCGAAATAACCCCCGAATAGCCCCAAACAACTAGATAAAACTATATCCAAACTGATCTAAAAAAACAATACCACTGAACCAACATTATAGAGACTAAAGCATACTGAAAATTTCAAACCCAGAAGGCAAAAAGTGGCCAGCCTCCTCGGATATTTGGCCAATGTGGCCGGTTCAAATTTTGAGTTAGGGGCTCGTGTTTGCAGTGTGTTCCAGTGGCCATCTAAGTAGTCTTCTGCAGTTGTTTAAATAATTTTTGAAGACGCTTTGAAATTCGACAGAAACTGCAATGTATCGGGTGATCTTTCGGGTCTGTTCCGGTTTTGATACTTTAACATCGTCTAAACAAACTAGTATGCGGTTAATGGTTGGCTCTGATACCATGTAAAGCTAGGCCAGCGCCGCGGCCATCAATCCATGGCCAAACACGGAACAAAAACTTTTAAACTTGGCGCTAACGTAACCCTAAAACCAGGATCGTGCCATTAACCCTATACTAGTTCTACTGTAAAGAGTTTAGAAAGATTATACCGATCGATCCGTGTCCTTCGGTCTTCAATCTCTACGCCAAGCTCCTCGCGGCTGCCCCAACGAAGTTCGGTCTCCGACCTCGCTTGTCAAAGTGGCTCCACATCGAGGATTCTTTATACGGGCTCCCGCTTCAAACCGAAGTAACTCGGACATCAAGTTTGTTAAAAGAGATGACCAAGATGAATTAGAGATAGTGTGAGATTACTTTGTTTCAATACAATCTAAGGTTCTCAACACATGAGAGGGATAGAGTGGAGGTCAAGGAGTTGCCAAGTGAAGAAATTGTGAGCACAATAAAAATGGGCTTCTGAAGGATTTGTGTTGGCTAGTTTTTTGTTGTGAGTGTAGTGTGTTATATTTTGTGAGTGGCAACCTAAGAAATCCCTCACTGGAAATTCCCAGCAGCCCCTCTCCAAATACCTCACCACACACACACAAAAATATCTAGCACAAAACAAAAACAATGCTAGCCCCAAAACCATGAGTCACAAAGTGTGCCCATACCTCATCAATGCACCATGCCAAAAAGAAATGAGTCACAATTTTCTCACATAATAAAACATTTAAAACTAAATGTTTTAAGTCAAATGAAATGGAAACCTTAAAGTAAACTCGTAACGGATTACGAGAATACCCCTCATCTGTATATACATGCATGCATCTGTATTCCGACTGAATACGAATACAACGAGACGAAAGTAATCCAACAATCTAATAGTAGGATCCGGTTTAAACCAAAGCCCACTTTTATGATCCTTCCGATCATGATCCATGCACGAGTGTACGTATATGATCGAACCCTTCCATAAAACCATACGGCCTCTACTGTTGGAGATAGTGCCCTCAGAGTCAATTATTGGATCGCAGGCACGTGATTGCAATGATTGAGGGAGGACCTGTCCCAGTAGGACAGTCTTACTCAAGATGATAGTATGCTATCTGGTTTATCTTTATCATCGTGTACTGCTTTAGGTGACCTTACAGGTCGCTATTACACGTTGATAGAGCCCCTAGGATTCTTGCTTGACTGCCAGCAGTATGAGGGCGATCATATACGTGGGAGCTGGTAGTCTATAAGCACATCCTTAAAAGGTCCCTAGTCGTGAGAGTTTCGAGACAGGGCATCGATACTCCAGAATAGACTAATGTACAGTCGAGACGCCGACGAGGGGAGGCGGCCGGTCTCACAAGCCACTGGTGTCAGTTGGTTCACCTAAGATGTATACAGGTGCTCATTGGGTTATGAGTACACCGGACAGGACTCGCCGGGAACATGCTAGTTGGTCTTATACCTGACGTCAGATAGCAGTTCCCTGGTGACATGTGTACAGGTTAGTTGATCGACCTGAGGATCGTCATTTGTCTCGTATGAGTTCCCACTGTACTTTGATTACTACCCTACCACGCTCAAAGGAGACGTGCAAACAGGTTTTAGTTGGGTACAGTCCAGAGCCACATGGAGGCAGTGAGCGGATCTTCAGGGGTTCGTCTCTTCCGGTATTAGGGGTGAGGTCGCGCTGTGTCTAGGAGAGCCATTACACAAAGCTCTCGGCCGAGGCAGGAGATTTATTGGTAGGTATTCCAGTAGTATATCAGGGTGTTCTGGGCTACACTCCGACACGACTTGTACCGCTTTTGGGGGTCTGACTTTTACTAACCCCCTAGGCCCGCCATGCGATGCTCATAGACGAACGGACCGGACTGTACGGATATTGTCACTGACAGGCTCAGTAGGGTGTCAGGATGAGTTCGCTCATCGACGTCCCTTTAGGTCAATAGCTGGTAGCCCGTCACGTATGGCTAATACCTCTGACATGCTAGTGGTTAAATCCACAGCCATAGTATTGACGAGTCTTTAGAGTCCCCCACAAAGCAGTTACTCAAGTTTCGGGCGAAACGTTGTAGAGGCCGTATGGAGATATGGCAGGGTTCGATCAGATACGTGCGGTATTGCACGGATCATGATCGGACGGTTTATACTAGCGGGCTTTATTTTAAGCCGGATCCTAGTATTGTACAGTGTAGATTTTGTCTCATTGCATTTGTATTTCGGTCGGAATACAAATGCGGGTATGTATATACAGTAGCGGGGTTTTCCTGTAATTTATTACGGGATCAGTTTTTGGAGTTGCCAGTTTGCTTTCTGTTTCGGCCATTTTTCTTTGTATCTTTCATTGGCCGAAAAATGGTGGAGGAGGGCTTATTTGCATTTGTGCAAATAAGCATTTTGGAGAGTTGTTTTTGCATATTGTTGCATCATGATGGTTTCATGATGGTGCACCATCTTTTGACTTCTTCACTTGATCATTACTTGACTTTTGGAGTAATGATGATGGATGATGATGGATGGTTTGATGATGGGTTTTTGGAGTGAGGTTTTTGTTGAAATGATTCTTGATCATCATATCCTTTTTCTCTCTCCTTTGGATGATAGCGTACACCCCCCTTGGACTTTGACTCTCTTCATAATTTCACTCCATCCTCATTCCTCAAGAGAAGGGGCCGGCCAAAGTCTTTGGTGGGGCTGCCCATGATTTTTGGTAGGGATTTTTGGTTCTCTCATGTTTGCAAAAATCCCCAAGTTCATCACAAAATTCCATATATCATTCCTCCACTTATATGGCAACTTCGACAACCCCAAAGAGACATAGAGATCTACAGTCAACCTACAGCAAATCTTAGGCACGTCGACTCGCCAACTTCGTGCCCGAGTTGCCTCGGTCCAGAGGTGGGAGCCCGTAAAAGAAGCTGGCGACGTTTCGGCGAGGAGGTGGAGACCGGACATTCCAAGGGAGATCGGGACGACGGCGAGAAGACCAAAGGACACGGATCGCTCGGTATATCTCTCTACCCGTTCTTTAGTTAGCTAGGACTAGTTTAATGGCCCGATCCGGGATTTTTGTGCGCGGTGGTGCCGGTTTTCTAGTTTGAAAAGTTTTTCGTTTCCGCATTCCGGCGTCGGATTGACGGCCGGGGCGCCGCCGTGCACTTACAATGGTATCAGAGCCAGGCCATTAACCTAGTCTAGCTTGCACTAGTATGTTTAAAGCTTCGATCGAACAAATATTCCAAAACCGTATTTTTCATGTGCATCAGTTTCTGTCGAATTTTTTTTGGCTCCAAAATTTTTTCAGGTTATTGCAGAATGATGTGTAGGGAATTCTAAGCCTTCTGTAAAAATTTGGTCTCGTGATCTCACTTCCCCACCGCGGAACCGCGGCCAAACCCATGCTTGGGCCGCGGTTCCGCCGCGACTTTCACTGTTCAGTGTACCCAAATTTTACAGAATGCTCCTGAGTTGAAAATGGGGTTTTTGGAATGTTCTTTTTGGGCCCAGATTTTCTGTAAGTGCTACAGTAGTGTTTGGGGCCCACTTGGGTAAATTTGATCGATCGAAAATTTTAAACACATTAGTTCACAGTATTTACATTATATCTGCGACCGTGAATGTCACTTGATCGGTAAATCCTGTCTAACTACTATAGCCCGGTTAGACGGATTTGCGAACGTGACATTCATGTTGATGATCTGTGTTTGTGCTGTGATGTTGCGGATTGGTCGTAGGGGATAGCCTGGATGCAATGCTAGTACAGTTTTTGTTGTATTATGTACATTTGATTTTGCGGGGCGAGCGTCCGACATGTGGACTACCGTCACTGCCTGATTGTATATTATTCTTTTGGGGCACGACCGGGTCGAGGTCGATGTACCCGTTGTATGTATATTTTACTTTCTGTACTAGGATTACCCCATGGAGGGGTGCACGGATAGCCGGGTTCTAGAGGGCAACGGGCCCGCATCTCATGGCATTGAGACGGAGGGGGCTTCACTCTAGAATTAGCGGGCTATTCGCCGCACTCATAGAGGGTACAGGTTGACCCAGGAGGGGTGTCCAAGTTACCGGATTCCGTGAAGTGCTGGGTAGTCCTTTCACGTTGTTGAAGGGGGCTGCCTCGCTTCAGGTTTTGGCGGGTAACTTGCCGCGCCCGTAGGGGTCTAGGATTTCATTGCACAGGCTATCCACACGACCAGGGGAACGTCGGGTTTCAGTAGCGGCTCTGTGAAACCCGAGGATCCCAGATATCTGTATTGTTCTGTGATGCTGTACATTTCTGTGATGTTGCATTTTATCACGCCTTGAGCGAAAATTATATATATTATATATACTAGTAGATGTTGTATATGTTTTGCATCCGCGCTAGTCCAGTCCCCGCTCTGTCGTTAGTTAACTAACCTAACGGGTAATGACTGGACCCAGTGGCGAATGCGGATGGCATATACGTACATCATTATTTTCGTTCTTTATTGGTGTGATCAATTGATGGGACTGCATTGATTCGGATCAATGCAAACTAAACAAACCTAATTGATATTGTTGGAACAATTTTTCAAAAAGCTGTTATTGCAAGGACGTTCACTTTTGTTTTGCACAGTGGTATTCAGTTGGAATATCCTGCTCCTCAGTCGACGAGGCAAGGGCCGAGATCCCTTCACTGGGAGTGACCCCTTGGACAGAAGTTTGCGTCAGGGCAATAACTTCACTATAGTCATTTACTTTTGCTTTGCATCGTGGTATTAAGTTGGAATATCCTGCACCTCATTCTACGGGGAAAGAGCCGAGATCCCTTCACCGGGAGTGACCTCTTTAGCAAAGGTTTTCGCCACTATATTTTCATAAAAGCTATCCAGTTCCTTCAACGATATCAAGTTCATTACGTTAAAGGTTTTTCGCCAGAAACCATTCGTAGCCCTCCGTCGTTTCAGACGGGTAGCAAGTAGTATTCATGCTATGTTTGTTGGCCTTCGTCAAGGCATAGTGTATGGTAGCAGCTTGTTGCCTTTCTGCAGCATAGATAGATGCGTTGGTTTGGGACAGTCGTATAGCCTTGTTGGCCTTCGTCAAGGGCTTGTGCGGGTGGGTTTAAATCAACCTGGAGAATGACGGGTAGAACTTGACATGTGACTTATGATTTGTTGGCCTTCGTCAAGGTCATAAGAGCATGGGGCAAAAATCACATCGGGAGTTTCTAAAGAAACTGAAACTTGCCAGATATGCGCATACCTTCTGGAGTGTGATAACGTGAGCGAAGTCCGTCACGTTATCATGCGATGATAGTTGGATCCCGATTCCCACTGATGAGTTGGTTTACTCCTCGGGTGATCCCGACTAATTCTTCTTTCAGGTTTGGAGGAGAATTTGACGGTACAGTGGGAGGTTTCCAGATTACATAAATTGGTAACCATTCTGATATAGGTTAGAGTGCACGCTGAGTGTTTCTTTTCTCTCTCTCTTTGGCAGCGACCATTGACCCGACCCTAGACTTTGACTCAGTGACCAAGTTGACCGAACCTTCTTAAACACTGGCTTTTGGATTGTCAGAGTTGCAGACCTCATTGCCACTCCTACTTTTACCCTTTTCTCCAGGACACCCCGTATTAGTACGAACGTCCACTTCCATTGGACAAAACTATCGTATGGTTATATACGAACTCGAAGGAATTTATTCGAGGATGGTTTCCGGTTCTGGAGAAAACGAATAGGACTATTCGGTTGTCTTTTCCTTTTACCTTCTCTCAGGTTGCGAGTACTCCTTGGTTTAGGAGATAGTACACCTATTACACAAATTGGATAGTCTTCTTCCAAACCATAGGCAGGTGCCGACCGGTAGGGAATGAAGAAAACCAATTAGCCTAACGATGGTGTACAGAAGGTATTAAGTAAAGACATATCAAGGGATTAGTAAGAGGGCAAAGTAAATTGCGACTGATATTCACGACCAAACCAGGTATTTCATTACCACTCCCACTTCACCTTTGTATTTCTCCAGGACACTCCGTATCACTATGAAGATCCACAGTTTATTGGATACTCCATCGTATGGTTATATACGAACTCGAAAGGAACTTGTTCCAGTTCGGGGATGGATTCTGGTTCAGGAGAAATAGGAATAAGGTTTATTCGGTTGTCTTTTATCCTCACCTTCTCTCGCATTGCGAGTGCTCCTAGGATTAGGACAGTACACCCATTATGCTTATTGGATAGTCTTCTTCCAAACCATAGGCTGGTACCGAACGGTAGGGAAGGAAGAAAACCAATTGGCCTAAAGAGGTGTGCAGAAGGTAATGACTAAATACATATGAAGGGATTTGGGGAGATGGAAAAGAATTATACGGTTACAGTCGTGAATCTGGATAATGGAAGAGGCATTACTAGGAATACCAGGATACCCCATCGAAACATTTCAATATTTCAGTTTCACTGTGTACTGTTAAAAGAAAACTGATTTCCCGATTAGATACTTACTCCAGGGTATGTATTTACCAGGTATTATTCTCACATCTGTATGGTTTTACAGATGATGAGTGGGAGTAAGTTATTGGGAATTGGGTGATCATCCTCATTATATCGGGATTCGTTGTAATCGGTGATATTTGAGGAATTCACCTGGGTTGTTTGCCGGACGGCAAATATTTGGTTTTGAATATCCGCTGTCATGCACCAATTTCAAATTGATATATTTATACGTCTATTTTTATAGAGTGAGATATACATTTTTGAAATTATGTCGATGACATTTACCTATATCAGTGGATGGTTAGGTAAGGAGCATTAAACAGCGGTGTAATTCTTCTTAACCATAAGTACAGTTTTCAACCTGCAACACACAAGGAGTGAGTTATTAGACTCAAGGGACTTATACAGAGTATTGTATTTTGTCCAGTGTCCATTAGGACAGAGGGGTTGGTCCTCGTACTATATTCAGGTTTACTTATGACTTCTCTAGTTTTTAGACACGTGTTTCGTAGAAACACAAGGTCCGAATTTTGAGAAGTTATAGGTATATGAATAAAGTAGAGAACCGGGTATTGCGAGTATCGGGATTCTTCAAGATGATCGAAGATATAGATACTTGTGTATGGTATTCAGTTAATAGTAATGATTAAGAGAACTTGCTTCTCTTTCAGGTTACTCATAATTGGAAGCATTCCTAAATTGAGTAAAGCTGATCGGCCCCCTTCCATTTAGTTAACATGCACTGGAGACAGTTGCATGATTTGAATCTGGTTCAATTAAATCAGTGCCTCTGTTTCTATATTGGATATAGAACAGTTCATATCTTAACGATGTTAAGGTACGGGGAGTTGTCCGGCTTATGCTTAAAACCAGACTCTGGATAACTCAAGGCACGTTTCTGTAATGGTTGTTTATGGGTTGACCCAGGCTATGACGAGGGTTGACTTTCTACCATCTGGAAGATCAGTAGTGATACTGTTCTTGACTCGCCACAGTTTTAACAAAAATGGATTTTTTCATAAAAAAGTAGTGGGAGTATGGTAGAACTGGAAGTGATTCCAGAACCGCAGACGATTACTGAAAATTTGATAAGAACCTAAAGATTCAATCTGGTTTGACATTCCATTGGCCACTCCGTAGATATGGTGGGTAACCTCAGGCACCCGAGAGGTACTCCGGTAGCCTCAAGGAGGGTGACGGGGAGGTTCTTGTTTACCCAGACATGCCATTGCTGTTGTTCCAGGCTGCGAGACCTGGCAGGAGGATGAGTATAGCGTCTCTCTAGACTAGCTTCAGAAGTGTACGTCTATATGACTCTGCCAAAGGGTTGTCGTAGTCAGTGGGAGCAGCGGAAGCATTGGTGGACAAGTGGCTTATGTCTATTTATAGACTGAAGTAGATGCAGCGGAGATAGATCATCTATTTCTGATGTGACAGTCATAGGTTTGACTTCATCAGAATAGGGGATGGATCTGTTAAGAAGGTAGTAGGGTGTGATGTCCTGGTATTTGGATGACATACACAGAGTAGGAAGTGATGTTCCGATGCTACGATCGGTTATACTTTGGTTGTCACACAGTGGTTTCTCCACATGGGACTTGGATATAATATCAAGACATTCTGGTTACTGGATCTATGGTTTTAGATCTGGATTTGGGTAGTTTCCCAATCAGGGTACTTAGACAGCATTCTGAAGCTGTTTTAGAATGGATGACTCCAGGCACGGTAGTGTACCTGCAGGTGATGGAGTCACCCTCTCTAAAGGTGTCTTACAGACTAAAGTGGAGAGGGATGTGCATGATTGGCAGATCACTTGCTTAGGCAATTGAGTCAATCATGAGATGTCAAGTACCACACCAGATGTTGTTTTTGCAGTAGATGCAAGAAGTTGACATTAATCCAATCCTGGAGAAACAATCGGAAGCAGTTTTAGAACATAAGTGGATGTTCTAGGGATATGATAACAACAGCCTCATTCGGGAGACAGTTATCATTCCAGGCTTCCAAGGTGACCTGGATGACAGAGAGGTTGTCAGAGTTATAGTTTTCCTTCTGACGAGGGGCAGTATTTTGGACAGGTGGTCCAAGGCGATACTGAGGGAGGCATGGCGCAGGATACTGATTAAGTTCAGTTGACGATACAGTCTAAGAAGTTTGGATTTGGAGTTCATTTATGAGCTAGGTCCCATCAGACATCCAGACACATTCTAAGACAGGTATTGCTCATTTCGGGAGATAGGTTTCTCCGCGAACTTGAGATAAAGAGAGACATAGAAAGAAACATTAGGGCGGATCCACTCACTGAGGCTATTCCTCGAACGCAATAGTTTCGCAAACGGGTTTTGTGAGACTGATTAGTAGAGGAGTTGGGTGTTCGGTATCACAAGGGCTGTGAGTATGCGACATCGCAATAATTAGCCTTGAGTGCAAGTGGGAGATTGTTGGAGATAGTGCCCTCAGAGTCAACTATTGGATCACAGGCACGTGATTGCAATGATTGAGGGAGGACCTGTCCCAGTAGGACAGTCTTACTCAAGATGATAGTATGCTATCTGGTTTATCTTTATCATCGTGTATTGCTTTAGGTGACCTTACAGGTCGCTATTACACATTGATAGAGCCCCTAGGATTCTTGCTTGACTGCCAGCAGTATGAGGGCGATCATATACGTGGGAGCTGGTAGTCTATAAGCACATTCTTAAAAGGTCCCTAGTCATGGGGGTTTCGAGACAGGGCATCGATACTCCAGAATAGACTAGTGTATACAGTCGAGACCCCGACGAGGGGCGGTGGCCGGTCTCACAAGCCACTGGTGTCAGTTGGTTCACCTAAGATGTATATAGGTGCTCATTGGGTTATGAGTACACCGGACAGGACTCGCCTGGAATATGCTAGTTGGTCTTATACCTGACGTCAGATAGCAGTTCCCTGGTGACATGTGTACAGGTTAATTCATCGACCTGAGGATCGTCATTTGTCTCGTGTGAGTTCCCACTGTACTTTGATTACTACCCTACCACGCTAAAAGGAGACGTGCAAACAGGTTTTAGTTGGGTACAGTCCCGAGGCACATGGAGGCAGTGAGCGGATCTTCAGGGGTTCGTCTCTCCCAGTATTAGGGGTGAGGTCGCGCTGTGTCTAGGAGAGCCATTACACAAAGCCCTCGGCCGAGGCAGGAGATTTACTGGTAGGTATTCCAGTAGTATCTCAGGGTGTTCTGGGCTACACTCCGACATGACTTGTACCGCTTTTGGGGATCTGACTTTTACCAACCCCCTAAGCCCGCCATGCGATGCTCATAGAAGAACGGACCGGACTGTACGGATATTGTCACTGACAGGCTCAGTAGGGTGTCAGGATGAGTTCGCTCATCGACGTCCCTTTTGGTCAATAGCTGGTAGCCCGTCACGTATGGCTAATACCTCTGACGTGCTAGTGGTTAAATCCACAGCCATAGTATTGACGAGTCTTTAGAGTCCCCCACAAAGCAGTTACTCAAGTTTCGGGCGAAACGCTGTAGAGGCCGTATGGAGATATGGCAGGGTTCGATCAGATACGTGCGGTATTGCACGGATCATGATCGGACGGTTTATACTAGCGGGCTTTGTTTTAAGCCGGATCCTAGTATTGTACAGTGTAGATTTTGTCTCATTGCATTTGTATTTCGGTCGGAATACAAATGCGGGTATGTATATACAGTAGCGGGGTTTTCCTGTAATTTATTACGGGATCAGTTTTTGGAGTTTCCAGTTTTCTTTCCGTTTCGGCCATTTTTCTTTGTATCTTTCATTGGCCGAAAAATGGTGGAGGTGGGCTTATTTGCATTTGTGCAAATAAGCATTTTGGAGGGTTGTTTTTGCATATTGTTGCATCATGATGGTTTCATGATGGTGCACCATCTTTTGACTTCTTCACTTGATCATTACTTGACTTTTGGAGTAATGATGATGGATGATGATGGAGGGTTTGATGATGGGTTTTTGGAGTGAGGTTTTTGTTGAAATGATTCTTGATCATCATAACCTTTTTCTCTCTCCTTTGGATGATAGCTTACACCCTCCCTTGGACTTTGACTCTCTTCATAATTTCACTCCATCCTCATTCCTCAAGAGAAGGGGCCGGCCAAAGTCTTTGGTGGGGCTGCCTTGGTGGGGCTGCCCATGATTTTTGGTGGGGATTTTTGGTTCTCTCATGCTTGCAAAAATCCCCAAGTTCATCACAAAATTCCATATATCATTCCTCCACTTATATGGAAACTTCAACAACCCCAAAGAGACATAGAGATCTACAGTCTACCTACAGCAAATCTTGGGCACGTCGACTCGCCAACTTCGTGCCCGAGTTGCCTCGGTCCAGAGGTGGGAGCCCGTAAAAGAAGCCGGCGACGTGGTGCCCTTTTCGGCGAGGAGGTGGAGACCGGACATTCCGCGGGAGATCGGGATGACGGCGAGAAGACCGAAGGACACGGATCGCTCGATATATCTCTCTACCCGTTCTTTAGTTAGCTAGGACTAGTTTAATGGCCCGATCCGGGATTTTTTTGCGCGGTGGTGCCGGTTTGCTAGTTTGAAAAGGTTTTCATTTCCGCATTCCGGCGTCGGATTGACGGCCGGGGCGCCGCCGTGCACTTACATCTACAACGTTTCGCCCAAACTTTGGAAACTTTCTGTGGGGGACTCTAAAGACTCTTCAATACGCTGGCAGTGGGTTTAACCACAAGCACGTTAGTGGTACTAGCTGTACGTAACGGCTTCCCAGGTATTGAGCAAAATGGAGGCCGATGAGCGAACTCATCCTGAAATCCTACTGAGCCTGTCAGTGACAATATCCGTACAGTCCGGTCCATTCATCTATGAATATCTCATATTGGGCCTAGGGGGCTGGTAAACGTCAGACCCCAAATAGCGGTATAAGTCATGTCGGAGTGTAACCCAGAACACCCTGAGAAACTACTGGAATACCTACCAGTAAATCTCTCTTACCCTGGCCAGGGACTTTGTGTAATGGCTCTCCTGACACAGCGCGATATCACCCGCAATACCGGGAGAGAAGAATCCCCTGCTGATCCGCTCACTGCCTCCATGTGGCTCGGGACTGTACCCAACTAAAACCTGTTTGCACGACTCCTTTGAGCCGTGGTAGGGTAGTAGTCAAAGTACAGTGGGAACTCACACGAGACAAATGACGATCTCAGGTCGATAGACTAACCTGTACACATGTCACCAGGGAACTGCTATCCGACGACAAGTATAATACCAACTAGCATGTTCCCGGTGAGTCCGTCCGGTGTACTCATAACCCAATGAGCACCTGTATACATCTTAGGTGAACCAACTGACACCAATGGCTTGTGAGACCGGCCATCGCCCCTCGTCGGGGTCTCAATCTGTATACAATAGTCTACTCTCGGAGTATCGATGCCCAGTTTCGAAACTCCCACGACTAGGGACACTTTAAGGATGTGCTTATAGACTACCCAACTCTCGCGTATATGATCGCCATCATACTGCTGGTAGTCATGCAAGAATCATATGGGCTCTATCAACATGTAATAGTGATCTGTAATGTCGCCTGAAGCATGTACACGATGATAAAGACAAACCAGATAGCATACTATCATCTCGAGTAAGACTGTCCTACCGGTATAGGTCCTCCCTCAATCATTGCAATCACGTACCTACGATCCAATAATTGACTTTGAGGGCACTACAGGCAACACTTTGTTTTCTTAAAAACCTACATTGCCCTCCATCATTTCAGATAAGTACTATTTAGTATTCGTGCTGCGTTTGTTGACCTTATTAAGGCGTAGTGTGCAGTAGCTGATTAGTACTTATCTGCAGTATGTGATGCGATTGAATTAGGGTAGTCATACGGCTTTGTTGACCTTGTTAAGGGTCGTACGGGTGGGTTTAATTCAATCAAGAAATGATGGGTTGAACTTGGCTAGCGCTTATGATTTGTTGACCTTGTTAAGGTCATAAGTGGCTAGGGGTAAAAATCATTATCGGGTATTTCAAGTGTTGAAATTTGCAATGAAATTGCATACCTTCTATAAGATAGTTGGATCACGATACCCACTGTGAGTAAGAGTTACTCCTGGGAGAGTTTTGCACTTTACAATTAGCTAATCCAGTATGTGTCTAGAAAGGTGTCAACGGGGTTACGCCTCTAGGGAAACGAGGTTTATTTTAATTAAGTCTGTGCGAAAGCATGGGGAACCTCCCTCAGAGTACCGATACCTTCCTGGTCGAACGATTGGCGAACCTGTAGGGTGTAATTAATCCTGGCTAATCTTACCTTTTACGTTTTGAAGGATGATTTGATAAAAACAGTGGGAGCTATCCTGATTAGATAAAATAATCATTCTAATCTTGCGAAGAGCACATGCAAAGTGATTATCCTTCCCTCTCTTCTGGTAGTGACCAATGACATGCCTTAATCAAGATAATAATATGGATGTATTGATCGAACCTACTTATTATACTAGGCTAGGTTCCGCTCTATCTTATAATTGTCATAAGTCTGAGAAGAATAGGGGAATATTCGGATTCCCACGCCACCTAAACGAAGAAAAAGCATGTTGATGCATTGTTTTCGGATGTGTTCGTTACCAAGAACTGTTTCTCAGTTTACCTCTACGTCCTGGGTATTGGATACCGGATCAGGATCCCACACATGTAATTTGTTACATGGGATATAGACAAGTGGAGAACTGGGGAAGGGTGATATATCTCTAGTAGTAGAGATGGTGCAATTGTTGCACCCGAAGCAGTTGGCAAATATCACCTAGTGTTACCAACTGATAATACATTGATTCTTAGCTACTGTTATTTCGTACCAACAAATATTGTGAATATTTTCCTAAATCAAGTGTTGATTGGTTAAGGTATGTTGTATAACAGTGTACACGTTCTGAATCAAACTACAGTTCTAAACGTACACACACAAGAGGAACAATTCAGAAATGAACGAAGTCTTCTTGTGACATTGTAGACTGGGTCATATCGATGAAACAAGACTAGCTTAAGTTCCATAAGGATGCATATTTGAATCCGTTTGAATTTACATCTTATGAAACTTGTCAGTCATGTCTCAAAGTCTAGGTGACCAAATCTCCGTTTACTGGAAACGAAGAAAGAGCAACTGAACTCTTGGACAGATACATGGTGATGTATGCGGTCTTATGTCTACACATGCCAGGGATGGTTCCACGTACTTTATTACATTCACCGATGTTCTCTCAAGATACGGACATGTGTTCTTGTTGAAACACAAAATTGAATCTTTTGAGAATTTCAAGGAATATAAGTACGAAGAAGAGAACCAGATGGGTAAAGGTATTCAAATCCTTCGATATGTTCGGGGAGAAGAATAATGGAGCACGGAATTCCGAGACTATTTAAAAGAGAATGAGATTCTCTCTCAGCTTACTTCTCCGTATACACCACAGCACAACGGTATATCGGGATGGAGGAATCGCACCCTATGAGATATGGTGTGCTCTATGATGAGTACTGCTGAGTTGCCTATTTCCTTTCAGGGACATGCACTTGAGAAGCTGCATACCTATTGAATAGAGTTCCGATCAAATCTGTTGCCTACCACTCCATATGAGATATGGAATATGAAGAGACCATCTCTTAAATGAGTTAAGATATGGGGTTGTCCGGCCTATGTTGAAAAGCAAAATCCGGACAAGTTTGAGGCAAGGTCAGTTCTGTGCAAGTTTATAGGATATCCCAAACATTCGCGATGGAATATCTTCTACCACACCGAGGAACAAAAGTTGTTTCGTTTCTCGACATGCCACCTTTTTAGAAAAGGAATTTCTTGTAGAAGAAATTAGTAGCGATGAGGTAGAACTGGAAGTAATTCCAGCAAACACAAACTATAACTGACGATTTGGTAGAACCGAAGGATTCAATAGTCCCTGACGAACCGAAGCCACTCCGCAGATATAGTTGGGTTCCTCATCCACCTGAGAGATAATACGGTTTTCTCTTAGACGGTTGGAGCGAGGATTGCATCATAAAGATGATGACCCAACTCATTTCGAGCAGGCCATCACAAGTGGAGACTATGTGAAATGGATGGATGTTATGCGAACTGAGACGGAATCCATGTACACCAGCAAAGTGTTGACTTTGCATGTTGCTCCTGAAGGGGTAAAACCCATCGGGAGCAAGGGGATCTTTGAGAAAGATAATTTGGTGTAGATGGAAAAGTTGAGACTTTCAAAGCTAGACTTTTCGCTAAGCTTAAGTCCATCAGGATCCTACTTGCCATTGCTGCATACCATGACTACGATATCTGGCAGACTGCACGTCAAAACTGCTTTTCTAAATGGTGATTTAGAAGAGAGCGTGTATATGACACTACCAGAGGGCTTCGTAGACAGTGGGAGCAGCGGAAGCATGTGCAAGCTGCTTAAATCCATCTACAGGTTAAAGCAGGCATCGCGGAGATGGAACATCTGTTTCAATGAAGCTGTCAAAGAGTTTGACTTCATCAAAAAAGATAGATGAACCATGTATAAATAAGAAGGTTGTAGAGAGTATGGTTGAATTTCTCGTATTGTACGCGGATGGCATACTCTTGATAGGAAAGGGTGTTCACATGCTACACTCGGTCAAGCACCTCTTATCACATAGGTTCTCCATGAAAGATCTAACTGATGTCTCCTACATCCTGGGGATTTAGATCTATAGAGATAGATCTAAATGGATTTGGGATTGTCCCAATCCAGGTACATAGACACCATGCAAAAGTGGTTTAGTATGGATGATTCTAAGCGTGGTAATGTACCCGCTTGTTCAGGAATCACTCTCTCCAAAGATATGTCTCTCGAGACTGATTTGGAGAGGGCTCACATACAAGGGATACCCTATGCTTTGGCAGACATGTCAATCATGTATGCAATGTTATGTACCAGACCAGATGTAGCTTACTCACTAGGTGCAGTGAATAAGTATCGAAAAGATCTTTGGGAAAACCACTGGACAACTGAAGAACATTCTTAAGTGCTTGAGAAGGACTAAAGAGATGTTTTTGGTATATGGTAACGGTGAACTCCAGATGGAGTCCTTTAACAATTCGAGCTTCCAGAATGATAAGGACGAATGAAAGTCAGTCTCAGGTTTTGTCTTCACTCTCAGTGGAGGGACGGTATGTTGGAAGGGTTCCAAGATATATACCGAAGCAGACTCGTTGATAGAGACTAATTACATCACTACCAACGATGCTGCCAAAAAGGTTGTCTGGATGAATAGAGTTCATGAGATGAACTAGGTTCCTACTATTGGGCATCCAATACCTATGTGTTGTGATGACAATGGAGCTGTGGCTTCGGCCTAGGAACCCCGGTCCCGTCAGCGATCCAGACATATTCTTAGACGGTATCACCTGATCAGGGAGATAGTTGATCTCCGGGAGATCGAGGTTAGGAGAGCTGAGACAGAGGATAACACAGCGGATTCACTCACTGAACCCATCCCCCAGATGCTATTCGAGAGACTTTTGGGATGTTGGGTATGAGATACTACAACACATTGCCTTAGTGCAAGTGGGAGATTGTTAGTTATATGTATGCCCTATAAGCCATTATTGTACATGCGATGTATATTATAGTGGATGCTTGGACATATATATAGAGAGTACTTTCTTGCTCGACGTGATAGTATGCTATCTGGTTACTCTTTATCTTAACATATTGACTGGTATTCTTTACTGTCTTGCATTCACATGTTGATAAAGACCTTAGGATATGTACTTGACTACCAGGATTATGATGAGATCATACAAGTGGGGCTAGGGTGGTCCACAAGTACATCCTTTAATCAGTTCCTAGTCATGGGAATATCGAGACCAGGGCATCGATATTCCAGTGTAGACTAGTGTGTATGTTTCTTGTCCCTTAGAGGGCGATGGTTGATCCCACAACCATTGGTGTGTGACATCAAAGATTGTACACAGGTACTCATTGGAGAATGGGTACACCGAACAGGACTCGCCGAGGACTCCTATGTGGTGGTATACCTATCGTCAGATAGCAGTCTTCTGGTGACACTGGTACAGGTTAGTCTGTAGACCCGAGATCGTCATAGATTCTTGTATGGCTCCCACTGTGCTTTGATTTCCTCCCTACCACGGCTCAAAGGAGCCGTGCAAACAGTTGGATTTTAGGTACAGTACCGAGTCACATGGAGGCAATGAGCGATAGGAGGGGTTTCGTCTCTCCCGGTATTGGTGGTTGATGTTGCGCTATGCTCGATTGGCTATAACTGGAAGTCCCTGGCCATGGCTGCTGCTCAGATTTACTGATAAGAGTTATCAATAGTTTCTCAAACCGTTATAGGCCAGACATCGGCATGACTTATCACGTTACTGGGGACTGATATTTACCACCCCTAGACATGATATGCGACATATCAGACGAAGAGACCGGACTGTACAGTAGTGTTACTGATAGAATTCATGGAGAGTATGGACGAGCTTGCTTGTTGATCTTCATATCGCTCAATACCCGGGTAGCCGTTACGTCCAGCTAGTACCGCTGACGGCTTGTAGATGACTGATGTGATCATCACCTACTGCTGGCGTATTGACGAGTCTTTAGAGTCCCGCACAGAAGTTTCCTGGTTCAAGCGAAATGAAGTAGGACACATATGTGATATGTGTGTGGGCCTGATTAAATACGTGTATGTGATACCGTATTGTAATCTGGTAGTTATCTGTTATCGGTTCGGTTATATGTGATATAACCAGATTGTCGAATCAAGTGTTAATTTGATAATGTGATATAAAGATAGATGATATTAGTCGGTCATATGTGATATAACCGAATTATTAAATCAGTTGTTGATTTAATAATGTGATATACATTATATGTGATATGATTATATCTTAACTAATATCATTAGCTCACTAATTATTCTTCATAATATATATATTAATATATATGATATATATATATATATAATGAAGCATGGCATGATTTCTATTTTTGAGATAAATAGAAAAAGATGTGGAAAATGAGAGCATGGTTGCAAGCATGGGCTTTATTCATAGTTTATTCATCTTGACTCACTATTCAAGCTTGGTTGCAATTTTATATTTCAAAATTCCATGCTTGAATGAGTGGGGGTCAAGAGTTGCCATTCATTCTAGTCTCACTCTCAACACTTAGCCGTTTTTCTTGAGTTGCTCCCATGGCTGCTCTCTAGCTTCATCTTATTCCTCAATTGTCATGGTTCAAGCTTCAACCCTCACATAAGATGTGAATCATGAAGCTTGAACACAATCTTGTGAGCTTTTAACATCCCCTACTTCACCATCCCACACCAAACTAGAAATTTGGTATGGTGTGTTTGCTACACTAAAGAATTTTTGTGTAGAGTTAGCTTGGGCTAGAGGAACTTCGGGTGGATCGTCTTTGGCGCGAAGATCACGAAGGAAGTTCGTTCAACTCGAAGAGGAGCCTAGTAGAGTCGCGTGGACTTCAACCCGGAGCAATTGAAGAGAAGGACTAGAACTACAAAGGTTGTATGCTCTTTTCTTCACTTGAGTTAATCACATCACAAAGACTAACCCTTAATAATCTAGTGAAGATCTTGTTAGTTTAACTTAGCACCTAATAAAATTTGAATTTGGCATGCTTGATGCCTCTAGAACCTCATGGTGCTGATAAGGTAGACTTTCATGGTATCAGAGCCAAGCTAGAACATTAGGGAAACTTGTAGAACCGTTAGAAATCCGCCGTTTTTGTCGCGCAAAAACTGCCGATAAAAACTGTTTCGAAATTGATGTTTTGAGTTGTTTGCACACCCCGCGGGCTCACGGTTTGAACCGAGAAGCCGCGGGGTGGAGCGTGCACACTCCGGAGACACCCCGAGGGGACTAAATGCCTGAGCCCAATCCCCAAGACTACTACAAGGTGGTCTTGGAAGTGGGGACCCGAAACTGCCCCACCTTAGGCAGTTTCGGGTCTGCCTCACCCCCTGGCCACCTCGTAGTGGACTCGGGGGTAGGGAACCCCCTATAGGCCCCCCATTTGATACTTAATCTTGGGTCTTCTCCCCCGCGAAGATTCGGACGGGTTTCAAGTTCGTTTCGACTCCCGGATTGGCTTAAAACAATCGATTTTGGAACTTTAGCTCACTGGAATTTTCAAGTGTTGGAAAAATTGGTTTAGTTTGCTAATTGCGTGTGGAATTCTAATATCGCGATTATTTTACAAGCTTTGTGATGTGTGTGATACAATTATTAGAATCCGGATTAATTAGTTTTGTGCAAACTAGTTAGTACATTGTAAAGCTAGCCGTTTAGTCTCAATTGATCGATTGCCAGGAAATTTTGATTCGGATAAAAACTCCGTCGCAATTGCGTATTGTACGCGATCACTAAGTCGGGAATCTTTTTGAATTATCTGACAACTAATTGAAAAGTGTTTTCAATTTGAGACTAAAATGCAAGTTTTATAAGTTAGGCATGAAATCCGGAATATGAGATATTTCGTGTTTATGATGTCTAAGTAAATTGCGGATTCTAAGTATTGTAGTTTTCTGTTTCTTTTTCTGCGGCCGTAAATGAAATATGTGGGGTATCCCAATCTCATTGCTAAATGTCAACGAGTTTTAGAGATACGCATATTTGCTTACGTTGATGATATGTGATATCATGTGTTGTTGTTGATATGATTTATTGGATCGTCGTGAAAGAATAGCCGGGGAGTTTTATGTGAGATGAGGGTGTTTATTTTCATTCATGTAAAATCTGTATTTAATATTCTTTTATTAGGTCATTTCCGAGTTGAGGATGATGTCACCACTGTTGTATATTATTTACTTTTCCGCAATAGGATAAACCCAAGGTGGGGAGCACAGGTAACCGGGTTCTAGAGTCCAGTGGGAGACCATCTCAAAGAGTTGAGACCGGGTCTCCTAACTCTAGAATTGGCAGGGTTACTTGCCTCTATCGTAGGGTTCTAGGGATGTGGGTTTGTCTATTCATCACGACTGTGAAATCCGAGTTTTACGTTGTTGGCTAAATTTAAAACACGGATATCCTAGTATATCCAATATTTCATATGTTGCTTCTGCTGCTTGATTCTGTGATGTTGATTATATAACTGTGTGAGACGAATGTAATATTATATATATGATATATAATAAATGTTGCTTATGTTTTGCACCCGTGCTAGTCCAGCCCCCGCTCTGCCGGTAGTTAAGTAACCTAACGGTGCATGACGGGCCCAGTGGCCAATGCGGATGGCATAAACGTACGTTCTATTTTCGTTTCATTTTTCTGTAATGTTTAGGAAACATTAATTGATGTGACTTCATTAATGAGATTACCTTGAAGAATCCTGATACTTGCAACACATGGTTTCTACTTTATTCTTGTACCTATAACTTCTCAAAACTTGGACATTGTATTTCTACGAAATACTTGTCTAAAACTGGAAATGTCACAAGTAAACAGAATATAGTATGAGAACCAACCCCTTTGTCCTAATGGACACTGGACAATATACAATACTTTGTATAGGTCCCCTGAGTTGAATAACTCAAACCTTGTGTGTCGTAGGTTGAAAACTGTACTATGATTAATAAGAATTACACCGTTGTTTAATACTCCTTACCCAATCATCAACTGATTTAGGTAACTGTCATGGACATAATTTCAAAAAGTTATATCTCACTTTATCAAATAAATGTACAGATATATCTGTTTGAAATTGGTGCATAACAACGGATATTCAAAACCAAATATTTGCCGTCAGGCAAAACCCCACGCGATTTCCTCAAATATCACCAATTACAACGAATTCTGATATAAAGAGGATATAATCACCTAATTCCCAATAACTTACTCCCACTCATCATCTGTAAAACCATACAGATATGAGAATCAAACCTGGTAAATACATACACTGGAGTAAGGATCTAATTGGGAAATCAGTTTTCAATTAACAAAGCATTATGAAACTGAAACATGAAAATGTTTCGAAGGGGTAGCCGGTTATTCCTAGTAATGCCTCTTCCATTATCCAGATTCATGACTATAACCGTATATTTCCTTACCATCTCTCCAAATCCCTTTATTTATCTTTACTCATTACCTTCTATACACCACCCTTAGGCTAAATGGTTTTCTTCCTTCCTTACCGTTCGGCACCAGCCTATGGTTTGGAAGAGGAATATCCAATAAGCGTAATAGGTATACTCTCCTAATCCGAGGAGCCCTCGCAACCTGAGAGAAGGTAAAGATAAAAGACAACTGAATAAACGTTATTCTATTTCTCCTGAACCAGAATCCATCATCGAACTGCAACAAGTTCCTTTGAGTTCGTATATAACTATACGATGGATTATCCAATAAATATGGATCTTCTTAATGATACGGGGTGTTCTGGATAAATTCAAAGGTGAAGCAGGAGTGGCGATGATATACGCGGTTCGGTCATGAATGATAGCAGTCTCAATTTACTTTGCCCTCTTTCTAATCCCTTTATTTTGTCTATACTTATTACCTTCTGTACACCACACTTAGGCTAATTGGTTTTCTTCCTTCCCCACCTTTCGACACCTGCTTATGTTTTGGAAGAAGTCTATCCAATAAGCGCAATAGGTGTACCGTCTCCTAATCCTAGGAGCCCTCGCAACCTGAGAGAAGGTAAAAGGAAAAGACAACTGAATAGTCCTATTCAATTTCTCCAGAACCGGAAACCATTCTCGAATTTGAAACAAGTTTCTTTAATTTCGTATGTAACTATATGATGGATTATCCAATAAATGTCGATCTTCATAGTGATACGGAATGTTCCAGAGAAAAGCAAAGGGTAAAAGAAGGAGTGGCAATGAAGTTTGCAACTCTGACAATCCAAAAGTCAGTGTGTTTTAAGAAAGTTTGGTTAACTTGGTTTATGAGTTCTAGTCTAGGGTCGGGCCATGGTCGTTGCCAAAGAGAGAGAGAATAGAAACACTCAGCGTGCACTCTAACCTAGATCAGAATGGTTAATCACTTTATCTAATCAGGATGTCTCCCATTGTATCCTCAAATTCTCCTCCAAACCTGAAAGAAGAATTAGTCGGGATCATCTAAAATCACCCCAGGAGTAAACCAACTCATCAGTGGGAATCGGGATCCAACTATCATCGCATGATAACCTGATGGAATCCACTCAAGTTATCACACTCCAGAAGGTATGCGCATGCCTGGCAAGTTTCCTGTATGTTTGAAACTCTCGATGTTATTTTTACCCCATGCTCTTATGACCTTGACTAAGGCCAACAAATCATAAGTCACATGTCAAGTTCTACCCGTCATTGTCCAGGTTAATTTGAACCTACCCGTACTCGCCCTTGACTAAGGCCAACAAGGCTGTACGACTGTCCCAAACCAACGCATCTATCTATGCAACAGAAAAGTAACAAACAGCTATCATACACTATGCCTTGACTAAGGCCAACAAACATAACATGAATACTTGGTGCTACTCGTCTAAAATGACAGAGGGCTACGGCTGATTTTTAGCGAAAAACCTTTAACGTAATGAACTTAATATTGTTGAAGGAACCAGATAGCTTTTTACAAATATATAGTAGCAGCATTGATTAGAATCAACACAGTCCCATCAATTAATCACACAAGAAAAGAACGAAAATATGATGTATGTATATGCCATCCGCATTCGCCACTGGGCCTCGTCATCACCCGTTAGGTTACTTAACTAACGACAGAACGGGGGCTGGACTAGCACGGGTGAAAAACATATACAACATCTACTAGTATATATATAGCAATATATAATAATCGCTCCAGATATGATAAATGCAACATCACAGATAAGCAATAAGCATCACAGAACAACACTGATAATCTGGAAGCCCTGGGTTTACTTTGAGCCGCAAGTGAAACCCGACGTTCCCCTGGTCGTGTGGATAGCCTGTGCAATGAAAACCTAGACCACTACGAGTGCGGCAAGTTATCCGCCAAAACTAGAAGTGAGGCAGCCCCCTTCATCAAAGTGAATGGGCCACCCGACACTTCACGGAATCCGGTAACTTGACCACCCCTCCTTCGGTCAACCTGTACCCCCTACGAGTGCGGCGAATAGCCTGCCAATTCTAGAGTGAGGCCCTCCGTCTCAACGCCATGAGATGTGGACCCGTTTCCCTCCAGAACCAGGCTATCCGTTCACTCCATCGCGGGGTAATCCTAGTACAGAAAAGAAAATATGTACAACGGTGACATCGACCTCAACCAGGTCGTGCCCGAAACAAATAATATACAAACAGGCAGTGACGGCAGTCCACATGTCAGACGCTCGCCCTGCGATATCAAATGTACAAATGAAACTAAACTGTACTAACATTGCACCCAAGCTATACACCACGACGATTCCGCAACAACCACAGCACAACACAGAACATCAACGTGAATGTCACGTTCGCAAACCCGTCTAAAAGAACTATAGAAATTAGACAAGTTGTACTTCTCTAATGACATTCACGGTCGCAGATAGTAATGTATGTACTGAAAACTAAGACATTAGAATTCCGTACGCAGTTAGCAAACTAAACCAATTTCCAAAACCATGAAAAAACAGTGAGCTAAAGCTCCAAAAACCAACCGTTTAAAGCTAATTTGGAAGTCCGAATCAAAATGAAATGCGCCCGAACCTTCACGGGGAGTTAGAGCAAGAAATTAACTTCGAGTCAGGGGGCCTATAGGGGGTACCCTACCCCTGAGGCCACCACGAGGTGGCCAGGGGGTGAGGCAGACCCGAAACTGCCCAAGATAGGGCAGTTTAGGGTCCCCACCGCCAAGACCACCTTGTGGTGATCTTGGGGAGTGGGCCCAGCCGTTCGGTCCCCCGGGGGATTCCCTAGGGTGCCCATTCACTTCCCCACGGCTTCTCAGTTCAAACCGTGAGCCCGCGGGGTGTGCAGACATCTCAAACTTTCAGTTTTCGGAACTGTTTTTGTCGGCAATTTTTTGCACGACAAAAACGGCGGATTTCTAATGTCGCAAAGAGTTAACTAAGGCTTATGGAGTGTCTCTGATACCATGTTGGGTTACGGAAGCGCCCCGGCCATCAATCCGTGACCAAATGCGGAACAAAAATTTATAAAACTTGGCGCTACCACAACCAATTACCCGGATCTTCCCATATTCCCTAGATAACAAAACATGCAAAGAAGTTAGAATGGTTATACCGAATAGATCCGTGTCCTTCGGTCTTCAACCATCATCCCAAGCTCCAAGGGGCTTCCTTGATCAAGATTGATCTCCGGTCTCTCTCCATCGAAGATGATCCACCCGAGAGTCTATGCAACGAGCTCCAACCTCATATCCGAGGAAACTAGGGCACCTAGATCGCTACTCTATATACCGTAGATGAAGTAGAGAGTGATGAAGAATTAATTTGTCTCAAGACACCCAAGGATTCTCAACTCATGAGAGGGTTTGGGTGGAGCTAGAGGAAGAAGAAGATGCCATGAGAATGAGGTGTTTTGGGCAACTCAAGAGAGAGAAAAAGAAATGAATAATGGCTTGTCTTTTTGTTTTTTGTGGGAGTGTGATAAGAAATAATGGAGCCATCACATAAATGTCCATGTCTCAAAAATATCTTAGTCAACAAAAAATATCTCAAGTCAGCAAACAATCTCACAACAAACAAAAACCTAAGCATGTTAGAATAGTAACCATGGGTCACTAATTAGCCATGCCACAAAAATGCAATAAACACCCCATCCTACACCTCAATAACCTTTTGATCCAAAAAGGTCTAAACAATGACGAGGTGTAATCTTCTAAAAGTAATTTTGTAATAAATTACAAGAATACCCCTCAACCGTGTATACATACCCGCATCCGTTGTCACGACCCAAAGTTTGGCCCGTGACTGGCACTTAACCACGTAACGTCTACAGGCGTAACGCGACTAAGTGAACCGAAAACCCAGAAATCAAACCAGTAAAAGTACAGAGTGTTTTAAGTTTTAAATGAAAGCACTTACTAACATGTTAAGAAATCTAAGTAAACAATCACCAAGATAGCAATATACGACGCCGTAGCGAAGATCAAGATCCACAAGTGGGAACATCACAGATAGAATAAACTGCAAAGTACAGTCGGCTCACAATAAGCACCCCCAGAAAACAAATAATATACATCATCGTCCTCACACTGTCTCTAAGTCAAATACATACATGGTAGATGGAGAATACTAGATACAACAATGTACATAACTGAAAGATAAACAGATACCGCACAAAACCCACCTATCAGCAAAAGAGCTAGCACACCAACTATGGGGGTATCTGTGTCAAAAGATGCAAAACGCAGCCTGCCGCGACTACTCCGAAGGGCAACCTGCACACACTGTGGCACAACGGGGGTGAGTTGCCAACTCGTGAATAGAGATAACATATAAAGGTAATCGCGAGCATGCACGTACTGCGCTACTCTATCATATGCCAACAGATGATATCAATGCATGGTAAGAAGTATGTGCAATAATCATGCAAGTGCTTTATCAAGTAATATAACTACAGGATGAGATACAATAATAAATGCTGAGCTTGGCAATATAACATCTACACGGAATGTCAACGTGGAATATATAATCGGTGTCCATCAATGCACCCAGATCCCCCAAATAGCTCAGGCGCCGGCACTCTCATCGGCCCTCTAATCCTGTAAATCTCTGAGAATCACGAGTGCCCAACATCGGCACCAAAATATCATAAATACTCGTGTCCAGCATCGAAACGCAAATCCTCATCCATCGGGCCCCGTCAGTCTGGGTCAGCCCACGGGCTCCGTCTGCGGTATCGGCCCTCGGCCCCGGCAGTACGGATCATCCCGCATCCATCTATCGACTCTGATCAGTATCCTCCGGATAACTGCCAGGTCCAACCAATCAACGGTAGGTAGTAGTCCCTCTACCAGGCTCACCGTCTACTACACAGCGAAACCGTTCTCGCCCCGGGGTACCATACCGGGTCCACCATGTACCCGTAATCGACCTCATCCAGCTCCTCGATTCGGGTTCACATATATCACTCTAGCACCGAGGAAACACATGGTGGACGCACCGAAATATCATATCAAGGGAACCGGGTTTTTAAATGATTACATATTTGAAATAGCCACGGTTCCCAAATCCAGAAATCACATGTAATCCAAACCAATATGCAATGTCAATGATCCGATTTGATATGTGCATCAAGTATGAATATCATGTCAAGTCACATAAAGATGAGCTACAACATAATGATCCGATGTGATATATGCATCAAGTATGAATATCATGTCAAGTCACATAAAGATGAGCTACAACATAATGATCCGATGTGATATATGCATCAAGTATGAATATCATGTCAAGTCACATAAAGATGAGCTACAACATAATGATCTGATGTGATATATGCATCAAGTATGAATATCATGTCAAGTCATATAAAGATGAGCTACAACATAATGATCCGATGGAAATTCTACAGTGTGAGTGTCATGGCAATTACTAACGGTGTGTATAACATGCAGGATAGTACTCGTGCAACATGAACCGTTAGTAAGGGTGCGGTGTTCTATCAATTCTAGTTTATATATATACATCAGGGAATGTGGTATGCACTAAATAGTAGCCATGAACAGTCAATGTATGGAAATGTAGCTATAAGATCCTATCAGCCCTGACGTAGACCGCCATGCAGGCGATATCCCCGTAGATGTTAAATCTACTCACCGTAGTCTCTCACTAGGTATAGCCGACGACTTATTTCCCCTTCTGCGCGGCGTCCGTCGTACTCGCCTGCGAACCTAGAATTACACAATATATCACACATAAGCTCAAATCCATAAAAACGCAAAGTTAACGTCAACCTAGAAACCCGTGTTGCGAACCAAACGTGCGCGTGCGCGATACGCTAAAACATGTGATTACGCGCCTGAAGCCACTCCGACGTGTCGCGATACGCAGAAACCCCAAACCCACACACACGTATCACGCGTGTCGCGAAAGATTGAAAATACGGGAAATAGGGTATTCTACTCCAGATTTTGATACATAACAGATATTATAAAAATATATATACCAAAATACCCCACATAGCAGTAGACTCCAGTGGACCAAACCCCAACCCCCATCTCACCCATCTGGCCACAATTTGCGGCCAGAATGATTATTCCGGCGGCCTCTCTTGGGAATTGGGCTCCCAGGTTTGGTGTGTGTACTCTATATCCGCTATACATGCTACACTAAATCCAATTTCTTTCTGAAACAACCCGGGTAGCAGCAGATCTAACAGAGCCCTATTTCTAGTTAAAAACCACACTTTTACACTAAAATGAAATTTTAGGGTATTTTTATGAAACCTGAAGCAAAACCCCAGTTTAAAACCATCCTAACAACTCATCACCAAGCTAATCAAGTCATAAAAATGCTAATTTTAACATATTATCACTAAATCCTTGCAATAGCACAAAACAATGCACAAAAAGTGATATTTAGCTAGAATTACTACAAGTTATGAAAAGGAGTGTTAAATATGAGCTATATACCTTCAAAGGATCCTAGTGAAGCTAAAACTCCAGCCCTTGCCCTCACTTGCACAGATTGGCCACCAAAAACCCAAAAGAACCCCTTTTTCTAAGCTTTAGAGTGAAGGAGGTGAGGGGTTTATTGTAGGGTTTTGTTTGGCTTCAAGGGAAATGAAGAGATGAAGAAAATATGGTGTTGCTGCTACTGGAATTCTGCTGGAGCTCAGAAGAGAGGAAGAGAAAAGGAGAGAGAGAAAAAAGGTCACAAAAAGTCAATTTCTACCTAACCACCATTCCTCATTTTTCTATTGCTAAAAGAATTTTAGAAAGGGTTTTGTTTCGATTAAAAATGGTGGGGAATTAACAAGGAAACATGCAAGGAAAGAATGGCTAACACTTTAACCTAGGTTACAACATGGCTAAGTGTGCAAGTGTACACTACAAAATGGAAAATTTTCCAATTAGGGTAAACCCGACTAAAATAACTAATAATCCTATGAACACATATATAATAACACGTACAATTACTAATCAACACGAAAAACATTCTAACGAAATTTCAAAGTGTTACAATCTACCCCCCTTAAAGAAATTCAGTCCCCGAATTTAAAAATCTAACTATACGCACCTTCAAAAAGATAGGAATACCTCTTCCTCATCTCTCTCTCGGTCTCCTAAGTGACCTCCTCTCTGCTCGGACTACGCCAAAGAACCTTGACGGACGGTATGTCCTTCGATCTTAATTTCTTCACTTGTCGATCCAAAATGATCACCGGCTGCTCTGCATAAGAAAGGTCACGCTCAAGCTGGATCGTCGGGTGATGAATTGCATGCGAAGGATCATGAAGATATCTGCGAAGCATCGAAACATGAAATACGGGGTGCACGTCCGGAAAACTGGGCGGAAGGGCCAACCGATACGCAACTGCACCAACACGCTCGAGGATCTCGAAGGGGCCCATAAATCTGGGGCTAAGCTTCCGCTTCTTCCCAAATCTCATCACACCTTTCATTGGGGAGGCCCTCAAGAAAACATGATCAACAACAGAAAACTCAAGTCTGCGCCGACGACGATCCGCATAAGATTTCTGCCTACTCTGGGCTGCTCTCATTCTATCGCGAATCAACTGGATCTTCGCGGTCGTCTCATCCACAATCTGCGGCCCTAAGATACTGCTCTCACTGAGCTCCGTCCAACAGGTGGGCGATCTGCATCTCCTCCCATAAAGAGCCTCAAAAGGTGCCATCTGAATGGTCTCCTGGTAGCTGTTATTGTAGGAGAACTCTACTAAGGGTAAATGATGATCCCAGATACCTTCGAAGTCTAATATGCATGCTCTGAGCATGTCCTCGAGAGTCTGAATAGTCCGCTCTGACTGTCCGTCGGTCTGCGGATGAAATGCTGTGCTGAAACTCAAGCGAGTGCCCAAAGCCTCCTGAAGCTTCTGCCATAGCCGGCTGGTAAACTGGGTGCCTCTGTCAGACATGATACATTTCGGAACTCCGTGCAGTCGTACAATCTCATCAATGTAAATCTGGGCATACTGAACAAACCCGAAAGTCGTCTTCACCGGTAAGAAGTGAGCCGCTTTCGTCAAACGATCCACGATCACCCAGATGGAGTCATACCCTCGACTAATCCTGGGTAGACCCACAATGAAGTCCATAGAAATCTGCTCCCATTTCCACTCCGGAATGGGTAACGGCTGTAGCTCTCCCGCGGGCCTCTGGTGCTCAGCCTTGACTTGCTGACAAGTCAGGCATCTCGACACAAAATCTGCGATGTCTCTCTTCATTCCGTCCCACCAGTAAACACCTCTCATGTCATGGTACATCTTGGTGGAACCGGGATGAACACTATATACCGATCGATGTGCCTCCTCAAGAATCTCGCGCCGCAATCCCTCAGCATCTGGTACGCACAGTCTAGTCCCAAATCGTAATATCCCATGATCATCGATCACGAACTCGGAAAATCTGCCCTGTCCTATCTGTGTCCTGATCTCTGAACAACGGTCATCACTGTGCTATGCCTCATGTATACGGTCAAGCAACTGTGGGCGTGCATGAACATGCGCAATCTGTTCTCCGATCGGCGTAAACTCGAACTGTACCTGGCTGTCGCATAAGATCTGCCAATCTGCCAACGACTGCCTCTGCACTGCGCTTAAACAAGATAGACTACCTCCGGGCCTCCTACTCAAAGCATCCGCCACTACATTCGTCCTGCCCGGGTGATACAAGATCTCACAAACGTAGTCCTTTACTAACTCCATCCATCGGCGCTGTCTAAAGTTCAGGTCTCGCTGCTGGAATATATACTTTAAGCTCTTGTGATCAGTGAATATCTGGCACGACTTGCCATATAGGTAATGTCGCCAGATCTTAAATGCAAATACCACTGCAGCCATCTCCAAATCGTGAGTGGGGTAATTCTGTTCATGTTCTTTAATTGCCGCGAAGCATACGCGATCACCCTGTCATGCTGCATCAATACGCACCCTAGCCCCACTCCTGAAGCATCACAATAGACCACAAATCCGCCTGATCCTGAAGGCAATGATAGCACTGGTGTCGTAGTCAGTAGAGCCCGTAGCTGCTGAAAACTGTACTCACACTCCTCCGTCTAATCGAAACGAACTCCCTTCCGGGTCAACCCGGTCAAAGGTGTAGCAATACGGGAGAAGTCCTGCACGAATCGCCTGTAGTAGCCTGCCAGCCCTAGAAAGCTGCGAACCTCCGTCACTGACGTGGGTCTAGGCCAACTCTGAACGACGTCAATCTTCCTCGGGTCTACACATATACCATCTCGTGTAATCACATGCCCCAAGAAGTCTACGCTGTCCAGCCATAAAGTACACTTAGAGAATTTGGCGAAAAGCTGATGCTCCCTCAAGGTCTGCAGTGTAATCCGCAGGTGCTGCTCGTGCTCCTCTCTACTCTGAGAATACACCAAGATATCGTCAATGAATACTATGATGAACAGATCAAGATACGTCCGGAAATTACGGTTCATCAAGTCCATGAATGCTGCTGGCGCGTTGGTGAGTCCGAACGACATCACCAAAAACTCATAATGGCCGTAACGCATGCGGAAAGCTGTCCTAGGAATGTCCTCCTGTCGAACCCGCAGCTGATGGTAGCCTGATCGCGAATCGATCCTCGAAAAGTATCCTGCCCCCTAGAGCTGGTCGAACAAATCGTCGATGCGTGGCAAAGGATACCTGTTCCGCACTGTCACCCTGTTCAGCTGGTGGTAGTCGATACACAAACGCATACTGCCGTCCTTCTTCTTGACAAACAGGACTAGAGCACCCCAAGGAGAAACAATGGGTCGAACAAGTCCCTTATCCAGCAAATCTTGCAACTGACCCTTCAATTCTCCAAGTTCCGCCGGGGCCATCCGATAAGGCGGTACAGAAATAAGCCCCATGCCAGGAACCAAATCAATACAGAAAGAAATGTCACGCTCGGGCGGTAGCCCAGGAAACTCATCAGGGAACACATCAGGGAACTCGCTAACAACCGACACCTGATCCAACGGAACCACTATAGCTCTAGTATCGCAAACATAGGCGAGAAGTCCCTGACATCACTTCCTCAAAAGCCGTCATGCGTAAAAAGAAGAAATCACACTGTGAGGGGTAGCACCACGGTCCCCCAACACAACAAAAACCGACTCGCCGGGAAAACAAAATCTAACTGTCTTCTCGCGGCAGTCAACAGAAGCATAGCACGTGGCTAACCAATCCATGCCCAAAAGAACGTCGAAGTCCAACATCTCAAGAAGGATCAAATCGACCGGCAACTCTCTCTCGCCAATACGGACGGTACAGGATCGGAACACGTGACTAGCGACAAACGACTCTCCCACGGGAGTAGTCACAACTAGCAGCTAATCAAGCAAACCGGACTCTCTACCCAAACTCGGCACAAAGTATGTGGATACGTACGAGTACGTGGAAACATACGAGCACAAGGATCCGGATCAGACAATACGTGTGCAACAAAGGACATACTGAAAGAGTACCTGAAAGCTCTGCGTTGGACTCCCTCACGTCCCGATGAGTCGAAGCGAAAACTTGTGCCTGTCCTTCATCTGCGACTGACCAAACTCCTCCTCTACTAACCTGACCCCTCTGCGCGAACCCTCCGCGTCCACGACGCCTCAGAATACGACCCTGACGTGGTGTGAAGGAACACTACCTGATGAGGTGTTGAAGGCTCCCACATCGTAAACATCTACGCGCTGGCTGCCGTCCTCCCTGGGAATGAGAGCCAAACAACTGTCCTCGTCCTAAGCCTCTGCTCTGGGCTGGTACACCAGTACGATTCCTCAACTGTTCCGGAACTCTCACGGTCTCTGGAAGACGTGTCCCGTAAACTGGGCTGCCTCCACCGGTGCTATGTAGGGGACGGAATACTGCATGATGATCGCAAGGAATAACTGGGTAACAGGGGTGACAACCACCTGTCGCTGCGCTCAAACGGCCTCCACTAACGAGCTCATCGCCTGGCGCAAGCCCTGCATCTTTACCACTAGTCTAGCGATCTGAGCTGTCATAGGGGGAACAATCTGTCCTGGTACAACAGGAGTACTACTCGGATCAGTCCTTGTCTCAGATGAATCAACTCGAACCTCGGCTCTCACGGCCGCTCTCTTCACCCTCGTAGTCCTTGGCGGCATAATGGCTGAAAAGAAGGTAGGATTCGATGAGGAAACAGAAATCGAATCGCATGGATATATACAATCATGAGGGAATTTCAATCAATAAGTCCTAAGGTCGCTTAGGCGGAGTACCGTGTCGTGAGTATGCCGCGGAACATATGCACGCTACGTCACTCTGCTGCAGCTACCGACTCCATCATACCAGGGTCATCCTACACTCCGAAGGTAAAACCTACGCTCTGATACCAATTTTGTCACGACCCAAAGTTTGGCCCGTGACCGGCACTTAACCACGTAACGTCTACAGGCGTAACGCGACTAAGTGAACCGAAAACCCAGAAATCAAACCAGAAAAAGTACAGAGTGTTTTAAGTTTTAAATGAAAGCACTTACTAACATGTTAAGAAATCTAAGTAAACAATCACCAAGATAGCAATATACGACGCCGTAGCGAAGATCAAGATCCACAAGTGGGAACATCACAGATAGAACAAACTGCAAAGTGTAGTCGGTTCACAACAAGCACGACCCCAGAAAACAAATAATATACATCATCGTCCTCACACTGTCTCTAAGTCAAATACATACATGGTAGATGGAGAATACTAGATACAACAATGTACATAACTGAAAGATAAACAGATACCGCACAAAACCCACCTATCAGCAAAAGAGCTAGCACACCAACTATGGGGGTATCTGTGTCAAAAGATGCAAAACACAGCCTGCCGCGACTACTCCGAAGGGCAACCTGCACACACTGTGGCACAACGGGGGTGAGTTGCCAACTCGTGAATAGAGATAACATATAAAGGTAATCGCGAGCATGCATGTACTGCGCTACTCTATCATATGCCAACAGATGATATCAATGCGTGGTAAGAAGTATGTGCAATAATCATGCAAGTGCTTTATCAAGTAATATAACTACAGGATGAGATACAATAATAAATGCTGAGCTTGGCAATATAACATCTACACGGAATTTCAACGTGGAATATATAATCGGTGTCCATCAATACACCCAGATACCCCAAATAGCTCAGGCGCCGGCACTCTCATCGGCCCTCTAATCCTGTAAATCTCTGAGAATCACGAGTGCACAACATCGGCACCCAAATATCATAAATACTCGTGTCCAGCATCGACAGGCAAATCCTCATCCATCAGGCCCCGTCAGTCCGGGTCAGCCCACGGGCTCCGTCTGCGGTATCGGCCCTCGGCCCCAGCAGTACGGATCATCCCGCATCCATCTATCGAATCTGATCAGTATCCTCTGGATAACTGCCAGATCCAACCAATCACCGGTAGATAGTAGTCCCTCTGCCAGGCTCACCGTCTACTACATAGCGAAACCGTTCTCGCCCCGGGGTACCATACCGGGTCCACCATGTACCCATAATCGGCCTCATCCAGCTCCTCGATTCGGGTTCACATATATCACTCTAGCACCGAGAAAACACATGGTGGACGCACTGAAATATCATATCAAGGGAACCGGGTTTTTAAATGATTACATATTTGAAATAGCCACGGTTCCCAAATCCAGAAATCACATGTAATCCAAACCAATATGCAATGTCAATGATCCGATGTGATATGTGCATCAAGTATGAATATCATATCAAGTCACATAAAGATGAGCTACAACATAATGATCTGATGTGATATATGCATCAAGTATGAATATCATGTCAAGTCACATAAAGATGAGCTACAACATAATGATCCGATGTGATATATGCATCAAGTATGAATATCATGTCAAGTCACATAAAGATGAGCTACAACATAATGATCCGATGGAAATTCTACAGTGTGAGTGTCATGGCAATTAACGGTGTGTGTGTAACATGAAGGATAGTGCTCGTGCAACATGAACCGTTAGTAAGGGTGCGGTGTTCTATCAATTCTAGTTTATATATATACATCAGGGAATGTGGTATGCACTAAATAGTAGCCATGAATAGTCAATATATGGAAATGTAGCTATAAGATCCTATCAGCCCTGACGTAGAACGCCATGCGGGCGATATCCCCGTAGATGTTAAATCTACTCACCGTAGTCTCTCGCTAGGTATAGCCGACGACTTATTTCCCCTTCTGCGCGGCGTCCGTCGTACTCGCCTGCAAACCTAGAATTATACAATATATCACACATAAGCTCAAATCCATAAAAACGCAAAGTTAACGTCAACCTAGAAACCCGTGTTGCGAACCAAACGCGCGTGTGCGCGATACGCTAAAACGTATGATTACGCGCCTGAAGCCACTCCGACGCGTCGCGATACGCAGAAACCCCAAACCCACACACACGTATCACGCGTGTCGCGAAAGATTGAAAATACGGGAAATAGGGTATTCTACTCCAGATTTTGATACAGAACAGATATTATAAAAATATATATACCAAAATACTCCACATAGCAGCAGACTCTAGTGGACCAAACCCCAACCCCCATCTCACCCATCTGGCCACAATTTGCGGCCAGAATGATTATTCCGGCGGCCTCTCTTGGGATTTGGGCTCCCAGGTTTGGTGTGTGTACTCTATATCCCCTATACATGCTACAGTAAATCCAATTTCATTATGAAACAACCCGGGTAGCAGCAGATCCAACAGAGCCCTATTTCTAGTTAAAAACCACACTTTTACACTAAAATGAAACTTTAGGGTATTTTTATGAAACCTGAAGCAAAACCCCAGTTTAAAACCATCCTAACAACTCATCACCAAGCTAATCAAGCCATAAAAATGCTAATTTTAAAATATTATCACTAAATCCCTTCAATAGCACAAAACAATGCACAAAAAGTGATATTTAGCTAGAATTACTACAAGTTATGAAAAGGAGTGTTAAATATGAGCTATATACCTTCAAAGGATCCTAGTGAAGCTAAAACTCCTGCCCTTGCCCTCACTTGCACAGATTAGCCACCAAAAACCCAAAAGAACCCTTTTTTCTAATCTTTAGAGTGAAGGAGGTGAGGGGTTTTGTGTAGGGTTTTGTTTGGCTTCAAGGGAAATGAAGAGATGAAGAAAATATGGTGTTGTTGCTGCTGGAATTCTGCTGGAGCTCAGAAGAGAGGAAGAGAAAAGGAGAGAGAGAAAAAAGGTCACAAAAAGTCAATTTCTACCTAACCACCATTCCTCATTTTTCTATTGCTAAAAGAATTTTAAAAAGGGTTTTGTTTTGATTAAAAATGGTGGGGAATTAACAAGGAAACATGCAAGGAAAGAATGGCTAACACTTTAACCTAGGTTACAACATGGCTAAGTGTGCAAGTGTACACTACAAAATGGAAAATTTTTCAATTAGGGTAAACCCGACTAAAATAACTAATAATCATATGAACACATATATAATAACACGTACAATTACTAATCAACACGAAAAATATTCTAACGAAATTTCAAAGTGTTACAACCGTATTCGGAAGAATACGAATACAAAGTGATGAAAATAATCCAACAAATATAATACTAGGATCCGGATTAAAATAAAGCCCACTAGTATTATCCGTCCGAACATCATCCGTGCACAAGTATACGTATGTGATCGAACCCTGTCGTAAAACCATACGGCCTCTACATCGTTTCTCCCGAAGCAGGGAAACCCTCTGTGTGGGACTCTAAAAACTCATCAATACGCTGGCAGTGGGTTTAACCATAAGCACGTCAGCAGCACTAGCTGTACGTAAAGGCTACCCAGGTATTGAGCGAAAGGAAGGCCAACGAGCAAACTCATCCTGAAACCCCTACTGAGCCTGACAGTGACAATATCCGTACAGTCTGGTCCGTTCGTCTATGAGTATCGCATATCGAGTCTAGGGTGGTGGATAAAGTCAGACCCCTAATAACGTGACATTTAGTATCGGTATGAAACCTATCACCACCTGAGAAACTACCGATCCTAGATCATTAATTCTATACCACTTTGGCCAAGGATTTCTGGTGATGGCCACCCGTGCACAACCGTGACATCAACCCCCAATACCGGGAGAGACGAATCCCCCGATGATCTGCTTACTACCTTCATATGGCTTGGGACTGTACCCAACTAAAACATGTTTGCACGACTCCTTTGAGCCGTGGTAGGGTAGTAATCAAAGCACGGTAGGAAATCACATGAGACAAATGACGATCTCTGGTCGATAGACTAATCTGTACACATGTCACCTAGGAACTGCTATCTGACAGTAGATATAATACCAACTAGCATGTTCCCGGCGAGTCCGTCCGGTGTACTCATAACCCAATGAGCACCTGTATACATCTTAGGTGAACAAACTAACACCAATGGCTTGTGAGACCGGCCACCGCCCCTCGTCGGGGTCTCGATCGGTATACACTAGTCTACTCTGGATTATCGATGCCCAGTCTCGAAACTCCAATGATTAGGGACATTTAAGGATGTGCCTATAGACCACCTAGCTCCCATGTATATGATGTTAGTTATATGTATGCCCTAGAGGCCATTACTGTACATACGATGTATATTGTAGTGGATGCTTGAACATATATAGGGAGGACTTTCTTGCTCGACATGATAGTATGCTATCTGGTTGTACTTTATCTTAACATGTACTCTGATTGTCTCTATGTTACATGTTGATAAAGCCCTTAGGATATGTACTCGACTACTGGGACTATGATGAGATCATACTAGTGGGGCCACGGTAGTCGACGAGTATATCCTATAACTGTTCCTAGTCGAGAGTGTATCAAGACAGGGCATCGATACACCAGAGTAGACTAGCGTATACGCATCTTGACCCATATGATGGGCGATGGATGATCCCATATCCATCGGTGTTTGACATCAAGGATGGTGTACGGGTGCTCAGTAGAGACTAGGTACACTGGATGGACTCGCCGAGAACTCCCAGATGGTATTATACCTCACGTCAGATGTCAGTTCTCCGGTGACACTGGTACAGAGTAGTCTGTTGACCCGAGATCGTCATAGAGTCTTGTGTGATTCCCACTGTGCTTTCATTTCCATCATACCACGTCCAAGAGGGCGTGCAAAAAGGTGGATTTTGGGTACAGTCCCGAATCACATGGAGGCAATGAGCGATAGGAGGGGATTCGTCTCTCCCGGTACAGGGAGTTGATGTTGTGCTGTGTTCGATTGGCTATAACCGGAAATCCCTGGACAGGGTTGCTGAGATTTACTGGTAAGTGTTATCAGTAGTTTCTCGAACTGTTATAGACCTCATATCGACACGACTTATCGAGCTACTGGGGTCTGACGTTTACCACCCCTAGGCGAGATATGCAACATATCAGACGACGAGACCGGACTGTACGGGAGTGTTACTGTTTGGATTCACAGGAGAATGTACAGGCTTGCTTGTTGATCTTCTGAGCGCTCAATACCTGGGTGGCTGTTACGTTTAGCTGACCGCTTGCAGCTTGTGGGTGTTTGATATGATCATCACCTACTGCCGGCGTATTGACGATTCTTTAGAGTCCTACACAGAGGTTTCTTGGCTCAGGAAAAACGGAGTAGGAGCACATATGTGATATATGCGGGACCGAGGATAATGCGATATGAGATACCGTATTCTATTCTCGCGATATACAATATCAGCCGGGTCATCGGATCAAGTGTTGATTCGATGAATCGGTACGGATAAATATTAGTCGGTTATATGCGATATAGACGGATTGTCGGATCAAGTGTTGATTCAATAATTTAATGTATAATAATATATATGGTATATTAAATTACATTAACTAATATTAGCTCACTAAAAGATTCTTTTTCTCACTCGGGTAATACATTGATATATATGCGATATATGTTAATTGTATTATTTTATTTTGTTACGATAAATATTATATATGTGATATATAATATTGTAACATGATATGATAACTAATGCAACTGTTTAGTGGAGTTTAAACATGATTAGGGTTTGGATTAGGGTTAACACTTCTAGTAGATTGTAGACGGTTTCTTTTTGTCATGATAAAGATATTTGTGTTGATATTTATCTATGACTCATACTTAACCCAATCCAAACCCTAGCCCTTGGTTAAATCTCTACAATGGTTTAGTTAACCATGGTTGCATAATTCATCATTATCATCTTTTTCTTATTCATCACAAAAGGATTTATTCATTATTCATGCTTGATCTTCTTCCTTCTTCTTCCTTTGAGCAAAAGCTTTCTAGCTTTTTGCTTTGTGATGAAAATGAGTGAGAACAAGAAAACAAATGAGAGCAAAAATCCTACTTCATCATCCTCATCTATCCTTGCCATTTAGATGAAGGTGTTCACTTCATATTATGAGTGTTAGCTTGTGTTAACGAAACTTCAAGGTAGATCATCTTTGTATCGAAGATCGGAAGCAAGACTGCATCTTTCTCTTCGTGGAACCTCTCGAGAGTCCGGAACACGATGATCGCAGCGAAGGGACTTCAACACGGAGCTTTAGAAGTGAAGGACCAGATCTACAAAGGTTGTAATCCCTCTCACTTAGTGTTAAAGTGTTTAACTTGCTTGTTTTCGCCTAAACTCTAGTTTAAAGATCCGGCTTTGGGTTGTTCGGCACGGCTAAATTTTTAATCGGGCTTGGTTGATGCCTCGTAGACCCTTGTGGCAGTGCATAGCAACCCTACAGTGGTATCAGAGCCAAGCTAGAGCTTTAGGCGAAGTCTAGACGAAGTTTAAAGTCCGATCGAACCCGAAAACCCCCACACGAACCCTTCTCTCTACATTTTCTAAAAATGTGTTTTTTCAGAATTAAAAATGCTCAGAAAAACAAGCAGGAAAAACTAAGAATTACTGTGAAGTACGGTCCACTAAGTCAACTATTTGACCGCGGAACCGCGGCCAAACCAATGGTTTGGTCGCGGTTCCGCGGCCTAAATTGTGACTTAGTCCCTGAAATTTCATGTAATTATTCTTAGGTCCTTTCTTGTTTTTTTTTTTCTGGGATTTTTTTTATTCCACTCAAGTGTTGAGTTTTCTAGGGTTGTATTGGGGACTCGTTGATTTGATCGGATAATTTAACTTTGTTTAGTTTGCCTGGGTAATTTATAGAAACTGTTAAAAAGTTCGAACGGATATCAATAACTCACTTTTTCCCCTGTCGGAAAATTTTTCAAAAGTTGGATTTTTTCTCGAGTTTAATAACGTTCTAAGTCGTGCAAGTAACGCGGTGGACCCTCTAGAAGACAACAAACCTTAACTCGATTATGTGACCGTTTTGAACTGCCTATAAACCTTAGGGTTTGGGGCAGTACGGCGTGCCACATGTGAGGCGTTGGCTTGACCCTTCTACGGCTGGACCATCGGTACTGTAGCATGTGATGAATGTTTTTAAACTGATTTCAAGTGTTGAGATATATTGGGGAAATCTTGGGTGTTTGATTGTTCGATCGGAAAGTTTAACATTGTCTATTTATCTGGAATGTGATACAATATTTGGAATTCACAGGTAGTTATGAGATAACTAATTTGAATGTTATAAATCTAGCAGTTCAGTCTCAGATGATCGGTTGCCACGGAATTTTGATGTGATCAAAAGTCCGCCGCAATCACGTAGCGTACACGGATACTCGCCAGGTAAACTTCACAGACAGCCACGCCCCATAGCCCCGACCAAGTGACTGTAGGAGAACCCCGTCGCCAAAAGCATCCGTTCGGGTGCTCGCGACAGCGGTGTTCTGCCTTAGTGCACTTCGTCGACGGCATCTGGGGGTGCGGTCGTCTACTAAAGTTTGCGACGAGCATTCGATCAGGATGTCGGGAATCTTGTTGAATTACCCGACTTGATATTGAAAAGAGTTTTCGATAATGAGACTAAAATGTGGGGTTTATCATTGTTAGGCATGCGATGTCTAAGGAATTCATTTAGTTAGGCATGCGATGTCTAAAGAGGTTGCGGATTCCAACTGTTGTAGTTTTACACTTTCTTTTCTGTGACCGTAAGCGTAGTATGTGGTGTATCGCCGGCTTCGTTGCTATACATCAACGACAATTGGGATACGCATACTTGCTTACGTTGATGATATGAGATATTATGTGTTGCTGTGATATGTTATATTGGATCGTCGCGTTCTGAATAGCCGGGGGTTTTATGTGAGATGAGAGTTTTTTCTTTTTCATTCATGTAAAATTCATTTGTATGTAATATTCTTTTATTGGGGCACTTCCGGGCTGAGGATGATGTCACCGTTGTATATTATTTACTTTTCCGCATTAGGAAGACCCAAGGCGGGGAGCACAAGTAACCAGGTTCCAGGGTCCAGTGGGAGACCATCTCGAGGAGTCGAGACCGGGTCTCCTAAACCTAGAATTGGCAGTGTTGCTTGCCGCTCTCGTAGGGGTCTAGGGATGTGGGTTTGGCTATTCATCGCGGCCGTGGAATCCGTATTTTATACAGGCTCGTATTAAAACACGGACGTCCTAGTATATCCAATATTTCATATATGTTCTTCTGCTGCAATGTTCTGTGATGAGATCATATTACTGCCTGAGACGAATGTTTATATTATATATATGAGATATATCTTATATTGCAGATTTCGTTTCAAAAGAGATGCTTGTGAAGCATACTAAAATGGGACTTCATTAATGAGATTAATGAAATAAAAGAAACCTAAGATATTGTAGAAACTTGTTTAAAAACTGGTAGCTCTAGTTCTTGCTTTGCATAGCGGTGTTCCTTGTAGAACATCCAGCACCTTATTCGATAAGAAAAGAGCCGAGATCCCTTCACCGGGAGTGACCTCTTTAGTGAAACTAGCAGATGCTACAAACTCGGTTTGTCTTTTGATTGCTTCTATAGTTCTTGCTTTGCATAGTGATATTTGTGAAATATCCTGCACCTTATTCGATGAGGTAAGGGCCGACGATCCCTTCACCGGGAGTGACCCCTTTAGCAAAACTAGAAAAGCCTCAAAAACACTCCATTTAAAATCACTCGATTCTACAATGATATCAAGTTCATTACGCAAAGGGTTTTCTGAAAAACCCGTCGTAGCCCTCCGTCATTTC
The DNA here is from genome assembly GCA_030015575.1 of Agapanthus africanus. Lineage (NCBI taxonomy): Eukaryota > Viridiplantae > Streptophyta > Magnoliopsida > Asparagales > Amaryllidaceae > Agapanthus > Agapanthus africanus. The sequence goes on along the minus strand of CM057339.1, from coordinate 744,985,551 downwards.
AGATAAGTACTTCATAGTATTCGGGCTGCGTTTGTTGACCTTGTCAAGGCGTAGTGTGCGGTAGCTATTTATGCTTATCTACAAATGCATATGATGCGATTGGATTAGGGTAGTCATGCGACTTTGTTGACCTTATCAAGGGTCGTGCGGGTGGGTTTAATTCAATCAGGAAATGACGGGTTGAACTTGACTTGCGGTCTATGGTTTGTTGACCTTGTCAAGGTCATAGATCGCTTGGGGAAAAATTGTTGGGGATAGTGCCCTCATAGTCAATTATTGGATCACAGGTACGTGATTGCAATGATTGCGGAGGACCTATACCGGTAGGACAGTCTTACTCAAGATAATAGTATGCTATCTGGTTTGCCTTTATCAGTCGTGTACATGTTCAGGTGACTGATTACATGTTACACTTTGATAGAGCCCTTAGGATCTTGCTTTACCACCAACAGTATGATGGCGCTCATATACGTGAGAGTTGGGTGGTTTATACGCATATCCTTAATTGTGGTCCCTAGTCGTGGGAGTTTCGAGACAGGGCATCGATACTCCGGAGTAGACTAGTGTATACAGTCGAGACCCCGACGAGGGGCGGTGGCCGGTCTCACAAGCCACTGGTGTCAGTTGGATCACCTAAGATGTATACAGGTGCTCATTGGGTTATGAGTACACCGGACAGGACTCACCGGGAACCTGCTAGTTGGTATTATACATATTGTCAGATAGCAGTTCCCTGGTGACATGTGTACAGGTTAGTTCATCGACCTGAGGTCGTCATTTGTCTCGTGTGAGTTCCCACTGTGCTTTGATTTCTACCCTACCACGGCTCAAAGGAGTCGTGCAAACAGGTAGCTTTTGGGTACAGTCCCGAGCCATATGGAGGCACGTGAGCGGATCGGCAGGGGATTCGTCTCTCTCGGTATTGGGGGCGAGATCGTGCTGTGTCTAGGAGAGCCATTACACAAAGCCCACGGCCGTGGCAGGAGATTTACTGATAGGTACTCCAGTAGTATCTCAGGGTGTTATTGGGCTACACTCCGACACGACTTATACTGCTATTGGGGGTCTGACGTTACTAGCCCCTAGGCAGATATGCGATACTCATAGACGAACGGACCGGACTGTATATACATTGTCACTGTTAGGCTCAGTAGGGTTTTCCAGATGAGTTCGCTCATCGGCATCCCTTGAGGTCAGTCCATGGGCAGCCGTTACGCATTGCTAGTGCCGCTGACGGTTTGTGGTTAAACCCACTGCCAGGGTACTGACGAGTCATTAGAGTCCCCCACAGACAGTTTCCCAAGTTCGGGAGAAACGTTGTAGAGGCCGTATGGTATTATGGCAGGGTTCGGAAAATGCACGTGCGTTTATGCACGTGTTATTTTTCGGGCAGATGATACTGGTCGGCTTTGGTTTAAGCCGGATCCGAGTATTATATTGAGTAGGTATAATATCTTTGTCTCAGTTGCATTTGTATTCGGTCGTAATACAAATGCGGGTATATTTATACAGTTTCGGGGTTATCCTAAAAGTCGTTTCAGGATCACTTTTGGAAGTTGCCAGTTTCCAGTTTTCTATCAGCCGTCTTTTAACATTCGGTTAAAGACGGATTTATCTTTTCTTGGATAAGAGTGAGTCATCATTCTAGAAGCTTCTAGAAGTGGTGATGAGGCTAGTGAGTCATTAGTGCTTTAATGGAGCCATTAATGCAATGGTGACTAGGTTAATGAATCACCATTTGCATTAATGATGTTTTGTTTGCATGAAGGATATTTGTGGTTGATATTTGTTCTTATTGTCACTCTCCCCTCTCCTACACTCACCTCCCTCTTTGCATATATATGGCCGGCCCCCTCTCCTCTTTCTCGCTCTCTCACTTGTTGATTTCATTTGGAAAAAAGATATGATAGATTTTGGGGTGTATGGAATTTCACAGCTCATTTCATTCCATCACCCGATTCCCTCGGCAACTTCATTTACCGATCGTCCACGGACTTGGACGAAGTGGGACGAAGTGAGACAATTTCATCTACTCATTCTCTACATCATTCTTGGTCGTCTCTTTTAGCAAACTTGACGATCGAGTTGCCTCAAGTCAGAGGCGGGAGCCCGTTTAAAGAATCATCGATGTGGTGCCACCTCGACGAGGAGATCGGAGATCGACGAGATCGGAGCAGCCGCAACGGAGCATGGGATGATGGTTAAAGAACGAAGGACTCGGATCGTTCGGTATAACCTTTCTACACTCTTTACAGTTTGTTAGTTTAGCAATAATGGCAGATCCGGGTTAAAGTATACGATAGCGCCAGTTAAAAGTTTTTTGTTCCGCATTTGGCGTCTGTAGACGGCCGGGGCGCTAGCGTAGACTTACAGTGGTATCAGAGCCTCACCATTTTGCTATACTAACTTGTGCTAACGCGTTTAAAACATCGATCGAACCGGAAATCGAAAATTGCAAAATTCCAAGCTCACAGTTTCTGTCGATTTTAAATGGTCTCCTAAAATTTTTCTACATGTCTTAAAAATCTGTGCAGGCTTTTATAAGAACCACGACCAAATTTGGGCACGTGACTCCACCAAACTGCCGCGGAAACGCGCCCAAACCCATGGTTTGGCCGCGCATCCGCGGCCACTTGGTGAGCTCATGCTCCCAAATTTGTACAATGGGTTCTTCTTTGGAGTTTGGGGTTTTTGGTATATATCATTTGGGCCTAGGTTTTATTACTGTTCACCAGTAAGTCGTGGGGCCCACTTCTTGATATTTTGTCGATCGAAATTTAAACATGTTAGTTTACAGTGCTTACATTATATCTCCGACCGGGAATGTCATTTGATCGGTAAACCGCGTCTGATTGCTATAGTTCTTTTAGACGGGTTTGCGAACGTGACATTCGCGTTGATGTTCTGTGTTGTGCTGTGATGTTGCGGATTTGTCGTGGTGGATAGCAGTGTGCAATGATAGTACAGTTTGTGTTTATTTGTACATTTGATATTGCGGGGCGAGCGTCCAACTTGTGGACTGCCGTCACTGCCTGTTGTATAATATTCTTTTGGGGCATGACCAGGTTGCGGTCGATGTACCTATTGTACTATTTTTCATTACTGTACTAGGTTTTACCCCGCGACGGAGTGCACAGATAGCCGGGTTCTGGGGGGCAACGGGTCCGCATCTCATGGCTTTGAGAGGCAGAGGGGTCCCACTCTAGAATTGGCAGACTATTCGCCGCACTCGTAGGGGGTACAGGTTGACCCAAGGAGGGGTGCCCAAGATTACCGGATTCCGTGAAGTGCTGGGTGGTCCATTCACTATGCTGTAGGGGGCTGCCTCGCTTCAGGTTTTGGCGGGTAACTTGCCGCACCCGTAGGGGTCTAGGTTTCATTGCACAGGCTATCCACACGACAGGGGAACGTCGAGTTTCAGCAGCGGCTCTGTGAAACTCGGGGATCCCAGATTATCTGTATTGTTCTGTGATGCTTATTACTTTTCTGTAATGTTGCATACTATCACGCCTGGAGCGATTATTGTATATTGGTTTATATACTATTAGATGTTGTATATGTTTTACACCCGCGCTAGTCCAGTCCCCGCTCTGTCGTTAGTTAAGTAACCTAACGGGTGATGACGGGACCCAGTGACGAATGCGGATGGCATATACGTACATTTTATTTTCGTTCTTTTCTGGTGTGATTGATTGATGGGACTGCGTTGATTCTGATCAATGCAAAGTAAAAAAAACCTGTTTGGATGTTGTTGGAACAAATTTAAAAAGTGTTATTGCAAAGACGTTTCCTTTTGTTTTGCATAGCGGTATTCAGTGGAATATCCTGCACCTCATTCGACGGGGCATGGGCTGATATCCCTTCACCGGGACTGACCCCTTGGGCAGAAGTTTGCGTCAGGGTAATAACTTCACTATAGTCGATTACATGTTGCTTTGCATAGCGGTATTCAGTGGAATATCCTGCACCTCATTCCACGAGGAAAGAGCCGAGATCCCTTTACCGGGAGTGACCTCTTTAGCAAAAGGTTTTCGCCACTATATTTTAAAAAGCTATCAGGTTCCTTCAACGAGATCAAGTTCATTACGTTAAAGGTTTTTCGCCAAAAACCAGCCGTAGCCCTCCGTCGTTTCTTATGGATGGTCAGTAATATTCAAGCTATGTTTGTTGGCTTTCGTCAAGGCATAGTGTTTGGTAGTTGCTGGGGTATTCATTTGTTGCATAGATAGATGTGTTGGTTTGGGACAGTCGTATTACCTTGTTGGCTTTCGTCAAGGGTATGTACGGGTGGGTTCGAATTAATAAGATAATGACGGGCAGAACTTGACATGTGACTTATGATTTGTTGGCTTTCGTCAAGGTCATAAGAACATGGGGTAAAAATCATATCGGGAGTTTCTAAAGAAACTGAAACTTGCCAGGCATGCGCATACCTTCTGGAGTGTGATAACGCGAGTGGATTCCGTCACGTTATCATGCGATGAGAGTTGGATCCCGATTCCCACTGATGAGTTGGTTTACTCTTCGGGTGATCCCGATTGATTCTTCTTTAGGTTTGGAGGAGAATTTGACAGGACAGTGGGAGGTTTCCGGATTAGATAAAGTGATAACCATTCTGATCTAGGTTAGAGTGCACGCAGAGTGTTTCTTTTCTCTCTCTCTTTGGCAGCGACCTTTGACCGACCCTAGACTATGACTCAGTGACCAGGTTGACCGAACCTTCTTAAAATACTGGCTTTTGGATTGTCTGAGTTGCATAAGTCATTGCCACTCCTTCTTTTACCCTTTGAATTTCTCAGAACACCCGTATTACTACGGATATCCACTTCCATTGGATAGATCCATCGTATGGTTATATACGAACTCGAAGGGACTTCTTCGAGGATGGATCCAGGTTCAGGAGAAATAGAATTGGTTTATTCAGTTGTCTTTTATTATCACCTTCTCTCAGGTTGCGAGAGCTCCTTGGTTTAGGAGAGTACACCTATTACGCTTATTGGATAGTCTTATTCCAAACCATAGGCAGGTGCCGAAAGGTAGGGAATGAAGAAAACCAATTAGCCTAAGTAGGGTGTGCAGAAGGTAATATGTAAAGACAAAATAAAGGGATTAGAAAGAGGGCAAAGTAAATTGCGACTGATATCATTCACGGCCAAAACCGCGTACTTCATCGCCACTCCTATTTCACCTTTAAAAGAATAAGGTATTATTCAGTTGTCTTTTATCATCACCTTCTCTCAGTTGCGAGTACTCCTTGGTTTAGGAGGGTACACCTATTATGCTTACTGGATAGTCTTCTTCCAAACCATAGGCTGGTGCCGAACGGTAGGGAAGGAAGAAAACCATTTAGCCTAACGATGGTGTACAGAAGGTAACGACTAAAGACAAATAAAGGGATTTGGAGAGACGGCAATAAAATATACGGTTGAAGTCATGAATTGGATTATGGAAGAGGCATTACTATGAATACCAGGATACCCCTACGAAACATTTTCATGTTTCAGTGCACTGTTAAAGGAAAAACTGTTTTCCCGATTAGATACTTACTCCAAGGGTATGTATTTACCAGGTTTCATTCTCATATCTGTATGGTTTTGCAGATGATGAGTGGGAGTAAGTTATTGGGAATTAGGTGATCATCCTCATTATATCGGAATTCGTTGTAATTGGTGATATTTAAGGAAATCGCCAGGGTACAGTTTTCCACCGACAACGCACAGGTTTTGAGTTGTTCAACTCAGCGGACTTATACAGAGTATTGTATGTTGTCCAATGTCCATCAAGACAAACGGGTAGGTCCTCGTACTATGTTCTGTTTACTTATGACTTCTCTAGTTTTTAGACAAGTGTTTTGTAGAAATACAAGGTCTAAGTTTTGAGAAGTTGTGGGTATAAGAATAAAGTAGAGAACCAGGTATCACAAGTATCGGGATTCTTCAAAGAGATCGAAGATGTAGATTCTTGTGATTGGTATTCAGATGATAGTGATGGTTTTGAGAAACGTGTTTCTCTTTCAGGTTACTCATAATTGGATGGATTCCTAAGTTGAGTAATGCTGATTAGCCTCTTTTTGCATTAAGATGATATGCACTGGAGACAGCTGCATGATTTGAATCTGGTTCCAATTAAATAAGTGCCAAAGTTTCTGTATTAGATATAGAATGGATCGTACCTTAAAAGATGTTAAGGTACGGGGAGTTGTCCAGCTTATGCTTAAAACCAGACTCTGGATAACTCAGGGCACGTTTCTATAATGGCTGTTTGTGGGTTGACCCTGGCTATGACGAGGGTTGATATTCTACCATTTGGAAGATCAATAGTGATATTGTTCTTGACTCGCCACAGTTTTAGTAAAATGGATCTTTTTCAGAAAACAGTAGTGGGAGTATGGTAGAACTGGAAGCGATTCCAGAACCGCGAACGATTATGGAAAATTTAATAGGACCTATATATTCAATCAGGTTTGACATTCCAATAGCCACTCCGCAGATATGGTGGGTAATCTCAGACACCCGAGAGGTACTTCGGTAGCCTCAAGGACGGTGACAGGGAGGTTCTTATCTACCAAGACTTGACACTACTGTTGTTCCAGGCTATGAGACCCGGTAGGAGGGTTGTCGTAGTCAGTGGGAGCATCGGAAGCATAGTGGGCAAGAAGCTTATATCTATTTATAGACTTGAGCAGTTATAGCGGAGATAGATCATCTAATTTTGATATGACAGTCATGGTTTTGACTTCAATCAGAATAGGGGATGGATCTGTTAAGAAGGTAGTAGGGTGTGATGTCATGGTATCTGGATGACATACACAGAGTAGGAAGTAAAATTCCTATACTACGATCGGTTGTACTGTAATCGTCACACAGTTGTTTCTCCAGACAGGATATGGATATAATATTTGACATTCTGGTTTCTAGATCTATGGTTTTAGATCTGGATTTGGGTAGTTTCCCAATGTAGGTACTTTGACAGTATTCTAATGGTTTTTAGAATAGATGACTCCTAGCATGGTGGTGTACCTGCAGGTGATGGAGTCACCCTCTCTAAAGGTGTCTTACAGACAAAAGGGGAGAGGGAAGGGCATGATTGGCAGATCACTTGCTTAGGCAATTGAGTCAATCATGAGATGTCAAGTACCACACCAGATGTTGTTTTTGCACTAGATGCAATAAGTTTGTATTAATCCAATCCTGGAGAAACATAAGGAAGCGGTTTTAGAACATAAGTACATGTTCTACGGATTTGATGACGGCAGCATCCTTCGGGAGACGGTTATCATTCCAAGCTTCAAAGGTGACATGGTTGACAGAGTGATTGTCAGAGTTATAGTTTTCCCTCTGACGAAGAGGGACAGTATTATGGACAGGTGGTTCAAGAGGATACTGTGGGTGGCATGGTTCCGGATACTGATTAGGTTCAGTGATCGATACAGTCTAAGAAGTTTGGATTTGGAGTTCATTTATGAACTAGGTCCCATCAGATATCCAGACATATTCTAAGACAGGTATTACTCAATTCGGGAGATGGCTTTCTCCGCGAAATTGAGATTAAGAGAGATATAGAAAGAAACTTCTAGGCGGATCCACTCACTAAGGCTATTTCTCGAACACAATAGTTTTACAAACGGGCTTTGTGATACTGATTAGTAGAGGAGTTGGATGTTCGGTTTCACACGGGCTGTGAGTAGTCGACATTGCAATAATTAGCCTTGAGTGCAAGTGGGAGATTGTTGGGAATAGTGCCCTCATAGTCAATTATTGGATCACAGGTACGTGATTGCAATGATTGCGGAGGACCTATACCGGTAGGACAGTCCTACTCAAGATGATAGTATGCTATCTGGTTTGCCTTTATCAGTCGTGTACATGTTCAGGTGACTGATTACATGTTACACTTTGATAGAGCCCTTAGGATCTTGCTTTACCACCAACAGTATGATGGCGATCATATACGTGAGAGTTGGGTGGTTTATACGCATACCCTTAATTGTGGTCCCTAGTCGTGGGAGTTTCGAGACAGGGCATCGATACTCCGGAGTAGACTAGTGTATACAGTCGAGACCCCGACGAGGGGCGGTGGCCGGTCTCACAAGCCACTGGTGTCAGTTGGATCACCTAAGATGTATACAGGTGCTCATTGGGTTATGAGTACACCGGACAAGACTCGCCGGGAACCTGCTAGTTGGTATTATACATATCGTCAGATAGCAGTTCCCTGGTGACATGTGTACAGGTTAGTTCATCGACCTGAGGTCGTCATTTGTCTCGTGTGAGTTCCCACTGTACTTTGATTTCTACCCTACCACGGCTCAACGGAGTCGTGCAAACAGGTAGCTTTTGGGTACAGTCCCGAGCCATATGGAGGCACGTGAGCGGATCGGCAGGGGATTCGTCTCTCCCGGTATTGGGGGCGAGATCGTGCTGTGTCTAGGAGAGCCATTACACAAAGCCCACGGCCGTGGCAGGAGATTTACTGGTAGGTACTCCAGTAGTATCTCAGGGTGTTATTGGGCTACACTCCGACACGACTTATACTGCTATTGGGGGTCTGACGTTACTAGCCCCCTAGGCAGATATGCGATACTCATAGACGAACGGACCGGACTGTATATACATTGTCACTGTTAGGCTCAGTAGGGTTTTCCGGATGAGTTCGCTCATCGGCATCCCTTGAGGTCAGTCCATGGGCAGCCGTTACGCATTGCTAGTGCCGCTGACGGTTTGTGGTTAAACCCACTGCCAGGGTACTGACGAGTCATTAGAGTCCCCCACAGACAGTTTCCCAAGTTCGGGAGAAACGTTGTAGAGGCCGTATGGTATTATGGCAGGGTTCGGAAAATGCACGTGCGTTTACGCACGTGTTATTTTTCGGGCAGATGATACTGGTCGGCTTTGGTTTAAGTCGGATCCGAGTATTATATTGAGTAGGTATAATATCTTTGTCTCAGTTGCATTTGTATTCGGTCGTAATACAAATGCGGGTATATTTATACAGTTTCGGGGTTATCCTGAAAGTCGTTTCAGGATCACTTTTGGAAGTTGCCAGTTTCCAGTTTTCTATCAGCCGTCTTTTAACATTCGGTTAAAGACGGATTTATCTTTTCTTGGATAAGAGTGAGTCATCATTCTAGAAGCTTCTAGAAGTGGTGATGAGGCTAGTGAGTCATTAGTGCTTTAATGGAGCCATTAATGCAATGGTGACTAGGTTAATGAATCACCATTTGCATTAATGATGTTTTGTTTGCATGAAGGATATTTGTGGTTGATATTTGTTCTTATTGTCACTCTCCCCTCTCCTACACTCACCTCCCTCTTTGCATATATATGGCCGGCCCCCTCTCCTCCTTATCGCTCTCTCACTTGTTGATTTCATTTGGAAAAAAGATATGATAGATTTTGGGGTGTATGGAATTTCACAGCTCATTTCATTCCATCACCCGATTCCCTCGGCAACTTCATTTACCGATCGTCCATGGACTTGGACGAAGTGAGACAAAGCCATCTACTCATTCTCTACATCATTCTTGGTCGTCTCTTTTAGTAAACTTGACGATCGAGTTGCCTCAAGTCAGAGGCGGGAGCCCGTTTAAAGAATCATCGATGTGGTGCCACCTCGACGAGGAGATCGGAGATCGAAGAGATCGGAGCAGCCGCAACGGAGCGTGGGATGATGGTTAAAGAACGAAGGACTCGGATCGTTCGGTATAACCTTTCTACACTCTTTACAGTTTGTTAGTTTAGCAATAATGGCAGATCCGGGTTAAAGTATACGATAGCGCCAGTTAAAAGTTTTTTGTTCCGCATTTGGCGTCTGTAGACGGCCGGGGCGCCAGCGTAGACTTACAAAAATATTATTGGGAATTTCAAGTGTTGAAATTTGCAATGAGATTGCATACCTTCTATCAGATAGTTGGATCCCGATACCCGCTGCGAGTAAGAGTTACTTCTGGGAGAGTTTCACACATTACAATTAGCCGATCAAGTAGGTGTCTAGAAAGGTGTTAACGGGGTTACGCCCCTGGAAAAACGAGGTTTACTTTAATTAGGTTCGTGCGAAAGCACGGGGGACCTCCCTCAAAGTACCGACCTGGCCTGGCTGAAAGATTGGCGAACTTGTAGCGTGTAATTAATCCCGGCTAGTCTTTCCTTTTAGGGTTTGAAGGAAGATTTGATTAAAACAGTAGGAGACATCCTGATTAGATATATTAGATAACCAATTTAATCTTACAAGAGCATACGCTGAGTGTTTTCTTCTATCTCTCTCCAGGTAGCGACCATATCACGCCTTAACCAAGATAATAAAACGGATATATTGACCGAACCCGCTTGTTATACTGAGCTGGGGAACGTTGGTCCCGCTCCAACTTATAATTGTTATAAGACAGAGCAGGAAATTGGGGAATACCAGATTTCCCGTGCCGCCCAAACGAAGAAAGTGCATGCTGATGTATCTTTTTCGGGTATGTTCATTATAGAGAACTGTTTCTCTGTATCCTTTACGTCCTGGGTATGAGATACCGGATCAGGATCCCGCATATGTAATCTGTTACATGGGCTACAGAAAGGTAGAGAACTGAGAACGGGTGATAAGTTTCATGAGACAGAAAATGGTGCAAGTGTTGCAGCCAAGTCTGTTAGTCACTATCACCCTGTATTACCAGAATACATTGATTCTGAACGAATGTTATTAGATACCGAACCTGATATACAAAATCAAATCAGTCTCTTTATTAGTAAAGAAGGATATAATTTTGTATTGTTGGATAATGTTTTGAACATTTCCTATATCAAGAGTTATCTAAAAGCATTGACGTTCTAAATCAAACTACAGTTCTTAGTATACAGAACACACACAAGAGGAAGAGTTCAGAAATGAACGAATCCTACTTGAGGCATTGTAGACTAGGTCATATCAATGCGACCCGACTAGCTGAAGTTACATAAAGATGCATATTTAAATAAGTTTGAATTTACATCTTATGAAACTTGCCGGTCATGTCACAAAGATATGATGACCACAGCTATGTTTATTGGAAACAGAGAAAGAGTTAGTGAACTCTTGGGATTGATACATGCTGATGTATGAAAATCTTCTGTCTACACATGCCAAGACCGGTTCTTTGTACTTCATTACATTCTCTGATGATCTCTCGAGATTCAGACATATGTTCCTGTTGAAACACAAGTCCGAACCTTTTGAGATATTCACAGAATGTAAGTTAGAAGTAGGGAACCAAAAACCGGGTATAAGTATTATGTCCTTTGATGAGATCAAGGAGGAGAATACTTGAGCACGGAATTCCTGGACTATTCTAAAGGAGAATGAGATTCTCTCTCAGCATTACTCCTCCGTATACACCACAGCACGTCGGTGTATCGGGGTGGAGCAATAGCACCCTATGTGATATGGCGTGCTCTATGATGAGTACTACTGAGTTTCCTATTTCCTTTTAGGAGTTATGCACTTGAGAAGCTGCATACCTATTGAATAGGGTTCAAATCAAATCAGTTGCCTACCACTTCATATGGAAAGGGAAGAGCCCATATCTTAAGTTTGTTAAGATTTGGGGTTGTCCGGCCTATGTCTAAAAAGCAAAATCCGGACAAGCTCGAGGCAAGGTCTGTTATGTAGAACTGGAAAGGTTCCAGCTATACAAACTGCAGCTGATGATTTGGTAGAACCAAAGGATTCAATAGTTTCCAACGAACCTCAGGCTCTCCGTCGATCTAGTAGGGTTCCTCACCCACCTGAGAGATACTTAGGTTTCTCTATGACAGTGGGACCGAGGATTGCATCATGAGATGATGACCCAACTAGTTTCGAGATGGCCATCAGGAGTGGGACTCTGTAAGAATGGTTGGATGCTTATCGATCTGAGATGGAATCCTTATACACCAACAAAGTATGGACTTTGGTTGCTTTATCTGAAGGGTTAAATCCCCATCAGGAGCAAGTATATCTTGAGAAGATTACTTGGTGTACATGGAAAAGTTGAGACTTTCAAAGCTATGCTTAAGTCCATCCAGATCCTACTTGCCACTGTTACATACCATGACTACGATATCTGGTGGTTGGGTGTCATGACTGCATTTCTAAATGATGTTTTAGAAGAGAACGTCTATAAGTACACAGCCAGAGGGCTTCGTAAACAGTGGGAGCAGCAGAAACGTGTGCAAGATGCTTTATATGATAAAGCAGGCATCGCGGAGTTGGAACGTCTGTTTTGATGTAGTAGTCAAAGAGTTTGACTTCATCAAAATAGTAGATGAACCTTGTATATACAAAAAGGTAGTAGAGAGTATGGTGGTGATCCTCGTAGAGTACGTGGATAACATACTCTTGATAGGGAAGGAGTTTCCTATGCTACGCTCGGTCAATCTCCGCTTATCACAAGGATTCTCCATATAGGATCAAAGTGATACCTCCTAAATCCTGGGTTTTGGATCTATGAGATAGATCTAATTGGGTGTTAGGATACTCACTAGTTGTAGTGAGATGGTATCCATCGATCCTAGGGAGAATCACTGGAAAGGATCCAGGGTGATAAGGACGACTGAATGTCAGTCGCAGGCATTGTCTTTACCCTTAGTGGAGGGACGGTATGTTGGAAGAGTTCCAAGCTAGATACTGTGACTTACTAGACGATTAAAGGCAAGATACATCGTTACCAAGGATGCTACCAAAGAGGCAGTCTGGATATATAGAGGTTCATGAGATGAACTTTGTTCCTACCATTGTGTGACAATGGAGTTATGGCTTTTGCCAAGGAACCCCCCGTCCCATCAGAAATCCAGATATAATTCTTAGGCAGTATCACCTGATCATGGAGATGGTTGATCTCCAGGGAGATTGAGGTTTGGGGAGTAGACACAGAGGACGACAGCGCGGATCCACTCACAAAGGCCTTTTTCCCAGTAGAGACTTTTATGGGATGGTTGAGTATGAGATACTTCAACCGCAGCTAATTGTTGGGTATGTAATACCACAACAGATGGCCCTAGTGCAAGTGGGAGATTGTTAGTTATATCTATGCCCTAGAGGCCATTACTGTACATACGATGTATATTGTAGTGGATGCTTGGACATATATAGGGAGGACTTTCTTGCTCGACATGATAGTATGCTATCTGGTTGTACTTTATCTTAACATGTACTCTTATTGTCTCTATGTTACATGTTGATAAAGCCCTTAGGATATGTACTCGACTACTGGGACTATGATGAGATCATACTAGTGGGGCCACGGTAGTCGACGAGTATATCCTATAACTGTTCCTAGTCGAGGGTGTATCAAGACAGGGCATCGATACACCAGAGTAGACTAGCGTATACGCATCTTGACCCATATGATAGGCGATGGATGATCCCATATCCATCGGTGTTTGACATCAAGGATGGTGTACGGGTGCTCAGTAGAGACTGGGTACACTGGACGGACTCGCCGAGAACTCCTAGATGGTATTATACCTCACGTCAGATGTCAGTTCTCCGGTGACACTGGTACAGAGTAGTCTGTTGACCCGAGATCGTCATAGAGTCTTGTGTGATTCCCACTGTGCTTTCATTTCCATCATACCATGTCCAAGAGGGCGTGCAAAAAGGTGGCTTTTGGGTACAGTCCCGAATCACATGGAGGCAATGAGCGATAGGAGGGGATTCGTCTCTCCCGGTATAGGGAGTTGATGTTGTGCTGTGTTCGATTGGATATAACCGGAAATCCCTGGCCAGGGTTGCTGAGATTTACTGGTAAGTGTTATCAGTAGTTTCTCGAACTGTTATAGACCTCATATCGACACGACTTATCGAGCTACTGGGGTCTGACGTTTACCACCCCTAGGCAAGATATGCAACATATCAGACGACGAGATCGGACTGTACGGGGGTGTTACTGTTTGGATTCACAGGAGAATGTACAGGCTTGCTCAATACCTGGGTGGCTGTTACGTTTAGCTGACCGCTTGCAGCTTGTGGGTGTTTGATATGATCATCACCTACTGCCGGCGTATTGACGAATCTTTAGAGTCCTACACAGAGGTTTCTTGGCTCAGGCAAAACGGAGTAGGAGCACATATGTGATATGTGCGGGACCGAGGATAATGCGATATGAGATACCGTATTCTATTCTCGCGATATACGATATCAGCCGGGTCATCGGATCAAGTGTTGATTCGATGAATCGGTACGGATAAATATTAGTCGGTTATATGCGATATAGCCGGATTGTCGGATCAAGTGTTCATTCGATAATTTAATGTATAATAATATATATGATATATTAAATTACATTAACTAATATTAGCTCACTAAAAGATTCTTTTTCTCACTCGGGTAATACATTGATATATATGCGATATATGTTAATTGTATTATTTTATTTTGTTACGATAAATATTATATATGTGATATATAATATTGTAATATGATATGATAACTAATGCAACATGTTTAGTGGAGTTTAAACATGATTAGGGTTTGGATTAGGGTTAACACTTCTAGTAAATTCTAGACGGTTTCTTTTTGTCATGATAAAGATATTTGTGTTGATATTTATCTATGACTCATACTTAACCCAACCCAAACCCTAGCCCTTGGTTAAATCTCTACAATGGTTTAGTTAACCATGGTTGCATAATTCATCATTATCATCTTTTCCTTATTCATCACAAAAGGATTTATTCATTATTCATGCTTGATCTTCTTCCTTCTTCTTCCTTTGAGCAAAAGCTTTCTAGCTTTTTGCTTTGTGATGAAAATGAGTGAGAACAAGAAAACAAATGAGAGCAAAAATCCTACTTCATCATTCTCATCTATCCTTGCCATTTAGATGAGGGTGTTCACTTCATATTATGAGTGTTATCTTGTGTTAACGAAACTTCAAGGTAGATCATCTTTGCATCGAAGATCGGAAGCAAGACTGCATCTTTCTCTTCGTGGAACCTCTCGAGAGTCCGGAACACGATGATCGCAGCGAAGGGACTTCAACACGGAGCTTTAGAAGTGAAGGACGGGATCTACAATGGTTGTAATCCCTCTCACTTAGTGTTAAAGTGTTTAACATGCTTGTTTTCGCCTAAACTCTAGTTTAAAGATCTGGCTTTGGGTTGTTCGGCACGGCTAAATTTTTAATCGGGCATGGTTGATGCCTCGTAGACCCTTGTGGCAGTGCATAGCAACCCTACATATGATCGCTATCATAATGCTGGTAGTCAAGAAAGAATCCTATGGGCTTTATCAACATGTAATATTGATCTGTAATGTCACCTGAAGCATGCACACGATGATAAAGACAAACCAGATAGCATACTATCATCTCGAGTAGTACTGTTCTACCGGTATAGGTCCTCCCTCAATCATTACAATCACGTGCCTGCGATCCAATAATTGACTTGAGGGCACTATAGCCAACATTAAGCAACTTGCACACTTTTCCGCTGCTCCCAGTCTGAATGAAACCCTCCGGTTGATCCATATAGACGCGCTCTTCCAAATTTCCATTCAGAAAAGCGATCTTTACGTCCATCTGCCAAATTTCATAATCATGGAATGAAGCAATGGCAAGAAGGATATGAATGGATTTTAGCATAGCCACTGGAGAAAAGGTTTCATCATAGTCCAAACCAGGTATTTGACGAAAACCTTTTGCAACAAGTCTAGCCTTATAGGTTTCAATCTGTCCATCTACACCAATCTTCTATCTGAAGATCCATTTGCAGCCTATGGGTTTTGCCCCTTCTGGAGCAATGTACAAAGTCCATACTTTGTTGGTGTACATGGACTCCATTTCGGTCCTCATTGCATCCAGCCATTTTAGTGAGTCTCTACTCTGAATGGCTTGCTGGAAGCTAGTTAGCTCATCATCGTCGATGATGCAATCCTCTCTATCCCCGTCTATGAGAAAACCGTAGTATCTCTCGGGCGGATGAGAATGCCTCTTAGTCCTACGGTGTGGCGCAGGGATGTTCGGTTCTTTCAATACTTCTGGTTCCACCATGCTTTCAGTAATAGCTTGTGGTTTTGGAATTTCTTTCAGTTCTATTACGCTCCCACTTATCTCTTTTTCTAAAAATTGATTTTCCAAAAAGTGGGCATGACGAGAAACAAAAACTTTTTGTTCCTCTGCGTAATAGAAAAGATACCCCTGGAGTTCTTTGGGTATCCCATAATCTTACACAGTACTGAGCGTGCCTCGAGCTTGTCCGTATGCTGTTTTTTTTTTTTACAAAAGCTGGACATCCCCATATCTTTATATACTTAAGATAGGGCTTCTTCCCACTTCACATCTGATATGGTGTGGTAGGCACAGTCTTGGTAGGAACCTTGTTCAAAAGATATGCAGCTGATTCTAGTGCATAACCTCAGAAGGATCGCGTCAACTCAGCATTACTTATCATGGAACGTAACATATCAAATAAGGTTTTGTTCCCCTTTCCGATACACCTTTTTGTTGAGGTGTGTATGGAGCAGTAAGCTGAGAGAGAATTCCATTCTCTTTTAAGTAACCCAGGAACTTGGCACTTAAGTATTCACCATCTCGATCAGATCTAAGTGTCTTGATATTTTTTCCTGTTTGTTTTTCCATTTCATGATTATATTCCCGGAATTTTTCAAAGGCCTCGGATTTATGTTTCATCAAGAATGCATGTCCATACCTAGAGAAATCATCCATAAAAGTAATGAAATAGGAATAACCATTTCTTGCATGTGTAGACATTGGACCACACACATCGCTGTGTATGAGTCCCAAGAGCTCGCTCGCTCTTACCCCATGTCCAGTGAACGGAGTATTTGTCATCCTTCCTTTGAGACATGATTAACAAGTTAAATAGGACTGATATTCAAACAGATCCAAATATCCATCTTTATGTAACTTCGTCAACCGTGTTTCATTGATGTGACCCAGTCTACAATGCCATAAGAAAGGCTGATTTAATTCTGGAGACTTTCTTTTAAGTGTGCTTTGGACGTTGAAAACCTGAGCTTGATTTAATACGTATATACCATTATCTAATGTACCTGACCCAGTCAATGCTTGATTTAGGTGGATGTGTACCATATCGCTTACAAATGTAAAATCATAACCTTCTTTAGAAAGTAAAGATGCAGAAATGATATTACAAGCCAGACTGTGTATACACAAACAGTTATGCAAAACCAAAATCTGCCTACTTATCAATCCATGGTGATATTCCCCTACGGATACAGCGTCCACGCTCATTCCGTTATCAACCCTGAGAGTCATATCACCTGCCTTGATAACTCTATGGTTTCTCAGAGCCTGTAATGAATTACAGATATGAGATCCTGATCCAGTATCTTGAACCAAGGAAGTAGAGTTAATTGACATACAGTTTTCAATCATAAACACACCCGAAACCGAAGCCACAACGTACTTCGAATCCTGGTTTCTTGCTTTCCAAGCCCTGCAGTCCTTCTGCCAATGCCCTTTCCCGTGACAATAGAAACGTTCTTCCTTCCCTACAGTTAGCCCCAAAAGTTTTGCGCTGCCATTTCCCTCTACCTTACTAACACCGCCTATTGGCTTGGTGGAGGCCTTCTTCTTCTCTCCCCTGTCTTTCGCTTTGGATCTAGAAGAGGAAGATTCTCCAATGATCAGAGCGGGTGTCTCCCTGGATTCTTACAGGATGCCCTCTGAGCTCCTCAATATGTTGAGGAGTTCTGGAAGTGAAACTTCCTTCCCTTGAATGTTAGAATTCAAGATAAACTGGGTTTAGGTAGAAGGGAGGGACTGTAGAATCAAGTCAGTATATAAATCGATCTCCAACGTGGTCCCCAGGTCCGTGAGCTCCTCAATATAGCTGATCATCTTAAGGATGTGGTCCCCTATAGATGACCCGATAGCCAACCTCGCCTGAAGCAATATCTTCGAGGTCTCATATCTTGCGATACGAGATTGCTCTCCATATAAATCTTTGGTAGAGGAAGATGGAAGCAAAGTCCATCTTCTCGTGTTGCCTCAGGTGTTCATAATCCATTGAGGCTAACACGAGGTACTTGGCTCTCGCACTGTCTTTTTCCGATGTCTGACGGATCTCAACATCCGCGACGGTGGAATCTGGACCTGAGACAGCGGGGGCTTTGGTAATAAGGAGGTAGCCCAGCTTGTCATAGGTAATGGACATCTGGACATTCCTTAGCTAATCATAATAATTTGGCCCAGTCAATTTATTTTTATCTAGCAGTAACTTAAGCCCAGTCATTTTCGTCGATGCAGTCAAGAAAGAGAGAGGAGAAACACTCAGCATGATGCTCTTGCAAGTTTAGATTGTTTATTAGTTTATCTAAACAGGATGGCTCCCACTATATCTCGAATCCTTCCTCAAACCATAAAAGAACAATTAGTCAGGATTAATCTCGCTCTTACAATACTTGCTTAACCTTTCGGCCAGGCTGGTGTTGGTACTTCGAGGGAGGTTTTCCAACACTTTCGCGAAGTTCCTTAATTACATAACCTATTTTCCCTGGAGGGATAGCCCCACTAACACCGTTCTAGACACCTACTTGGTTTATAGCATTGATTGTTTAGTGAAAAAATCTCCCGAGGAGTAGCGGATACTCACAGTAGGATCGGGTTCCAAATATCATCGTGTGACAACCTTGAAGGAATCCTACCAAAATCATCACACTCCAAATGGTATGCAACACTAGAAAGTTTCAATTTCCTTAGAAACACCCGATGTGGAATTTTTCCCCAAGCTCTTATGACCTTGACGAAGACCAACATATCATAAGTCGCAAGTCAAGTTCTACCCATCATTGTCCAGGTTAATTTGAACCCACCCGTACATACCCTTGACAAAGGCCAACATAGTAGTACGACTGTCCCAAACCAACGCATCTATTTATGCTACAGATGAATATCCAGCAGCTACCAATCACTATGTCTTGGCGAAGGTCAAAATACATAACTTGAATACTACTAAATACCCATCTGAAATGACGGAGGGCTACGGCTGGTTTTGGCGAAACTATGAACGTAATGAACTTGATTTAATCGAAAGAACCATGATAGCTTTTAAAGGAGTGGTTTAGGCTCCGCATTTAAAAGTTTGCTTTTTGAAGAAAACCGAGTGGTTTTGAAATTGTTCCAACGATTAAGCTTTGGTTTGTTTTGCTTGCATTAATCAATGTTAATGTTGTCCCATCATTTAATCCTATCATTGCAGAAAAGAAACGAAAATACAACGTACGCTTATGCCATCCGCATTCTCCACGGGGCCCCGTCATGCACCGTTAGGTTACTTAAATAACGGCAGAGCGGGGGCTAGACTAGCGCGGATGCAAGACATAAGCAACATCTACTATATATCATATATATATATATATATATATTTATTCGTCTCACGCAATAATAGGCATTCCAGATCATAGATTAACATATTGGATATACTAGGAATTCCGCGTTTCGTTTAAGCCTATAACGAAAGACGGATTCCACGGTCGTGATGAATAGCCAAACCTTACCCTAGACCTCTACGGGTGCGGCAAACTACCCACCAAATTCCCGAAGTGAAGCAACCTCCCTCAGTAAAATTAGTAGGCCACTCGGCACTTCAAGAACCCGGTAGTTTGTGCACCCCACCTTGGGTCTATCCTAAGAGCAAAACCAGTAAATGAAATAATACAACGGTGGCTACAAGATCAACTCGGATGTGCCCCGCAAAATAATATTACATCACTTTACAAATTTACATCGAATGAAAGAAAGAAAACTCTCTTCTCACATCCCTGGTTATTCATCCATGACGATCCAATATTCTATATACACAAACCATCACAATACATATATGTGCAACCCCCAACTAATCGACGTATAGCAATTAGCGGAGGTTTACGAACACATATATCCAAACACAGAAAAACCGATTAGCTAAGTAACTTAAGAATTTTGATCGAACATATTTTCTGTGTCTACCCCATGTACAAACCAGCACACAAACAATATTGGGTAGAAACCAAATACACCAGAAATCACAACACCATAAATAAGACCTACAGAAGAAAACCAAGTCAACTCGGCCGCGGAACCACTGCGAAACACACCGTTTCACCGCGCATCCACGGTCTTCTTGGCGAGTTACTGGCTCGTTTTTCTTATGTGTTCTTAGAATTCCCTGCTTGTAATTTTAATGCCTCTGAAATATTTTTCAGACCAAATTTTAAAAACGACGGCAAGCTAGGGTTTTGATGTTATGATTTTGGGTTTTTCCAACAATCGAAGTTCTAACTACTTGCTATCTAGCTAGTTAAGGTTTAGTAGGCTCTGATACCACTGTAAGTCGATATCGCGGACCCCGCGGATTCGTGGGGAGGCAGAATATGCAAAAAACGATTTTTTTCAAGCTTCGCAACACCGACTAAACTCCAGGATCTTAACTTGAACCTTAACTAACTAACTACTAGAGGTTTAACTACTATGAAGAAAGTTATACCTCCTAGTATCAAGTCCTTCGGGTCTTCTTGCTCTCCTCCTTGGCTCGTCTTAAGCTCCTCGAAGAGTACGGATCGCGCTTGATCGCCGGCCTCTTCAAGTCAAAGACGATCCACCCGAGAGTCTATAGTTCGAGCTCCAACCTCAATACCGAGGTAACTAGGGTACCTAGTTCGCTAAACTAAATAGTCTAAAGGATGTAGAGAGTGACGATGGATTGATTTGTCTCAAAATACCCTAGGTTTCTCAACACATGAGACTTTTAGGGTTGAGAAATAAGAAGAGAGCTTGGAGGAGAGAGAGTGTTGAAGATAATAATGATATGAATATGGCTAATTGTGATGACTATGAAGCAAATAATTCACCACAAAATATCTCAATGCACCATGCCTCAATAGTCATCCATGAGTCACCAAGTGAGTCACCAAGTAGCCATGCTTCATTTATGTACTTAATAACACCTCATACCTCCACCTCATTATCCATTTAACAAAATGGATTAATCAACAAATGAGGTGTCTTCTTCTAGAAACACTCTTACATAATTACAAGAATACCCCTCGCCGTATATACATACCCGTATCCGTAATCCGTGCACAAGTACACGTATATGATCGAACTCTGCCGTAAAACCATACGGCCTCTACATCGTTTTGCCTGATGTAGGAAAACCCTCTGTGTGGGACTCTAAAGACTCTACAGTACGCTGGTAGTAGGTTTAACCACAAGCACGTCAGCGGTACTAGCTGCACGTAACAGCTACCCAGTTATCTGTCGATAAGAAGGCCGATGAGCAAACTCATCCGAACTCCTACTGAACCTATCTATGACAATCTCCGTACAGTCTGGTCTGTTCATCTAAGAGTATCGCATATCGGGCCAGGGGGTAGTAACCGTCAAACCCCTAATAGAGCAATAAGTCGTTCCGGGGTAGAGCCCAAAACACCCTGAGAAACTACTGGAGTACCTACCAGTAAATCTCGCTTGCTCTGGTGATCAGTCGAAAATAATGTATTTTTAACACGTCAATTTCCCTACCATTTGCACTCATCTAGAGGTGTTCGGTATTAATATAGCACATATTAGCAAAATAGCCGTAAAATACCAAATAACTTGTGTTATATATTAAAACCGACATTTCTGAGGGAAATTGAGTGTTTATCATTGCATCGCATAATCTTTGAATAGCGCAACACTTGTCTCGAGAATCTGTGCAGGAAATTGCAGGAGAAAAGACGAAACTGTTAAAAGTGCTGAGAAAAATACGCCAAGTCCAAGACTTGTGATCTGGCAGTAAAAGAGAAAGTATAAAAAGATTCTACACATTTGACAAAGGCCATAAACTCAGCCCAATAACAGCACAGCAATTTTCATGCACCAAGGCACCAAATGGGTCGCGGATCCACGGCCAGAACCCCCTTGGCGCCGCGGTTTCGCGGCGGCTTGATGATGTCAGCATGACGGATTTTTCCCATGTGCTTTCTTGTAAAAGAAATGCTTGCAGAAGACTCCAGAAACACCATGTGGCTTCATCCAGAAGGCTCGGCCTAACAACCTAGCTCTAGAATATTCCCTCCAACTAACTTCTTCTAGAAGCCTCTCTCTAACAAACTTTTGGAGGGAAATTTGAAATTTGAAATCTAGATCAAAGATTAAGAGGGCTATAAAAGGAAACCTAGATCTAGGGTTTTGGGTTGTTCATTAACCATCACATCAATTCCTAATACAAGTTGAGGGACACAACTTGTAAACCCTAATCCCCAATTCAAAATCCAAGCCAAAATCAAGAACACCGAGTACAATTCAAGCAAGAAGCCTTCAACCTTTTAGGAGCAAAGCCGATCGTCAACCGAGCAAGAGATCCAAGATGATCCGCGACTCACGAAAATGAGCGAAGCTAAATCGACGATAAAGTTCTTTCCTCATTGTAGATCTTGAGAGAATTGTAACAAAATTGTTGATAAATAAAAGGTGAAATTCTTTATCTTGCTTTCTTTACATTCTTGCATCATCATTAGATCTCGATTTGTGATTGTGTTCTTTGATATGATGTTTGAGTAAAACTCCGCTCGTGAAGGAGTCGAAAGAATCAATAGATGATGATGTTAAAAATCTTGAAACGATTCTTAATTCCTAAAAGTTTTGTAAACTCTTGTAAATTGAAGAATCGACAACCTAGTTTCGAGCGATGCTTTCTTGATTGTGTTCGCTCTTAATTAGTGATCCACGATCGATTCTTGAAATTACTAGAGGCTAGAATTTGAATGAGATTCATCGGAAGGACAAAGGATAAGATGAAGAAACCCTAGTTTCTTCGAAAGATCCTTAAACCTCGATAAATCGTCATCGATCTAGCATCAATTCATTAATGGATAAGAATACGTAATCAATAGATTTCATCACGTCTGTAGATTCGATCGATTCCTACGAGCCTCACTTCGATTCTTGATTATTGGATTGGAAATCATCAATTCTTGATTCTTGATTTTAATGTTTTCTTGATTTTAGATTTAGATCTAGTTAATTCTTGAACTTCAACTTTAAAATCTTGAATTGAATTTTCTTTTCTCTTTTCTTTAATTTTCAATTCATCTAATTCAAATTCGAACGGATCTCACTTTCCCTGTAGACGATCCGCACTCGCTAACGCGCTACAATCGACACCGTTATTGATTGCGGTCAAAAATTTCTTTGGTTGTGATTTCTACACTTTTCTTATATACACACTGGAAAACATACAATCACCTGGCCAGGGACTTTGTGTAATGGCTTTCCGAACACAGCGCGATATCAACCCCTAATACCGAGAGAGACGAATCTTATCTAACCGCTACTGCCTCCAAGTGTTTCGGGAATGCACCCAACTACTACCTATTTGCATGAATCCTTTGAGCCGCGGTAGGGTAGTAATCTAAGAACGGTGGGAACACACTCGAGGCGAAGTAGCGATGTCAAGTCAACGGACTAAGCTATACTCATGTCATCTGGGAACTGCTACCTGACGATAGGTATAATACCAACCAGCAGTTCCCTACGAGTCCTATCCAGTATACTCATAACCTAATGAGCACCTGCATACTATCTCCAATACGACGTACTAATGGCTGTGGGACATACCATCTCCCCTACTGGGATGAGAAGCGTATACACTAGTCTACTCTGGAGTATCGATGCCCATCTCGATAATCCTATGACTAGGGACCTGCATAAGGATGTGCTTATAGACTATCCAGCCCTCACTAGTATGACTGACATCACAACGCTGGTAGTCAAGCAAAGATCTTAAGGGCTCTACCAATATGTATAAGCGATATGCTAAAAGAAACATATACACATATTGAGGTAGCATACTACCATATTGTGCAAGACTGTTAATATATCTGTGTATATCCCAAGCTTCCAAAATATAATATACAAACTAGTATGATACAATAATGACCTCTAGGGTATATATCACTAACATCATGAATTTGTCATCCACTGATTTATCAATGCTAATTATGCTCTCGGGATTGGTTTTCATGCACTTGCTTTGATACAGCCTCAAAGAGTCATAAGAATGACGATAATTGCCGAAGAAGGTCTCTTGTGCCAATTCCCTTACATGTCACGCGACATTGTATGAAATCTTCACCCCAAACTTTTAATAGAAGTCCTTCTTAGCCTCTATTGACCGATAGCTCGGTCGTGACCTTAAAACATCTACAAGCATGTCATCTACCAATTTCTTTATAGCCTGGAGATGTCCGTCGCTTGAAATTCCTTCGGTACATGTGTGCGTCGGGTAGTACTTCTTTATAGCCCATAGAGAACTGCTCATACATGACAAACATGCAAACCTTAGAATAACTTAACAGTTAAAAAAATCAACAATTTGCAAACAACAAAAATTACACTTTTATATTACTAACGTATATGTTAACTCTATACCTCCGAGTATAAGGCGATACATGTATTCTCCATAGGAATCATTTATCCCTTTGGGAACATTCCACTGTTACCCTAGGGCCATCGTTCTTTATGTAATCGAAGTTGAATTGTTCGCAAAAACAAATTGGCAAAAAGCCAACCTAACTTCATAAGAACTCTTGAATATTTGATATATGCCCTGAATTGCGTCAATCCACATAATCGGGATATTGTTCCTCATTATTTGATCATCTTGTCCCACCGGTGATAAGCATGACATAACTCATGTACTCGGTCATGCGTAATTACTGGAGCGGAAGATTATGCGTGTTGATAGTTACAAAAGAAACACTTTTGTTAACATATTATTACAAGAAATTTATTAGATATTAAAGGTAAATTTTCTTAAATATTAAGGATATGCAACTTCTTAGAAGTAACATGAAACTGCTTAGAAGTTATAGGCAACTGGTTAGAAGTTACAGGAAAGTTCTTACAATTTGCAGGCAACTGTTGAAAAGTTATAGGCAACTGTTCAGAAGTTAGTGAAAATAGTCCTAGAGGGGGGTGAATAGGACTATACTAGCAATATACCCAATTTAAAAATCTTACACTTGCTACAAGATATCACAATTGTAAAAGCTTACACAAAAAGATAAAGCCAATATGAGAAAGGTGTAAGCAAGACTACAATTGTAAATAATAAGCATCAAGCAATAATAATGAGTATATAGAGCAAAATAGATATAGCATACAATTTCTAGCTATGAATATAAAATAAGAGTATAGAGAAATAGCAAACGCAAACAAAAGCGCTTTATAGAAGTTCGGCCACTGATAACGTCTCGGGCCCTAATCCGCTTTCTTTAGGCCCGCAGGTCCGTTCCCTTTAAACCTCTCATCACGTTCTCTCGAAGAAAACACGTTTCTAACCATTACGAACACAAACGCCCCACTTCCGGTTGGAGTCAAACCTTACAACCCACTCTTCTTTCTAATAAAGACACTCTTGCACTCAAAATTCCTCACACAAAGATGGAAGAGGAAAAATACAAGCCCAATACTCATAAAAGAGTTTTACAATTGAAGCTCACTAATAATCAAGAAGAAAGATGATTGAGATTTTCTAAGTCTTAAATTTATACTGCAAATGCACGATTAATCAGTTGTAGCAATTGTGGGTTGATCCATAAGGAGAAATGAGAACATTAATTAATTAAAAATTAATTAAAATAAAAGATTTGATTATAAATATTAAAAGCAAATGAGAAAGGAAAATAAATTGCAAATTTAAAAGGGATGATCAAATATTAAGAAAAACCTAGGGTTTTGAATTACCATTTCTAATCATGGTGTTTTATGTGATATCTATTTTTTTTTCTAATTTTCCTTATTTAAATTCTTTATCTATCAATTAACCAAAAGTATAGAGAATACATTCATCGTAATAACGTATCAATCAATCAAGAAAGCATAAATTATGTGATCATAGCAATTCCTTATCAATTAATAAAATCATATAGCAATAAATTTAAATAATAAGTTCTAATTAATATAGCAATAATTAGATCTTACCCTTCTAGTAAATAAACACAAAGTTTGTCAATCAATGGTTTATCTTGTGTTATCGGCATAATCTAATCTACCTTAAATCAATTAGTATGAACAATTATAATAAAAACTTTATCTTTACCTTCCCTAGTTAATTCTCAAGATTGTCAATCTATCATTAAACTAACTAGTTTATCGGTGATACTAATTTTCTCAAAACAAACCTTATGGTTGTCAATCATTCATCGATTTATTTAGTTTATTAATATGCCATCAAAAAAGACTTTATTTTTATCATAGAAATTAATCATGAAGCATATATAGAAAAGAATAGATCTAAGAATTCATACATCAATCATAGCAAGTATAATTCAAAAACCCTAAAGAACAATTTTGATACTCATAATAGAAACAAAAACAAAATAAATATAAAAAGAATTCATGATAAATAAAATAGAAGTTGAAAAATCTCTTGTAACCCTACATCTTACTCTCAAACCCTAGCCACCAAAATAACAAGAGAAGAGATGACCCCCTCAAAAGAGGATGATAACCCTAAAAGAATTATACAAAAGTATATATTTAGGATTTTAAGACGTTTACATGAGATGGAAAGAAATCTTTTCGAATCCTTCAGAAACCCTCAGAATCTAGAGTCCTAACTCTTCCAGAATTCCGAAAATTCAGAAGTTGGTTCGGAAAATTCCTATTAACTTTGGAATTGAGGAAACAAATTTTGGGAGCTAATTCTTCTTGTCAATAGCTTTCCAACGAGCCTAAGAACATCGAAAACAGAGTTATGGTCTTCGAGATATGATCGTTTTAAGTTGACTCTGTTGTCGGGCCTTTATACTGAATTGGGCTTGGGTCTTTTAAATTGTTTTGAATTTATTCAAATATATTTTGTATAATTTGATATCATTTATGCTTCTGCACCATATTATCTTGTTTTGCAACGTAAAACGCACGAGTTAGTCTCTTTTCTTCTCCTTTTACAATTAAGCCTCTGTCAACTGCAAGTATCATAAGATACCTTGGTGCAGTATTAATTGTGACATAATAAAGATAAATATGTATATAAAATATGCATTAAACCGCACCAATCAAAACCTCCACACTTATCTTTTGCTAGTCCTCGAGAAAAATCTAGGGTTTAATAAAAAACTAAAAATTAAAAACCTATGAAAAATAAAATCTACCTATATTTAACTAATATGCTCCTTTTCACAGGCGTAGTGATTGCACTTAGTACGTGCAACAAGGTGTTAAACCTCAAGGTTACCCAGTAGGTCGAGTGTTGTCTCATGAGAGTTTTCAGCAGATGCTACCCACAAAATCCCAAAATTGAAAAGAAAAATAAAACCAAAAAAAATAAAAGAAAAACTAAAAATAAAGAAAGTGAAAAAATATTACCGAAGAAAAGAAAAGGTTGAATCTCACTAGTTTTTCGGTTCTCAAGAATTATCATCTTAATAGTATCGTTTCAACTCCAAAAATTCTAACCTCTCTCAATAGAACTTAATCCTAGTCTTCATTCACATCTATCCTTCAAATATCGATCATATACCCCTACGTGTGTGTAAAAGATCCATAGACTTGAGAATTCAATTCAAGCTATAGTATCAATGACTTATATCCTCGTATTTTATTTTATATAAATATTTAAAGGGATATGCTCCCAACATCTTTCTATGTGACTATTAATGCTTCATGAGGCACCAACCAACCGATTACTCAATGCGCGAGTTTAATTATGCCTATTCTTGCAATTATCCCGGACTTTCAGAAGTGACTCCCAAACCAGTTGGTCTACGACACTAGGTGATGAAACACCCCTAAGACTAAAGATTTACAAAACCAAACTTATTATATTTATATTTTTCTTTTCACTTTTTAATCACCTTTCGACGTGAGCATCCAATACTTTTTGAGGCACGAATTTCCAGCTGCTTAGTGAAGAAAAAGATATTATTTTTTTGATACTTAGATATTTAGGCAAAGATATTTCTAGGTATCCTGTACTACCTTAAACTTCAAGATTCGTGTTCATGCGTTTTGTAGGGTGTATATTCACTAAATTTGAATTCAAGATAAGAAATTCTTTTTTAGATTTTCATTCTATCCTCATATTCAATAGGTTTCCTTCATATCACTCAATTTTTCGGATTTCAAATTCAAGATTACATATTACTAGTTTAATTCAAAAACTTTTTTTAGAGAAGAAAAACTAAAAATATACCTAAAAATTGAACAAGAAAAAAAATACTGTGCAACCCCCCCCCCCACCCCACACACACACTTATTTCTAACATTGTCCTCAATGTCAACCCTTCACTCATCTCTCTAATCCTACTCTTAATTCAGTAAAGAACAATCACTACAATATTCCATGATAAACAAATATATAAAATAATGTAGTGAAATTAATTCAGACAGAAATAAACCATTAAAATAATGTAGTGAAATTAATTACAGAGATATGTGATCTGATAGTGGATTTATATTTCTTGCTCTGTATACCCTGCAACGTATTTCATGTTTTTACATTGGTTTTGGAGTCAAATAAAAATGTTTAAATAAGAGGGAAGGAATAAGGTGATTGTTTTTTATTTTTTTATTACAAAAAAAACTAAAACCCTAAAATAAATAAAAGAAGAAAAAGAAAAGAATTTAAATTTACATAACGCTTTGGCTAATCCAAACGTTAATATTAACCACTCAAAAATTGCCAATGATAATGCAAGAGTTGTAAAATATATTGTAACAGTAAGCATCAATAAACATCCTAAAATTGATATGTATAGAATGAATATAGTGTGTATGTATGGGTAAACAAAATTGTGATCCAAGCTTCATCGAAGAAACTAGTGCAGTAATAAATTATTTAATTCTAAAAGAGTTATGCAACTGCACTACCTTGGTAATGTATTGGCTAATTGGATCGAATTTCTCAAGATGAACATGCAGGATAAAAGATCTAGTTATAGGAGTTAAAGGCACAATTTCTTCTTGCTCTTCAATAGAATTTTCTTTAATGACGAATTGAAATATCTGAGGGTTAGGTTCAACTATTAAAGGCTCATCTAAAATCATAAGTTCATCCTTAAAAATTTTCTCAAAACTTTGATCAAAATAACCTTCATTAAAATTAACCACCTTCTCGTACACTTCTTCTATTTCGTCATATCTCTCATCTAGCAATTATTTTTTCTCCTCCTTAAATTGACTCATGGGTTGATTTTTGTCATCCAAAAATATGGGTTTCCACTCTAAATTGTCCAAAAAAATTTCATTGTTCGATCTAACTGAAAATGTGAGTTCCCTATCAATAGTTCTCTCAAATATTATTGTTGTATCTAGTAAACTCCATCAAACAGACTTGTATATTTATTAGTCCTAGAAGACCAGTTGTATATTCTTTTAACCTTAGAGTCGCGCGCTGTGTTATTATGCTTTTCTTGATGGTATCGGTTTCCTTTGAGTTTTGATTCTCGCCCTTCGGCGTTGTATATTATATTGCTTGCGTAGTTGTGACCGCCAATTGGCGAAGAGCTAGCTCCGGCATGGGGATGCCTTTACTCATATTATACATATTTGTACCCGTTTGGGGTCAGTATTTACAAAGAAAACTCTACCGAAATTTTCGGAAATGATATGATGTTTTATAAATGTTTACTACGACTTTTCAAAGTGATTATATGCAAACTTTAAAACAAGTTTCCCTTCATTTTCTTCTTTTAATGGTTTAGATTTCTGGGTTTTTGGCTTACTTGAATTAGATGGGGTCCTATAGACTTCATATGATTCAAGTTCCAGTCACGTGCCATTTCGGGTCATGAAAAAATAGCATCTTCCCCCCAAAATTCAGGCCAGACGTCCTAACGTCCCGGTCGCGTCTTTCGGCGGTGAACAGATTCTGGCACACCCGGTGGGAACTTTTCCTCTTTCCACTCCACACTTCGTGTGTCATGTTCGCGAATAAATCGTGGTTTACTATGGTTGCCCATGGATTCGAGGTACTAAGATTTGGTGTCTTGCTCCTGTGCAGAGAAAAGAAGAATCAATGGCTTCCAAGTGTACCTGCAACAGCAACTCCCACTCCGTCCCTGCTGGAGGAGTGACGTACGGGCCAAATGCGGCCTGCATCTTCTCAATGCCAGTGGAACAGGTGACTCAGGCCACCACTGGATTGTTCTTCGGGACCATGCTCCCGCTAACAAGTTTCAGCATCCCGGTGCCATCACAGGAAGCTCCAAAGAATTCGGTCTTCGATTGACTTGTAGCCACCATGGCCCCTCTCGACGGGTCGTACAAGTCTTCCACCTCAGTCTTCAACAGACTAAGCCAAATCTCCAGTGGGCCTGCAAAAAGGCTCGCAATACCTGAAGGGGTTATCCCGAAGCGGATAGCCGTTCCAGCTCCGGCGGACAAAGTCGTCAAAGGGGCTTCTCCTACTAAAGGATCGGTCTTCGCAAGATTGGCCGTTCAAACTCCTGATATGGGTGAAGTCGTCAAAGGAGCTTCCCCTACCAGAAAGTTAGCCTTCGCAAGATTGGTCATTCCATCTCAACAAATGTCAGTCTTCAACAGGCTGGCACCAGTAGCAACCCCTAACCAAACCAGGGGGCACGATGGAGCCGCTTCCACGACTGAGGTGGTCCCATCAACGAGACATGCTCGAAGTCGCCACTAGCGCCGGGTGAGAAGAGTTGGGGGCAACTCCCTCTTCGGACTTACTCCACCAGCCCCAACGGTGGAAGTTGATACTGTTGTTCCAACTGGAAACATCTTTGAACCGCTTAGCTGGGTGCGGAGGAACTCCCCAACCGCAGTGCTGAAGAAATCCCCCCCACCGGTTGAAACTATGAAGCATGCGAAGCTGGAGCAGCCCCCTCAACGGCTGTCCTCCCAAATCCACAGATTCTGGCAGAAAGTCCAAGATTCTATGATAAAAAAAGACTACTCTCGCCGATTGAAGAAAACAAAGGCTCGGCAAGAGGAAAATTATCCCTCCACCATACAGCGAGGGACTTCCTCCACGCAGGCGTCAGTCACAATGGCTCCTTCGCCTTCGACTTCTCACAAAAAGAGAAGGCCAGAGAACCTTCCACTTCCGGCGGCAAATCCCAAAGGTGAGGGATCCAAACGCCCCAAGTCTGGGGGCATGATCATGCACACAGTGTACATGGCTTCTGGAAAAGAGGAGAGTCGCACTTCCGTGAGTCATTGGCTGAAAACTCGGTCGTTAACAAAAGCTCAGGAACAGCAACAAATGCTCCAAGAGATGCTGAAGAAAATGGCAGTACTCACCGGGCTGAAAGAAATCCCGGAAGCGACGTCCGAACAGTGCCAGGAACAGGAGACCGATACGGAGTCTTGCGAAGGGTGCTGGAAAGAAAAGACAAGGAGGCCGCGGAACAAGCAACTAATATAAAACAGATGGCACTCATTTTCCATGACATGGATGGAATGATGATCCAACCAGAACCTCCAGCCGAAGATCCGCCGATAATCATCGAGGACGACATAGGAGAAACATCAAACCCCCTTCCGGCCTTATCAGTAGCCAGGGAAGAAACGATCTCCAAAGCTGCCCTCGATGACTACATAGCTCAGTAAATACGAGCTCATCAGGCAAACAAAGCGGCTGGCCAAGTCGTCAGAACCGGGTAACCTTACCCAGGCTGGTATGATCAAATCAAGTACCCGCCAGGATATACGATCCCCAAGTTCCACGTATACAAAGGGACAGGAAACCCGCATTAGCACGTCGCCTAGTTCAGAGAATTATGCAGCAATACTGGAGGTGACGACAAATTGTTGCTTCGCCAGTTCGTCGGCAGCTTGTCAGAGACGGCGTTTGAATGGTACTCGGAACTCCCAAATGACTCCATCAAAACATTCACGGAAATGGAGTTTCTATTCACACAGTGGTTGGCAAGCGCAAGCAAGCGCACCACGATCATGGCATTAATCTATGCAAGGGTAAAGCCAGGAGAGACCTGGGTTCAATACACAATCCGGTGGAGAAACCTATGGTCAAAATGCGAACAACGCATATAAGAAGCTCCTGCTATGGGCATGTTCGTAGAGACCCTCGATCCTCAAGCGACTGTATCCCAGTTTATGATGTTCTTCAAGCCTACCATCTTCCAGGCCTTGATCGACAAGCTGGCCTAAATGGACCAGATGGGCCATAGGCCGTCCTCTTCAAAAACGGATCCTCGGAATGAAAAGGGCAAAGGGAAAGCGGCCTTCGTTGCCAACGCTCAACAACAGCCGAGCAAATTGAAACCGGTTGTTCGCCAAAGCAACGTGCACCCGCGCCAATCCCTTGAGGAGAAACTAGGACGCCTTACTCGTTTCCCCGTGATAAAACGAGGAGACTGTTCGAACTGGCGATGCGCAACAAACTCATCACTCTGTCGTATCCGAGACGTCCACAACAGCCTGGTGATGACAACAGTCCCAACTACTGATCCTACCACAGAGTAGTGGGCTACCCAATTGAGGATTGCTACGTCTTCAAAAACTGGGTCGAGGACCAATACATGGTGGACCGGGTCGAGACCGAGGGGTAGGAAAGCCGCATTAGAGATGGGGAGCCTAGCGAGGACACTCGATACCGGAGATAGAGATGAGCACGGTAGATATCCAGGGGATACTTACCGGGGCTAGATTTGAACACGGTGGATATCCACGGGATACTGACCGGGGCCAGGGATATCGGGTGGCGATCATCTGTTGAGATGGTGTCGACGATATCTGCATTTGCGTGCGGTGATGGACACGAGAGATTTGAATATTTGTGTGTCGGTGATGGACAAGAGGGATTTCTGATTTCAGGTGTCGATGCTGGACATCCAGATGTTGATATGTTTCTATCATATGAGGTATACAGTTATGTTATGAGTTATTATATCCGACTAGGACTGATCCGGGGGACAGTACCTGCATACCTTTTTATGGGTTATTGCATATAAAAAGGATTTCAAAATCGAGCTATAGCCTCATTATTTGACATGTCTGATATGACACTGGGATCTTTTAAATTGTAAAACTCTTAACACTCTTCATTAAAACAGCAGGACGTATATCTTAATTAAGATACATATTATATTTCATACTATCACGTCTGCCTTTATGCCGTGACATATGTATTCCGCGGCTAATTTAAAGGAGGGGTTTTATTTATATATTTTCGACTACTTATGGGCTTATACCTAAATACAGGTCATTTGCATATGATATATTCTATTTTGGGTTTAGGTGATGGATAGAGTTGCATTTATTATATATATGCATATCATATATTATATTAGTACGGGATATGATATTACTATACTTATGACCTAGGTATCGTTGTGCATTTCGATTTCTACCTTGTGGTGTACTTTTATTCACTGAGTTGGCAACTCACCCCCGTGCCACAGTTTTTTGCAGGTTTACCGCTCGGATTATCGGCGGCTTAGGGCACACATTCCTTTTCGGTGATTGCTTTGGTAGGTGGGTTACTGTTGTATCGTACTCACACTTGTATAATTATACATTCTTGTCTCTAGTAAAACTCCATCGACTTAGAACTAGTATATTGTGGAAGCGAGATTTAGAGTTGTGTGTTGTAGGCGTCGTACTCATTGGAGTCGACCTGTTTAAATTGTTGTTTTGGTTTCGCTTTTCTTTTCTTCGCCTTTGTGCATCGTATATTGTTTGTTTGGTTGCTCTGCCGTTTGGGCGTGGAAGCTAGCTCCCGTTGGGGATGCTATTTATATTATTATATTGTAACGGGTTTTATTCAAAATTTACAAGGAGGTGTTGTCGAATTTTAAAACGTTATAGATGCTTTTCAAACATATTTAGTTAGACTTAAATGTTTATTTAAAAATCTGATCCCATCTGATGACTATTTTAAAATTCACCTCCAATATTTTCAAAATAGGGTTTAGATTCCAGGTTTCGGCTTACTTGGATCGCGTCAACGTCTTTAGATATCACGTGATTTAGGGGCCGGTCACGTGCCACTTTCGGGTCGTGACAAAGTTGGTATCAGAGCGTTTGGTTTAACCTTTGTTCGAGTCTAGGTTTGACTATATGGAGTCTAGGCATACACTTTTGTTACCTAGGCTTTACCTTATAGGACTTAGACTTGACTTTGGGGGTCTTATACCCGAACTTTCGTTATATAGGATGATCTTGGTTGATGGAGTAGGTACTAAATAGAGTGGCGTACCGTACATATGTTCCGCGGCATATTTACGATATGATACTCCGCCTAAGTTACCTTAGGATATATATCTTGAGATCTTTTCTTCTATTCATTCCGTTGATCTATCCTCATCGATACATGTTGATTGTTCCGGTCGCCATGTCTATGCGAGCCGAGAGGGCTGCGATTAGAGACACGGTCAGGGCAAACTTGTCTGGGGCGAGGGCTGACCAGGGTAACATTCCGGTGATATAAGGACATGTTGTTTATCCTTAGATGATCGGATTTCTAATGCTGAAGCAATTTCTTCGGGATCCGCCCCAGAGGGTCGGGTCATTGCTGGAGACCAGCCGGACTTTGAGGCATGATGTTTTCCCTCTCCAAAGATCGTGGTGTTGCGCACTGTTCAGACAGTGGTGCCAATCATTGCTGAGGTTATCAAGATGTTGCTTCCAGAGTTCATGAAGTTAAAAGTTGCTGATGTTTACGAGTATAGATGGATCAGAGGATTCGTAGTCATTCAGATGAGTAATGGCTTGGATATTTAATCCATTGTGGCGCTCCGATGCGAGATCGGTGAAGTTGATTAGTTTCTTTTGATGGGTTCTGCTCAGACCTGATGTAAGTCGCTCTAGAGAGATCATATTGTCCGACGAATTGGGACGAGTTCGTGAAGGTGAGCCTAGCCAGATTTTTCCACAGAGTGTCAGAGATGTCGGATTCGTATTTTTGAGTTGTTGTGTAAGACTCTGAGCTTGGTCATAACCGAGTATGACTTGCAATTCGCGTGATCATCGTGATACGCTCCTTAATTGATTGATATTGGAGAGTAATGGAACAAGAGATTGGTGTGAAGTCTCAGTGAGCAAGTGTTCTTCACCGTCGATATTGAAGATTCGATGCGAATGCAGAGGCGCGTACGACCACACTTTCAGAGGAAAAATCTTGAGGAGATTGCAGTTGTTTCGAAATGGAAGTGGATTCAGTAATGAGTGCTAGTTCTGGACAGATTTGATAGATGAAATCGGCAGGAGACTTGATGGGTTCATTCCTGGATACTATAAAAAGTAAGATTGGACCCAAGATTAGTTGTTTGGCATGCACACAGAGGTTAGAGATCTCCATCGTCGACATGTTGCATTGCGAGAACTGGACTGCTTAGCAAGGAAGTGTCTTGAGAAGTATCAGCATGAGACTGATTGCGTTGTTTCTCATCACAAGACGATTGTATAAAGAGGTCGTGGCATTAGGAATGCGCAAGGAGAACAAGAATTCAGAGTCAGAGAACGCTAGACCGCGGCAGAAGGCAAGT
Source organism: Agapanthus africanus (assembly GCA_030015575.1). Classification (NCBI taxonomy): domain Eukaryota; kingdom Viridiplantae; phylum Streptophyta; class Magnoliopsida; order Asparagales; family Amaryllidaceae; genus Agapanthus; species Agapanthus africanus. Next base: position 744,950,124 of record CM057339.1, on the reverse strand, counting down.
AGTAATCCTTGCTCTGCCAGTTCCGGGTGTTTAGACACCTTTCGACATAGAAGAAAATATACTTCGATGTTCTTTGTTTTCGATTTGCGTTTTTATGATCTGAATATTTCGTTTTTAACATTGAAAAGGGGACAACTCAACGTCCGTATTTTTACATATGTATTTTAAGGATTTGAGGGTCACACGATGTTTTGTGCACACCACTTGTTAGAGATTTTCGTGCGAGGTGACGGCACTCGATTGGAGTGTTGTGCACACCAGATGCACTAGACTGATATTTTCATGCATATCAGCCACATATGATTAAGAGATTATATATATATACACTCTAGGTATACTCGGTATGATTTTGTACACACCAGTTGCACGTGTTGATGTTTTGTGCACCCTGATGTACATAAGATTTGTTTTATGCACTCTGATGCACTTGAGATTTGTTTTGTGCACCCCGATACCCTTGCGGTTGATTTTGTGCAATATAGATGCACTGGATATTTGTGTTATTAATATGTATTCCGTAGAGGCCATTACTTTGTAGTGGATGCTTGGACATATATAGGGAGGACTTTCTTGCTCGACATGATAGTATGCTATCTGGTTGCTCTTTATCTTAACATGTACACTTATTGTCTCTCTGTTACATGTTGATAAAGCCCATAGGATAAGTACTTGAATACAAGGATTATGATGCAAATCATGCTAGTAGGGAAGAGGTAGTCGGTAAGTACATCCTTCAATTGTTCCTAGTCGTGGGAGTATCGAGACGGGGCATCGATATTCCAGAGTAGACTAGCGTATATGCTTCTTGACCCATATGATGGGCGATGGATGATCCCACATCCATTGGTGTTTGACATCAGAGAAGGTATACGGGTGCTCAGTGGAGACTGGGTATACTAAACGGACTCGCCGAGAACTCCTAGATGGTATTATACCTCACGCCGGATAGCAGTTCTCTGGTGACACTGGTACAGGTTAGTCTGTCGACCCGAGATCACCATAGAGTCTTGTGTGTCTCCTACTGTGCTTTGATTTCCACCCTACTACGGCTCTACTGAGTCATGCAAAACGGTGGTTTTTGGGTACAGTCCCGAGTCACATGGAGGCAATAAGCGATAGGAGAGGATTTCGTCTCTCCCGGTATTGGGGGTTGATATTGCACTGTGCTCGATTGGCCATAACAATAAATCCCTGGACAGGGTTGCTGAGATTTACCGGTAAGTGTTATCAGCAGTTTCTAGAACCGTTATGGGCCTCACATCGGCATGACTTATCAAGCTATTGGGGTCTGACGTTTACCACCCCTAGGCTGTGATATGCGACATATCTGACGAAGAGACCGGACTGTACAGTAGTTTTACTTGGTTGGATTCGCAAGAGTATGAGCAGGCTTGCTTGTTGATCTTCTGATCGCTCAATACCCGGGTGGCCGTTACATTTAGCAGACCTCTTGCGGCTTGTGGGTGACTGATATGATCACCACCTACTGCCGGCGTATTGACGAGTCTTTAGAGTCCTACACAGAGATTTCCTGGCTTAAGCGAAATGAAGTAGGAGCACACATGTAATATGTGTAGGACCGAGATTAATACGTGTATGTGATACCGTATTCTATTCTCGCGATATGTGATATCGGACGGTTATATGTGATATAGCCTAGTTATCGGATCAAGTGTTGATTCGATAAGTTGATACATTTTATATTATTCGGTTGTATGTGAAATAGCCGGATTATTAAATCAAGTGTTGATTTAATGATTTAATGTATAATTATATATGTGATATATTAATTTACATTAACTAATATTAGCTCACTTAAGATTTCTTTTTCTCACTAGTCTACACTTAGTATATATGTGATATATATTAATGTACATTATTTTGTGTCATGCTAGATGCCACATGCTACATGGGTGTATGAGACTCACACCATAATTATAATAATGTGAGGGTTTTGTTTATTTAAAGTAAATCAAATTAGTTGGAAATTAGTCACATGGTAGAAGCTTATGGAACCATTGACCAAGTCCACTCATTTTGTTTTACTTGAAGATATTAATTAACCCAACCATTATTGTTTAGCCATGGTTTATTCTCTACATGAGTTAGCGTATGACACTAACTCACCTACGGTTGCTATTCTCACTCATTATTCCATTCACACTTCATCTTCTTCCTCATCTCCAAAAAGCTGTCTAGCTTCATGAGAGGTGAAGAAATATTGTGAGAAAAATAAATCTAAGGTGAGCAAAATTCCTACTTCATCATCCTCTACTATACTAGCCATTTAGTTTAGGGTGTTTGCTTCACTAATTCCACATTAGTGAAGAGGTAGCTTGAGTTGGTGTCTCGTCGACGTAGATCATCTTCGGCCTCGAAGACTTCAAGCAAGCATGTTCCGTTTATCTTGTGAAGCCTTTCTAGAGTTCGGGAGTTCACTCCTTGAAGCGAAGGGACTACTACACGGAGCTATTGAAGTGAAGGACCGGTCTACAAAGGTTATATTCCTTGTTCACTTAGTGTAATGTTTGATTACATGCTAGCTTAACTCCTAATTTTCTAGTTAGATCCTTGGCATGGGTTGCATAGCTCTCTAGGTTTTTTAAAATTGCATACTTGATACCTCATAAATCCTAGTTAGGGTGCTATGGAACCCAACAGTGGTATCAGAGCCAAGATAGAACATTAGGTGTTGTCTGGGAGAAGTTAGAAGTTCGAACGAACTTCGAATACCCGATTTTCACCCTTCTCTGGAAATTTTTCAAAATGTTGGAATTTTTCATGTTAAAAATATTCAGAAAATCATGCAGGTAATTCTATGGACCCTCTAGAAGAACGATACCCAATCTCAACTACATGACCGTGGAACCGCGGCTAAATAGGGCTATTTGCGGCGGTTCCGCGGCGCCATGTGTGAGATATGGGTCAGCCCTTCTACGGTTGGTCCTTAGGTACTGTGGTATGTTTGGGTATTTTTTAACACTGCTAAAGTGTGGAGCTCTCTGGGAAATTTTGGGTGTTTGTTAATTCGATCGAAAAGTTTAACATCGTCTAGCTATCTATGAATTGTAATACAATATTTGGAATCCACAATAATTAGTTTTGTGAAAACTAATTTGAATTTTATAAATCTAGCAATTTAGTCTCATTTGATCGGTTGCCACGGGATTTTGATGTGGATCAAAAGTCCGTCGCAATTACATAGTGTACGCGGATACTCGCCGGGTAACGTTACTAGATAGCCACGCCCCATAGCCCCGACCAAGTGACTGTAAGAGAACCCTGTTGCCTAAATCATCCGTTCGGGTGCTCGCGGCCTCGGTGTTCCGCCTGAGTGCACTTTGTCGACGGCATCAGGAGGTGCGGCCGTCTACTAAAGTTTCCGACGAGCATTCGATCAAGTTGTCGGGAATCTTTTTGAATTTTCTGACTTGTTATTGGAAAGTGTTTTCAATAACGAGACTAAAATGCGGGGATTATAATTGTTAGGCATGAAATTCGGAATATGAGATATTCCGGGTTTATGATGTCTAAGGAATTCATATGTTTAGACATGAAATCCGAAGTATGTGATATTTCGGGTTTATGATGTCTAAAGTGGTTGTGGATTCCAATTATTTTAGTTTTCATTTTCTTTTCTGCGACCGTAAGTGTAATATACGGTGTATCGCCGGTTTCGTTGCTATATGTCAACGACAATTGAGATACGCATATTTACTTATGTTGATGACATATGATGTTATGTGTTGCTGTGATATGTTATATTGGATCGTCATGTTTGAATAGCCGGGGGTTTTTGCGTGAGATGAGAGTTTTTCATTTTCATTCATGTAAAATCTTGTATGAAATATTCTTTTATTGGGGCACTTCCGGGTTGAGGATGATGTCACCATTGATGTATATTATTTACTTTTCCGCGTTAGGATAGACCCAAGATGGGGAGCACAAGTAACTGGGTTCTGTAGTCCGGTAGGAGACAATCTCGAGGAGTCGAGACCGGGTCTCCTAACTCTAAAATTGGTAGGGTCACTTGTCGCTCTCGTAAGGGTCTAGGGATGTGGGATTGGCTATTTATCACGACCGTGGAATCCGTGGTTTTTACTGGCTTAATTTAAAACTCGGAAATCCTATTATATCCAATATTTCGTATGTTGTTTTCCGCTGCTGATATTCTGTGATGTGATCACTTGTTATTCTGAGACGAATGGTATATATTATATATATGATATATAACAAACGTTGCTTATGTTTTGCACCCGCACTAGTCTCGCCCCGCTATGCCGTTAGTTAAGTAACCTAACGGTGCATAACGAGATACTGTGGCGAATGCGGATGGCATAAGCGTACGTTGTATTTTCTTTTCTTCTGTGATGCTTGGGAAGCATAAATAATAGGGCTTCATTAATGAGATTAATGAAAAAGAAAGAAACCTAAAGATATTGTAGAATCCTGTTTTAAAAACTGGTAGCTCTAGTTCTTGCTTTGCATAGCGGTATTCCTTGTAGAATATCAAGAACCTTATTCGATAAGGAAAGAGCCGAAATCCCTTCACCGGGAGTGACCTCTTTAGCAAAACTAGCAGATGCTACAACCAATTCGGTTTTGTTTTTTATTGTTTTTTTAATTCTTGCTTTGCATAGTAGTATTCCTTGTTGAATATCCAGCACCTCATTCGATGAGGAAAGAGCCAAGATCCTTTCACCGGGAGTGACCTCTTTAGCAAAACTAGCAAAAGCCTCAAAAACACTCCTTTTCAAAATCACTCGATTCTACAGTGATTTAAAGTTCAAAGCGTTAAAGGTTTTTCACAAAAACCATCCGCAGACCCTCCGTCATTTTAGGAAGTAGAGTACTTAGTATTCGTGCTGCGTATGTTGACTATAGTTAAGGCGCAGTGTACGGTAGCTAAGTGATGTCTTTCTACACAGCATATGATGTGATTAGTTGGGACATTCATGTGATTATGTTGACTATAGTTAAGGGTCATGTGAGTGGGTCTAATTAATCATAAAATGATGGGTAGAACTTGACTAGTGCTTATGATATGTTGATCATAGTTAAGGTCATAAGTGCTGGGGGTAAAAACCATTATCGGGAATTTCAAGTGTTGAAATTTGCAATGAGATTGCATACCTTCTATGAGATTGTTGGATCCAGATACCCACTACGAGTAAGAGTTACTCCTGGGAGAATTTTCACATTACAATTAGCCGATCAAGTAGGTGTCTAGAAAGGTGTTAACGGGGTTACGCCCCTGGGAAAACGAGGTTTATTTTAATTAGGTCCATGCGAAAGCACGAGGAACCTCCCTCAAAGTACCGACACTAGCATGGCTGAAAGATTGGCGAACTTATAGGGTGTAATTAATCCCGGCTAGTCTTACCTTTTAAGGTTTGAAGGAAGATTTGATAAAAACAGTGGGAGCCATCCTGATTAGATAAAATAATAACCAATCTGATCTTGCAAGAGCATACGCAGAGTATTTTCTTCCCTCTCTCCCCTAGTAGCGACCGTGACATGCCTTAATCAAGATAATAAAATGGACGTATTGACTGAACCCGCTTGTTATACTGAGCTGGGGAACGTTGGTTCCGCTCCAACTTATAATTGTTATAAGTCTGAGCAGGAAATAGGGGAATATCAGGATTCCTACGCGACCCAATTGAGGAATGAGCATGTTGATGCATATTCTTCGGATGTGTTCGTTACCGAGAACTGTTTCTCAGAATCCTCTACGTCCTAGGTATGAGATACCGGATCAGGATCCCACATATGTAATCTGTTACATGGGCTACAGAAAGGTAGAGAACTGGGATTGGGTGATATGTCTATAAGTGTAGAGAATGGTGCAATTGTTGCAGCCAAATCAGTTGGCAGATAGCACCTTGTATTACCAAATACATTGATTCTAAACAAATGTTATTACATGTCGAGCCTGGTATACAACATTACATCAGTTTTCTTTATTAAGTTAAAGAAGGATATAATTTTGTATTACAGGATAATGTTGTGAGCATTTTCCTTAATCAAGAGTTGATTGGATCAGGCACGTTATATAATGGCATATATGTTCTAAATCAAACCACAGTTCAAAGTATATAGAACACAAACAAGAGGAGTAGTTCAGAAATGAACGAATCATTTTTTGTGGCATTGTAGACTAGGTCATATCAATGTGACACGACTATCTAAGTTGCATAAGGTTGAATATTTGAATCCTTTCAAATTTTCATCTTATGATACTTGTCAGTCTTGTCTCAAAGGTAAAATGACCAATACTCTGTTTACTGGAAACAGAGAAAGAGTTACTGAACTCTTGGGACTGATACATGGTGATGTATACGGTCCTATGTCTACAAGTGTCAGGGCTGGTTCCTAGTACTTCATTATATTCACTGACCATCTCTCAAGATTCGGACATATGTTCCTGTTGAAACACAAGTCTGAAACTTTTGAGAAATTCAAGGAATATATGTTTGATGTTAAGAACCAGACAGGTAGAAGTATTAAAGTCCTTCGATGTGATCAGGGAGAAAAATACTTGAGCATGGAGTTCCTGGATTTTCTAAACGGAGAATTGGATTCTCTCTCAGCTTACTCCTTCGTACACACCACAGCATAATGGTGTATCGAGACGGAGGTATCGCGCCCTATGAGATATGGCGCGCTCTATGATAAGTACTGCTAAGCTTGCCTGTTTCCTTTTGGTGTTTTACACTTGAGAAGCTGCATACCTATTGAATGGGGTTCTATCCAAATCTGTGCATATCACTCCATATGAGATATGGTATGGGAAGAGACCATGTCTTAAATGAGTTAAGATATGGGGTTGTCTGGCCTATGTTGAAAAGAAAAATCCGGACAAACTCGAGGCAAGGTCGGTTCTGTATAAGTTTGTTAGATATCCCGAACATTTACGACGGTATATCTTCTACCACACTGATGAGCAAAAGGTATTTTGTTTCTCAGCATGCCACCTTTTTAGAAAAGGAATTTCTTGTGAAGAAATTTGTGGTCATAAGGTAGAACTGGAAGGAGTTCCAGATGGACAAACTAACAGCTGATGATTTGGTGAAACCAAAAGATTCAATAGTCTCTGACGAACCTCAGCCTATCCGCGAATCTGGTAGGTTTCCTCATCCCCTTGAGAGATACTGCGGTTTTCTCGATGACAGTGGGAGCGAGAATTGCATCATGGAAGATGATGACCCAACCAGGTTCGGGCAGGCCATCACGAATGTGGACTATGTGAAATGGCTGGATGCTATGCGATCAAAGATGGAATCCATGTACACCAACAAAGTATGACTTTGAACGTTGCATCTAAAGGAGTAAAACCCATTAGGAGCAAATGGATCTTGAGAAGATTCTTGGTGTAGATGGAAAAGTTGAGACTTTCAAAGCTAGACTTGTAGTAAAATGTCATCGTCAATAACCAGGTGTAGTTTATGATGAAACCTTTTCTCCAGTGGCTATGCTTAAGTCCATCAGGATTAAAGCACTTATCGCGGAGTTGGAACATCTGTTTTGATGTGGCAGTTAAAGAGTTTGACTTCATCAAAAGGTACATGAACCATGTGTATACAAGAAGGTTGTAGAGAGTAAGGTTGTCTTCCACGTATTGTACGTAGATGACATACTCTTGATAGGAAATAGTTTCCTATGCTACACTCGGTCAAGCTCCTCTTATCACGAGAATTCTCCATGAAAGATCTGGATGATACCTACTACATCTTGTGGATTATGATCTATGGTGATAGATCTATATGGATATTGGGAGTGTCCCAAATCCAGGTACATTAACACCATACTAAAGGGGTTTAGTGTAACGTTCTGAGAAATCGTTTAGGTGAAATTTCCGATAATCGGTAAAATAACTGGTGTTTTCCGTAAAAACCAAGATATAATTATTTTTCAACATAGACTTAAAATTACTTATTTTAACTATGTAATGGCTAGTATTGATATTTAATTAGTCGTTTATAAATTGTTAGTTTACTTAAATATTTTCATTAATTAATTATTTTTAATATTATTTTAAGTTTTCACTAATACATTTATTTAGTGATAATTACAAATTAGAATGGGTTAATACAAGTTTTGTGCATCATGATATATTAAACCAAAATGTAACATGTTGTCTTTGAAATGAAAAGAAGTTGTCAAGATGGTTTTAGAAAATATAAAATAAAAAGGCTTAAATTGAGAAAATAAATTAAATAGAAATGAGTTATGGGCTTGTGACTTGAGGAATGGGGATTTTCTTGACTTGGACTTTCTTACACACCCACACCCACACTCATCCTTACCTCTGGCCGAAACCACAGAAGCCCCCTCCCTAAATTCCCCACTCATTTTCCCACTTCAATTAGAGAAAAGAAAAAGGAAAAAAAGGAAAAATAGTAAACAAAGAAGTATGGGTTTAATACTTGAGGTATGGGTTTCTTAACTTGGCCAAATACACACACCTCACTCTCTCTTCCTCTCCTCATTTCTGCCCGAGTCTCAATCAGCAGCCAACCCCCATTTTTCCCACTTCATTTCTATCTCAAAAATCCCAAAAAATCCATCAAAAATCCACATTTAATCTCACAAATTGATAATTTAACCTTCACCAAGAGTTCTTGACCTAATCTAACATGGATCTTGAAGCAAGAAACCATCTTTGGAGGCTAAGTTGCAAGTGAGATCTCTAAAATTTGTGAGGTATAAATCTTAACCTAATGGTTAAATTGTTAGTTAATTACCTTAATCTAAGTTATTTAAGTGTTTATTTGGTTCTAATTTCAAGTTGAGATTTTAAAGAAGAGGGTTTGAGTTAGAGCTAGGGTTTCAACCATTATTACTATGTTAGCTAAGTGTAGTTTGCAATCTTGTAGCTTTGCACACCTAATCTAAGTGTTTATCTTGTTAAAGTGGCTTATAACTATCCTAAGTGAAAGTTTATGCAAGAAAGTTGTAGGATTTTGTGGGTTTTGTATAAGATTACTTTAGTTAGTGAAGCATGGCTTATTAAGATGTTTAGTTGTGATTGTGGCCGCTAGATCGCTAATCCATGAAGTTTTTATGCCAAAATCCATTGATGTGCTTACTAGCTTTTTGGAATATTTAGATTTTGGTTTAGTTTGACGTTGCGATGATTTTCATACAATATCCTATGGTACGTAGTGAGTTGCGAATGCGCAATTTGTGCGATTGGGTTTTTGGGTTGGTAGTTGCCACGTATAGCGACCCTAGTTGTGGTTTGTGGCGTTGTCGCGTGCATCAAGTGCGTGCGTGTTTAGTTAGTGTGTGTGGTAGACTTGTATTGTTTTTGTCCGCGACTATTTATATATTTATTCTCTTATTTACTTGTGCACGTTTCTAGGATCGGGTGCAGAGGCGTCGGATGTGGCGCGGAAATGGCAGAGCTGAAATCGGATCAGATTAGCCGAGGCGTCCCGGTGAGTAGATGTACATATCTACGGGGGGATCGTCTGGATGGCGTGAGGCGCTCGATAGTTTAGGATTATTTATAGTACTTGCATTTTATATATGTGTAGTTTCCTAGTTATTAATCTCATTGCATCGCACCAACTTGTGTGTGTGTATGTGTGTGTGTGTGTGAGAGAAATCATCTCATAGGACACTTGCACCATTACCATTGGTTCATGCTGCACGGGCACTATTTATGCGGACATACACGCCTTTGGTAATTGCTATGTCACGAACACTATATAACTTGCTTAAAATCGGTAAATGTGCATCTGCATCATATATGATCCGTAGACTTATACTTGTATGTTCATTCCACTAAATGGATATGTAGGATTGTTAGTTATATATGCCTACCTCACTGCATCATGATTCATGCATAGCTTCTGGCCGTATTTCGCATGGTATATACTACCGTATCATAGATTTCAATTATCACCGGCATGTTTATATATTGTGATTCTTCTCGAGGATTTCAGTATTGATGGGATTTCTGGATTTTTGGGAAAACCGCAAGAATTTTATAAACATGTTATCGCTTTAAAAATGCAAGTTGCGGTTTTTCTCAGGATATGATGTGTGTGGCATCCACCATGGGTTTTCTCGGTTCTTGAGCGGTATCATACACCCGATTCGAGGAGGAGGATGAGCCGTCTGCGGGTGCATGGTGGACCCGGTACGGTACCTCGGGGCAAGATGGTCGCAGATGATGGCGTTGAGCCCGACAGGGGAGCACTACCGACCGGTTATTTGTGACGCGGCGGATATCCAGAGGATACCGACATAGTCTTGAGATTTAATGATATGGGCCGATCCGGACTGACGGAGCCCGAGATATTGAGATATTGAGACATTGAGATATTGGGATATATATTTTGTGTCGATGCTTGACACGGATTTTCTGTTGATTTCATTGATGATACTTCAGTTTATTGCACAGGAGTTTTTCTAAGATAAGAACAAAGATTTTCTCATACCATAATTGTTCAGGTTTCGTGTTTGATTATGCATTCATGTTGCATGCATGTCAGTACATCATTTTATATCGATATGCGTAAGTTGAGACGCATTTGCGTGCATGCTTACGATAGCCTTATTAGATGTTACTTACTACTCACGAGTTAGCAACTCACCCCCGTTGTGCCACAGTATCTTGCAGGTCCGACCCGTCAGCACAGTAGCGGTGGGTGCACTTCCTCAATTTGTTCTTTTTGCTTGGACTTGCGGCATTGCTCGTAGGTTGGTTGCGAGGATATTTCATTCCATCATGTATATTATTGTATCTAGTATATTCCATCTACCCTTGTATATTTGACTATACGGTGAGACTCGTGAAATTGGTATTTGTGGTGTTTGGTGTCGATGCTCACTTGAGCCGACGTGGTATTTTCTTATTTCTTGCTTTCAGATGCTTATTGTGCACTTTTGATATACATATTGCATGTGGTTGTGATTCCGCCATGGGTAAAGAGCTAGCTCCCGCTTGGGGATGCCTTTATTCATCATTTATATGTATTTTCATGTGTTGTACCCGTTTGGGGGCCAGTATTTACAAAGGAGACTCTGGCGAAATTTTCGGGAAAATATGATGTTGCTTTTAAATGTTTAATGACACTTATTTTGTTAAAACCACTTCCTTTAAAACAAGTTTTCCTTCACTCTAATTGTTAAACGGTTTAGTTTTCTGGGCTTTGGCTTACTTAGATTACGTTGCGCCTTGAGACGTTTCGTAGTTTAAGTGCCAGTCACGTTCCGTACCTTCGGGTCGTGACATTTAGTATGGAAGATTCTAAGCGTGGTGGTTCGCCCACTTACTCAAGAATCACTCTCTCCAAAAGGATGTCTTCCAAGACTGATTTGGAGAGAGCTCGCGTGCAAGGGATACCCTATGGTTCGGCGGTAGGCTCTATCATGTATGCGATATTATGTACCAGACTAGATATAGCTAACTCACTAGGTGTAGTGATCAGGAATCAATTAGATCTTGGGAGAATCACTGAACAGCTCTAAAGGACATTTTTAAGTACTTGAGAAGCACTGAAGAAATTTTCTTGGTGTTTGGTAACGGTAAATTCCAGTAGGAGTCCTTTACCAATTCGAGATTCTAGAGTGATAAGGTCGACTGAAAGTCAGTCGCAGGCTTTGTCTTTACCCTCATTGGAGGGAAGGTATGTTGGAAAAGTTCCAAGCTAGATATCGTGGCAAACTAGACGATAAAGGCTGAATACATCGCTACCAACGATGCTACCAAAGAGATTGTCTAGATATTTCTTGTTCATGAGATGAACATGGTTCCTACCATTGAGTGTCCAATAACTGTTATTGTGACAACAATGGAGATGTGGCTTTGGCCTAGGAACGCAGGTCCCATCAGCATTCCAGACATATTCTGAGGACAGTATCACCTGATCAGGGAGATGGTTGATCTCCAAGGGATCAAAGTTAGGAGAATTGATGCGAAGGATAACACGGCGGATCCACTCACAATGGCATTTCCCTAAAGAGACTTCTATAGGACGTTATGTATGAGATATGTTCAGTCGAAAATAATGCAATCTGTAACACATGAATTTCCTCATTATTCTAATCATTTAAGGATAGTTGATATAAATATAACACATATTATCAGTTTGTCTGGAAAATACTAATTACCTAGTGTTATATATATAATCAACATTCTTTAAAGGAAATTGTGTGTTTATTATTTCATGCATGATATTATATATCTCGAAAATCTTCAGTGAGATTTTGTGCAGAAAATTATTCAGGTCAAAGAACCGGAATCGCAAAATTACCGATAAAACGCATCAAGTCAAAGACTTAAAAACTGGCAGAAATTCAGAAAAGAAAATAAGATTCCAGATATCAAAAGAAGACCCAAATGCCAACATCAGAACACCCCAGAAAAACCATGAAATGATCTCACTATTTGGCCGCGGAACCGCAGCCGATCCAGCCCGATCCGCCGCGGATCCACGGCCGAGTTGGGGGCGCCGGTGATGAAACTTCTCCAGAACCTTCTCTGTAACCTCCTAGCTTCCTCAAGACGCTTCATAACCATGTGGCTTCTTCTGGAAGGCTCTGCATAACAACCAAGCTTCTTGTGAAAGTTTGATTTGAGATTTATAAAAAGGGATCTAGGGCTTCATTTTAAATGTTGTTGAAGAGATTGTTAATCAGTTACACAATTACAATTCAATTCAAGTTGAGTGACACAACTTGAGATCCAATCCAAATTCAATCAAATCAAGATCCATTGAGAGCAAAATCAAGCGAGCAATCGAAGATCCTTTATCGCAACGCCGTCAAGAGCAAGAGATCCGCATCCAATCCACGACTCACGGTGATCGAGCCACGCAAAGATCGATGACAAATTCCCTTTCAAAAGAGAGATCGAGAGCTAGTCTTGTAATCTCAAATTAAGAGGTATAATTTGAAGGAAATTTAATAAAGGTGATAATTGTAATTCTCACTTTCTTTACATTCTTGCAATATGAAATTTCTCATTCTTGATTCTTTAATTTTCATGATGCGTGAGTGAAATCTCCGCTTGTAAAGGATTCAAGAGAATCGGTAGATCAAATGATGATGAAATCCTAAACTAATCTTAAGTCTTATGAGAATTGTGAACTTTAGGAAAAAGATTCATCAATGACCTAATTTGAAGCGAGATCACCGTTCTTGAAAATTTCATTGCAAATTAGGGATTAAATGATTGATGATTCTCTTTGCTAAAGGCTATATTTGAATGATGATCAATGAAATGACAAGGGATAGTGAAGGAGAAACCCTAGTTTCTTCAATAGATCACTAATCTTCATTCATCGTCATCGATCTAGCTACAATCCATCAATAGATAAGATTCGTAATTATTAGTATTCATCATTGCTACTAATTCGATCGATTCCTACAAGTTATTCTTCATATTATTGATAAATCAAATTGATATTGGATACTTTCTTGATTTCTTGATTCTTGATATATTTCTTGATGTTTCTTGAAAATAAATCTCATAAATCTTGAATCGTTTTCTTTTATATTTTCATTTCAATTCATCTAAAACAAGATCGAATAAAGCACGCATCTCAGTGGACGATCTGTATTCATTAACGAACTACTTCGACACCGTTATTGATTGTGGTTACAAATTCTTTGGTTGTGATAACATTTTAAAAACACGATCCAAACGATCAATCAAATGGTGTTGTTGCCGGGGATGCGTGCTATTTTGTTCGTTCTTGTTATTTGAGTTGAAATATTATTATTCCATCAAATTTTAATTCAAGAATCGCTTCATGTGCTTAACGATTAGTGTTTGAATTTTTGCGAGGGAATCTGGAATCATTGTAGCAGTGCGATCAAGATTCAGAGAAGTTCTGCAAATTCCAGAGGAGTAAAAGAAGCTACAGGAAAATTTTGAAACCCTAATTCCCACTGTGAACCGCGGATCCGCGGCTAATGGAGCGTTTTTGCGGCGGTTCCGCCGCCGTTTAGGCGTTTCAGTATTCAAAACTTCTGTGGTATATTCTCTCTTCTCTCCTCTTCTCTCTGATCTTGTCCAATAACAATTTTCTGCAGGATTCTTTGCAAAATTCGCCGCGCTTAAAAAAATTCTTGTTGCGTTTCTTGAAATTGGTTGTTTGTGCATATTTTAATATGGAAATTAAGGGGCAAAGACCAAATTCATATTAGGTGGGGATTTCATTACCCTTCCTAAGCCCCAAAAATCACAAAACTATCATCCGCATCACCCTCATTAACTAAAAAATATCTAGACAAGACTCTAAGGACCGTCACGCTCAATTAGGACAGAAGAAGGTCGTGGGTAATCTATTTCTTATCCGCATTTCTTTTGTGGTATCTAAGGCAAGTGTGTCTAAGGCAAGTGGTTACTTAATTAGGCCCGCTACTTACATAGCGGAGAACCTCCCACTTACCTGGCACTTACCTGGCCACAGGAAGGATAAAGAGGTAGTAGAGGATTTATCCTGCGATTTGTCTTCTGAAAGTCTAGGAGCGGTCTAGTGACTTGACCTAGGTGACCATTAGATCTAGGGTTGCTTGTGCATTTTTTGTGATTTTTTCTAAATCCATCTTTTTCAAAACAAACCAATTATTTTTTTTTTACCCTCTTCCCTTCTGATAACGAGTAACCCAAATAGACGAACTCTTGCCGAGTTTTGTTATCCACAACCAGATATTTCTTGTCTTCGTAATCGCTTCGGTATACCATCCGACTCTCCCATGTCTTTAAAAGATCGGATAGAACAAGCGGATAGAAACAGTTGGCCACCTCAGTTCAGGTCTTATCAACCGTATCCTAATTCTACATCTGTTTCAGTTGATACTCCGAGTAAGGATACCCCTAAACGCATGTCCATTGTTGAGCATGTAGCGAGGGCTAACGGCCAAAGTTTCAATCCGGACCAATAGCAACCATCACCATCACTTTCTAAAGAAGAATTTCCTAATCGGTTTGTGGCATATATGATGTCTATTGAAAATAGCCAGCCAACCAACCCATATTAATATTCTTCTTATCATAATGTTGATCCTACTCCTGCCCAATTTTCGCAACCATTCTATTCCTATCAATCCTATCCGACTTTTACACCGTCTCTAGACAGTCCTTCTAATCAGTCATTTGGGAGTTTTAATTATCGACAAGAATTTCAATCTTATACTGAAACCCCTTATCGACCCAAGTCTAGTTTTGAGCGGACATTAGAAGAAGGTGTGGAATCGATGCGCCGATTCAGAAAAGAATTGGCAGAAAGCATGGCTGAGTATAAACGAGCAACTAGTTCTAAACCAGCCCAAAAATTTTCAGTATATAATACGGGCATAGAACAAAGTGAGAATTTGGGTAGTGAGACAGAACTATACACCCTTCCTAATCAAACCTTCCCATTCCAAACTAAAATCCACAACTCCAGTTTCACAGATTCATCGAGTACACCAAATGATTCACCAATTGAAGATAGAATTTCTGATAAGTTGTGTGACTTTGAAATGTTTGATTTACCGAATTGTGAAGGGTCCATTTCGAGTGAAACCATACCAAACCCTTGTGATCTCTACACCTCCACTCTTGAACAAAAATTGATTGAAAACCATACTTTTAATGAGGTGTTTGAGAATTTTAACCTTCACTTGAATGAGGTGATTGACGTTGGGGATATATTGAATGATGTACCCGAAATTTTGGATGAGTTTGTCCCACCAATTCATCAGATCCTTTCAATTCCTTGTGGTCATCATCTCGAGCCTTTAGTTATTCTTCCCGAACCCCAAATGCGTCTTGAAGTTGATGATAATCGTATAACCGAACAGCAGACCGAAATTCAGCCTACATCTCCCACATCTGGTTTAGCGATCCTCGATACACCAATTTGTTTACATATTTCACCTTCTACTTTCTCAGGTTTTTCTTCTATTCTTCCTATAATTTCAATGAGTGTTGATGAATCACAATCCGATAATTCAAGTTCGATAATACCAGAAAGTCAACTTGATTTGGATACTTTTGAAAATGAGGTAGATGAGTTTCTCGAGTCTCCTACCTCCATAATTTTTGACAAATCACGTATGATAAATTCTGGCACAAAACTTATTGACAGCAAAATGTTCAATCACACCATTGATGAAAGTTTTGAAGAACATTTTGCTGACGAACTTGCATTCCTAAACAACACGGATTTTGTGATTAATCAACCTCCACCTATAGAAGTTGAACCGCCGCCACTCCTTATAAGATACGAGAATGCAAATGTTCCACTCATTCCTAATCATTCACATTCTTGCTGTCATTCATCATCATTCTTTCATTTCTATAATTTAAAACTCAAACCCTTTCCATACCACCACTTATTTTTTCCCCACTTCTTCTGGGCTGCAGATAACATGTTCTTCTTCCAACCGGGTCATTACATTGATAAAATCTTTGAATGGTTGGTATTAATTTTTGGTCTTTGTAAAGCCTTATATTGACCAAATTATTTTACCCCCTCTTAAAATGCTTAATATTGTTTAACTCAAGTTTGGGGGGTATATTTTTGGCTCTTGAAAATAAAAGTTGTCCTCAAAATTGTCAGCCAAAAATAAGTTTGGGGGGGGATTTTCATGTTCATATATTCTTGTCCCCGTTAATAATTTCCTCCCAAGACTACAGGTTTTTGAGATTTAAAAGATGACAACAGTAAGGACACTGCTGTAAATAAGTTTGGGGGAGGTTTGTGCTTATTGACGCATTACTTTGCATTACACTTTGCATAAGCACAAAATTTCAAAAATTCTTTTATAATAAAAGATTAGAAAGTGAAAAATTACTAATAAAAGATTGGAAAAATTTAAGAAAACCAAGAAAGTTAGATGTTTTCTTAGACGAAACTAGTAATAAGTAGTTATGAGCCGTTGTCCCAAGGGTTAGTAAGGTGAAAGAAGTCACTAATCTGAGGATAAAAATAAGTCTGAAAAATAGTTCCTATTCTGGAAGCCAAACATATGAACGTTGATACCCTACAATACGCACATACACACGTCTTGAAACCCTATATAGTAGAGGATACCTTGAAATGCTCTTGTCTAAAATCCAAAGTATGAAGAAAATACAAAAGATAAATGGTGAAGAAAAATGAACACTGGTTTTGTAATCACCAAGGCAGCATAAAAAAATATAGCGAGGGTGCTTCATCACGTAGTGCCTTAGACCAACTGGTTTAGGAGTCACTGCTAAGCCTTAGGTGTTGCAAGACGAGAAAATTATTAATTACACCTAACATGTGATCACATTTAGTAATCGGTCGGTTAGTATCTCAAGAAATATTAACGGTCGCATGAAGAATGTGTGAGCAATTCCATCCAAATTATTCATCGTTTAAAAAGTACTAAGGTAGATGGACAAGAGTATGATAGCTTGAATTGAATTCTCCGAGTGTAGGGATGTTCTTTACACACACGTAGGGGTATATAATCGGTGTTTGGAAGAAAGGTAGGAATGAAGAATAAAGATGATGTTTTATTAAGGGGTGATGTGATTTCTAACATCTTTTCATGACTATTAAGATAGGGTTCATGACAACCGAAAAGCTGGTGTAGTTGGAAACTCTGATTTTCAAAGTCTTTCTTTTATAATTCTTATCTTTATATGTAACTTTCACAGTCTTCCTTTTATTATAGGATTTTGTGGGTGCAATCCACCGAAAACCCTCAGTAGACAACACACCTCCTACTAGGGACACCTAGAGGTTTAAAGGCTTGTTGCACGTGCTCAGTGCAATCGTGTTGCCTACGAAAGTGTGCTAGTTAGTTTTCCTTTTTCTTTCTCTTTTTCTTTTCTCCTTCACCTGAATAAAAGAAGTTTGCTCGAGACGATCAAAATCAAGTTTGGGGGAATTTGTTCAGTCGAAAATAATGCAATCTGTAACACATCAATTTCCTCATTATTCTAATCATTTAAGGATAGTTGATATAAATATAACACATATTACCAGTTTGTCTGGAAAATACTAATTACCCAGTGTTATATATATAATCAACATTCTTTAAAGGAAATTGTGTGTTTATTATTTCATGCATGATATTATATATCTCGACAATCTTCAGTGAGATTTTGTGCAGAAAATTATTCAGGTCAAAGAACCGGAATCGCAAAATTGCCGATAAAATGCAGCAAGTCAAAGACTTAAAAACTGGCAGAAATTCAGAAAAGAAAATAAGATTCCAGATATCAAAAGAAGACCCAAATTCCAACATCAGAACACCCCAGAATAACCATGAAATGATCTCACTATTTGGCCGCGGAACCGCGGCCGATCCATCCCGATCCGCCGCGGATCCGCAGCCGAGTTGGGGCGCCGATAACGAAACTTCTCCAGAACCTTCTCTATAACCTCCTAGCTTCCTCAAGATGCTTCAGAACCACGTGGCTTCTTCTGGAAGGCTCGACATAACAACCAAGCTTCTTGTGTAAGTTTTATTTGAAATCTAAAAAAGGGGATCTAGGGCTTCATTTTAAAGGTTGTTGAAGAGATTGTTAATTAGTTACACAATTACAATTCAATTCAAGTTGAGTGACACAACTTGAGATCCAATCCAAATCCAATCAAATCAAAATCCATTGAGAGCAAAATCAAGCGAGAAATCGAAGATCCTTTATCGCAACGCCGATCGTCATCAAGAGCAAGAGATCCGCATCCGATCAACGACTCACGGTGATCGAGCCACGCAAAGATCGACGACAAATTCCCTTTCAAAAGAGCGATCGAGAGCTAGTCTTCTAATCTCAAATTGAGGGGTGTAATTTGAAGAAGATTTAATAAAGGTGATAATTGTAATTCTCGCTTTCTTTACATTCTTGTATTATGAAATTTCTCATTCTTGATTCTTTAATTTTCATGATGCGTGAGTGAAATCTCCGCTTGTAGAGGATTCAAGAGAATCGGAAGATCAAATGATGATGAAATCCGAAACTAATCTTAAATCTTATGAGAATTGTGAAATTTAGGAAAAAGATTCATCAATGACCTAATTTGAAAAGAGATCACCGTTCTTGTTAATTTCGTTGCAAATTAGGGATTAAATGATTGATGATTCTCTTTGCTAAAGGCTAGATTTGAATGATGATCAATGAAAAGACAAGGGATGGTGAAGGAGAAACCCTAGTTTCTTCAATAGATCCCTAATCTTCATTCATCGTCATCGATCTAGCTACAATCCATCAATAGATAAGATTCGTAATTATTAGTATTCATTATTGCTACTGATTCGATCGATTCCTACAAGCTATTCTTCATATTCTTGATAAATCAAATTAATATTGGATACTTTCTTGATTTCTTGATTCTTGATATATTTATTGATGTTTCTTGAAAATAAATCTCATAAATCTTGAATCGTTTTCTTTTATATTTTCATTTCAATTCATCTAAAACAAGATCGAATAAAACACGCATCTCAGTGGACGATCCGTATTCATTAACGAACTACTTCGACACCGTTATTGATTGCGGTTACAAATTCTTTGGTTGTGATAACATTTTCAAAACACAATCCAAACGATCAATCAAGATACTACAACAAATGGCCTTAGTGCAAGTGGGAGATTGTTAGTAATATGCATGCCCTAGAGGCCATTATTGTACATACGATGTATATTGTAGTGGATGCTTGGACATATATAGGGAGGACTTTCTTGCTCGACATGATAGTATGCTATCTGGTTACTCTTTATCTTAATATGTACGCTTATTGTCTCTCTGTTACATATTGATAAAGCCCATAGGATGAGTACTTGACTACCGGGATTATGATGCAGATCATACTAATGGGGAAGAGGTAGTCGGTAAGTGCATCCTTCAATTGTTCCTAGTCGTGGGAGTATCGAGACGGGGCATCGATATTCCAGAGTAAACTAGCGTATACGCTTCTTGACCCATATGATGGACGAAGGATGATCCCACATCCATTGGTGTTTGACATCATAGAAGGTATACGGGTGCTCAGTGGAGACTGGGTACACTGAACGGACTCGCCGAGAACTCCTAGATGGTATTATACTTCATGTCGGATAGCAGTTCTCTGTTGACACCGGTACAGCTTAGTCTGTCGACCCAAGATCGTCATAGAGTCTTGTGTGTCTCCCACTGTGCTTGATTTCCACCTTACCATGGCTCTACTAAGTCGTGCAAAACGGTGGATTTTAGGTACAGTCTCGAGTCACATGGAGGCAATGAGCGATAGGAGGGGATTTCATCTCTCCCGGTATTGGGGGTTGATGTTGCACTGTGCTCGATTGGCCATAACAAGAAATCCCTGTCCAAGATTGCTGAGATTTACTGGTAAGTGTTATCAGTAGTTTTTCGAACCGTTATGGGCATCACATCGGCATGACTTATCAAGCTATTGGGTTCTGATGTTTACCACCCTCAGGCTGTGATATGCGACATATCCGACAAAGAGACCAGACTGTACAGTAGTATTACTTGATTGGATTCGCAGAAGTATAAGCAGGCTTGCTTGTTGATCTTCTGATAGCTCAATACCCGGGTGGCTGTTACGTTTAGCAGACCGATTGCGGCTTGTGGGTGACTGATATGATCACCACCTACTGCCGGCGTATTGACGAGTCTTTAGAGTCCTACACAGAGGTTTCCTGGATCAAGAGAAACGAAGTAGGAGCATATATGTTATATGTGCGGGACCGAGATTAATACGTGTATGTGATACCATATTATATTCTCGCGATATGTGATATCGGACGGTTATATGTGATATAGCCGGGTTATTGGATCAAGTATTGATTCGATAAGATGATAAATTTTATATTAGTCGGTTGTATGTGATATAGCTGGATTATTAAATCAAGTGTTGATTTAATAATTTAATGTATAATTATATATGTGATATATTAATTTACATTAACTAATATTAGCTCACTTAAGATTTCTTTTTCTCACTAGTGTACACTTAGTATATATGTGATATGTATTAATGTACATTATTTTGTGTCATGCTAGATGCCACATGCTACATGGGTGTATGAGACTCACACCATGCTTATAATAATGTAAGGGTTTTGTTTATTTAAATTAAATCAAATTAGTTGGAAATTAGTCATATGGTAGAAGCTTGTGGAACCATTGACCAAGTCCACTCATTTTGTTTTACTTGAAGATATTTATTAACCCAACCATTATTGTTTAGCCATGGTTTATTCTCTACATGAGTTAGTGTATGACACTAACTCACCCATGGTTGCTATTCTCACTCATTATTCCATTCACACTTCATCTTCTTCCTCATCTCCAAAAAGTTTTCTAGCTTCATGAGAGGTGAAGAAATATTGTGAGAAAAATAAATCTAAGGTGAGCAAAATTCCTACTTCATCATCCTCTACTATACTAGCCATTTAGTTTAGGGTGTTTGTTTCACTAATTCCACATTAGTGAAGAGGTAGCTTGAGTTGGTGTCTCCTCGACGTAGATCATCTTCGGCCTCGAAGACTTCAAGCAAGTATGTTCTGTTCATCTTGTGGAGCCTTTCTAGAGTCCGGGAGTTCACTACTTGGAGCGAAGAGACTACTACATGGAGCTATTGAAATGAAAGACCGGTCTACAAAGGTTGTATTCCTTGTTCACTTAGTGTAATGTTTGATTACATGCTAGCTTAACTCCTAATTTTCTAGTTAGATCCTTGTCACGCCCCGCTTCCCAGAGTGCGCTAAGATCGGCAAGTGACAGAGCCAACCATGCTACCTGTGGCTAGGAAACATCCCTCCACAGTCACATTACGGCTGTCTATAAGATATCAAGAATAGTAAAATAAAAATAAACTATCTAGTACATGTCCATATGCCAGAATAAACGAGTCAAGAAATAATATGCGAAAGCAATAAATCCAATAAACAATAACGTATGAAAAGTACGTCCCAAATACGGGCTCACATCAGGAAATGAAAGTACATAAATAAAACTAAACTAAACTAGATACTAACAGGATTCTCACAGCTCGGCCTGACGGCGGAAATACTCCTGATCAGCCTGCGAAAGAGACAGAGGATCTGGGCCATGCAAAACCCAGACGTCAGTGCGTCATAATATCAATAATAATAAGCAACCAGGATGTAACGAGATATGCAGGCATGAATTATAAATAGTAACATGAATGTAATAACTAAACACGGATATAGAACAGTGAAGTGTATCAGTATATGTGACGTGCAGTGATCAATCTAAACTGTGCTACTGGTTAACTATTCTAAAGTTTGTTTGAAATCAATTAGTGTACTCCTCCATGTAACTCAAAAGAATATGTCCCGTTATCCCCCGGGACCACGGATCAGGTAGTGGGAGTCACGAATAACTATCTCCCGTTATCCCCCGGGACCACGGATCAAGTAAGAATCACGAATGATTCTGTCCCATTATCCCCCGGGACCACGGATCAAGTAATATCCTTTTAAGCTACACTTCAGTTAAACTTTTGATTTCCCCGTACCCCCAAGGTTATGTGTTCAAGTCGGGTATCGATAAACTGGAGCTAATGCCAATACAGGATCAAGCAGGTACAGGTTTGTCTATGCAGACGACAGGATATGTCCGTCAGGACAACATGTCAGGATTGTCGGCATTAGAAACAGGATCAGGTAACAGGCCATGATAGGTAGTGCACAGGTATCAAACGGATGCTCATAATAAAACTGTAGCAAGTACGGATGCACGATAAAAGTACGGATGCACAGTAAAACATGGATGCACAAATATCTATCAGGGATTACATCTACAACTTCATGACTACGCATGATGCACATTATCAAGCATGGGGTGCCAACGTAACAGTAATATGAAATAGTATGACATGGCATGCAACTAGATATATGAAAAATTGTACGGATGCGAACAGATATTGTAAAACTGTAAAACGGTAACAGGGGATGCACAATGCACTAAACATGTAATATTATTATTAATATGGATGCAAAATATGTATCATAGCATGTCGCAAGATAAACTTGCATGCGACTATATATGTGATAAATGATGCAGATACGAACGGCTATCCGAAAACAGTAAAACAGTAACATGGATGTACAATGCAGTAAACATATGATATTTTTATTCATATGGATGCAAAATATATATCATAACATGTAGCAAGATAAACTTGCCCGGTCGGATCTCACGACGGGATGTGTACGCTGCGTCCGACGTCGGGTAAACGTCGCAATACACACGCGCGTGCGCGGGGACAGGACCAGGCAATGCAAGAGAGTGACCACGCTGGCTGGAGATGTCTACTGGATCGCCTGGATCTTCAGCGGCGGCACGGCTCCTGCGATCACTGGAATCAAGAATCCAAGAAGAGAAAGAGAAGAAAGAAGAAGGAGAAGAAGAGGGATGTGGTGGTTGCAGGGTGTACTGGAGTTGTCTCGGGGTTCTGGGACAGAGGCGAGGGGGTGAAGACGAGAGGCGTGGGTTTTCCAGCGTGGTTTCACGGCGAGGCGGCTATGGGTTTCTTGAAGTCGGGATCGGGTTATGTGCAGGGTTCTTGATCGGGTTTTGGAGAAGAACAGAGGAGAAGGAGAAGATGGAGGTGGTGGAGACGGGGTAAGGCCGATTAGGGTGGCCGGCGGCGAGGAGGGGGTGTAGGCAAGGATTCTCGGGTTGGGTTGCAGTGGCTTGGTCGGGGCTAAAGGTGAGGGTGGTGTCGAGAGGTCGTGGAAGAGAGGTGAAGAGAGATGATGACGGTGGTGACGATGGGTCGACGACGGTGAGGGTGCAGGGTGAAGGTGGTGGATGGGTTCAGCGTGGGTTTCGTACTGATGAAGGAGGGGGAAAAGAGAAGGAGGAAGAGAGAGAGAGGGCTACGTGGGGTAAATAAATATAGGGTTAAAGAGAATTAATATATGTATATGTGTGCAGAGAGAGAGAGAAAGAGTTCGGCAGTAGTTAAGATTAGGATTTAGAAAAATCTTTTCAGAATATATATATATATATATATATATATATATATATATATATATATATATATATTATGGTTTAAAATCAATTTGTAAACGTAAATAATTTATATTTAACAGCTAATATATTATAAGAATATAATATTCGTTAAATTTGAGTTTTTAGGTTAATACAAAATATTTCAAAATATACCCGGGTTGGGTCTAAAATTACGATTTGAAAATACGGATAGTATACGTGTTAATCAAAACCAAAACAGGATATCCGGGTAACGAAAATGTATACCCCGAAAAACGGATACACGTAGCGTGCACGTAGATATCCAAACGAGTCTGTTTCACCAAACGGGACGAGAACAAGATGCACGGATGCTACCACAAGGTTAGGGTATGATGCAGGCCATGCTAGATATTTTTAAAATATATTATTTGATTATAAATGTTTTATTGAAAATGCAGATGCCAGATATAATGCAGGTATACAGGACATACAACATGAAAGTGCACGGATCCTCATAACTAGCAGGAATAAATCCAAAACAGGAATCAAGACGAGTTTCCAGCATGCGGGTCGGGTCGGATGCAAACACAGATACCAATTACACTATTCGCACCCATAACAATAATAAATCAAGAAATATCCATAGAAAAAGAAATACCCAAAACAGAATTGGTATAAATGAACTAGGGTGTTACAATCCTTGGCATGGGTTGCATAGCTCTCTAGGTTTTTAAAAATTGCATACATGATACCCCATAAATCCTAGTTAGGGTGCTATGGATCCCAGCAATTTGCTCCATGCACATTTGGTGCAGTGGCTTTGTTTTTCGTGCATACCTGTCGCACTTGGCGCTAATTTTGTTTTCATGCACACCCGTGGCGTGTGGTTTGGATTTTTGTGCAAAGCCGTTAGGGTTGATTTTGTTTTTCTGCTTTGCACTTGATAGGATATGTTATAGATTTGCATTCTATATTTTCGCTTGGTCGTGTGCTACCGATATTGCACTACGACTGTGGCAAGGAATGTATACTTGACATATATAATGGTTTTCGTAATTGGAATTTTGTATCATAACTGATATAATTCTCATAGCAACCGCTGGAGTTACAGTTATGTGAGTTTTATATCTTTTTGAGATTTTACGCACACTGTTGCGTTATGTTACGTTTTAGCTTGTGTGGGACTTTGGAGTTCCGTTATAATAAGCGGACTATATGTTTTAAAATTTTGGACCCCGGCAAATTGTTTTGAATTGGATTGAGAAAAATGTTTTAAGATGGGAATTTAACTTAAATTCGGGGATCGAATTTCTTTAAGTGGGGAATATTGTAACATTTTGGAAAAATTATAAATATAAGTTTATAATTTTAAATATAGAAATAATGAGTTTATAAAGAAAAGGATATCGTGTATGAATTGTTATCGGAATTATATCCGTAAAAATGTAATTAATTTTGTAAATATGAAGAAAAAGTGTGATATCATAAAAAAATGATATTTTAATTATTTTAAACATGACATGAGATTTTATAATAAAATAATGATATTTAAGTGTTAGAATAAGTATTCCATTTCTTTTAAAACATGGATTTAGATTTTGATATGAAGGGTTTAATTAAAGGAAAAAGGGTTTTCCTTTTGTTTTAAATTCATTTGTTGAGGGTGGGTAAATGTTTAGCTAGTAGGTTAAACCTCACACCCTCCACACCACACACTCACTCTCCTCCCTCCACCTCCTCCTTATCAATTTACACCACCACCTTACAACCCTCCACCTCATGCTCTCTCTACACAACACAACACATAGGAATTCCTTTAGCTTTCCCAACTGAACAAAAATATCTTCTTCAAGCTCCAAAAAAAAACTTTCCTAAGTGTTCATCACATCCAAAGAGTAAAGCCATGATTTCCTTCATCAAGTTGTGCACCTCATCAAGTTTAATCCACTACAACCCCTAGATGCTTCCACAAGCACTTCATGAGCTAGGGTTCCCTTGTACAAAATCTCCATTGGTATAATTCATTCCTTCTTTGCATGTTCAATATTGTACAATATCTGTTTTTATGTGCAGTATCTGAAAACTGTATTTTTATGATATTTAGCATACTGAAATTTAATCTGGAACCACTAGGTGTAACCACTAGGAAAACTAACAAGACCATAGTATCATGAGATCACTAGGAGACAATACCTAAAGCCCGAACCCCAAATTCCTCACTTGACCCGGCGAAACTCACGTTTCGACCGGTATCACCAGGTTTCTTGAAGGCTAGCATGTTGATTTTTCTTCTGTAGCTTTATTTGGGTATGTTATAAGTTATGGTATTGTTTGATTTGTCCCAGTATTCATACAGAGAAACCTGAGGATGTTTTAGTAAGGGTTTTGTTAAAGTTTCCGATATTTCGATACGGGTTTTCGTATTTCTGTACTACGACTGAAACGTTGACGTTCGTACGTTAATTTCAGGGGCGTTTGGTCGTTTTTTGGGTAAGTGAGCTGTAGGTTCTAACCTACGGGTGATTATCTCATTGTCTTGGTTTTCGATATGATATTTACATCGATGTGATTTAATTATGATTATAGGTACGATCGTGAAGGTTTCCGAGACGGGGTTGACGGACATAGCAATCATGGATTCGACGAGCTCGACAAGAATTGGACCATGGTTATGATAAGGGTTAGGGTTTTTGATTATTCACTTAATTATTTATCCATTATTTATTCATTTAATTAGGTGAAAGAAAACAAAAAGGGTTTCTTTTCTTCATGAAGCTTATTGAAGCTTCATGAAACTTTGACCGAAGTCATCCCTTTTGTCTTCATCCTTAACCCTAACCACTAATCTAACCTTGGTCAATTCTCTACACATAACCATGGTTTACTTTATGATAAGTATTGATTTTCCTTTTTATTTCAATTACTTATCATAACATTATCATCATCTTCTTCATCTTCTTCTTCTTCTTCAAGCTTGCTACTCCAATGGCAACTTGAGTTCTAGTGAGAGAATTCCAAATCTAAAGTGAACCCATCTCCTATTTCTTCACCCTATACCTCTTGCCAAGTTGTTTTGGGTGTTCTCTTCATAAGTTTCACAACTTTGTGAAGTCGGAGCTTGAACTAGTGCAACCTCGACGTAGATCGTCTTTGACACAAAGCCGACGACCTATTCCGCACATTATTCCGATGAAGCCGACGAATGAGTCGAGGATTCATGATGGACAGCGAGGGCATGACCACGTGGAGCTAAGGAGGTGGAAATCCGGATCTACAAAGGTTGTAGCTTCCGACCTTTAGTTAATTTGTTAACTAGCTTTATCATTTCGCCTAAACATCTAGTCTAAGATCCGTAGTCTAGGGTTTCTCGGCACCAATTTTTTTAAATTGGCATGTTCGTTGCCTTGTGAGACCTTACTAGAGTGCCTAGGAACCTTTCAAGAATGCCAAGTCCAACATTCGAAGAACAAATTGACAAGATAATGAGAGAAGCCAGTCAGAAGGTTCGGGGTGATCGCAGCTGCGAAATGGCCATTTACGAGAAGGCCAGGACGCAGCGTCTCACTCAGCAGTCTGCGGAAAGATAAGACTACGATGCCCTTCACCCTTGTCTCGCGGTGCGCTCTCGTGGCAAGGAAAAGGCCCGACGCAAACGCAACAACAAGGTGAATGACGAGAATGATGTTCGAAAACAGCGAAGCGGATTTAAGAAGCCACGCAATCGAGAAAGAGTCAGCTGGAATCCGTCTTTTATGAAGAAGATGGGTCGGAAATATTCTTTCCCCCAAGAAGACAAGGAAAATATTCGACCTTGTCATTAAGTATCAAATGATGACGCTCCCGGAGTCTCGGCACCCCGAACAAATAAACGAGGTCCATCACCCAGCTTATTGCTCCTACCACCGAGCAATATGACATCCTCTTGAAGACTGCTTCACCTTCAAAGACTGGGTCGAAGACCAGTATCAGCAAGGCAGGTTTGCTCTATGTTCGTATCAGAATTTTGCATAATTATATCACACATTCTTAATCATATTTCAAATAAATAGGTGCTTTTGATCCATGTCTGCTAAATAGTTGCAGGTTACAGGTTCTCAGAACAATACAGTGAAATTCATGAAAAGACGTTACAAAAGTGAGACTACGACCAACAAAAGATGAATCCGTATGATGCCGCCTAACAGTTCAAGGAACAAATGAAGATCAGTAAACAGTTCCATGCACAAGACAGTTCAAGGGCAGCACAAGATACAAGACTTCAAAGCGAAGCTTACGGTAAAAGTCCACAAATTCTGCATTGTTGGAAATATGGAAGAAAGTAAAAAAGATTCTGAGGAACCAAGTGAAGAAAAAAGAAGGAAAAAGCAACTTGAAGCATCCCTAAAGAACTGAGTCCAAGAGCTCACCATATGGCCGCGGAACCGCGGCCAAATATGGCATTCTGCCGCGGTTCCGCGGCCGTGCAGTTCACGTGTCGGTGCACGTGTCGGTGGGTGTCGGTGCTTTGACCAGGCTTCCTTAGGGTGGTATTGTAAATTCAGATGTGGATCAGATGTAAAACCTAGGGTTTCTCCTATCTATAAATAGGAGGGCTCAAAGCCAAATAAAGTTTGCCTCTTTCAGGGTGCCTCTTTTGAGATGCCTCTTTTTAATTTCTTAGATTAAATTTTATTTCCATTGTAATCGTCAAGAGGTCATCAATAAAGGTATTTTTATCGTGCATTCTTTTATCTGAATTTAATTCCTGAATTTTTATCTGTCTTTTATTATCTGCAACTTAGATAGTCTTTTAAAATCATAAAAATGAATTCCATTGTTAATACCCTAATGAGTGAGTAATTCCTCACTTGTTAGGGTTAGGATTGGAAAGGTTTGAGAGAAGTAAATCTCTCTCTCTCCTTTGTTTGCCCATATAATTTTTATAATAGGACTCTATTTAAATTAACCACCCACCGCTCACTACGGCACCCTATCCTACAAGATAGCGGTGATTCCCTAGTTAGACCGGTTGTGGTTGATTTAAATAGAGGTTAGGGCTAAGAGTTAAGAAAGGACGGACAAGGACCAAAAGGAAGAAACTAAGTTTCTTCCTAGTCGTGCTAATCCCCTTTATTGACTATTACCCTAACACCTATATTCTTCACTAGGGCATTGAAAGAAGTGGGTAGAATCCCTTTTCCAAACTAACCTAATCTTAACCCTAGCAAGACTTTTAATCAATTTAATCTCATTCTTAGATCGTAAAACAAAACCCGACTTGATCGGATTAACTCGTTAGAACATAAAGAAAAGGAATCCATATCCCTGTGGACCGACCCGTACTCAACCGGCTAGCTACCAAGCGACACCGTTATTGATTGCGGTAATTCTTTAATTTTAAACGCAAAAACTCTTCCAATCACTCTATCAGACAGTTGGAGGGTAACCCCACCACGAAAACATGAGCCAAAATCAACCTATATTGCGAGGGTAAGTCCAGATCAATATCGAGCTTTGAAACGAACTCATACCTGCCATGTGATAACATTCTCAAAGGAGAGGGAGCACGAGAATACGGACGACCTTTCTCACTGCTTCACAGATGAGGATGAGGATGAGGTGATCTCAGAATTTCCACTAGCTCCAAAAGAGCTGGAGGATGGGATACACACCACGGCGGACAATCTAAGGAAAATTGACTTAGGGACGGAAAACGATCCAAGGCCAACGTTCGTCAGTGAGCTGTTTTCTAAAACACAGGTGGCCACACTAAAGGACGTGCTTATGCAGTATAAAGACTGTTTCGTATGGAACTATTCCGAGATGCCGGGATTAAATCCAAAAATAGCGGTGCATAAATTGGCTATATCGCCGGACGTTAAGCAAGTCATGCAAGCGCCAAGAAGAATGCGGCTCGAACTTGAAATGAGTATCAACGCCGAAGTCAAGAAACTAATTGACTCTGGCTTCATCCAAGAAGTTCAATATCCTGACTGGATCGCCAATATCATTCCGGTAATGAAGAAAAATGGGACAGTACGCATCTGCGTGGACTTTCGGGATCTCAACAAAGCTTGTCCGAAGGATGACTTCCCAGTGCCTATTACCGAGCTGATGATCGATAACACTTCCACTCATGAGGTCTTCTCCTTCATGGATGGATCTTCGGGGTATAATCAAATAAAGATGCATCCCGAAGACCAAAAGCATATTGCCTTCCGGACCCCGCTGGGCATATTCTGCTATAAAGTGATGCCCTTCGATTTGAAGAACGCTGGCGCTACCT
Organism: Agapanthus africanus; assembly: GCA_030015575.1. Lineage (NCBI taxonomy): Eukaryota > Viridiplantae > Streptophyta > Magnoliopsida > Asparagales > Amaryllidaceae > Agapanthus > Agapanthus africanus. Next base: position 744,919,926 of record CM057339.1, on the reverse strand, counting down.
ACCAGAAGGCCATGACGAAGATCTTCGATGACCTCATACACGAGATTTTCGAATGTTATATTGACGACCTCGTGGTGAAAAGCAAATCGTACGAGGAGCACTGGGATCATTTGAAAATAGTGTTCCAGAGTCTTCGGAAATATAATCTGAAGATGAACCCTCTGAAATATGCGTTTGGATTCTCCTCAGGAAAATTCCTAGGATTCATCGTACGACACCGAGGCATCGAAATAGACCCATCAAAGATCAAGACGATTATGGAAATGCCATCGCCAAGAACTCTTAAACAACTGCGGTCTCTCCAAGGAAAGCTCGTGTATATCCGACGGTTCATAGCTAACCTCTCTGGAAAATGCCCCCCTACAGCCATCTAATGAAGAAAGGGACCCCGTTCGTTTAGGATCGTAAATGCCAAAATGCACAAGAAAAATTCAAGCAATATCCGCAGAACCCGCCGGTACTGGCCGCTCCGGTCAAGGAAAAGCCCCTCATGCTGTATACAACAGCCCTTGAAGGTTCTTTAGGCGCGCTATGGGCACAGGAGAACGATTAAAGAAAGGAGAAAGCTCTCTACTATTTAAGTCGAGTCCTTCTGGGGGCAGAAAACAACTACTCCCCCATTAGAAAGCATTGCCTTGCACTGATCTTCACGATAACGAAGCTCGGACATTATGCCCTAGCACATGAGGTCCATCTCATATCAAAGGTGGATCCTCTCAAATATTTGATGTCAAGAGCCATACTAACAGGAAGGCTTGCCAAATGGGCCCTCCTCTTAATGGAGTTCTCGATAACGTATCGATCCCTTAAGGCAGTGAAAGGCCAGGCCATCGCTGACTTTCTCACTGAGCATCTGATACCAGCCGACTCTCCCTTGAATTGCGAATTGCCGGATGAACATGCGTTCGACGCAATTGAAGGGGAGAAGGAAGAAAATAATGCCCGATGGGAACTATACTTTGATGGAGCATCTTCCTTGAAGAAGCGAAAGCAAAGCACCCATAATCAAAGCTGGGGTGGGCCTTATCCTCGTGACTCCGCAAGGAAGGATAATGCATTTCGCCCTTTCCTTAACAGAGCCGAGGACAAACAATGAGGTTGAGTACGAAGCTTTAATAGCGGGTCTTAAGATCGCCGTTGACATGGGAATCGAAAACCTCCTCATATATGGAGACTCCCAGCTAGTTGTTAGCCAAGTAAATGGCGACTATCAGACGTGTAAACTGGAGTTGGTAAAATATGGCGAAAAGGTGCTACAACTGCTGACTCAAATTCCATCCTACATCTTGGAAAGCATACTGCGTGCGGAAAATAGCAAGACGGATGCGTTAGCCAATCTCGCTAAAGAACTGGCCGACGAAAACCTCGATGACGTAAGGATCATTGTGCAAAGCCGCCGAATTCTCGCACCAGCAGAAATATCTCCGGAGTCGTCTGAAAGAAAGGAAGTGACTGAACAAGCAGTCTTCCGAATAGAGGACGAAGAAAAGGCTGAGGATTGGAGAGAAGTCTTCATAGACTACTTCAAATCCCATCGAACACCCGAAAACGCATCTTCGAGACATCAGCTCATGAAACGAGCTCTGTCTTTTGCCTTCGTCAATAATACCCTATATAAGATATCGTTCGACAGTTTGTGGCTAAGGTGCCAGGGACCAGAAGAAGTAAGGAGAGTAGTCCAAGAAACTCACGATGGACTCTACGGTTCTCATCAAGCCAGGCCAAAGATGAAGGTGGAGATCAAGAGAATGGATTACTATTGGCCCATAATGATTCAGGACTGCCTCTAATATGCGAAGCAGTGTCACTCGTGCCAGGTTCACGGGGACTTCATCCACCAGCATTCGAATCCGCTACACCTAACACTGGCTAGTTGGCCGTTCGAATGTGGGGGACCTATATAATTGGGCCCATCGAACCAGCATCATCTAAAGGACATCGGTTCATATTGTCAACAACTGATTACTTCTCTAAGTGGGCAGAGGTAGTACCGCTAAGGGAGGTGAAGACGGAGAACATCCTCCATTTCTTCAGGACACATATCATCTATCGGTTCGGCACTCCGCGATGAATCATCTCGGATAATACAGGAGCCATAAGATCAGCCGCTTCGCACAGCAGCATAATATAGACTGGAGATACTCTTCAGTCTATAATCCCCGAGCTAACGGTCTAGCTGAGGCTTTTAACAAGACTTTGATGAAGATCATAAAGAAAACGGTGTCCAGAAACAAAAAGGACTGGCACGAGAGACTGCATGAAGCTCTCTGGACGTATCGAACCACGTTCAAAACGGCCACGAATACAACGCCATTCGCGTTAGTATTCGGCACGAAAGCGGTACTTCCCTTGGAGATAGAGCTACCCTCTCTACGAGTGGCAGTTCGATACGAGCTGACGGATGAAGAAAACGCCCATCTTCGACTTGAGGAACTCGATGCCTTCGATGAAACTTTTCTCATGGCGCAACAAAACCTGGAAGCTTACAAAGCAAGGATGGAGCGCTCATACGAAAGACTAACCAGGCCAAGAACATTCCGCCAAGGCGAACTCATGCTAGTCGTCAAAAGATCTATGATCCCCAACTGTGCAAAGCGGGGGAAATTCGAGCCGAACTACGAGGGTCCGTACATCATAGAAAAGTTCAACCAAGGTGGGGCCTACTTGCTTGTCGATATGCATAGCGAAAGACCCTTCCGGCCAATAAACGGATGGTTCCTTAAGAATTACTACGCTTGACAATTCACAACTCAGGTTAATGATAGATGACGACGCTCGTGTCCCCTCGCTGTCTTCCTGAGTCAAGACTCTATAAGTAGTATCCGGCAAAACTTCGCCTCGAAGATAGCCATGGACCGAGATGTTCCTAAACTAACAACGGACCGAGATGTCCCTAAACTAACAATGGACCGTAATGTCCATAAACTAATACGTCGCCTCAAGAACGGCGATAATGGAATTCAAGTCCACAATTCCCAACGGCGAGGGCTGTAACCCAAGTCCTACTGGCTACACAGCCGCCCCGGTGGCGAAGTCCCCCCTATGTTCCATTGGCAAACAGAGGAGTAAAAAACACAGTATGTCCACAAGCGAAATGGGTACGGATGAAAACCCGAAAGGGCGCCGTGAGTAAAAACAGCAGGGCTACCAGTGAGCTTGTGAAAACCCGAAAGGGCGCAATCTCGTAAAATTTTCACTTATGAGATCCTCTCGACTCGTAAGGAGAACCCCCTATGAGACCCTCACGGCTCATAAGACTCAAAGTCTTAAGTTACAGAGATCCAAACATGTCCTTAAGCTGTTATATTCCCCAAGTTGCCCTACAGGCGGTCCGATATTGGCCCTTGTATACAATCCACGGGCACAAATAAACGTTTCCCCTACCAAGTCCCACCAATGATGAGGAATGTCCTCATATGGTGAACAACACTTATACAGTCCTCTCGACTTATAAATAGAAAACACTCTTATGAGATCCTTACGACTTATAAGAGAACACACACTTAGGGATCCCTATGATTCCTAAGGAGAAAATACACCTATAAGATCCTCACGACTCGTAGGAAGAAATACCTTTATGAGACCCTTACGGCTCGTAAAGTCAAAAAGCCTTAGTCGACAGGATCCTAACCCTTTTTACTAAGCCACCTTTGTTCAAATCGACATAGGCAAATGATGATTCACTCCTGGCAATATCCCGATGGTAGTGATGTTGATGCCTAAATCGGTATCAAATTCCAAGTCCTTTCAAGGCAAATGATGATTCGATCCTAGCAATATTCCAGTTGCAGCGATGTTGATGCCAAGATTAGTATCAAATCTCAAGTTCCATACTCGCAACAAAAATCAGCGAGCAAAAAATATGCAGATAAAAATAGCTGAAATGATTGGGCACCGCGATAAAAAGCCGAAATGATTTGGCAATCGCGACTTTCGTGATATAAAAAGCTGAAATGATGGAGCAACGCGGAAACAAAAAAAATGATGAAACTTTTTCCCTGCAGGTGAGTCCACATCGACCCCTATATACAATCCATGGGCACAAACGAAAAGGGAACCACATTTTCCCACCAGGCTCCGTCAGAAGGAGACCTAGATCTCGACAGCAATATCTACAGCCTAGAGATCAGCTCGGCGTTTCTTCTCACTCCAACAGGATGCAGACGCGACGTCAACAAGCGACCCTAGGGTTAAAACAAAACGGAGCAATGGCAAAGTCCCTAGTTCCAAGTCTCGACGGTTCACAGACAACCTAGAGACCACCTCGACATTTGTCTCGTTACAACAGACACGGTGTCAACAACGGTGTTTCTTCTCACTCCAGCAGGATGCAGACGCGACGTTAACAAATGACCCCAAGGTCAAAACAGAATGGAGCCATGGCAAAGTCCCTAGTTCCAAGTCTTGACAGTTCACAGACAACCTAGAGACCACCTCGACACTCATCTCGTTGCAGCAGACGCAGTGTCAACAGTGGCGTTCCCTCTCACTCCAGCAGGATGCAGACGCCACGTCAACAAACGACCCCATGATCAAAATAGAACGGAGCCATGGTAAAGTCCCTAGTTCCAAGTCTCGACGGTTTATAGAAAACCTAGATACCACCTCGACACTCATCTAGTTATAGCAGACGCAGTGTCAACAGCGGCGTTCCTTCTCACTCCAGCAGGATGTAGACGCGACGTCAAAAAACGACCCCAGGGTCGAAACAGAACAGAGCCATGGAAAAGTCCCTAGTTCTAAGTCTCGACGGTTCACAGACAACCTAGAGACCACCTCGATACTCATCTCGTTACAGCAGACGCGGTGTCAACAGCGGTGTTCCTTCTCACTCCAGCAGGATGCAGACGCAACGCCAATAAAGACCCCATGGTCTAAACAAAGCGGAGCCATGGCAAAGTCCCTAGTTCTAAGTCTCGACGGTTCACAGACAACCTAGAGACCACATCGACACTCATCTCCTTACAGCAGACGCAGTGTCAACAGCGGCGTTCCTTCTCACTCCAGCAGGATGCAGACATGACGTCAACAAACGACCTCAAGTTCAAAACAAAGCGGAGCCATGGTAAAGTCCTAGTTCTAACTCTCGACGGTTCACAAACAACCTAGAGACCACCTCTACACTCATCTTGTTACGGCAGACGCGGTGTCAACAACGACATTTCTTCTCACTCCAGCAGGATGCAAACGCGACGTCAACAAACGACCCCAGGGTCAAAACAAAGTGAAGCCATGGCAAAGTCCCTAGTTCCAAGTCTCGATGGTTCATAGACAACCTAGAGACCACCTCGACACTCATCTCGTTACTGCAGACGCAGTGTCAACAACGGCGTTTCTTCTCACTCCAGCAGGATGCAGACGCGACGTCAACAAACGACCCCAGGGTCAAAACAAAGCGGAGCCATGGCAAAGTCCCTAGTTCCAAGTCTCGACGGTTCACAAACAACCTAGAGACCACCTCGACATTCGTCTTGTTACAGCAGACGCAGTGTCAACAACGGCGTTTCTTCTCACTCCAGCAGGATGCAGACGCGACGTCAACAACCAACCCCAGGGTCAAAACAAAACGGAGCCATGGCAAAGTCCCTAGTTCTAAGTCTCGACGGTTCACAAAACAACCTAGAGATCACCTCGACATTCGTCTCATTACAGCAGCCGCAGTGTCGACAAAGGAAGCGAATGCCAAATTCCTAGCTTCAGGGTCTTGACGGTAACTCAAATAAAACCTGAAAGACTATCGGAGATCATCCCATACCAGCGCAGAGTGGTTATGACTCATCGGGGCTCCCAAACTGAGCCTAACCTCAAGTAAAAAGCGGCATGGCAAAATTCCTACCGCTTTGTCTCTCGACGATATGACCTAAGGAGATTACTTGAAGACGTCTTGTCCATCCCCCGAAGGGATCAGAGATCGACAGTCGCGGGGCTACTCGAACAGCAGCATAAAGTCTTCATATCGGGGAATGCATCAGCCAACGCGACGGTACGACGGACAAAAAACTCTAGTACCACAGACCCTAACGGAACTCTTTCATAAAGAGCAGGGGTTAGCTGTAACATTAGGACAGGTTTGCCTACAAGCCCAAGGGAGGTAAACTAAAAAAAACTCCGAAATGAGTCTATAAACTAGAGTCTCCGGAATGAGTGAATAAACTACAAACTCCGAAATGAGTCCAAAAACTAGAGACTCCGGAATGAGTGAATAAACTACAAACTCCGGAATGAGTGAATAAACTAGAGACTCCGAAATGAGTGAATAAACTACAAAATCTGAAATGAGTCCATAAACTAGAGACCCCGGAATGAGTGAAAAAACTACAAACTCCGAAATGAATACATAAACTACTTCGCGCCAGATCAAGACATAAAGAAACAGAATGGTGCAGCTCATGGGCCTCAGGGTTTAGAACTATATCCCTTAAGATTTGAGATTTGAGTCAATGATAGATGACGACGCTTGTGTCCGCTCGCTATCTTCTCGGATCAAGATTCTAAAAGTTATATACCAGCCCGAAACCGTTCATATGCTATATATTACTCTGCACTACTTAACCCACGTACATACCTATGTGGGCAAAGTAGTGGGGGCATTTTTTCCCGCCAAAAATTTCTGCGCAAAAGAGCTCAAGGTATTAAATGGCAGCGATACACTTAAGAAAATTCAAACTAGTATTTTTCGGGCTGTATTTTCACAAACTCTCGAATGAGAATCAGCTAAATTCTGATGGTATCGAAAGCATCTCGAAAAATCCTTCGATTTGATATAGTATGGGCCTCATAATTCATCTGGAATCAAAAATTATGAGCAAATATGCTATGCACATGTAATCTAAGTAATGCTCTACTACACGGGGGATACTTTTTTAGTCCCACATCGGAAAAAAGAGAAATCCATTCTCTACCACTCCCATATAAATAAGAGGGGATATTTCTTAGAAAAAATAGAATTCAATCCTCAAAGGAGCTTAGTTCTCCATAGGATCTTAGTTCTCAAAGTTAGGGTCTTAGCTGCCCTCCCCATAATCCGCATATGCGCAAGCACCATGTGCGCTACGTGCAATGCACGTGTTCCCACCACATACACACCATGTGCAACGCACATGCGCCCGCTATGTGCGCACCACGTGCGAGGATTCAATTCTCAAAGGAGCTTAGTTCTCCATAGGAGCTTAGTTCTCCAAGTTAGGGCCTTAGCTGACCCCCATGATGCGCATATGCGCAAGCGCCATGTGCGCTACATGCAATACACGTGCGTCCTCCACATGCGCACCATGTGCAGCGCACGTGCGCTCTCTACGTACGTACCACGTGCGAGGTCTCAATCCTCAAAGGAGCTTAGTTCTCCAAGTTAGGGCCTTAGCTGCCCCCATGATGTGCAAGCACCACGTGCGACACACGTGCGCCCGCCAAGTACGCAACACGTGCGACGCTCAAGCGCCCATGCCGTGCGCAACACATGCGACGTACGTGCACGAACGCAAAGAAGCCTTTTTCAGCAATTAAGAGTTTAAGCTCCAACCTGTTCTTCCCCCTGATGAGTGGGACATTGTTCAAAGGGTACCTCCCTCCACACCTTCGATATATGGCGCTGTAATCTCTCAGTGTCGTCAAAGAGGTGTTGGGTCCCAATGACCAATGATCTTTCTTTCCAAAAAAGGAAGGAGAGTGAAGAAAGAGAAAGAGAGAGAGAGCGCTCCCCAGAGACTTAAAGAATATACAGGGAGAGAATTTAATTCTCAGAAGAGAAGAGTTGTTCTCTTGAAACACTAGGTAAAGGAAAAGAAAAAAGACTGTTCTTTGCATCTCTAAGGGTTTAACCCTTCATAGAAGAACTTAGTTCTTCCTCTGGTTGAGAGTTGCAGAGGCAGATCTCCCCACAAGTTGAGAATTTAATTCTCATCGGGGAGATTCTGTCATGCAGATTCAAAACTTAAGGGAAAGAACTGAGTTCAAAAGAGTTTAACTCTTACACAAAAAAAAACAACAAATGAGAATTTAATTCCTCTAAAAACTAGGATTTAACCCTAAAAGAAGAATTTAATTCTTGCAAAGAAACAAAAGGAGAACTTGATCCCTAAGAACCACAGAAGAATAGCCCGGTGATTCGTTAGTGTTTAACATTATAACTAGACTTCATGTGTTCTCCACGTGAGTGTTTCTAATGAACAAAAAGAAACGGCTGAGACTGCATCACGTGTTTCCCACGCAGGTGCTTAAAAGAGGATCAAGGAGCACTTCCTAAGGCAGTCACGTGTTTTGGACACGACCCCCAATCAAGTGCTTAGCACTTATATAAAGGGAGAGGCAATAAAGCCAAGAGGGCACTGCCCCATTTGAGGAATCCCACGTGTTTTACACATGAGCACTTTGGGAACTAAGTGCTTGTAACGTTTCAGAAATCGTTTTGCGAATTTTCCCGATTTAGGGCAAAATTGTCGGTTTTTCCCGTTTTAACCCGATTTCGATCAAACGACCGTATAAACTTACCGACACCTAATTTGGCCAAAATAAAGCTTGTGCGCGAACTTTAGGGGTATTTGGGAGGTTTTGGTTCAGATAGATTTTTTTCCGAATAAAATATTATTTTAAGCGGTATTTTGTGCACGTAAATCGGGAAAATTTTTATTTTGTAAATAAATTAATTTTGTCACTAGAATTATTTTAGAAGGTTCTTTTTAAATATCTAGATTTTTTTTGGTGACTAATGGTTTGGATTTAAAAAGAAAAGAAAAGAGTGAAAGGTGGCAAAAATAGCATTTTTTATATTATTTACACTCTTTCCTAGCAATTTCCTCACAAATTATTCACAAAAATACCCCCCATCCCTTCTTGGCCGACCTCAACCCCCCCCGCCCCCCCCATTTCTGTCCTTAACAATTCCAAACTCATTTCTTCTCATTTTTCTTCAAAATAATCATGAATAATCCAAATAAATTCATAGAAATTCAAATAAATTCCAAAAGCTTCATTCTTCTTCACAAAAGTTGCTTGGATCTTCATTCTAGTGAGGATTTTGGAGGATAATGTTTGGTTTTATCCTTGATTCAAGAGTGTTCTTGAAGGTATAAAACCTTAACTCTAATCTTTTTTTTAGTTGCTTAATAGTTTATGCTAGCTTAATTGGATATTAGTTTAAGCTTTAAATTCATGTTTCAAAATTCTAGAAATGGTTTTAGAAATTCAAGTTAAGTTTAAAGCTTAATTTAAGTGTTTAATATTTAATTTAAGTGTTAATTTGTGAATTGGAAAAGCTTAAGCTAGTAGAAAATGCTAATTTTTTCTAATTACTACTTTGTCTAATTAAGGGTTTTTGCTTACTAAATTTTTGCTAAAACTTAATTAAGCAAGTTTAAAAATATAGGATTGGTTTAGATAGCTTAGTTAAGCTATTTTAAGGTATTTGTAATTGTTAGATTTGTGTTATCTTGAATCTAGTGCGATATATTGCGATAGGTTGCTTACTAGATTTCGGGGGTTTTCCGATGTAGGGTTCTTTTGGTAGTTGCGAGGTTATATCCAGTGTATTCCTCGTAATTTTTGTGTTGTGTTGCGCGATCGGGACGATCGGGGTCCAGAATTGGTGTTTTGTTGTTTAGCGACCCCAATTAGGGTTTTGGCCGGTATCGTGCGCGATAGATGCGCTAAGCGCGCAGTGTTTTTTTCAGGGCGTTATTCTTGCGTTTCGATGTCTTTTCGTCGATGTAGAATATATGCTTATGTGATGTGTTTATGAAATTTTAGGTTCGCAAGCGGGGACTTCGGACGCTACGACAAGGGGAAAACAGGTGGTAGGCTTCACCTAGCTTGGAGCGTTGGTGAGTAGATTTAATATCTACAGGGGAATCGCCCGCATGGCGTTATGCGTCTGGGCTAGAAATATTTACATTGTCGCATATTCTATGTCATGTTTAGAATTGCGCATTTACCCTATTAGTTAGATTGTAGTGTGCCTGGACTAGTAGTAGGACACTGCACATATTATTGACGATTTATGTTGTACTAGCACTGTTTGTATACTACACACACCGTCAATAATTACCATGTCACACACATAACCACTTATAGATGTTATATTGCTTGGTTAGGGACATTGTGACATTGATTCATATTTCATATCACATTGACATACAGTTATCTATTTACCTATAGGGTATTGTACCATTAGTGATAGGTACATACACACCTAAGGACATAGCTACAGGTGTACTTGCATTTTATACTTTACTTATACCTGATAGGTATATCACATCATCATATAGGTAGATACCTATATTTCTGCTATACCATTCATGTGTTCATTTATATCTGGTGAATGCTATGCTTTTCTTTTATACGCTTTCATTACAGTTTTTATGTTGCGTATACTTTATTCATGGATTATCGCATTGTTATATGGATTTTCATGATGTTTTCTGGATTTGGGAACCGTGGTAGTTCATGAAATTATGCATACATTGAAAAACCCGGTTTCCTTGATATGATATTTTAGCAGCCACCATGAGATTTATCGGTGCTGATATATATACCCTACGCGAGGAAAGGAGGGATCCGTGTATGGGTACATGGTGGGGCCCGGAGGTACCCTGAAGCAAGAACGTTGTCGCTGTGTGAGTCGACATCGCGGTTCTAGGCGATGAGGCTTAGGGGAACCATACTTTCCGGTGACAGGACCATTGACTCATCGGCTATCGAGTGGATACCGACGGGAGTCATGTACGTATGGATACGTCGAGAGGCAAGGGTCAGAGCTAGGCACTCTAGCTTTCGGGATAGCGTATGATACGTACCTATCAGGGGGCCAGTCATGGAGACAGCACCTGATGGATCAGCATTTCTGTGTCGATGCTTGGCACATTGGTTTCATGATATTTCTAATTACTCATTTGTATATATAACAGGGGATTGAGCCGCTGTTATATATACCCTTACACCAATATTAGTGGAATGGGACGCTAATATATGTGTATTGACCTCATCATATTTATTTATGACATTATATTTAGGATGTTAGAATTTTGCTGGAGATTGATTCGGGATATAAGAGATTCATTTGAGATTGGATACTGGATAGACATGTGAGATATACTTCATATTGTACATACGAGATATGTGAGATCCACTTGCTATTGTACATTTGATATATGTGAGATATACTGATATTGTACATACGAGATATGTGAGATCCACTTGCTGTTGTACATTTGATATATGTGAGATATACTGATATTGTACATACGAGATATGTGAGATCCACTTGCTGTTGTACATTTGATATATGTGAGATATGCTGATATTGTACATACGAGATATGTGAGATCCACTTGATGTTGTACATTTGATATATGTGAGTTATACCTGATATTGTACATACTAGATAGGTGAGATCTACTTGATGTTGTACATTCGATACATATGCGAGATATACTTGATATTGTGCAGTTGAGGAGATGTGACACTTAGATGATATGAGAGCCAATTTGGGGGCTGATTTGAGGAATTGGGATTTTGATTTGTCTTGCTGGATTGTGATCCTACCAAGATGTTAGGATTCTGTGGAAATGACATATTTCACTCCATACCTCATCTTTATATACTTGTGCACTGTTCCATGTATTAGGAGTACCTATGAGTGTACCTTTCATGAGTGTTGCACATTTACTTTCTCATATCCCCAGTGCATGATTATTGCATACTGTTGTCATATCATTATTGCTTTATATATTGGTGGTACTTGTTAGTGTACTTTCCATTATTTCGTACTCATGACCTGTTATTAGTGCAATTGTCATATATTAGATTCATGTTGTACGTACATTCTTGCGATTACCTGCATATGTTATTTGCTATTCACGAGTTGGCAACTCACCCCCGTTGTGCTACAGGTGTTACAGAGTGTTCCCCAGAGTAGTCGAGGCTGGCTATTCATCTATCATCTTTTGCTACGGATACCGCATCAGCTCACAGTGTGCAGTTTGCTTAGGTGGGTTTTGTGGTTATTCGTTGTATTGTATACTCGTTGTATCCCTGTACTCTCCATCTACTATTTTCATATTGACTTAGAGACTTGGTGAGGACGATGTTGTATATTATGTTGGATTTGTTGTCTTTTATACAGTTTCCTTTCTATCGTCTTCTATTTCTTCGCTACGGCGTCGTATATTTGTTGTGGTGGTTGTTTTTCGCCTTTAGGCGTGGATTTGCTCCCGTTTGGGATGCTTTACTTTATATTTATGTTGTACCCATTTTTGGGGCTAGCTTTTACAAAGGAGGTGTTGCCAAAATTTTAAAGAAAAAGTGGACTCTTTTAAAGAATTTGGGTTGTGATTTCAAATGTTTCAAAAAAGAACTTTTTATTATCTTTTCCGTATTTTTATGGTTTAGATTTCTGGGTTTTGGCTTTCTTTTATTGCGTTACGTCTGGAGGCGTTGCGTAGTATTAGGGCCGTCACGTGCCAATTTCGGGTCGTGACAAAGTTGGTATCAGAGCGCGGTTTTATCTTTCGGAGTGTAGGATGACCTTGGTATGATGGAGTAGGTAACCTAAGCGGAGTAACGTAGTGTGTGTATGTCTGCAGCATACTCACGATGCAGTATTTCGCTTAAAGTGCCTAAGTACAAATTGCTCGAAATTCCTTCCTTGATGATTCATATCCTTGTGATTCGATTTCCTTATTCTTATCGAATCATATCTATATTTATAGCCTTGCCGCCGATGACTATGGGGACTCAGAGTGGTGCAGCGAGGGCCGAGGTCAGAGTTGGCTCGGGTGAGACGAGCACTGACCAGGATGGCACTTTTGTTGCACAGGTGCAGACGGTTCAGCCTTCGACAGATCAGCTCGCTAGGCTTGTGACAGAGATGCAGGACTTGTGCCAGACGATGAGATCATTGGTTGATGCCATTCGAGCGCAGCGACAGGAGGTTGACACCCCTGTTACTCAGTTGTTCCTTGGGATCAGCATGCAGCAGTCTGTCACCTACGTAGCACCAGTGGATGTAGCCCCAGTCGACGAGACACATATTCCAGAGACTTTGCGAGTTCCAGGACAGTGGAGGACCCGTACAGGTGTGCCAGTCCAGGGACAGAGGCCTAGTCGTCGAGATACATTTCGTGACCATCGCGGGAGCAGCAGAGGCATAGGACGTGGACAGACGTTCAGCTCTTATCCCCAGGAGTGTCAGCAGCGTTATATTGGATGCTATCGATGTGGGAGACTTCACCACTTCATCAGGGGTTGTTCCTTAGCGCCGCGTCAGAGTCGTGTTCTAAGAGGTCGTGGGCGTGGAAGGTTCGCTCAGAGGGGTCAGTCTGGCAGAGGAAGAGTTTTGACAGTTCCGGGTAGAAGGCAGACACGAGAGTTTGTTTCTACTCATCCGGACGTACAGGCGTCCAATGCAGAGTTTTCAGGTATCCTTGTTCATGTTCTTTGATGTACTTGTTGGTTTTTCGCACTTTGTGTCGTGGTTGGGACGAGGATCGTGTTAGTTAGATCAGGCGTTTTGTTGTGTTCACTTCTGTCAGCGATTCTTTTGTTGCGCGACACGTATTTCAGTAGTATGCCAATCGATGGGGAGATTTTGTCGTCATTGGATCCTTCTAGAGATGTTGGATTTGACGTTCTCCTGGGCATGGATTGGTTAGCTACGTGTTAGGCGTCTGTGGACTACCGTGTGGAAACAGTCAGGAATTGTTTTCTCGGCGAGTCAGTTCTTGTTGTGCAGGTGGATAGTTGTGCCGCCTCTGACAGCTTGAATTCAGCCTTTTTCGCTAGTCAGCTTTGGAGGAGATGTCGTGGATTCTTGGCGTTCATTCGAGATACCGGAGCCACAGTGGGATTGTTGGACCGGGTACTTATCGTGCAAGAGTTTTCCGACGATATTCCAGGAGATCTAGCGAAATTCAGGGGGCTTAAGGATCTGCTGCAGAGTTGTTTGTTGGGAGGTTTGTGTGTCCGAGTGTTTCGCTTTTGGGAGCTCCTATTTCTGTTCGTCAAGGAGAAAGACGACAGATTGTGGTTGTGGATTGATAGATCGTCAATTGAACCGGCTTACGGTGCGGTTAGGTATCATTTACCTCGCTTTGACGATTTCTTCGATCAGCTCCAGAGTGCGAGACTTTTTCTAAGTTTGTTTGGGATCAGGTCATCATTGTTGCGGGTTCGGAGTGGTGGCATTCCGAATACTGTTTTTGTGCGTGCTATGGGCAGTTTGTATTTTGGTGGTGTCGTTTAACTCGCCAATGCCCTAACAGCATTTGTAGTTATGATGCACCAGATTTCTTCAGGTCGTTCCTCGACCAGTTGCTGTTGTGTTTTGACGACATTCTGGTCTATATTTTGTGTCTTGAGGAACAGGAGCAGCACTTGAGAATTTGTTTTGCAGACATTGGGAGAGCCCCAGCTGTTTGTTAGATTCTCGGAGTGTTCCTTCAGGCTTGTTTGTGTTGACTCCTAGGTCTTGTAGTTACGGGAGACGGTTTCGTATGGTTCCGAGGGAGATCGAGACCGTACAGCTTAGGCCCGGACTTGTGTGCAGGACGGAGGTCCTTTGATTTTGGGCTTAGTAGGTTTTTACCGCCGTTTAGTGCAGGATTACTAGCGTATTGTTGCACCGTTGACTGTACAGACCTGAAAGTAGGTTCTTTTCTTTGGACTGAGGCATGTGTACAGATTTTTCGGCAGTTGAAGATTCAGTTAGCAACTGCATCAGTTCTTGCTTTTGATTCGGAGTCTGTGATTGTGACAAGGTTGTGCTAAGTTAGGAATGCGTTTGTGTACCTGATGTTATCGGGTAGAGACGTGAAATCCTAGAGCAAGCACATCAGTCAACTCTCTATGTTCATTCAAGTTCAGCCAACATTGACGTGACTTGTGAGATAGTTACGGGTGGACAAGAATGTAAAGAGAAATTTCAGGTTTCGTTTCAAGGTGTTTGTCTTGTTGTGCGTTTGTGTTAATTGTTTGCGGCAGTTGGGATCGTCACTCGACATTGTTAGGATACTTCTTGATAGCTGTTATCAGGAGACATTCCAATTGGCAACCTTTAAGTTTTGTTTGTTAGGTGGTGTCGATCTCCAGTCTGTTTTTCTGACTCTGCATAGTAGGATTTTTGGACCCCGGCTAGTCTAGAGACTTCGGAAATGATCCAGCTGTTTCAGGTAAGGATGATGACAGTCCTGTGCGGACAGAGGTCTTATGCCGACCATGGTGATCGCATGCTCGAGTTCGCAGTGGGAGATCATGTATTCCTACGGATTTTTCCGATGAAGGACGTGTTGAGTTTTGGGAAGCTTACCCAGAATTGTAGGTCCTTTCGAGATCCTTAAAGTGAATTAGTTCTGTTACCTTTAATTTGGCACTTCCGCCCAGATTATTGAGTATTCACCCCGTATTCCTTATGTCGATACTTTGCAATTACCTTCATGACCTTTCTCACATGATTCAGCACCAGACCATTTAGCTTGGACGCGATCTTTCGTTCACCAGCAGCCAATTGTGTTAATGGCTAGGCAAGTGGAGAAACTTCGGTCAAGGGTCTTGCCATCTGTGGAGAGTTTTCTTGGACGTAGCCGTATAGTGAGATGATCACTTGGTAGGCTGCGGGCGAGAATTGGGAGTTTTATACTCTTCTCTTTGAAGGTACGCTTAGTGAAAATTTTTAATTCGGGGACGAATTTTTATAAGGGGGGGAGATTGTAACGTTTCAGAAATCGTTTTGCGAATTTTCCCGTTTTAGGGCAAAATTGTCGGTTTTCCCCGTTTTAACCCGATTTCGATCAAACGACCGTATAAGCTTACCGACACCTAATTTGGCCAAAATAAAGCTTGTGCGCGAACTTTAGGGGTATTTGGGAGGTTTTGGTTCAGATAGATTTTTTTCCGAATAAAATATTATTTTAAGCGGTATTTTGTGCACGTAAATCGGGAAAATTTTTATTTTGTGAATAAATTAATTTTGTCACTAGAATTATTTTAGAAGGTTCTTTTTAAATATCTAGAATTTTTTTGGTGACTAATGGTTTGGATTTAAAAAGAAAAGAAAAGAGTGAAAGGTGGCAAAAATAGCATTTTTTATATTATTTACACTCTTTCCTAGCAATTTCCTCACAAATTATTCACAAAAATACCCCCCATCCCTTCTTGGCCGACCTCAACCCCCCCCCCCCCCCCCATTTCTGTCCTTAACAATTCGAAACTCATTTCTTCTCATTTTTCTTCAAAATAATCATGAATAATCCAAATAAATTCATAGAAATTCAAATAAATTCCAAAAGCTTCATTCTTCTTCACAAAAGTTGCTTGGATCTTCATTCTAGTGAGGATTTTGGAGGATAATGTTTGGTTTTATCCTTGATTCAAGAGTGTTCTTGAAGGTATAAAACCTTAACTCTAATCTTTTTTTTAGTTGCTTAATAGTTTATGCTAGCTTAATTGGATATTAGTTTAAGCTTTAAATTCATGTTTCAAAATTCTAGAAATGGTTTTAGAAATTCAAGTTAAGGTTAAAGCTTAATTTAAGTGTTTAATATTTAATTTAAGTGTTAATTTGTGAATTGGAAAAGCTTAACCTAGTAGAAAATGCTAATTTTTGCTAATTACTATTTTGTCTAATTAAGGGTTTTTGCTTACTAGATTTTTGCTAAAACTTAATTAAGCAAGTTTAAAAATATAGGATTGGTTTAGATAGCTTAGTTAAGCTATTTTAAGGTATTTGTAATTGTTAGATTTGTGTTATCTTGAATCTAGTGCGATATATTGCGATAGGTTGCTTACTAGATTTCGGGGGTTTTCCGATGTAGGGTTCTTTTGGTAGTTGCGAGGTTATATCCAGTGTATTCCTCGTAATTTTTGTGTTGTGTTGCGCGATCAGGACGATCGGGGTCCAGAATTGGTGTTTTGTAGTTTAGCGACCCCAATTAGGGTTTTGGCCGGTATCGTGCGCGATAGATGCGCTAAGCGCGCAGTGTTTTTTTCAGGGCGTTATTCTTGCGTTTCAATGTCTTTTCGTCGATGTAGAATATATGCTTATGTGATGTGTTTATGAAATTTTAGGTTCGCAAGCGGGGACTTCGGACGCTATGACAAGGGGAAAACAAGTGGTAGACTTCACCTAGCTTGGAGCGTTGGTGAGTAGATTTAACATCTACAGGGGAATCGCCCGCATGGCGTTATGCGTCTAGGCTAGAAATATTTACATTGTCGCATATTCTATGTCATGTTTAGAATTGCGCATTTACCCTATTAGTTAGATTGTAGTGTGCCTGGACTAGTAGTAGGAAGACACTGCACATATTATTGACGATTTATGTTGCACTAGCACTGTTTGTATACTACACACACCGTCAATAATTACCATGTCACACACATAACCACTTATAGATGTTATATTGCTTGGTTAGGGACATTGTGACATTGATTCATATTTCATATCACATTGACATACAGTTATCTATTTACCTATAGGGTATTGTACCATTAGTGATAGGTACATACACACCTAAGGACATAGCTACAGGTGTACTTGCATTTTATACTTTACTTATACCTGATAGGTATATCACATCATCATATAGGTAGATACCTATATTTCTGCTATACTATTCATGTGTTCATTTATATCTGGTGAATGCTATGCTTTTCTTTTATACGCTTTCATTACAGTTTTTATGTTGCGTATACTTTATTCATGGATTATCGCATTGTTATATGGATTTTCATGATGTTTTCTGGATTTGGGAACCGTGGTAGTTCATGAAATTATGCATACATTGAAAAACCCGGTTTCCTTGATATGATATTTTAGAAACCACCATGAGATTTATCGGTGCTGATATATATACCCTACGCGAGGAAAGGAGGGATCCGTGTATGGGTACATGGTGGGGCCCGGAGGTACCCTGAAGCAAGAACGTTGTCGCTGTGTGAGTCGACATCGCGGTGCTAGGCGATGAGGCTTAGGGGAACCATACTTTCCGGTGACAGGACCATTGACTCATCGGCTATCGAGTGGATACCGACGGGAGTCGTGTACGTATGGATACGTCGAGAGGCGAGGGTCAGAGCTAGGCACTCGAGCTTTCGGGATAGCGTATGATACGTACCTATCAGGGGGCCAGTCATAGAGACAGCACCTGATGGATCAGCATTTCTGTGTCGATGCTTGGCACATTGGTTTCATGATATTTCTAATTACTCATTTGTATATATAACAGGGGATTGAGCCGCTGTTATATATACCCTTACACCAATATTAGTGGAATGGGACGCTAATATATGTGTATTGACCTCATCATATTTATTTATGACATTATATTTAGGATGTTAGAATTCTGCTGGATATTGATTAGGGATATAAGAGATTCATTTGAGATTGGATACTGGATAGACATGTGAGATATACTTCATATTGTACATACGAGATATGTGAGATCCACTTGCTGTTGTACATTTGATATATGTGAGATATACTGATATTGTACATACGAGATATGTGAGATCCACTTGCTGTTGTACATTTGATATATGTGAGATATACTGATATTGTACATACGAGATATGTGAGATCCACTTGCTGTTGTACATTTGATATATGTGAGATATGCTGATATTGTACATACGAGATATGTGAGATCCACTTGATGTTGTACATTTGATATATGTGAGATATACGTGATATTGTACATACTAGATAGGTGAGATCTACTTGATGTTGTACATTCGATACATATGCGAGATATACTTGATATTGTGCAGTTGAGGAGATGTGACACTTAGATGATATGAGAGCCAATTTGGGGGCTGATTTGAGGAATTGGGATTTTAATTTGTCTTGCTGGATTGTGATCCTACCATAATGTCAGGATTCCGTGGAAATGACATATTTCACTCCATACCTCATCTTTATATACTTGTGCACTGTTCCATGTATTAGGAGTACCTATGAGTGTACCTTTCATGAGTGTTGCACATTTACTTTCTCATATCCCCAGTGCATGATTATTGCATACTGTTGTCATATCATTATTGCTTTATATATTGGTGGTACTTGTTAGTGTACTTTCCATTATTTCGTACTCATGACCTGTTATTACTGCAATTGTCATATATTAGATTCATGTTGTACGTACATTCTTGCGATTACCTGCATATGTTATTTGCTATTCACGTGTTGGCAACTCACCCCCGTTGTGCCACAGGTGTTACAGAGTGTTCCCCAGAGTAGTCGAGGCTTGCTATTCATCTATCATCTTTTGCTACGGATACCGCATCAGCTCACAGTGTGCAGTTTGCTTAGGTGGGTTTTGTGGTTATTCGTTGTATTGTATACTCGTTGTATCCCTGTACTCTCCATCTACTATTTTCATATTGACTTAGAGACTTGGTGAGGACGATGTTGTACATTATGTTGGATTTGTTGTCTTTTATACAGTTTCCTTTCTATCGTCTTCTATTTCTTCGCTACGGCGTCGTATATTTGTTGTGGTGGTTGTTTTCCGCCTTTGGGCGTGGATTTGCTCCCGTTTGGGATGCTTTACTTTATATTTATGTTGTACCCATTTTTGGGGCTAGCTTTTACAAAGGAGGTGCTGCCAAAATTTTAAAGAAAAAGTGGACTCTTTTAAAGAATTTGGGTTGTGATTTCAAATGTTTCAAAAAAAAACTTTTTATTATCTTTTCCGTATTTTTATGGTTTAGATTTCTAGGTTTTGGCTTTCTTTTACTGCGTTACGTCTGGAGGCGTTGCGTAGTATTAGGGCCGTCACGTGCCAATTTCGGGTCGTGATAGTGCTTAGCACTTACATAAATGGAAAGGCAATAAAACCAAAAGGTAGAACCCAACTTTGGAGCGTCTCACGTGTTTCACACATGAGCGCCCCCAAGAACCAAGTGCTCAGCACTTATATAAAAAGAGAGAAATAAATGGGCAGCACCCATAATTGAGTACCTCACGTGCGCCACGTGAGCGCCACAGAAATCTAGTGTTTAACACTATTCCAGTGCCCACATGAAATGCACGTGAGCATTATATGCCTCAGCACTTTAGCACTGTTGGGTAATTATGGAGACCCGGACCTAGCCCAACTTGACTAAGTTCTTCTAAAGTCAAGACCCCTCTGTGTTCATCATTCCCCCAAATTGATCTTAGTCCCCAACATGACTAATGGTCTATCAACTGATGACATCCAGAATGATGTTCATTCCACACCTCCTAAGTTAATCTTAGTCTCCAAAATGACTACTGATTCTTAGATGATCCACCATGATCTTCTCCCTCAAATACGTGATTTGGGTTTAAGGGTACATCTCTTCATACCTCTGATATATGTCGTTGTAATTCCTCAGCGTTTTCAGAGAGGTGGCGGGTCCCGACAACCAACTGCTTTCCGGTGCATTCCCCAAATTAACGTGCACAGTCCAGATCAAACCGCATCCCAAACTGGATGTATCCCATATCATCGTTGTTCATCCCGACATGTAAAAAATACACGTGCGCGCAAGATGATCTACCGACCGTAACGTTCTTAAACTAAACTCTACGGACTGAAACGTCCTTAAACGAAACCCTTACCTCAAAAAGGGTGATCTACGGACCGTAACGTCCTCAAACTACTATGGACCGTAACGTCCTTAAACTAAACTCTACGGACCGTAACGTCCTCAAACTACTACGGACCGTAACGTCCTTAAACTAAACTCTACAGACCGTAACGTCCTCAAACTACTACGGACCTAAACGTCCTTAAACTACAACGGACCGCAACGTTCTTAAACTACAACGAACCGAAATGTCTTTAAACTAACAACGGACCGTAACGTCCCTAACCTAAAACAATGGAGCCCAAATGCCTTTTTGTTAGATCTGAATGATCCTAAAACCCGTTAAGTAGATCTTAATCTCAAATTGGACTAACGTATCCTTAACAAAAAAATTTAAGTCGATATTAATCTCAAACGATAGTAATGATCCTTAAATAAACCCAAAACCAAATCTACGATATACGGATTTGGACTAATCCACGACCTACGGGCGACAACATAAATTAGTCTCCGTGTACAATCCACGGGCAACATAAAATAAAACAAACACACACGACACGAAGTGAACTTCCGGAGCAGGAAAAAGTTGTTATCGCGATGCGATAACGTAATTAGCTGCAGGGGCTTGCACCTGCAGCGAAGAGTGTCCCCACAATCAAAAACCCCTTGCAAAAGAGGGGGAATCTGACGAAGTCTGCTACAACGGCCGCATCCGTCCAAACCTCCGATACACGGTACCATAAATCAACTTGGTATCTTTGGAGAAGTGGACGGATAAATCCAAATAGCATCTGCTTCCCAAAATTCACGCGAGACGTCCTAACGTCCCGGTCGCGTCTTTCGGCGGTGAACAGTGTCATGCTTTCTATGTTGGGGCTGGGACACGTCTCTTTGTAGCTTCGTTCGGGTTGCTGTCTTCTTGATCATAGCGGTCATGGCGTTTTTTTGAACCCACTTCAAAGATTCGAAGGAATTGCTGACTTTTACGGTCGACTCAGTCGTCGTCATGGGGTAACCCTGCTCTCGGAACCTCACAAGATTCTACTTGGCCGGAGTCCTGGCCCTTTTGTTGGCTCGATACCTGAGCCACTTCTGTCTCAACCTTTCTGTTCTGAGCACTTGGCAGGCTACGGCTGTTTGGGGAAGCCGCCGTAGACCGGACGATGGAGAGCTTTGGAGATACGCCTGATTGCACACTTGTTTGAGTCGTTGCCTGAGCTCGTCCGCGATGTTTGATGATGCCCTTTGTACCGGCAGACTTGCCCCGTGATGGAGCACCAGGGAATCGTTCGGACACCATCTTAAGTTTGGGTTGTAGTGCCTTAGCGACCACAACGTTCGGCCTCTTGCCTCTTGAGACCGGCTTAGCCACCTTGTTTGCAGGGATTTCTGCCAGATGAGCGCTTCCGGCAGGGTAGATGATGACGGAACAAAATTAGCGGGGCGGTTCCTCCCATTGCCGACTGAGGCTTGTGGGGAGAATCACACGAGCATTGATCTTGATCACGTACGGGATCGGGGTCGCGTCAGAAGCTGAATTCATCTTAGAAGACATCGTTGTTGAAAGTTGATTGTTGCACGGAAAAATATTATTTTAGTACAAACATCGGTATATTTGTTAAATGAGTTTGCATGAACGCTTGACCCGAGATATGGGAGGAGAGAATGAGTCCCACCGGGCGTGCCAGAATCTGTAGGGTGTTTTTCGTCACCCCATTGAGATGGGAATACGCGACGCTTGTCAGGCGTATAAAGATTCCCCATGCCTAGGGTAGGCCGGAGTTTATTGATTATGGGGATCCGAATCTCTGGCAGTCGTGGACTAAGTTGCTGTTAATTACCCCTCGCTTTTGGAGCCAGGGAACCTCCGATTGACGGGTCAAACTGGTCATGCGAACTCAATGTGCAGTGTGCGTATGTGTGTCTTGAGGGGTTTTGGGTATATCGGGGGACTCGCAGAGTTTACGGGAGTGCATGGGAGAAGAGGGGGGAGGAGCGTCTTAAGGATGACTGTGTGGCGTGTGGGCGCTGGGCACCCGCGGGCCATGTGCGAGATGCGTGGGTGCTGGACGACAGCGCCTCACCCATCCGGCGCGTGGGCGCTGGGCGCCAACGCTTCACGCACCCGGCATGTGCGTGCTGGGTGCCTGCAGAAAAAAAGAGGGGAACTTAGCCCCGGAATTAGGAGTTAAACTCCTAAAAGGGTTTTATTTATGGATTTAAACTCCAAAAAGGGTTTTATTTGTAGAGTTAAACTCCAAAAGATTTTGAGAAATGGAGTTGAACTCCCAGAAATCTTTGGAGATGATCAAAGGGGCCCTTTTCTTTTTTCTTGAAACCTGGATCCTCTTCTAAGTCTCGGATCTTCCCCAAAGTGGGATTTTTGGAGATGTATCTCCTTCTTTCTCCTTTATGTTGACTGGATCTTGGAGAAAAAAGGGTGAGACTTAAAAATCTCCCATTTTAGAGATTTGATGGAAGATCTGAGCTCCCCCTTCGTGGGTTTGATGGTGAAAAACTATTTATTTTTGGAAAAGGAATAGTTGAACTCTTGATTTAATTCAGAAAAGAGAAGAAGATTTAAAACCTTGAGGAAGAAGGAGGCACAAACCCTAGAATTTGAGAGAATGAAAAGTTTTCCTTGATTTTTTCATCTTGTTTGCCTTTATAGGCTACACACTTTACACATAGCCCCTTGGGCTTTTCCATATGGCACTTGTGCCACCCTATGTCTTATGTGCTTATTTCTTTTTGCATATAAGTCATGAGGTTTACAAAACTTTGGCTTTTTCCCACTTTACATACATTTATTTCTAAAAAAGGAATTACATTAAACTAATTTATGGCTTCATTCTTTTTGTCATGAAGCCGGTCCCTCCCATACTCGGTCTTGACCTGGGCTTGGGCCCATTTGGCTTAGGGTTGACTTTGATTTTTACTTGGTCAACGGGAGTGTAATTTTTGACCCCAACAGTCATGTATGTAGAGAATAATGCATTTGATAATATTTCTGGCACATTGTTATAGGACAATTATAAGTCCAAGGATAAAATGAGTGCTCGTGTGTGCTTGGAGGAATTTGGAATCCGACAGGAATTGCATCCGATACTTCGTGATGATGGTGTCTATGAATTACCAGTTTCGAGCCACACAATGTTGAAATTGGTTATGAAAAGATTTGGTGAGGTGCTAAAGAGCACCAAAACCCAAGATGGTAACTCCTCTAACATATCAAAGAATGTGCAGGTTGAGCCACCAAAGCTCTTAAATCTTAAAACTCACGATTGCCATATCTTCTGCATCAACTGCTTCAAGTGGTTCTTCGACATAATTTGTCGTCCGATGTCACCATTGCTTTGATAGAGTATTGTAGCTTTTTCAATAAATTTTGTTCTTAAGTAATAGATGTAGTCAAATCCGAGAAGTTGCAGAAGAGTATTGTTGAAACCCTTTGCAAGTTGGAGATGATATTTCCACCATCTTTTTTCACCGTCATAGTTCATATTACAATGCATCTACCTACAGAGGCAATGATTGCTGGACCAATCTCATATAGATGGATGTATCTAGTAGAAAGGTAATTAATTTTGTAAGTCAATTTTTATATTTAATTCAATATAATATCTACATTTGTCTAAAATATTCGTCAACATTTTAGATACTCGGGATTCTTGAAACGACAAATGTGCAATCGAGCTCGACCTGAAGGGTCAATAACCGACAGTTATTCTGCCAACGAATGCCTCAAATTCACTTCTTGTTACTTACGTGTAGTTGAAACAAAATTAAATCGTCCTTCTCAAATTATCGTGGATCAGCTATCCACAAGAGAAGGATCGATCCTATCGGAGGGAATGGCTCAATCAAGCACATGCGTATATACTTAATAACCTTGAAATTATTACCGATCACAGAAGGTATATAAATTAAAACTTTTAATCATGTCAATATTTTGTGTGTGTATGTATGTCTAAATGGTTAATATTGTTATTCTTTTAGTCGACATATTCAAGAGCTTATGAATACGATTTCCGGAAAGGGTGCTACATGGAAGATTAATCAAGAACATAAGAAATACTTTCCACGGTGGTGCTGCAAATACATACGTATCTCTTGTATATATCACTTATCACGTGTATATATCACATATAGCTTATAAATATTACGTATAAATGCATTGTAGATTGAAGATGGCATAGCAAAAGGGATGCAATTTCCGAATGTAATCGTGTAGCTATCTAAAGGTTCTAGTGCAGAAGTGAATCGATACAGTTCATATTGCATTAATAACCTAAAATTTATTACAACTGAGAAATTGACTATTCAAAATAATGGTATTTATTGTCCGTTTGAACAAACGTGTTTCTGAAGTTCCTGTGATCAAAGACCACAGGTAGGACAAAAAGAATACTATGGTCAGTTGGAGGACATAATAAAGTTATTTTATGGGAGTAATGAACAATAACGATTTGTTATGTTCAAAGTTTGTTGGTGCGGTTGCATCCAGAAAAATGAGTACACAGCTTGTCAATCTCAATAAAAAAAATTATCGAGATAATAAGTTCATATTAGCTTCACAAGATGATCAATGCTTTTATGTCAAAGATCCTAATCGTGAAGATATTTTGATTGCATTGCGGGCACCTCCTAAATCCTTATTCGATAGTTCTATCGACGAGGGTGGCCTCGAGGAAGTAGATCCAATTGATATATGATAAATACTGCAGTTGTAATCATTTATATATGTTCTAAACTTTGTAGTTGTAAACACTTATAATCAGTTCAGATATGAAAAACTTTACAGTTGTAAGCACTTAAAATCTATTGATATGTTAGTTTAATGATTTATGCATATTATATATTGTAAGTCGAAGTCGCTCACCCCGCATGTCCGCGAGGAGGCGGAATTTTCAAAAAAAAACGAATTTTAGAACTTCGCAACAACGACTTGAAACAACAGGATCTTTATATAAACTTTAACAATCAAAAGAAGTTGGAGGTTCTAACTACTATGGAAGAAGTTTATACCTTCGTGAACCAAGTCCTTCGTATTTCGCTGTCCTCCTCCTCTTCTTAAGCTCCCGAGAGAGTGTGCGGATCTCGCTCGACCGTCGGTCTTCCCACGCTAAAGATGATCTACCCGAGAGTGTCAACTTTGAGCTCCTACCTCTAGTATGAGGTAACTAAGGAACCTAGTGTGCTAATCTAGGTGGTTTAGATGATGTAGAGAGTGATTAGAATTTGTTTAGTCTCTTGAACCCTACGATTCTCAACTCGTGAGACAAGTTAGGGTAAGAGGAAGAAGAAGAGAGGGCTTGGAAGAGAGAGAGTGTTTTTTGTTAGAATGAATGAAGAATGGCCTATGAGATTATTTATGAGCAAAGATGCTCTCCACAAAATATCTAGATATTTTCCTTTGCCTCCAATAGTAATCCATGACTCACTATATGAGTCATCAAGTAGCCATGGTTCATTAATTGTAGTTAACACCTCACCCTCCACCTCATTAACCATTTAAAATAAATGGTTAAACAAACAAATGAGGTGTCTTCTTCTAGAATCACTCTTGACCTAATTGCAAGAATACCCCTCATCCGTACATACATACCCGCATCAGTATTCCGAAAAACACGAATACCAAGAGACGAAAAACAATCCAATAATCTGATACTAGTATCTGGCTTAAACCAAAACCTACTAGTATAAACCACCCGATCATCATCCGTGTACTAGTACACGTATATGATCCAACCCTGCCGTAAAACCATACGGCCTCTATATCGTTTCGTTCGAAGCAGAGAAACCCTCTGTGTGGGACTGTAAAGACTCGACAGTATGCTGGCAGTGGGTTTAACCACAAGCACGTCAGCGGTACTAGCTTCACGTAACGGCTACCCAGGTATCTGTCGAAAAAGAAGGTCGCCGAGCGAACTCATCTGAACCCCTACCGAGCCTGTCCGTGACAATATCCGTGCAGTCCGGTCTGTTCGTCTGAGAGTGTCGCATGTAAGGTCTAAGGGTGGAAACGTCAGACCTCTAATAACCGAACAAGTCGTGTCAATATGGCTCAAGACCATCCGATAATCTACGGGTCCATCCACCAGTAATTCTCAACCAGCCATGGCCATGGACTTATGGTGATGACCAACCGATCACAGCGCGACATCGACTCCCTGTACCGGGAGTGACGAATCCCTAACAGCCGCTCACTGCCTCCATGTGGCTTGGGACTGTACCTAACTAAAACCTGTTTGCTCGAATCAGAAGAGCCGTGGTAGGGTAATAATCAAAGCACGGTGGGAGCTCACACGAGACAAATGACGACCTCAGGTCGACAAACTATCTGCACACATGTCACCAGAGAACTGCTATCTGGCGCTAGGTATAATACCATCTATTCAGTCCTCGAAGAGTCATGTCCTGTGAACTCACACCTAGTGAGCATCTGTATACAATCTTAGGTGCACATCACCAATGGCTGCGGGACCAATCCATCGCCCCTCGTCAGGGTCTAGATATATATACACCAGTCTACTCTGGAGTATCGATGCCCAATCTCGACACTCCTACGACCAGGGACATTTTAAAGATGTGCCTATTGACTACCCAGCTCCCACAAGTATGACCGCCATCACAATGCTGGTAGTCAGGCAAATATCCTACGGTCTTTATCAATATGTATACAAGATATGAAATACAAAGTAAAATATCTCACATGTTAAGATAAAGACAAACCAAATAGCGTACTATCATATTGAGCAAGATTGTCCTGTACATACATATCCCTAGCATCCTATACAATGAAGGCCTCGGGGGCATATATATCCAACAATCTCCCACTTGCACTGAGGCCTGTAATTGGTGCAACGAGTACCCACTGTCTGCACTAGATCCAGTTGTTGGCGTACCGCATGCCCAACATCTCAAATAGCCTCTCGAACTAGACTTGAGGGATGGCTTTGGTGAATGGATCTTTCGTGTTGTCTTTTGTGTCCACTCTTCGCACCTCGATATCCCGGCGATCCATGATCTCCCTGATCAAGTGATACCGCCTCAAGATATGCCTGGATTTCTGATGGGGCCTTGGTTCATTCGCTAATGATACAGCCCCATTGTTATCGCAATACAAAGGTATTGGATTGGCAATGGACGGAACCACCTGAAGTTCAAAGATGAACTTCCTCATCCAGACAGCCTCTTTTGCGGCTTCACTAGCAGCTATATACTCAGCCTCCATAGTTGAGTCTGCAATGGTATCCTGTTTGGAACTCTTCCAACATACCGCCCCTCCATTTAGGGTAAACACAAAACCCGAGATGGATTTAGAGTCATCCTTGTCACTTTGGAAGCTGGAGTCGGTAAAAGCCTCGACCTGGAGGTCCCCATTACCGTAAACCAAGAACATCTCCTTAGTCCTTCTCGGGTACTTGAAAATGTTTTTTACCGCTATCGAATGCTTCTCACCCGGGTTAGACTGATACCTGCTTACCACACTAAGTACGTAAGCTACATCTGGTCTGGTACATAACATCACATACATTACAGATCCTACCGCCGAAGCGTAAGGCATAATGCCCATGCGAGCCCTCTCTTCATCAGTATTTGGAGACATCTATTTGGAGAGGGTGATCCCGTGACAAGCGGGTAAATTACCGCGCTTGGAATCTTCCATACTAAATCTCTTTAGTATAGTGCCAATGTACCTGGACTGTGAAAGTCCCAACATTCTTTTAGACCTATCACGATAGATCTTAATCCCCAGAATGTAGGAGGCATCTCCCAAGTCTTTCATGGAGAACTTCTGTGACAAAAAGAGCTTTACTGATTGTAGCATAGGGATATCATTCCCTATCATGAGTATGTCGTCAACGTACAGTACGAGGAAGACTACTGCTCCTTCTACAATCTTCCTATCAATGCATGGCCCATTTACATTTTTGATAAAGTCAAATTCTTTGACTGTTTCATCAAAGCAGATGTTCCAACTCCGCGATACTTGTTTTAATTCATAAATGGATTTAAGAAACTTGCATACCTTTCGCTGCTCCCACTGTCTAAGAAAACTTCTGGCTGATCCATGTAAACACTTTCTTCTAAATATCCATTCAAAAAAGTTGTTTTTACGTCCATCTACCAGATTTCATAGTCATGGAAGGCAGCAATGGAAAGCAGGATCCGAATGGATTTAAGTATAGCCACTGAAAAAAAGGTTTCATCATAGTCCAATCATGGTCTTTGACGAAAACCTTTTACAATGAGTCTAGCTTTGTAGGTTTCCACTTGTCCATCTGCACCAATCTTCTTTTTGAAGATCCATTTGCATCCAACTGGTTTCACCCCAGAAGGAGCAACTTCCAAAGTCCATACTTTATTGGTGTACATGGATTCCATTTCGGATCTCATAGCATCCAGCCACTTCACCGAGTCTTTACTCGTGATAGCCTGCTGAAAATTAGTAGGCTTATTATCATCGATAATGCAATCCTCTCGATCCCCATCTACGAGAAACCCATAGTATCTCTCAGGAGGACGAGAAAGCCTACTAGATTTGCGGAGCGGCATGGGTTCGTCGGGCTCTATTGAAACCTGAGGTTCTACTAAGTCCTCGGTAGTAGTTTGGGGTTCTGGAATTTCTTCCAGTTCTACCGCGCTCCCACTAATTTCTTTTGCAAGAAATTCGCTCTCTAAAAAGACAATGTGGCGAGCGACAAACACCTTTTATTCTTCAGTGTGGTAGACAAGATATCCCTTTGAATTCTTGGGGTATCCCACAAACTTGCACAAAACCGATCGTGCTTCGAGCTTGTCCGGATTCTGCTTTTTAACAAAGGCTGGACACCCCCATATCTTGAGATACTTGAGATATGGTCTTTTTCCACTCTACATTTCATATGGAGTGGTAGGCACAGACTTAGTTGGAACTCTATTCAATAGGTATGCAGCTGATTCCAGCGCAAAACCCCAGAAGGAAAGTGGCAACTCAGCACTACTCATCATTAAACACACCATATCAAGTAGTGTGCGATTCCTCCATTCCGACACACCATTATGCTGAGGTGTATATGGAGGAGTAAGCTGAGAGAGAATTCCATTCTCTTTTAAGCATTCTAGGAAACTAGTACTTAAGTATTCTCCACCTCGATCAGATTGAAGTGTCTTGATGCTTTTACCATTCTGTTTCTCCACTTCAATTTTATACTCCTTAAATATCTCAAAGGCCTCGGATTTATGCTTCATTAAGAACACATGTCAATACCTTGAGAAATCATCAGTAAAAGTGATGAAGTAGGAGTGACCGCTTCGTGTATGTGTAGACATCGGACCACATACATCGCTGTGTACAAGTCCCAAGAGCTCTGTGGCTCTTTCTCCGTGTCCTGTGAACGGAGATTTGGTTATCTTCCCTTTGATACATGATTGACAAGTTGCATATGATGTATATTCAAACGGATTTAAATATCCATCTTTATAAAACTTAGTCAACCTTGTTTCATTTATATGACCAAGTCTACAATGCCATAAGAAGGATTGGTTTAAATCTGGAGCCTTTCTTTTGAGTGTGTTTTGGATATTGAAAACTTGATGTTGATTAAGTATGTATATGCTGTTTTCCAGTGTTCCAGACCCAATAAGTTCTTGATTTAGGAAAATGTTCATGACATTTCTTTCAAGTGCAAAATTATATCTTTTATTAGATAATAAAGACACTGATATAATATTACATAGCATACTGGGAATACAAAAACAGCTGTACAACACCAAATGTGTCCACTAGTCAACCCTAGGTGATAATCCCCCACTGTAACAACATCAACGCTTGTTCCATTGCCAAACCGGAGGGTTATATCACCTGCCTTCAATACTCTACGGTTTCTCAGAGACTGCAAAGAATTACAGATGTGAAAACCAGAACCGGTATCTAGTACCCATGATGTAGAGTTTACTGAAAAACGGTTTTCGATTACAAACACGCCTAAAGCAGAAGTAGCGGCTTGCTTCGTGTCCTTGGCTTTAAAAGCCTTGCAATCCTTCTTCCAGTTCCCCTTCTTGTGACAATAATAGCACTAATACTTGTCCGCTTTTACTCCATCCGCCTTGTTCGTTCCCTGCACCTTTTTGACCCCACCTTTCGGTTTGGTGGCGTTCATCTTCTTCTTCCCCTTAGCTTTCTCTTTGGATTTAGAAGAGAATGATTGGCCAACATACAGAACGGGTGTCTTCTCCTTTTTCAAGGAGCTCTCCTCTACCCTCAACATGTTGAGGAGCTTTGGAAGATCAGCTTCCATATCGTGCATGTTGAAGTTCAGCATGAACTGAGAGAAGGTGTGGGGAAGGGACTGTAAAATCAAGTCAATGTATAACTCATTTTCTAGCACGCATCTCAGGCTTGAGATTTCCTCAATGAGGCTGGTCATTTTTAGGACGTGCTCTCCTACAGGTGATCCTGGAGCTAACCTCATCTGGAATAGTTTCCTTGAGGTCTCGTCCTAGCGATACGAGAGTGCTCTCCATACAATTCCTTGCAATGGAGAAAAATGGATTTGACATCCATATTCTCATGATGTCTCTGGAGTTCATAGACACCAGCACGATGCACTTAACTTTCTCGCAGTCCAGATCCCAAGTTTTGCGAACCTCTTTGTCTGCAACTGGGGAATCTGGTCCTAGGACAGGGAGAGCAGTAGCGGTGGTGACGTATGCAATTTTGTCATAAGTCAGTGCAATATTGACGTTTCTCAGCCAATCCTTATAGTTTGGCACAGTCAGTATATTTTTTAAAAGTAATAGTTTTAGTCCCGTCATGGTAGCTGCCAGAGAGAGAGAAAAGAAACACTCAGCATATACTCTTGCAAGTTTAGATTGGTTATTAGTTTATCTAAACAGGATAGCTCCCACTATTTCCTCGAATTCTTCTTCAAACCCTAAAAGAAGAATTAGTCAGGATTAATCGCACGTTACAATACTTGCTTAACCTTTCAGCCAGGCTAGTGTCGGTACTTCGAGGGAGGTTTTCCAACGCTTTCGCGAAGTTCCTTAATTAAATAACCTCTTTTTCCTGGAGGCGTAGCCCCACTAACACCATTCTAGACACCTACTTGGTTTATAGCATTGATTGTTAAGTGAGAAATTCTCCCGAGAGTAATCCTACTCATCAGTGGGATCGGGATACAACTATCATTGTGTGATGACCTAGATGGAAGCCACTCTAGTCACCACACTCCAGAAGGTATGCTAAATCTGCAAGTTTCCTTTATGTTTGAAACTCCCGATGTGATTTTTGCCCTGAGCTCTTATGACCTTGACGAAGGCCAACAAATCATAAGATGCAAGTCAAGTTCTACCCGTCGTTGTCCTGATTAATTTAGGCCCATTTGTACTCGCCCTTGACGAAGGCCAACAAGGCTGTACGACTGTCCTAAACTAATGCATTTACCTATGCAACAAATAAGCAACACATTGCTACCATTCACTACGCCTTGACGAAGGCCAACAAACATAGCATGAATACAATGTGTTGTTTATTTGAAACGACGGAGGGCTGCGGCTAGTTTCTAGCGAAACCGTTAACGTAATGAACTTGATATAATCGAAGGAACCATGATAGCTTTTTTTAAAAGGAGTGGTTTAGGCTCCGCATTTAAAATTTTCTTTTTGAAGAAAACCGAGTGGTTTTGAAATTGTTCCAACGATTTATCTTAGGTTTGTTTTATTTGCATTAATGAATTAATGATGTCCCATCAATTAATCATACCATTGCAGAAAGAAACGAAAATTGACTTATAACTCAAACGCAGTGCAAGGCTTTACCAGTGAGCCACAACTTGTTTCTTGCTGTTATTTAATAAAATTGACTTATAACTCAAACTCAGGCTGTAAACTCATTTCTATACATTAAAATGGAAAATTCAGAGTACAGTAAATTCTGAGTCGTTACACTTTTCTCCTATGATATTGGGAGACACCCGAGGCAAAGGTAATTAAAAATATATTTATTTGATTAGAATTCCAAATTTAGATTAATTTACATTTAGATATGTTATCTTCTGAATATGCAGAAAAAATCTGAAGGAACTAGTGCACTCTAATAAGCAATTTTAAAAGATGGTATCTTAGGCTTTAAAAAAAATCTAGAGAGCAATTAGTCCCACCACTAGGATCTAAGCTAAAGATTATAACTTGTAATGAGAAAAGAGAGCAAACTAGCTATTAGATTGAGACTACAACCTTTGTAGCATTTTCAAATGCTCTCAAATTGTGTTGGACTTCATTGAAGACTCCTTGAAGCTCCATGGAATTAGCTTGCATGCACATCTCCTCCATCAAATATGATCCACCTTGAAGTCTCAAGAACTTTGGCTCTAATCTCAAATTGAGATAACCTAAGTAATTAGGATGCTAAACTAACTAGTT
Source organism: Agapanthus africanus (assembly GCA_030015575.1). Classification (NCBI taxonomy): domain Eukaryota; kingdom Viridiplantae; phylum Streptophyta; class Magnoliopsida; order Asparagales; family Amaryllidaceae; genus Agapanthus; species Agapanthus africanus. Next base: position 744,886,977 of record CM057339.1, on the reverse strand, counting down.
AGGAGTTATAGTTCAAGCTCACTACTAATTTTCTCTCTTTTTATTTTCTTTTTTCCTTTTTCTTTTCCAAAGTGTAAAGAGAGGAGGAAGAAGAAGATAGGAGCTCTCATGAAAAAAAGAGTGAGAATGAAAATAAATCCTTAACCATTCTTAAAGAAATGGTTACTAATATATTTCCTCCAAAATAATCCAAGCCCTTGGATTAAATCAACCATCCAAGTGTCCACAACCCTCTCTTGATTACATATGTCACCATGCTACAATATGGTCATGATATGTTATGTCCAAGGAATAACATAAGCTTAAGAAAATAAAAGGAAAAAGAATAAACAAAAACAATATATATATATATATATTTATTTATTTATTTATTTATTTATATGTAATAAAATATACTAAATATATATACTTGTAATTGTTATCCAAGGTATTTCAAATACATAAAAAAAAGAGATTAATTAATAGTGACATAATACTAGTAAATACATACAACAAAAAATATGTATTAATATATTAAATCGGCACCCGATTTAATATCCGTCTTTCTAAAAAGATCGGCTAGTATTACAGCCGTCCGATTACCGTCAGTGTATAAAATACACTAGTTTTAATCGAACCCAAGTATATACCAATATACTGCAATTACAACATTTCGCCATAGCCGGAAACCCTCATTGTGGAACTCTAAAGACTCGACATTACGCTGACAGTGGGTTTAACCACAAGCACGTCAGCGGCAGTAGCTGTACGTAACGGCTACCCAGGTATTGCTGAAAAGGAGATCGACAAACAAGCTCATCTGAAACTCTACTGAACCTATCAGCGACATGTACTATACAGTCCGGTCAGTTCATCTGAGAGTATCGAATATCAGGTCTTGAGGTGGGTAACGTCAGATCACTAATAACCTGATAAGTCGTGCCAGTGTCAAACCCTATCACCAATCGAGAAACTATTGATCACAATCAGTAAATCCCATCCGCCCAGGCCTAGGTCATATGGTGATGTCCAACCGTACATTGCGCGACATCAACTTCCAATATCAGAAGAGACGAATCCCCTCAATCGCTCACTGCCTCTAAGTACTTCAAGACTGCACCCAAAAGCTATCTGTTTGCACGACTCTTTAAAACCGTGGTAGGGTAGCAATCAAAGTATAGTGGGAACACACTCGAGAAAAATGACAATTTCGGGTCGATGGACTACGCTGTACTAATATCACCTAAGAACTGCTATCTGACAATAGGTATAATACCATCCAGAATGTTCTCGGCGAGTCTGTCCAGTGTAACTCATAACCCAATGAGCACACGTATATAATCTTTGGTGACTGACTAACATCAATGGCTGTGAGACCGGCCATCGCCTCTCGTCGGGGTCAAGAAACGTATACACTAGTCTACTCTGGAATATCGATGCCCGGTCTTGATATTCCCATGACTAGGGACATTTAAAGATGTGCTTATAGACTACCCAATTCTCACAAGTATGATTGCTATCATAACCATGGCAACCAAGCATGATTCACATGAGCTCTATCAATATGTAATAGTGATATGCTATACCACACAAGATATGTACATATTGATAAAGTCAAACCAGATAGTATACTATCATCCCGAGTAAGACTGTTCTAACCATATAGTTTCTCCCTTAATCATCATAATCGCCTGCTTGCGATTACAATAATTGCCTTGAGGGCACGATATCCAACAAAATCAGCAAGGAATAGCCATAACCGAGGGAAAGCCACAGATGACTATTTTAGTGGATCGGGTCCTACTGATCAATATAGATCTACTTTGGTGAGTTTATCTTTAATTACATATGTTCCCTTACGGAAAATAAATAAATAAATAAATAAAGCAAAGGGAAAAAGTCCCCGAGTGGAGCATCACGTGCCTATACGTGATAGGCGCTACGCTGACAAAACTAAGCTAAAACTGCGCATCACGTGCAGACATGTGACCTTTGTACACAAAGTATATAGGCGCCTGAATAAAGCAAACAATTGGACAAATGAAAAAAAACACTCACGTGATAGCATGTGACACCTTTTGGTGGGCTTAATTTGGTGGGGTCACGTGCTACACATGATAGACTCCTATGCCTTCTGAACCGATAGAAGTAAATTCTAATTAAAGGGGACCAAAAGCCTTATTTGGAAAATATTTCCTTGGATCTTTCTAAACAAGAAAGATTACACTCTGTAAAACAGAGTACCGTTGGATTAAAGATCCAATGGTGATTAAAAATCACCAATCTACAGAAAAATTATGTGCAAGGAAATATCTTCCTAAACTTGCTAAGAACAACAAAAGAAATATCTTCTGTAAAACAGAAGTCCTTGGATTAAAAATCCAACGGTGAATAAAATTCACCGAGTGATCTAAAAGATCATGTTGGTTGATTAGAAAATCAATCAAAACCTCTCAATGAGAGATTTTCTAAAAGAAATTGATTCTTTTCTTTCCCTTATAAATAAGAGCAAAGGCACAGAGAAAAAAGGAGAGAAGTTTTCAAGTTCTCAGAAGACAGAAAGAGAGCGAGAGAGAGAGAGAGAGAGAGCCCCTCACAAACTTCAAGTTAAAAAAAAAAAAGAAAACAAAAAGAAAAATCCGAGGTAAGAGAAGGAACAAAACTCAGAGAATATCTCATTTCTTTTTCACCACCATAAGAGTTTAACTCTTCTAAAAAGAACTTAGTTCTTTCTCTGGTTGAGATCTGCAGAAGCCGATCTCCCCACAAGTTGAGAATTTAATTCTCATCGGAGAGATTTTGCCATGCAGATCCAAAACCTAGGGGAGATCTAAGTTCAGAGAATTTAATTCTCCCATAAAAATATATAGGAATTTAATTCCTCTGATAAAACAAGGGTTTAACCCTTCATATGAGAACTTAGTTCTCCCTTATGGTAAAAGATCTGCAGAAGCAGAACTCCTCACACGTTGAGAATTTAATTCTCATCGGGGAGATTCTGTCATACAGATCCCAAACCTAAAAGAAAAACTAAGTCCTAAGAATTCAATTCTTACAAAACAATGGGCTTGAAAGTCTCGAAACTCAGGATCTCCAAGCACATAAAAGGATTGGTACCCAACATGATAACAGCCGATCACGTGCTCCCACGTGAGCGTCTTTGATGAACAAAAGAGATTGGCTCACGTGATCACACGTGACCCCATAGTAGTGCTTGTCACTTACAAAGAAAAAAGGGAATAAATCAAAGGCAGTTTCCACTTTTGGGGTGCCTCACGTAATCTCACGTGACCCAATAGCGCTTAGCGCTCAAAAAAGAACAAAAGAATAAACCCGCAGAAGCAGCGCCTCAAATTCTTGAAGTTTAATACTACTTCAAGCGCCTCACGTGACCCCACGTGAGCCCCTCTGAATTTTAATGTTTAACACTATTTTGAACACCACGCATGGGAGCACGTGAGCGCTGAATATATACTGGTGTTGAACACTATGAAAGGCTAATATTAGCCAGACTCAGACCAAATTTCCTAAGGACCATCAATTGAGCCCCTCATGCTCAGGGTCTCCAAAACCGATCTCAGCCCCGAAGACAGCTAATGAGCTCCCAACAAATGGCATCTAAAAATATGTTCATCCTATCCCCTTAGTCGGGACATTGGTTCAAGGGTACATCTATTCATACCTCTGATACATGTCGTTGTAATCCTTCAACGTCTTCAGAGAGATGGAGGGTCCCAATAACCAATAACTTTTGGTTCATCCCCAAACTGATTAAACCAGAAACCCCACAGACTATGATGTCTTTAAACTGGACTATGAGGTCCTTAAACTCATGGACTATGATGTCCTTAAACATTATGGACCATGAAGTCCTTAAACTCATGGACTATGATGTCCTTAAACTTTACAGACTATGAGGTCTTTAAACTAGACTATTATGTCTTTAAACTGGACTATGAGGTCCTTACACTCATGGACTATGATGTCCTTAAACCCAATGGACCGCAACGTCCCTAAACTAAGACGATAGAGCCCAAATACTCTTTCGTTTGATCCAAATGATCCCAAAACCCCGTTGAGTGGATCTTAGTCTAAAATTAGACTAACGTATCCTTAACAAACGTTTAAGTTGATCTTAATCTCAATGAGATTAACGATCCTTAAACCAAACCAAACCCAAATCTAAGAAAATACGGATTTGGACTAATCCACACCCTACGGGCGACAACATAAATTAGTCTCCGTATACAATCCACGGGCAACCAAAAAATAAAATAAACACACACGACACGAAGTGACCTTCTGGAGCAGGAGAAAGTGGTTACCGCGATGCGGTAACGTAATTAACTGCAGGAGCTTGCGCCTGCAGGGAAGAGCGTCCCCACAATCAAAACCCCCTCACAATGAGGGGGAATCTGACGAAGTCTGCTACAACGGCCGCATCTATCCAAACCTCTGATGCACGGTGCCATAAATCAACTTGGCATCTTCGGAGAGGTGGAAGGATAAAACCAAATAGCATCTGCCCCCAAATTCAGGCAAGACGTTTGTCTTCCCGGTTTTCGGCGGCGAACAGATTCTGGCACGCCTGATGGGACCTTTTCCTCTTTCCACTCCACACTTCGTGTGTCGTGTTTCGCGAATGAATCGCAGTTTGCTATGGTTGCCCCTGGATTTGAGGTACTAAGATTTGGTGTCTTGCTCCGTGCAGAGAAAAGAAGAGCAATGGTCTCCAACTGCAACAACAATTCTCGCTTCGCCCCGTTTGGAGGAGTGACCTATGGGCCCCAAGCGGCCTCCATCTTCGTGATGCCAGTGGAACAGATGACGCAGGCCACCACTGGGTTGTTCTTCGGGACCATACTCCCACCAATGAGCTTCAACGCCTCAGTGCTGTCATAAGAAGCTTCGAAGAAGTCGGTCTTTGATCGACTTGCAACTACCGCGGCCCCTCTCAACGGGTCGTCCAACTTCAACGCCTCAGTCTTTAACAGACTAGGCCAAAGCTCAGGTGGGCCCATGAAGAAGCCTGCAATACCCGAAGGGGTTATCCCGAAGCGGATAGCCATTCCGGCTCCAATAAACGAAATCATCAGAGAGACTTCTCCTGCTAAGGGGTCGGTCTTCGAAAGGCTTTCCGTTCCGACTCCCGCATCAGGTAAAGTGACCAAAGTTGCTTCCCCTGCCAAAGGGTCAGTCTTCAACAGGTTGGACGTCTCTTCTCAGCGGACGTCAGTCTTCGATAGGCTGGCACCGGCAGCAACCCTTCACCAGAACAGGGGGCATGATGAAGCAACCCCGACAACGGAGGTGATCCCATCTGCAAGACACGCTCGACGTCGCCACTGGCGCCGAGTGAGGAAAGCTGGGGGCAGTTCCCCTTCTGTACTGACTCCACCAACTCTAATGGTGGAAATTGACGCTGCTGTTCCAACTGGGAATAGCTTTGAGCCGCTCAGGAGGGTGCGCAAGAACTCTCCAACTGCCGTGTTGAAAAAGTCTCCTCCACATGTGGAGAACGTTACAAAGACGAAGTTAGAACAGCCTCCTCAGCGGCTGTCCTCCAAAATCCATAGGGTCTGGCGAAGAGTCCAAGACTCTGTGATTGACAAAGATTATTCTCGCCGGCTAAAGAAGACGAAGGCTCGGCAAGAGGATGACCATTCTTCTGCCATACCACGGAAGGTGTCTTCTGCATGAGTGCCTATCGCAACAGCCCCCACAACTTCGACCTCCTATAAAAAGAGAAGGCCAGAGAATCAACCACCACCACAGAGAAATTCTGAGCGTGAGGAATCCAAACGCCCCAAGTCTGGGGGCATGGTTGTTCACACCATCTACATGGCTTCCAGAAAAGAGGATAGCCGTATCTCCACGGGTCATCGACCACTTACACGGTCTGTGACAAAGGCTCATAAGCAACAACAAAAAAAGCTCCAGGAAATGCTGACAAAGATGGCAACGCTCACTGGGCCAAAAGAAAGCCCGGAGACATCGTCGGAGCAGCGTCAGGAGCAGGAAACTGACGCCGAATTCCTCCGAAGAATTCTTGAGAAGAAAGACAAGGAGGCCTCGGAACAAGCGGCCAATATAAAACAAATGGCGCTCATGTTCTAAGATATGGTGGGCATGATGATCCAGCAAAACCCTCCGGCCGAAGGTCCCTCAATAATCATTGAAGATGACAGAGGGGAGACATCTAACCCTCTTCCGGCTCTATCGGCAACCAAGGAAGAGACCATCTCCAAAGCCTCCCTTGATGACTATATAGCTCAACAAATACGAGCTCATCAAGCAAATGAAGCAACCAGATAAGTCATCAGAACTGGACGACCCTATCCGGGTTGGTACGATCAAATAAACTACCCACCAGGATATATGATCCCCAAATTCCATGTGTATAAGGGGACGGGTAATCCCCATCAGCATGTCGCTCAGTTCAGGGCTCTATGCGGAAATACCGGGGGTGATGACAAACTGTTGCTTCGCCAGTTTGTTGGGATCTTGTCGGAGACAGCATTCGAATGGTACTCCGAGCTCCCTAATGACTCTATCAAGACATTTACAGAAATTGAGCTATTGTTTACACAAAGGTTCGCAAGCGCCAGCGAACGTACCCCGATCACGGCATTGATCAACGCCAGAGTGAAGCCGGGAGAAACCTGGGTTCAATACGCCATCCGGTGGCGGAATCTCTGGTCAAAGTTTAAACAGCGCATAGAGGAAGCTCCTGTCATGGGCATGTTTGTGGGAACACTCGATCCTCAGGCGACCATATCTCAATTTATGATGTTCTTCAAGCCGACCACCTTCTAGGCCTTGATTGACAAGATGGCCCAGATGGATCAGATGGGCCATAGGCCGTCCTCTTCAAAAGCGGATTTCCGAAATGAAAAGGGGAAAGGAAAAGCAACCTTCGTCGCCAACGCTCAACAACAGCCGAGTGACCCCTAACCGATTGCTCGTCAAGGCAAAAAATCGCGATTCTTCGACGAAAAGTTGTAGCGTCCTTACTCGTTTCCCCGGGATAAAACGAGGAGACTGTTCGAACTAGCGGTGCGCAATAGGCTCATCATCCTGCCAGATCTGAAACGCCCACTGCAGCCCGGTGACATCAACAGTCCCAACTATTGCCTCTACCACCGAATATTGGGCCATCCAATCGAAGACTTCTTTGTCTTCAAAAACTGGATTGAGGACCAGTACCAGCAAGGCAAATTCGCGCTGTCTAAAAACTGGAAGGTAAATCCGCCACAACCGCACGCTCCTAAAAAGGCGGATATGCCGGAGGCATCATGCTCATTTATTGAGGAAACTCCATGGGAAGTTGTTCTCTTGGCTAAGACTAAAAGAATGCTGAAAGATCTCCAAGCATGCCCACCAATCAGGTGGAAAAGCCCGCTAGAGCCTGAGATCATTGAAGGGGTGCTGAAACCGTGCCCAACCCCGAGAATTGGTAACAAGGGGCAAAGCACCCAGGCCCAGCCGTCAAAATCTTCGAAGAAAAAGAAGAAGACCAAAATACTCGCGTAGCCTGAAGACAAGCGCACGGAGCTGCAGAAGCATATTGACGCACTGGAAGAATATAACCAGAAGGCATGGACCCCAATCACATTGGACGAATTCTTCAAACATGTTCTTGAGAATGAAGACGATGACGCTGATGAAGGAGACGATTCTTCAGAAGAGCCCGAGGATTATGTGGCGAGTTTCCACATGATCTATCACTCGTCAATAAAGAGAAAAGAAGCTCCTAATGCAGAAGAACTGGGGGCAGAATCGGTGCCGTCAAACGAGATGATCGATATGCTACTGAACAAAGCCCGTCAGAAGAGCAAAGCTGATCAAGACCGCGAAATGGCCATATTCGAAAAAGCCAAACGTCGGCGATGGGATAAAAGGGTTGAAACACTCCGACCAGATCGAAGCACGCCTGCGGCAGACAAAAGCAGGCTTAAAACGAGGAAACGATTCGTTAAAGCTCTTTCAATGGGAATGAAGCTGCCATCTCCCAAAGGAAATACTCCTAGCGGTATACGCCTTGACGAGGCGGATGTACATCTTAACTAGTGCTTATACCATCAGAGGATTGCACACCCTACCGAAGAGTGCATAGCCTTTAAAAACTGGTGGCAGGGATATGTTGCCCACCGACAACACTTCAAGTGGTTGAAGCGTAAGGCTCGTCGGGAACAGAGAAACATGACAGATGAGCGTAAAAGAGGCGCCGGCAACTGTCACATGGTTAATTCTGTAGGATCGCAAGTTCTCACCTTCGGAAGCGATTCTGATGAAGAAATAGCCCTCGGCCCTCTCTTCAAGGAATCCACCTCAGGAAAAGAGGAGGAGATAAAGAACTGTGAGAATATTCAGCTGCGCAACCGTACGTTGCCTGAAAAGAATCTCGGACCTGCAAACAAGGGATCGAATAGAAAAGATAAGGGGAAGGAAAAAGTCCCTGAGGATATCGCCCTCGATGATCAAGTCGTCGAAGAACTGTCAGCCAAGGACCCGTCCAAGAAAAATAAGGTGGATTACAACGTCCTGGCACACCTGAGGAAGATACCCTCGCAACTAAGCATTCTCGATGCCCTTCTGCTATCTAAAGAGGTGAGAGATTCTCTGATCAAGGCACTATAAGTGCCTGAGCAGTTCCAAGCTTTCCTTGCCGAAGAAAAGATAAAGGACGAGCTGGAAGAAGTGCATACTGCTGACATCACTTTCGGCGACGAAGATCTCCTTCTAGGAATGTGCAAGCATAACCGCCCCTTGTATGTCACTGGGTACTGCCATGACATCAAGATAGGGAAGATCTTAGTTGACAACAGGTCCACTGTCAACCTCCTAAATGTGAGGGTGCTAAAAGAAATCTGCATGAGCGTTCAGCATCTCGCTCGGGATAAAATCACCATCTCCGGATTCGACTCCCAGTCATCACGGACACTCGGGTTCGTGATACTGACGTTACGCTTTAGGCTGCTCATCACTGACATCAAATTTCATGTCATTGACGCCAAGACATGTTACAACGCTTTACTCGGAAGACCTTGGTTACACGAGTACAACATCATCCCTTCTACACAACATCAGTGTATGAAGTATTTCAAAGATGGTCTCGAGTATACCGTGACAGGGGAACTAAACCCATTCTCCGTAAATGAAGTCCGAAAGTATGAAGACGCTAAGTATTTCCTGCCAGACTTTGAAGACACGGAAAGATTCCATAAACCAGAGAATAAGCAAAAAGCTATCACCACTATCCCGGTCTTCGGGAGCGATACCGAGGAGGAAGAAGAGATAGTCTATTCGGGGTCGCCCCAATGCAACAAGCCGGGACCATCTACCCCTATTCTGGTTTTTAGCACTGACTCTGAAGAAGAAGTCAATGCAGTGTTCTCGGTCCGTCCATCAATGCAGGCCCTCACTGGAGATAAACGGAGTTTGCAAATCGCCATGGTTCCGCAAAAGAATTACAAAAAGATCGACGCACTTGATACCTATAGTGTGCAAGAACTGCAGACGTTTTACGTCCCTCCCAGGCGAAAAGATGAAAAGGCGATCCTCTTTTATCGATCCGCGGAAACCAAAGTGGAGAAAGAAATCTGGCATGGTGCCGATTCTATGCTCGACAGACTCCAACCCATTCGTCTGCCCAGGTACTACACTGAGGGATTGAAAAGGTTATTAAGATTCCAAGGCGTACCTTTCAAACAGACTCCTTGACAAACTCAGTTCTACAACAGGATTTGGAACGTCCCCGGAACTCAGCGAAAATTGTCCAACGGGAAAATGGAAACGATTGGGCTTGGATATGTCCAGTCCAAGAAAAGGGAGCAATTCCATGGCTGCCACGTCACAAAGGACCTTGATGAAGAAGAAGAGGCTCTTTTGAAAGACACTGACGTTAAAATGCCAAATCCGTCGTTTGAAGAACAGATGGAAAAGCTAATAAGGGAAGCAAGTCAAAAAGTTCGAAACGACTACAGCCGTGAAGTGGCCATTTACGAGAAAGTCAAGGCGCAACGCCTCCTTCGGCAGGCTACAGAGGATGACAATGCCCTTCACCGTCAGCCCGCCATGCATTCCCAGGATAAGAAAAAGGCCCGACGCAGAGGCAAAAACAAGTCAAAGAACAGAAAAAATGTTCGACAGCGGCAGAACGGACCCAAAAGGCCACGCGATCAAGAAAAGGTCGACCGAAATCCGTCTCTAGCGAAAAAGATGAGTCAAGCATATTCTTTCCCTCGAGACAAGACAAGGAGAATCTTTGACCTCGTCCCGAAACATCAAATGATTACGCTCCCAGAGTCCAAGCACCCCGAACAAGCAAACGAAGTCGGTCAGCCGGATTATTGCTCCTATCACCGAGCAATAGGTCATCCTCTTGAAGACTGCTTTACTTTCAAGAACTGGGTCGAAGACCAATATTAGCTGGGCAGGTTCGCTCTATCCAACAGTTGGAGGGTATCCCCACCGCAAAAGCATATGCCAAAAGCAACGTATATAGCAGGAGTAGAACCAGATCAACACCAGTCTTGGAAACGATCTCGTACCTGTCACGTGGTAACGTTGTCGAAAGAAGGAGTCCGCGAGAATATGGATGACCTCTCCTGGTGCTTCGAAAATGAGGGTGAAGATGAGTTGATCTCGGAATTTCCACCGGCGCCAAAAGAGCTGGAAGATGGGATACACACTACTGCGGATAACCTGGGAAAGATCGACTTGGGGATGGCAAACGACCCGCGGCCAACGTTCATCGGTGAGCTGTTGTCTAAAGAAAAGGTGGCTACGCTAAAAAACATGCTCATGCAGTATAAAGACTGCTTTGCATGGAACTATTCTGAGATGCCGGGGGTAGATCCAGAAATAGCTGTGCATAAATTGGCGATATCTCCGGACGTCAAGCCAGTCAAACAAGCACCAAGAAGAATGCGGCTCGAACTTGAAATGGGCATCAACGCCGAAGTCAAGAAGTTAATCGACTCCGGCTTCATCCAAGACGTTCAGTACCCTGACTGGATCGCCAACATTATCCCAGTGATGAAGAAAAATGGGACAGTGCGCATCTGTGTGGACTTTCGGGATCTCAACAGAGCTTGCCCAAAAGATGATTTCCCCGTACTAGTTACCGAGCTGATGATAGACAACACATCCACTCACGAAGTCTTCTCCTTCATGGACGGATCATCGGGGTACAATCAAATAAAGATGCACCCCGAAGACCAAAAGCATACCGCTTTCCGGACCCCTCTGGGCATATTCTGCTATAAAGTAATGCCTTTCGGTCTGAAGAACGCCGGTGCTACTTATCAGAGGGCCATGACGAATATTTTCGATGACCTCATACATGAAATCGTCGAATGCTATATCGATGACATCGTGGTGAAAAGCAAATCGTACGAGGAACATTGGGAGCATCTGAAGATCGTGTTTCAACGCCTTCGGAAATACAACCTGAAGATGAACCCTCTCAAATGCGCGTTCGGAATTTCCTTGGGCAAATTCCTAGGATTCATCGCACGACACCGGGGCATCGAAATAGACCCGTCGAAGATCAAGGCGATCATGGAAATGCCTCCGCCAAGAACTCTCAAGCAATTGCGATCACTCTAAGGAAAGCTCGCATATATTCGATGGTTCATAGCTAACCTCTCCGGCAAATGCCACCCCTACAGTCATCTGATGAAGAAAGGGACCCCGTTCGTCTGGGATCGCAAATGCCAAAGCGCACTGGACGAAATCAAGCAATACCTGCAGAATCCGCCGGTACTGACCGCTCCGGTCAAAGGAAAGCCCCTCATCCTGTACACAACCGCCCTTGAAGGTTCTTTAGGCACGTTATGGGCACAGGAGAACGACTAAGGGAAAGAGAGAGCCCTCTACTATTTGAGTCGAGTTCTCCTGGGGCAGAAAACAACTATTCCCCCATCGTAAAACACTGCCTGGCGTTAATCTTCACGATAACGAAGCTTAGACACTATGCTTTGGCGCATGAGGTCCATCTCATATCAAAGGTGGATCCCCTCAAATACCTTATGTCAAGAGCCATACTAACATGACGGCTCGTTAAATGGGCCCTTCTCTTGATGGAGTTCTCGATAGTTTACCGACCTCTCAAGGCGGTGAAAGGCCAGGCCATCGCCGACTTCCTCGCTGAGCATCCGATACCTGCTGATTCACCCATAAATTATGAATTACCAGACGAGCACGCGTTTAACACGATCGACGGGGAAATAAGAGAGAGTGACACCCGATGGAAACTCTACTTCGATGGGGCATCTTCCATGAAGAAGCGAAAGCACAGCTCCCCCATATTCAAATCCGGGATAGGCCTCATCTTCGTAACTCCACAAGGAGGGATAATGCGCTTTGCCTTTTCCTTGACAGAGCCGAGGACAAACAATGAAGCAGAATATGAAGCTTTGATAGTAGGTCTTGAGATCGCTGTCAACATGGGAATCGAAAACCTCCTTATATACGGAGACTCCCAGCTGGTCGTTAGTCAAGTAAACAGTGACTATCAAACGTGCAAACCAGAGTTGGTAAAGTACGGCGAGAGAGTGCAACAATTGCTGACTCAAATCCCTTCCTACGCCCTGGAAGCATACCGCGAGCGAAAAATAGCAAGGCGGATGCGTTAGCCAAGCTCGCTAAAGAACTGACTAATGAAAACCTCGATGACGTAAGGATCATTGTGCAAAGTCGTCGGGTTCTTACACCAGCGGAAATATCTCCGGAGTCGTCTGAAGAAAAGGAAGCGACCAAGAAAATAGCCCTACAAATAGAGAACCAAGAAAAAGCTAAGGATTGAAGAGAAGTCTTTATAGACTACTTCAAATCCTGTCGAACACCTGAAGATGCATTCTCAAGACATCAGCTCATAAAACGAGCTCTGTCTTTCGCCTTCGTCAATGATACTCTGTATAAGAGATCGTTTGACTCTCTATGGCTGAGATGCCTGGGACCAGAAGAAACGAGCAAAGTCGTCCAAGAAACTCACGACGGACTCGGCGGTTCTCATCAAGCCGGGCCGAAGATGAAGCTGAAGATCGAAAGGATGGGCTACTACTGGCCCACGATGATTCAGGACTGCCTCAAATACGCGAAGCAGTGCCACTCGTGCAAAATCCATGGTGAATTCATCCACCAACATCCAAGCCCGCTACACCCAACAAAGGCAAGCTGGCCGTTCGAAATGTGGGGAACCGACATAATTGGGCCCATCGAACCAGCGTCATCCAGAGGACATCGATTCATATTGGCGACAACTGATTACTTCTCCAAGTGGGCAAAAGTAGTACCTCTAAGAGAAGTGAAGACGGAGAATATTCTCCATTTCTTCAAGACACACGTCATCTATCGGTTCGGCACTCCGCGACGGATTATCTCTGATAACGGGTCGGCCTACAGAAGTCATAAAATCAGTCGCTTCGCACAGCAGCATAATATAGACTGGAGATACTCTTCGGTCTATAATCCCCGAGCTAATGGTCTAGCTGAGGCTTTCAACAAAACCTTGACGGAGATCATAAAGAAGATGGTGTCCAAAAATAAAAAGGACTGGCATAAGAGACTGCATGAAGCTCTCTGGGCTTACCGGACCACGTTCAAAACGGCCACAAACACAACGTCGTATACATTGGTATTCGGTGCTGAAGCGGTACTCCCCTTGGAGATAGAGTTGCCCTCTCTACGAGTGGCGGTTCATTACGAGCTAACAGACGAAGAGAATGCTCATCTTCGGCTTGAGGAGCTCGACGCCCTTGATGAAATTCGGCTCATGGCGCATCAAAACTTGGAGGCTTACAAAGAAAAGATGACACGCTCATACGAGAGATTGACTAGGCCGAGGACATTTCGCCAAGGCGAACTCGTGCTAGTGGTCAAGAGACCTATGATCCCCAACCGTGCCAAACGGGGGAAATTCGAGCCGAACTATGAGGGCCCGTACATCATAGACAAGGTCTACCAAGGTGGAGCTTACTTGCTCATGAATATGCATGGTGAAAGACCCTTCAGACCAATAAATGGTTGGTTCTTGAAAAAATACTACGCCGGACCGAAACGTCCCTAAACTAACAATGGACCGAGACCTCCTTAAACTAACAATGGACCGTAATGTCCTTAAACTAACAACGGACCGTAATGTCCTTAAACTAGCTACGGACCGAAACGTCGTTAAACTAGTACGAACCGCAGCATCCTTGGGCTGACGCAAAAAAAACGGTACGTCCATAAGCGAAATGGGCACGGATGAAAACCCGAAAGGGCTCCATGAGTAAAAGCAGCAGGGCTACCGGCGAGTTTGTGAAAACCCGAAAGGGCGCAGACTCGTAAAAAAAAAAAAAGAGGTCATGCACACTTGCAAGGTCCTCTCGACCTTGTAAGGAGAAAATACCTGCGTGAGATCCTTACGACTCACAAAGGAGCAACACACTTAGGGATCCCCACGATTCCTGAGGAAAAATTATACTTATGAGATCCTCACGACTCATAAGGAGAACCCTCTTATGAGACCCTCACGGCTCATAAGATTCAAAAGCCTTAAGCTGCAGGGATCTGAACCTGTTCTTAAGCCATCATATCCCCCGACCGCCCTACAAACGGTTCAATATTGACCCTTGTATACAATCCACGGGCTCAAATAAATGTCTCCCCCCACCAAGTTCCACCAATAGCGTGAAAGTCCTCATTTGGTGGTCCTCTCGACTTGCGAGGAAAAAATGCTCTTGTGAGATACTTACGAATTATAAGAGACCATAGACTTAAGAATCCTCATGATTCTTAAGGATAAAACGTACTTACGAGATCCTCACGACTCGTAAGGAGAAACATCTTTATGAGACCCTTACGGCTCATGAAGTCAAAAACCTTAGTCGACAGGATCTTAACCCTGTTTGCTAAGCCATCTTTATTCGAACCGACAAAAGGCAAGTGATGATTCACTCCTGGCAACGTTCCAGTAGTAGCGATGATGATGCCTAAATCAGTGACAAATTCCAAGTCTACAAAGGGAAGAAGGCGATTCGCGCCCGACACCATATTCCGGTACAGCAATGCTGAAGTCGAATCCAGATAATGACCTCCCTGTCATAAAGCAACGCTTCGACTCGGATGCATGTCAACCCCTGACCTCCCTGTCGCAAAGCAACGCTTCGACTCGGATACATGTCAACCCCTGACATCCCTGTCGTAAAGCAACGCTTCAACTCGAATACATGTCAACCCCTGACCTCCCTGTCGTAAAGCAACGCTTCGACTCGGATACATGTCAACCCCTGACCTCTCTGTCCCAAAGCAACGCTTCGACTCGGATACATCTCAACCCCTGACCTCCCTGTCGTAAAGCAACGCTTCGACTCGGATACATGTCAACCCCTGACCTCCCTGTCGTAAAGCAACGCTTCGACTCGGATACATGTCAAACCCTGACCTCCCTATCGTAAAGCAACGCTTCGACTCGAATACATGTCAACCCTTGACCTCCCTGTCGTCAAGCAACGCTTCGACCCGGATACATGTCAACCCTTGACCTCCCTGTCGTAAAGCAACGCTTCTACTCGGATACATGTCAACCCCTGACATCCCTGTCGTAAAGCAAAGCTTCGACTCGGATACATGTCAACCCCTGACCTCCCTGTCGTAAATCAACGCTTCGACTCGAATGCATGTCAACCCCTGACCTCCATGTCGTAAAGCAACGCTTCGACTCGAATACATGTCAACCCCTGACCTCCCTGTCGTAAATAAACGCTTCGACTCGGATACATGTCAACCCCTGACCTCCATGTCGTAAAGCAACGCTTCGACTCGGATACATGTCAACCCCTGACCTCCTTGTCGTAAAGCAACGCTTCGACTCGGAAACATGCCAACCCTTAACCCCCCGCCGGACCAATGCTCCGTCTCGGAAATACATCAACCCATGATCTCCCTGTCGTAAAGCAATGCTTCGACTCGGAAATAAGTTAACACATGAACCTATCAATCCATAAAAAGAAAGTTCTCTTGTGAGATCCTTACGACTCTCACAAGAAAATGCACTTAGGAGTCCTCACGACCCCTAAGTAGAAATTACACCAACGAGACCTTCTCGACTCGTAGAAAAGTCTTTATGAGACCCTCACGGCTCATAAAGTTGAAAAGTCTTAGGTGGCAGATCCTAACACTGTCGCCTAAGCCATCGCTGCCCTGCAAGAAGATCAAGATAAACTACATATGAACCACATCCATCGGAGCTACATGCAAGCACAAGATAAAAAAAATATATATGTCTTTTATTCATGAATTTGAAATGAATACAAGATACATATCGTAAAAAGAATAAAAATAAATACAAAATACCCTCTGATTCAGGAGTGGATACAACAAAAGGAGAATATACAAAAATTCTTTAAGACGGCGGACGGTGCAATAAGTTCGTCAGTTCGTCCTTCTTCGGCCGGGCCTCGGCTTCAAGCTTGGTTATCGCCACAAGACGGGTCTCCGCCTGAGACTGTTGAGCCTGATACGAGACGAGCCGACCCTCAAGCTCCTTTTCAGCAACTTTGTGAGCTTCGACCATCTCGCGGGTAAAGATAACGGCTTTATCAACAGCGACCACTTCCCTGATAGCTTCTTGAAGCACCCACCAAAGTTCGTATGCATGAGTGGTCTTGGTAGTGAGCTGAGCTTGAAGTTCCCCCAAAGCATTCGAGGCCAGTTCCCTCTCCGAGAATTTCCGGTTAAGCCTCTTCTCACATGATTATAGATTTGTTGCGCATAGCTCAATCCACCTCCGCAAGCTCGTCTTTGCAGCCACGACCTCTAAGGGAAGGCGTGTGCACTCGAGACCATGTAAGCAAGCCTCCACTCGACGACAAAACTTGACCCATACATGCACCAATGTTTCATCATGGTAAGTGGCGAGAAAGGGCAGAGAAATGTTGGCTTCGGCAGCAAATTCTTCTGCTGTGATCAAACTACCAGCACGAAGATCTTCAGTAAGAGCCGATAAGGAGTGAAGGCTTTGCTTCGCCATCCATTCAGATGTGCGCCGGACATAAGGGCCTGGTGGCATAATGATGCGAGACTCCAGCGGGGTAGGAGCGGGCAAGGCTGTCAAGATCCATGAACAATCTATGAGATTTACACCCAAAGAATATATAAAGCAATGTCAAAATCTTACTTACCCACAGTCATGCAAGGAGGATTGGATAGATCCCCAGGCCCGTTGAGGATCTCAACTTCGTCATCAGTTTCCAGAACTGCAGAAGACATGTCAACATCGTTATACAAAATAATGATAATACAATGAAGGGGTCAAATAACACCAACCTTGCCCAGAAGAGAGAACGATGCTTTGCAGGGATATTGCCTGTAGGGCGGCCATCTCGAGCAGACGCTGAAAGGACTTTCTGGTAGATAAATCCACGATGGACGCCGCCAATCCTCGCAATTCTGAAAAGACAGAAAGAGTTAGATAATAGAAAGATCATTAAAGCAAAATATAGAAGACTACCTTCGATTCTCGTCCCTCTTTGAACTGGAGGGATAGCAGCTTCGGCAGCCTCCTCCGTGCCCTTAGGCATATCACCGGGGACGTGTGCTGGCGTAGCAGCTTCCAGTTGCGAAACGACATCTTCCATTTCGGGCTCCAAAAAGGGAACAGTTGCCATGATGGTGCTTTCTACAACCTTCGAGGCGCCACCAGAAAGATCCATCGGGTCTATGATCGGCAAGGTCGCCTCTGCGGAAAGTATAGACGATGGAGAAGTGGAGACCATCACCGGGAGCTCCAAGATAGAGCCAACTGCTTCTACAATCTCTCCTACACCTTTCAGTGCGTCATTAGAAACATCCATAGGATCCGTGGCCAATGGGGCTACCTCCACTGAAGGAATTGACACCGAAGGGACAAAGGCTATCATCGGAAGCTCCACAACAGGGATAGCAGCTATAACGATCTCCTCCACACCTGTCGGTGTCTCATCGGAGACATTTATGGAACCCACGGTCGGGGCACGACTTGGGCTCAAATCTTCTATCATCACCGAAGTCCCTGCAAAAGTTTCGCAAAGACAAGGGGATATAAAAAGCGACATAAATTATTTGTCAAGAAAAATAATAATACGTAAAGCATACATACAGATGCGCCAGGATGCTTCTAGTATGGCTTTTTCAAGCCGACGTTCCTTCCTGAGAAAGTGTGCTTGCCGGGGTTCAAATGTAGATTCGTGGCCACCGGTCTTCAATAACAGTTCATCTTCGGAAGCGGCTGAGATAGGCCGCTTGAGGGCTATCTTATCCTCCGGTCACAGGGGACCCACAGGTACCCGCCATACTGATGGGGGATCTTCGTAGAATATGACGAAAGGATAAGGTTTCTTCGGGGCACCCACATTCTCAGTTTTGTCTTGTGAGCGCCTTATAGCCTCAGCCAATTGTGCGGCTTCCTCGGCAGAAGAACCCGGAAAGAGAAGACCATCATCCGGCTCTTGCATGGATATGGGTTCGTCTTGGGCAGCAGCCTCAGATTCGAACAAGAGGTCGAGCAGACCGGTAACCGTCTTCTTCCTCCTTTTCGATCCAGAGATGACACTAGAGGAGGAGGATCACTTCTTCCCCTTTGGTGCTTTGATACGGCGCTGCCTAACCTCGCCTCCAGTATCCTCTTTTGGAGGTACTACCGATGATGACACTTCCATTGATGACGCCGCAACTAATGAAACTACTGCTTGCGCCTTATCGAAAGCCCTTGCCTGGGCTCTAGTGCGCATCGGCATACCAACTATGGGAGGAGTCAATTCCGCATCCGCTGCCTCAAGGATAAGTAAGGCACCAGTACACCTCAAAGAAGGGCGAACCACCGTCTACGGTTGCGGCGGAACTCCCATGGCTTGGGTCGGGGTGGGAGCTCTATATCCGAAGAGTATCCGCCTGTCCTCGGCAATGATGGGACCAACTCGGTGGCGGTACCAACCCGTAAAATCCCCCACACACCTTGGAATATAGTCGGCCTCGGGGATCACGAAGCGAGAGCCGGTGTTCAGTCGCATGAAGTGATGGGTGATGTCACGAACAACTCCCAGAGATGAGCTGGGCTCCACCAAAAATTCCTCGAAGGGAACACCCTGGTTATAATCCAACTGCCGAGCAAAGCGGTGAGGATTATACCGCATGAAAAGAACCGTATCATTTCAACGAAACACCAAATAACCTGGCCTAATCGAATACAAGTGCATAATTTCCTTAGGCTTTAAGGACGGTGCTCCCCCGTTCGATAAATCGAACAGCTGTTGAATAGGTCCCGAAGGAGCAGAGAGGACTCGATCGTTGAATAACATCCCGCCTTCATTAGCATACGAGTTAAGCAACACACGAAGAGCCCCTAGCTGAGTCAGATCAGGAGCAGAAGCATCCACCAACCTCATGAGCCGCGGGAAGGTGTAAGCATCATAGAAATCCGGCCTCTGATGCGCTGTGAACGCCCCCAATACGTGCATCTCAATCCACGACGTAAAATAGTGGAGGGAGAAACTCACCACATCTACACCTGGGGTCAAAGTATTGGCCACAGTGCTCAGCCCATGGTATAATTGCGATAACCCTGCAATGCCAAAAGCCAGTCGTGCCCCTTCGGCTACGCGATGAGAGGGGTAGAAGACAGAGGCTCTCATGAAGCGTCGATGCATCGGCATGGCGAACCAACTGAGCCAAAGACTGATGAAACCGACGAAGAAGGTCTCTTCATCCATGCCAGGGGCCGCAATTGAATCAAAGGGCGCGGCCGACGAAACCGAAATGTAAAACTGCGGCAAGTCCTCTTCTTTGGCCGGCAGATTATCCAGCCCAAACCCAAAGGGGTCATTAATATTCACAAATTTTGGAGCCTCCTTTGATAAGACATCTTCACGAAGGAAGCAGGCAATGAAGCTCTTAAAAGTGACGCCCTGTCCCTCTGACTCCGCGAACAGCTTCTCGAAAATACCCAGAGTCCTTATTAGACTGGGATACTTATGACGGGCGGCGCTTTCGGTCGTTAAACCGTCAAGCATAACAGGAACAGTTGAGAATACATACTCATCGGAAGGTAGCAACTCTTCCTAGTGCTCTCCCCTGATCGGCAATTCAGAGATCTCATGAAACTCTTCCAGAGAAATCGAAACCTCACGATCCCCTAGCAAGAAAGTGTTGGTGGGAAGATTCTATTGATTCAAGAAAGCTTTAACCCACCAGACGTGAGGAGCCGGATAATGAAAAAGAGACGAGTATACCGCTTGATATAACCCAACATTCTGCAACCGTGCACGATGGGCGGAGAGGACATATCGAGCCCAAGGAAGATAGCTGATTGGATGACGAGGGGTAAGCCATATCTTATAGATTTGTCCCCAGGGTTAGGCTTCACCTTGACAAATGCGACGCCCCAAGATGTCTGTAGGGTTCCTAGGCACGCTAATGAGGTCACACAAGGCATCAACCATGCCAATTTCAAATTTTACAAGTGCCGAGAAACTCTCATACGGATCGTTAACTAGAATTTTAGGCGAAACATTAAACTAGTTAACAACTTAACTAAAGATAAGAAGCTACAACCTTTGTAGATCCGGTTATCCACTTCCTTAGCTCCACATAGTCGTCCCCTCGCTGTCCATCTCGGATCCCGGACTCTCGCATCGGCTTCATCGGAGAAATGAGCGGAATAGTCGTCGGCTACGATGCCAAAGATGATCTACGTCGAGGCTTCACAAGATCAAGCTCCGACTTCACCAAGTTGTGAAACTTGTGAAGAAAACACCCTATACTACTTGGCAAGAGATAGAGGGTGAAGAAATAGGAGGTGGGTTTACTTTAGAATTGGATTTCTCACACTTTTGCTCAAGTTGCCATTAAAGGACTCAAGGTTTCTTCTTGAAGATGAAGAGGAAGAAGAAGATAGAATATGATAAGTGTTGAATCAAATAGAAAATCAATGAAATACTTATCATATACTAACCTTAGTTAAGTGTAGAGAATAGACCATGGTTAACTTGAATGGTTAGGGTTAAGTATAAGATAAGAATGATGACTTAGTCAAAGCTTCATGAAGCTTCAACTAACAAACAAACCAATCCACCATTTATTTATCCTTTTCCAAAATGAAAAAGTAAATAAATAAATGAATAAATAAGTAATGGATAAACAAAACTCTAATCATTAGTTTAACCATGGTTTAATTCTTTACACTTAACCAAGTAAGCATGTATCATCAAACATGATACAATCATGTGTATAAAAGTATATCACATATACAACTTGCACATCCAAGTGAGAAAATCCATTTAAAGTGAACCAATACTAGTTAATGCAAAGTAATATATCAAATATATAATTATACATTAAATCATTAAATCAACACTTGATTCAATGATCCGGTCATGTCGCACATAACCGACTAGTATACAATGTATCGATTTATCGAATCAATGATTCGATAACTAGGTTATATCGCATACAACCAATCGAAACATTCATCGCGAGAATGAAATACGGTATCACATACTCGCATTATTCTCGGTCCCGCACATATCTCATATGCGCTCCTATTTCGTTTCGCTTGAGCCAGGAAACCTCTGTGTAGGACTCTAAAGACTCGTCAATACGCCGGTAGCAGATGATGATCATATCAAGCACCCACAAGCCGCAAGCGGTCTGCTAAACGTAACGGCCACCCGGGTATTGAGCGATTATAAGATCGACGAGCTAGCCCGCTCACACTCCTGTGAATCCAACCAGTAACACTTACCGTACAGTCCGGTCTGTTCGTCTGATATGTCGCATATCAAGTCTAGGGGTGGTAAACGTCAGACCCCAATAACCGATAAGTCGTGCCGATGTGAGGCTCATAACGGGTCGAGAAACTACTGGTAACACTTACCAGCAAATCTCAGATCAGCCCTGGCCAGGGACTTCCCTGTTACGGCCAATCGAGCACAGCGCAACATCAACCCCCAATACCGGGAGAGACAAAACCCCTCCTATCGCTCATTGCCTCTATGTGACTCGGGACTGTACCCAAAGACCACCATTTTGCACGCCCTCATGGACGTGGTAAGGTAGAGATCAAAGCACAGTGGGAATCACACAAGACTCTATGACGATCTCGGGTCTACAGACTAACCTGCACAAGTGTCACCTGAGAACTGCCATCTAACGTGAGGTATAATACCATCTGGGAGTTCTCGGCGAGTCCGTCCAGTGTACCCAGTCTCCACTGAGCACCCGTATACCATCTCTGATGTCAAACACCAATGGATATGGGATCATCCATCGCCCATCTCATGGGTCGAGAAGCGTATACGCTAGTCTACACTGGTATATCGATGCCCCATCTCTATACACCCACGACTAGGGACCTTGAAGGATGTACTTATGGACTACCATGTCCCCACTGGTATGATCTGCATCATAGTCCAGGCAGTCAAGTACACATCCTAAGGGCTTTACTAACATGTAACTATAAGACAGTTTAAAAAGACTAGTATACATGTTAAGATAAAGAGTAACCAGATAGCATACTATCATATCGAGCAAGAAAGTCATCTCTATATATGTCCAAGCATCCAATATAATATACATCATCTGTACAATACTGGCCTCTAGGGCATACATACAACTCACAATCTCCCATTTGCACTAGGGCCAGCTGCTGTAGTATCGCATACCGAGCATCCCGAAGAGTCTCTCAAACTGTATCTGGAGAATGGCCTTCGTGAGTGGATCCGCCGTGTTGTTCTTCGTGTCAACCTTCCTGACCTCGATCTCCCGGCGATCAACTATCTCCCGGATCAGGTGATACCGCCTCAGAATATGCCTGGATCGCTGATGGGACCTGGGTTCCTTGGCCAAAGCCACCGCTCCATTGTTATCGCAATACAAAGGTATTGATGCATAATAGATGGAACCACTCCAAGTTCAGTAATGAACTTCTTGATCCAGACAGCCTCTTTGGCAGCATCGTTGGCAGCGATGTATTCAGCCTCCATCGTCGAGTCTGCCACGGTTTCCTGCTTGGAACTCTTCCAGCTAACCTCCCCTCCGTAAAGGGTAAAGACAAATCCCGACTGCGACTTAGAGTCGTCCTTATCACTCTGGAAGCTCGAATCGGTAAAGGACTCCACTTGGAGTTCTCCGTTACCATACACCAAGAGCATCTCTTTAGTCCTTCGCAAGTACTTGAGAATGCTCTTCACAGCTGTCCAGTGACTCTCTCCAGGATCAGCTTGATAGCTGCTCACTACACTTAGTGAGTATGCAACATCGGGTCTGGTACATAGCATCGCGTACATGATAGAGCCTACAGCCGAAGCATAGGGTATCCCTTGCATGCGAGCTCTCTCCAAATCAGTCTTGGGAGACATCTCTTTAGAGAGAGTGGGTCCAGAGATCGTGGGTAAGTTCCCACGCTTGGATTCTTCCATACTAAATCTCTTTAGTATGGTGTCAATGTACCTGGATTGGGACAATCCCAATATCCGTTTGGATCTATCTCTATAGATCCTAATTCCCAATATGCAGGAGGCATCACCAAGATCTTTCATTGAGAATCTTTGTGATAAGAAGAGCTTGACCGATTGCAGCATAGGAATATCATTTCCTATTAAGAGTATGTCGTCCACGTACAATACGAGGAAGACAACCTTACTCTCTGCCACCTTCTTTTAAATACAAGGTTCATCTGGGTTTTTGACGAAATCAAACTCTTTGATAACGACGTCAAAGTAGATGTTCCAACTCCGCGATGCTTGCTTTAATCCATAAATGGATTTAAGCAGCTTGCACACCTTCCCGCTGCTCCCACTGTCTATGAAGCCCTCTGGCTGAGTCATGTACACGCACTCTTCTAAATCACCGTTTAGAAAGGCGGTCTTAATATCCATTTGCCAGATTTCGTAGTCATGATATGCAGCGATGGCAAGCATGATCCGGATGGATTTAAGCATAGCCACTGGAGAAAAGGTTTCGTCATAGTCCACACCTGGTCTTTGACGAAAACCTTTTGCAACAAGTCTAGCTTTGAAAGTCTCCACTTTCCCATCTACACCAAGTTTTTTCTTGAATATCCATTTGCTCCCAATGGGTTTTACCCCTTCAGGAGCAACATCCAAAGTCCATACTTTGTTGGTGTACATGGATTCCATCTCGGACCGCATAGCATCCAGCCATTTCACTGAGTCCCTACTCGTGATGGCCTGCTCGAAGCTAGTTTGGTCATCATCCTCCATGATGCAATCCTCGCTTCCACCGTCAATGAGAAAACCGTAGTATCTCTCAGGTGGACGAGAAACCCTGCTAGATCGGCGGAGAGGCTGGGGTTCGTCGAGTACTACTGAATCCTCTTGTTCTACCAAGTCTTCTGTTATAGTTTGTGTTGCTGGAACCTCTTCCAGTTCTACCTCAATGCCACTAATCTGTTTCATAAGAAAACCTTTTTCTAAGAAAGTGGCATGTCGAGAAACAAACACATTTTGTTCCTCGGGATGGTAGAAGATATACCCTTGTGAATTTTTGGGATATCCTACAAACTTACATAAGACTGATCTTGCCTCGAGTTTGTCCGGATTTTGTCTTTTGACATAGGCTGGACAACCCCATATCTTAACATACTTAAGAGATGGTCTCTTCCCTTTCCATATCTCATATGGAGTGGTAGGCACTGATTTGGTAGGAACCATATTCAATAGGTGTATGGCTGTCTCAAGCGCATACCCCCAGAAGAAAATAGGTAACTCAGCTGTACTCATCATTGAACGCACCATATCTAATAGGGTGCGATTCTTTCGTTCCGATACACCGTTGTGCTGTGGTGTATAAGGTGGAGTAAGCTGAGAGAGAATCCCATTCTCTTTTAGATAATCTTGGAACTCATTGCTCAACTATTCTCCTCCTCGATCAGATCGAAGGATCTTAATACTTTTGCCCGTTTGGTTCTTTACTTCTTGCTTATATTCTCTGAATTTCTCAAAAGCTTCAGACTTGTGTTTCAATAGGAACACATGCCCGTATCTAGAGAGATCATCAGTGAATGTAATGAAGTAGGAAGAACCGTTCCAGGCATGGGTAGACATGGGACCGCATACATCACTATGTACCAGTCCTAAGAGTTCAGTAACTCTTTCTCCGTGTCCACTAAACGGAGCTTTGGTCATTTTTCCTTTGAGACATGAATGGAAAGTATCATAAGATGATAATTCGAACGGATTCAAATAACCTTCCTTATGTAACTTAGCCAGTCGTGTCGCATTGATATGACCAAGTCTACAATGCCACAAGTAGGATTCATTCATTTCTGAACTTTTCCTCTTGTGTGTGTTTTGTATATTGAGGACTGTATTTTGATTTAGAATGAATATGCCATTATGTAACGATCCTGATGCAATCAACTTTTGATCTAGGAATATGTTCATAACATTATCCTGTACTACAAAATTATATCCTTCTTTACTCAATAAAGAAACTGATATAATGTTGCACATCATGTTCGGTATATAATAGCACTCATTCAGAATTATTGTATCACCACTTGGTAATACTAGGTGATATTCGCCAACTGCTTTGGCTGCAACATTTGCACCGTTCCCTACTTGAACGGAATGATCACCTTTTCCCAGTTCTCTACCTTTCCGCAGCCCATGTAACATCTTACATATGTGGGATCCTGATCCGGTATCTAATACCCAGGACGTAGGGTGAACTGAGAAACAGTTCTCAATGACAAACACACCCGAAGATGATGCATCAACATGCATGTTCTCCGTTTGGGCGGTGTGAGAATCCAGATATTCTCCTGTTTCCTGTTCATTCTTATAACACTTATAAGATAGAACGGGTTCAACGTTCCCCTGCACAGTATAACATGCGGGTTCGGTCAATACATCCATATTATTATCTTGATTAGGGCATGACATGGTCGCTACCTGGAGAGAGAGAGAGAAGAAAACACTTTAGCGTAAGGTCGTGCAAGATCAAATTGGTTATTATCTTATCTAATCAGGATGGCTCCCACTGGTTTTTATCAAATCTTCCTTCAAACCCTAAAAGGAAAGACTAGCCGGGATTAATTACACACTACAAGTTCGCCAATTTTTCAGCCAGGCCAGTATCGGTACTTTGAAGGAGGTCCCCCGTGCTATCGCACGAACCTAATTAATGTAAACCTCGTTTTCCCAGAGGCGTAACCCCGTTGACACCTTTCTAGACACCTACTTGATCAGCTAATTGCAATGTGTAAAACTCTCCCAGGAGTAACTCTTACTCGCAGTGGGTATCGGGATCCAACTATCTCATAGAAGGTATGCAATCTCATTGCAAATTTCAACACTTGAAATTCCCAATAATATTTTACCCCTAGTGTTCTATGACCTTGACGAATGCCAAACAACCCATAGTCCACTAGTCAAGTTCAACCCGTACATTTCTTGATTGAATTAAACCCACCCGCACGACCCTTGACGAATGCCAAACAACGCCGTACGAATACCCTAATCCAATCTGCATCATATGCATAAGCAGATAAATACTAGTTAGCTACCGTACACTACGCCTTGACGAATGCCAAACTACCGTAGCACGAATACTAAGTAGTACTTATCTGAAATGACGGAGGGCTACGCAGGTTTTCAGAAAACCATGAGCGTAATGAACTTGATATCGTTGTAGAATCAAATGAAGTTTTGAAATGGAGTGATTTTGAGGCTTTTCTAGTCTTGCTAAAGGGGTCACTCCCGGTGAAGGGATCGTCGGCCCTTTCCTCATCGAACGAAGTGCGGGATATATCATATATATCGCTATGCAAACTAAAACTCCAAAAGCTCTCAAAAGCCAAACCGAATGTGTAGCATCTGCCAGTTATTGCTAAAGGAGTCACTCCCGGTGAAGGGATCTCGGTCCTTTCCTTATCGAATAAGGTGCGGGATATATCACATATACCTCTGTGCAAAGCAAGAACTGTAGCTACCTATTTTATTTAAAATTTGATTCTACAACATCTTTTGGTTTCTTTTATTTCATTAATCACATTAATGAAGTCCCATCATTTAAATACCTAAACATTACAGATAAATATGACGTACACTTATGCCATCCGCATTCGCCTCGATGTCCCCTCGTGCACCGTTAGGTTAGGTAACTAACGGCAGAGCGGGGCAGGGCTAGCGCGGGTGTAAAACATAAGTAACGCCTATATAATATATCATATATACTATATAAAGTATCTATCATAGAACATCACAGATATCGCAGCAGAAAATATCATATGAAATATTGGATATACTAGGACGTCCGTGTTTTTAATACGAGCCAGTATAAAACACGGATTCCACGGTTGTGATGAATAGCCAATCCCACACCCCTAGACCCCTACGAGAGCGGCAAGCAACCCTACCAATTCTAGGGTTAGAAGACCCGGACTCGACTCCTCGAGATGGTCTCCCACTGGACCCTAGAACCCGGTTACTTGTGCTCCCCTCCTTGGGTCTATCCTAATGCGGAAAAGTAAATAATATACATCAACGGTGACATCTTCCGCTACCTGGAAGTGTCCCAATAAAAGAATATTACATACAAGTTTTTACATGAATGAAAATGAAAAACACTCATCTCACAAAAAAAAAACCCCGGCTATTCAAACACAACGATCCAATATAACATATCCAGCAACACATAACATCACATGTTATCAACGTAAGTAAGTATGCATACCCCAATTGTCGTTGACGTATAGCAACGAAACCGGCGATATCGACATACTACACTTACGGTCACAGAAAAGAAAGTGTAAAACTACAACAGTTGGAATCCGCAATCTCTTTAGACATCGCATGCCTAATCAAATGAAATACTTAGACATCACATGCCTAACAATTATAAACCCCGCGTTTTAGTCCCATTATCGAAAACTCTTTTCAATATCAAGTGAGACTAAACCGCTAGATTTATAACATTCATTCAGTTATCTCATAACTGTTTGTGAATTCCAATTATTGTATCTCATTCCGGATAAATAGAAAATATTAAACTTTCCGATCGAACATTCGAACACCCAAGTTTTCCCGAAACCATTCAACACATGAAATAAGTTCAAAGACGTTCACTTCATGCCTCAGTACCAACGGTCCAGCCGTAGAAGGGTCAAGCCAACGCCTCACATGTGGCACGCCGTACTGCCCCAAACCCTAAGGTTCAAAGGGCAGTTCAAGACGGTCACATAATCGAGTTAAGGTTTGTTGTCTTCTAGAGGGACCATCGCGTTACTTGCACTACTCAGAATGTCCTTAAACCACAGAAAAATCCAACACTTGGAAATTTTCCGGCAAGGGAAAAGTTGGGTATTTATATCCGGTCGAACTTTTTAACATATTCTTAAATTATCCGGAAAAACACACAGACAAAATTTGATAATCCGATCGAATCTTTGATTCCCAATACAACCCCAGAATACTCATCTGTAGAGTCACAATAAAAATACCCAGAAAATATAGCATTCAATTATATGAATTACTGTGCAGAAATCATTGGACAAGGGGTCAGTACGGCCGCGGAACCGCCGCACATGCCAAGCTTGTGCCGCGGTTCCGCTGTGGATTTATCGATTTAGACCCTCGTTTTTCACAGTAATTCAAATAAGACCCTGCTTATTTTTCTGCATATTTTTAATTAACAAAAATCCAAATTTTCAGAAAATTTCCAGAGAGCATTTTGGAAATGGGTTTCGATGTTCGTTCGGATTTCAAACGTTGTCTAGACTTCGCCTAAGGCTCTAGCTAGGCTCTGATACCACTGTAGGGTTCCTAGACACGCTAATGAGGTCACACAAGGCATCAACCATTCCAATTTCAAATTTTACAAGTGCCGAGAAACTCTCATACGGATCGTTAACTAGAATTTTAGGCGAAACATTAAACTAGTTAACAACATAACTAAAGATAAGAAGCTACAACCTTTGTAGATCCGGTTATCCACTTCCTTAGCTCCACATAGTCGTCCCCTCGCTGTCCATCTCGGATCCCGGACTCTCGCATCGGCTTCATCGGAGAAATGAGCGGAATAGTCGTCGGCTACGATGCCAAAGATGATCTACGTCGAGGCTTCACAAGATCAAGCTCCGACTTCACCAAGTTGTGAAACTTGTGAAGAAAACACCCTATACTACTTGGCAAGAGGTGGAGGGTGAAGAAATAGGAGGTGGGTTTACTTTAGAATTGGATTTCTCACACTTTTGCTCAAGTTTCCATTAAAGGACTCAAGGTTTCTTCTTGAAGATGAAGAGGAAGAAGAAGATAGAATATGATAAGTGTTGAATCAAATAGAAAATCAATGAAATACTTATC
The DNA here is from genome assembly GCA_030015575.1 of Agapanthus africanus. Classification (NCBI taxonomy): domain Eukaryota; kingdom Viridiplantae; phylum Streptophyta; class Magnoliopsida; order Asparagales; family Amaryllidaceae; genus Agapanthus; species Agapanthus africanus. Next base: position 744,857,650 of record CM057339.1, on the reverse strand, counting down.
ATATACTAACCTTAGTCAAGTGTAGAGAATAGACCATGGTTAACTTGAATGGTTAGGGTTAAGTATAAGATAAGAATGATGACTTAGTCAAAGCTTCATAAAGCTTCAACTAACAAACAAACCAATCCACCATTTATTTATCCTTTTCCAAAATGAAAAAGTAAATAAATAAATGAATAAATAAGTAATGGATAAACAAAACCCTAATCATTAGTTTAACCATGGTTTAATTCTTTACACTTAACCAAGTAAGCATGTATCATCAAACATGATACAATCATGTGTATAAAAGTATATCGCATATACAACTTGCACATCCAAGTGAGAAAATCCATTTAAAGTGAACCAATACTAGTTAATGCAAAGTAATATATCAAATATATAATTATACATTAAATCATTAAATCAACACTTGATTCAATGATCCGGTCATGTCACACATAACCGACTAGTATACAATGTATCGATTTATCGAATCAATGATTCGATAACTAGGTTATATCGCATACAACCAATCGAAACATTCATCGCGAGAATGAAATACGGTATCACATACTCGCATTATTCTCGGTCCCGCACATATCTCATATGCGCTCCTATTTCGTTTCGCTTGAGCCAGGAAAACTCTGTGTAGGACTCTAAAGACTCGTCAATACGCCGGTAGCAGATGATGATCATATCAAGCACCCACAAGCCGCAAGCGGTCTGCTAAACGTAACGGCCACCCGGGTATTGAGCGATTAGAAGATCGACGAGCTAGCCCGCTCACACTCCTGTGAATCCAACCAGTAACACTTACCGTACAGTCCGGTCTGTTCGTCTGATATGTCGCATATCAAGTCTAGGGGTGGTAAACGTCAGACCCCAATAACCGATAAGTCGTGCCGATGTGAGGCTCATAACGGGTCGAGAAACTACTGGCAACACTTACCAGCAAATCTCAGATCATCCCTGGCCAGGGACTTCCCTGTTACGGCCAATCGAGCACAGCGCAACATCAACCCCCAATACCGGGAGAAACGAAACCCCTCCTATCGCTCATTGCCTCCATGTGACTCGGGACTGTACCCAAAGACCACCGTTTTGCACGCCCTCATGGACGTGGTAAGGTGGAGATCAAAGCACAGTGGGAATCACACAAGACTCTATGACGATCTCGGGTCTACAGACTAACCTGCACAAGTGTCACCTGAGAACTGCCATCTGACGTGAGGTATAATACCATCTGGGAGTTCTCGGCGAGTCCGTCCAGTGTACCCAGTCTCCACTGAGCACCCGTATACCATCTCTGATGTCAAACACCAATGGATATGGGATCATCCATCGCCCATCTCATGGGTCGAGAAGCGTATACGCTAGTCTACACTGGTATATCGATGCTCCGTCTCGATACACCCACGACTAGAGACCTTGAAGGATGTACTTATGGACTACCATGTCCCCACTGGTATGATCTGCATCATAGTCCAGGCAGTCAAGTACACAACCTAAGGGCTTTACCAACATGTAACTATAAGACAGTTTAAAAAGACTAGTATACATGTTAAGATAAAGAGTAACCAGATAGCATACTATCATATCGAGCAAGAAAGTCATCTCTATATATGTCCAAGCATCCAATATAATATACATCATCTGTACAATACTGGCCTCTAGGGCATACATACAACTAACAATGTCTATGGCCGGTAAAGGCTGGTTAGGTATCACAGTTGTTGACGGTTCAAGCCGGCCTATAGGAGTCCAGTCTGTTAGTTATATGTATGCCCTAGAGGCCATTACTGTACATTGGATGTATATTGTAGTGGATGCTGGGACGTATATAGGGAGGACTTTCTTGCTCGACATGATAGGATGCTATCTGGTTGATCTTTACCTTAACGTGTACGTTGATTGTCTCTCTGTTACATGTTGGTAAAGCCCTTAGGATGTGTACTTGACTACCTGGACTATGATGCGGATCATACTAGTGGGGACATGGTAGTCCATAAGTACATCCTTCAAAGTCCCTAGTCGTGGGTGTATCGAGATGGGGCATCGATATACCAGAGTAGACTAGCGTGTACCTTCTCGACCCATATAGATGGGCGATGGATGATCCCATATCCATCGGTGTTTGACATCAGAGATGATATACGGGTGCTCAGTAGAGACTGGGTACACTGGACGGACTCGCCGAGAACTCCCAGATGGTATTTGTTGGAGATAGTGCCCTCATAGTCAATTATTGGATCGCAGGTACGTGATTGCAATGATTGCGGAGGACCTATACCGGTAGGACAGTCTTACTCAAGATGATAGTATGCTATCTGGTTTGTCTTTATCAGTCGTGTACATGTTCAGGTGACTGATTACATGTTACACTTTGATAGAGCCCTTAGGATCTTGCTTTACCACCAACAGTATGATGGCGATCATATACGTGAGAGTTGGGTGGTTTATATGCATATCCTTAATTGTGGTCCCTAGTCGTGGGAGTTTCGAGACAGGGCATCGATACTCCGGAGTAGACTAGTGTATACAGTCGAGACCCCGACGAGGGGCGGTGGCCGATCTCACAAGCCACTGGTGTCAGTTGGATCACCTAAGATGTATACAGGTGCTCATTGGGTTATGAGTACACCGAACAGGACTCGCCGGGAATCTGCTAGTTAGTATTATATCTATCGTCAGATAGCAGTTCCCTGGTGACATGTGTACAGGTTAGTTCATCGACCTGAGGTCGTCATTTGTCTCGTGTGAGTTCCCACTGTGCTTTGATTTCTACCCTACCACGTCTCAAAGGAGTCGTGCAAACAGGTAGTTTTTGGGTACAGTCCCGAGCCATATGGAGGCACGTGAGCGGATCGGCAGGGGATTCGTCTCTCCCGGTATTGGGGGCGAGATCGTGCTGTGTCTAGGAGAGCCATTACACAAAGCCCACGGCCGTAGCAGGAGATTTACTGGTAGGTACTCCAGTAGTATCTCAGGGTGTTATTGGGCTTCACTCCGACACGACTTATACTGCTATTGGGGGTCTGACGTTACTAGCCCCCTAGGCAGATATGCGATACTCATAGACGAACGGACCGGACTGTATATACATTGTTACTGTTAGGCTCAGTAGGGTTTTTCCGGATGAGTGCGCTCATCGGCATCCCTTGAGGTCAGTCCATGGGCAGCCGTTACGCATTGCTAGTGCCGCTGACGGTTTGTGGTTAAACCCACTGCCAGGGTACTGACGAGTCATTAGAGTCCCCCACAGACAGTTTCCCAAGTTCGGGCGAAACGTTGTAGAGGCCGTATGGTTTTATGCCAGGGTTCGGAAAATGCACGTGCGTTTACGCACGTGTTATTTTTCGGGCAGATGATACTGGTCGGCTTTGGTTTAAGCCGGATCCGAGTATTATATTGAGTAGGTATAATATCTTTGTCTCAGTTGCATTTGTATTCGGTCGTAATACAAATACGGGTATATTTATACAGTTTCGGGGTTATCCTGAAAGTTGTTTCAGGATCACTTTTGGAAGTTGCCAGTTTCCAGTTTTCTATCAGCCGTCTTTTAACATTCGGTTAAAGACGAATTTATCTTTTCTTCAGTTGAGGTGAGTCAGTGTTCTAGAAGCATCTAGATGAGGTGACTTGGATTAATTGGTGTTGAGTTTTCATTGGTTGCATTAATGACTTGATGAGGTGTTTAAGTGACTCATGCTTTAACATTAAAGCATTTTGTTTAGCTAAGGATATTTGTTCTTGATATTTTGAGTGAGAAGCTTCCTTGTGGTCACCCTCTTTCTCCTACGGTCACCTCCCACTCCTATAAGTGGCCGGCCCCCTTCCTCTCTCTCTCACTTGATGGTTTTCATTGGAAAAAAGATTATGATAGATATTTGGGGTGTATGGAATTCACAGCTCATTTCATTCCATCACCCGATTCCCTCGGCAACTTCATTAACCGATCGTCCACGGACTTGGACGAAGTGAGACAAAGTCATCTACTCATTCTCTACATCATTCTTGGTCGTCTCTTTTAGCAAACTTGACGATCGAGTTGCCTCAAGTCAGAGGCGGGAGCCCGTTTAAAGAATCAGTGACGTGGTGCTACCTGGACGAGGAGATCGGAGATCGACGAGATCGGAGCAGCCGCAACGGAGCGTGGGATGATGGTTGAAGAACGAAGGACTCGGTTCGTTCGGTATAACCTTTCTACACTCTTTACAGTTTGTTAGTTTAGCAATAATGGCAGATCCGGGTTAAAGTATACGATAGCGCCAGTTTAAAAGTTTTTGTTCCGCATTTGGCGTCTGTAGACTGCCGGGGCGCTAGCGTAGACTTACAGTGGTATCAGAGCCTCACCATTTTGCTATACTAACCTGTGCTAACGCGTTTAAAACATCGATCCGACCGGAAATCGAAAATTGCAAAATCCAAGCTTGACAGTTTCTGTTGATTTTAAATGGCCTCCTAAAATTTTTCTGCATGTCTTAAAAATCTGTGCAGGCTTTTCTAAGAACCACGACTAAATTTGGGCACGTGTCTCCACCAAAGCGCCGCGGAAACGCGGCCAAACCCATGGTTTGGCCGCGCATCCGCGGCCACGTGGTGAGCTCGTGCTCCCAAATTTGTACAGTGAGTTCTCTGATGGATTTTGGGGTTTTTGGTAAATATCGTTTTGGCCCAGATTTTGTTACTGTTCACCAGTAAGTCGTGGGGCCCACTTTTTGATATTTGGTCGATCGAAATTTAAACATGTTAGTTTACAGTGCTTACATTATATCTCCGACCGGGAATGTCATTTGATCGGTAAACCGCGTCTGATTGCTATAGTTCTTTTAGACGGGTTTGCGAACGTGACATTCGCGTTGATGTTCTGTATTGTGCTGTGATGTTGCGGATTTGTCGTGGTGGATAGCAGTGTGCAATGGTAGTACAGTTTGTGTTTATTTGTACATTTGATATTGCGGGGCGAGCGTTCAACTTGTGGACTGCCGTCACTGCCTGTTGTATAATATTCTTTTGGGGCACGACCAGGTTGCGGTCGATGTACCTATTGTACTATTTTTCATTACTGTACTAGGTTTTGCCCCGAGACGGAGTGCACGGATAGCCGGGTTCTGAGAAGCAACGGGTCCGCATCTCATGGCTTTGAGAGGCAGAGGGGTCCCACTCTAGAATTGGCAGACTATTCGCCGCACTCGTAGGGGGTACAGGTTGACCCAAGGAGGGGTGCCCAAGATTACCGGATTCCGTGGAGTGCTGGGTGGTCCATTCACTATGCTGTAGGGGGCTGCCTCGCTTCAGGTTTTGGCGGGTAACTTGCCGCACCCGTAGGGGTCTAGGTTTCATTGCACAGGCTATCCACACGACAGGGGAACGTCGAGTTTCAGCAGCGGCTCTGTGAAACTCGGGGATCCCAGATTATCTGTATTGTTCTGTGATGCTTATTACTTTTCTGTAATGTTGCATACTATCACGCCTGGAGCGATTATTGTATATTGGTTTATATACTATTAGATGTTGTATATGTTTTACACCCGCGCTAGTCCAGTCCCCGCTCTGTCGTTAGTTAAGTAACCTAACGGGTGATGACGGGACCCAGTGACGAATGCGGATGGCATATACGTACATTTTATTTTCGTTCTTTTCTGGTGTGATTAATTGATGGGACTGCGTTGATTCTGATCAATGCAAAGTAAAAACAAACCTGTTTGGATGTTGTTGGAACAAATTTAAAAAGTGTTATTGCAAAGACGTTTTCTTTTGTTATGCATAGCGGTATTCAGTGGAATATCCTGCACCTCATTCGACGGGGCAAGGGTTGATATCCCTTCATCGGGACTGACCCCTTGGGCAAAAGTTTGCGTCAGGGTAATAACTTCACTATAGTCGATTACTTGTTGCTTTGCATAGCGGTATTCAGTGGAATATCCTGCACCTCATTCCACGAGGAAAGAGCCGAGATCCCTTTACCGGGAGTGACCTCTTTAGCAAAAGATTTTCGCTACTATATTTTAAAAAGCTATCAGGTTCCTTCAACGAGATCAAGTTCATTACGTTAAAGGTTTTTCGCCAAAAACCAGCCGTAGCCCTCCGTCGTTTCTTATGGATGGTCAGTAATATTCAAGCTATGTTTGTTGGCTTTCGTCAAGGCATAGTGTTTGGTAGTTGCTGGGGTATTCATTTGTTGCATAGATAGATGTGTTGGTTTGGGACAGTCGTATTACCTTGTTGGCTTTCGTCAAGGGTATGTACGGGTGGGTTCAAAGTAACAAGATAATGACGGGCAGAACTTGACATGTGACTTATGATTTGTTGACTTTCGCCAAGGTCATAAGAACATGGGGCAAAAATCATATCGGGAGTTTCTAAAGAAACTGAAACTTTCCAGGCATGCGCATACCTTCTGGAGTGTGATAACGCGAGTGGATTCCGTCACATTATCATGCGATGAGAGTTGGATCCCGATTCCCACTGATAAGTTGGTTTACTCTTCGGGTGATTCCGATTGATTCTTCTTTAGGTTTGGAGGAGAATTTGACAGGACAGTGGGAGGTTTCCGGATTAGATAAAGTGATAACCATTCTGATCTAGGTTAGAGTGCACGCAGAGTGTTTCTTTTCTCTCTCTCTTTGGCAGCGACCTTTGACCGACCCTAGACTATGACTCAGTGACCAAGTTAACCGAACCTTCTTAAAAATACTGGCTTTTGGATTGTCTGAGTTGCATAAGTCATTGCCACTCCTTCTTTTACCCTTTGAATTTCTCAGAACACCCGTATTACTACGGATATCCACTTCCATTGGATAGATCCATCGTATGGTTACATACGAACTCGAAGGGACTTCTTCGGGGATGGATCCAGATTCAGGAGAAATAGAATTGGTTTATTCAGTTGTCTTTTATTATCACCTTCTCTCAGGTTGCGAGGGCTCCTTGGTTTAGGAGAGTACACCTATTACGCTTATTGGATAGTCTTATTCCAAACCATAGGCTGGTGCCGAAAGGTAGGGAATAAAGAAAACCAATTAGCCTAAGTAGGGTGTGCAGAAGGTAATATGTAAAGACAAAATAAAGGGATTAGAAAGAGGGCAAAGTAAATTGCGACTGATATCATTCACGACCAAAACCGCGTACTTCATCGCCACTCCTATTTCACCTTTAAAAGAATAAGGTATTATTCAGTTGTCTTTTATCATCACCTTCTCTCGAGATGCGAGTACTCCTTGGTTTAGGAGGGTACACCTATTATGCTTACTGGATAGTCTTCTTCCAAACCATAGGCTGGTGCCGAACGGTAGGGAAGGAAGAAAACCATTTAGCCTAACGATGGTGTACAGAAGGTAACGACTAAAGACAAATAAAGGGATTTGAAGAGACGGCAATAAAATATACGGTTGAAGTCATGAATTGGATTATGGAAGAGGCATTGCTATGAATACCAGGATACCCCTACGAAACATTTTCATGTTTCAGTGCATTGTTAAAGAAAAACTGTTTTCCCGATTAAACACTTACTCCAAGGGTATGTATTTACCAGGTTTCATTCTCATATCTGTATGGTTTTACAGATGATGAGTGGGAGTAAGATATTGGGAATTAGGTGATCATCCTCATTATATCGGAATTCGTTGTAATTGGTGATATTTGAGAAAATCGCCAGGGCACAGTTTTCCACCTACAACGCACAGGTTATGAGTTGTTCAACTCAGCGGACTTATACAGAGTATTGTATGTTGTCCAAGTGTCCATCAGGACAAAGGGGTAGGTCCTCGTACTATGTTCTGTTTACTTATAACTTCTCTAGTATTTAGACGAGTGTTTCGTAAAAATACAAGGTCTAAGTTTTGAGAAGTTGTGGGTATAAGAATAAAGTAGAGAACCAGGTGTCACATGTATCGGGATTCTTCAAAGAGATCGAAGATGTAGATTCTTGTGATTGGTATTCAGATGATAGTAATGGTTTTGAGAAACGTGTTTCTCTTTCAGGTTACTCATAATTGGATGGATTCCTAAGTTGAGTAATGCTGATTAGCCTCTTTCCATTAAGTTGATATGCACTGGAGACAGCTGCATGATTTGAATATGGTTCCAATTAAATAAGTGCCAAAGTTTCTGTATAGGATATAGAATGGATCATACCTTAAAAGAAATTAAGGTACGGGGAGTTTCCAGCTTATGCTTAAAACCAGACTCTGGATAACTCAGGGCACGTTTCTGTAATGGCTGTTTGTGGGTTGACCCTGGCTATGACGAGGGTTGATATTCTACCATTTGGAAGATCAATAGTGATATTGTTCTTGACTCGCCACAGTTTTAGTAAAATGGATCTTTTTCAGAAAACAGTAGTGGGAGTATGGTAGAACTGGAAGTGATTCCAGAACCGCGAACGATTACAGAAAATTTAATAGGACCTATATATTCAATCAGGTTTGACATTCCAATAGCCACTCCGCAGATTTGGTGGGTAACCTCAGACACCCGAGAGGTACTCCGGTAGCCTCAAGGACGGTGACAGGGAGGTTCTTATCTACCCAGACTTGACACTACTGTTGTTCCAGGTTATGAGACCCGGTAGGAGGGTTGTCGTAGTCAGTGGGAGCAACGGAAGCATGGTGGGCAAGTAGCTTATGTCTATTTATAGACTAGAGCAGTTATAGCGGAGATAGATCATCTAATTTTGATGTGACAGTCATGGGTTTGACTTCAATCAGAATAGGGGATGGATCAGTTAAGGAGGTAGTAGGGTGTGATGTCATGGTATCTGGATGACATACACAGAGTAGGAAGTAAAATTCCTATACTACGATCGGTTGTACTGTGGTCGTCACACAGTTGTTTCTCCAGACAGGATATGGATATAATATTTGACATTCTGGTTTCTAGATCTATGGTTTTAGATCTGGATTTGGGTAGTTTCCCAATGTAGGTACTTTGACAAGTATCCTAATGGTTTTTAGAATAGATGACTCCTAGCATGGTGGTGTACCTGCAGGTGATAGAGTCACCCTCTCTAAAGGTGTCTTACAGACTAAAGGGGAGAGGGATTTGGCAGATCACTTGCTTAGGCAATTGAGTCAATCATGAGATGTCAAGTACCACACCAAATGTTGGTTTTGCACTAGATGCAATAAGTTTGTATTAATCCAATCCTGGAGAAATATAAGGAAGCAGTTTTAGAACATAAGTACATGTTCTACGGATTTGATGACGGCAGCCTCCTTCGGGAGACGGTTATCATTCCAGGCTTCAAAGGTGACATGGTTGACAGAGTGATTGTCAGAGTTATAGTTAATCCCTCTGACGAAGAGGGACAGTATTATGGACAGGTGGTCCAAGAGGATACTGTGGGAGGCATGGTACCGGATACTGATTAGGTTCAGTGATCGATACAGTCTAAGAAGTTTGGATTTGGAGTTCATTTATGAACAAGGTCCCATCAGATATCCAGACATATTCTAAGACAGGTATTACTCGATTCAGGAGATGGCTTTCTCCGTGAATTTGAGATTAAGAGAGATATAGAAAGAAATTTCTAGGCGGATCCACTCACTAAGGCTATTTCTCGAACACAATAGTTTTACAAACGGGCTTTGTGATACTGATTAGTAGAGGAGTTGGGTGTTGGTTTCACACGGGCTGTGAGTACGCAACATCGCAATAATTAGCCTTGAGTGCAAGTGGGAGATTGTTGGAGATAGTGCCCTCATAGTCAATTATTGGATCGCAGGTACGTGATTGCAATGATTGCGGAGGACCTATACCGGTAGGACAGTCTTACTCAAGATGATAGTATGCTATCTGGTTTGTCTTTATCAGTCGTGTACATGTTCAGGTGACTGATTACATGTTACACTTTGATAGAGCCCTTAGGATCTTGCTTTACCACCAACAGTATGATGGCGATCATATACGTGAGAGTTGGGTGGTTTATATGCATATCCTTAATTGTGGTCCCTAGTCGTGGGAGTTTCGAGACAGGGCATCGATACTCCGGAGTAGACTAGTGTATACAGTCGAGACCCCGACGAGGGGCGGTGGCCGGTCTCACAAGCCACTGGTGTCAGTTGGATCACCTAAGATGTATACAGGTGCTCATTGGGTTATGAGTACACCGAACAGGACTCGCCGGGAATCTGCTAGTTAGTATTATATCTATCGTCAGATAGCAGTTCCCTGGTGACATGTGTACAGGTTAGTTCATCGACCTGAGGTCGTCATTTGTCTCGTATGAGTTCCCACTGTGCTTTGATTTCTACCCTACCACGGCTCAAAGGAGTCGTGCAAACAGGTAGTTTTTGGGTACAGTCCCGAGCCATATGGAGGCACGTGAGCGGATCGGCAGGGGATTCGTCTCTCCCGGTATTGGGGGCGAGATCGTGCTGTGTCTAGGAGAGCCATTACACAAAGCCCACGGTCGTGGCAGGAGATTTACTGGTAGGTACTCCAGTAGTATCTCAGGGTGTTATTGGGCTTCACGCCGACACGACTTATACTGCTATTGGGGGTCTGACGTTACTAGCCCCCTAGGCAGATATGCGATACTCATAGACGAACGGACCGGACTGTATATACATTGTCACTGTTAGGCTCAGTAGGGTTTTTCCGGATGAGTGCGCTCATCGGCATCCCTTGAGGTCAGTCCATGGGCAGCCGTTATGCATTGCTAGTGCCGCTGACGGTTTGTGGTTAAACCCACTGCCAGGGTACTGACGAGTCATTAGAGTCCCCCACAGACAGTTTCCTAAGTTCGGGCGAAACGTTGTAGAGGCCGTATGGTTTTATGGCAGGTTCGGAAAATGCATGTGCGTTTACGCACGTGTTATTTTTCGGGCAGATGATACTGGTCGGCTTTGGTTTAAGCCGGATCCGAGTTTTATATTGAGTAGGTATAATATCTTTGTCTCAGTTGCATTTGTATTCGGTCGTAATACAAATGCGGGTATATTTATACAGTTTCGGGGTTATCCTGAAAGTTGTTTCAGGATCACTTTTGGAAGTTGCCAGTTTCCAGTTTTCTATCAGCCGTCTTTTAACATTCGGTTAAAGACGAATTTATCTTTTCTTCAGTTGAGGTGAGTCAGTGTTCTAGAAGCATCTAGATGAGGTGACTTGGATTAATTGGTGTTGAGTTTTCATTGGTTGCATTAATGACTTGATGAGGTGTTTAAGTGACTCATGCTTTAACATTAAAGCATTTTATTTAGCTAAGGATATTTGTTCTTAATATTTTGAGTGAGAAGCTTCCTTGTGGTCATCCTCTTTCTCCTACGGTCACCTCCCACTCCTATAAGTGGCCGGCCCCCTTCCTCTCTCTCTCACTTGATGGTTTTCATTGGAAAAAAGATTATGATAGATATTTGGGGTGTATGGAATTCACAGCTCATTTCATTCCATCACCCGATTCCCTCGGCAACTTCATTAACCGATCGTCCACGGACTTGGACGAAGTGAGACAAAGTCATCTACTCATTCTCTACATCATTCTTGGTCGTCTCTTTTAGCAAACTTGACGATCGAGTTGCCTCAAGTCAGAGGAGGGAGCCCGTTTAAAGAATCAGTGACGTGGTGCAACCTGGACGAGGAGATCGGAGATCGACGAGATCGGAGCAGCCGCAACGGAGCGTGGGATGATGGTTGAAGAACGAAGGACTCGGTTCGTTCGGTATAACCTTTCTACACTCTTTACAGTTTGTTAGTTTAGCAATAATGGCAGATCCGGGTTAAAGTATACGATAGCGCCAGTTTAAAAGTTTTTGTTCCGCATTTGGCGTCTGTAGACTGCCGGGGCGCTAGCGTAGACTTACAGTATTATACCTCACGTCAGATGGCAGTTCTCAGGTGACACTGGTACAGAGTAGTCTGTTGACCCGAGATCGTCATAGAGTCTTGTGTGTTTCCCACTGTGCTTTGATTTCCACCTTACCACGTCCAAGAAGGCGTGCAAAACGGTGGTTTTTGGGTACAGTCCCGAGTCACATGGAGGTAATGAGCGATAGGAAGGGATTCGTCTCTCCCGGTATAGGGAGTTGATGTTGCGCTGTGTTCGATTGGCTATAACCGGAAATCCCTGGCCAGGGTTGCTGAGATTTACTGGTAAGTGTTACCAGTAGTTTCTCGAATTGTTATAGACCTCATATCGACACGACTTATCGAGCTATTGGGGTCTGACGTTTACCACCCCTAGGCGAGATATGCGACATATCATATGATCAGACCGGACTGTACGGTAGTGTTACTGGTTGGATTCACTGGAGTGTGAGCGGGCTTGCTCGTCGATCTTCTGATCGCTCAATACCCGGGTGGCCGTTACGTTTAGCAGACCGCTTGCGGCTTGTGGGTGTTTGATATGATCATCATCTGCTGTCGGCGTATTGACGAGTCTTTAGAGTCCTACACAGAGGTTTCCTGGCTCAAGCGAAACGAAATAGGAGCGCATATGAGATGTGTGCGGGACCGAGAATAATGCGTGTATGTGATACCGTATTTCATTCTCGCGATCAATGTGTCGAATGGTTGTATGTGATATAACCTAGTTATCGATTCAAGCGTTGATTCGATAAGCCGATACATTGTATACTAGTCGGTTGTGTGCGACATGACCGGATCATTGAATCAAGCGTTGATTTAATGATTTAATGCATAATTATATATTTGATATATTACTTTGCATTAACTAGTACTGGTTCACTTTAAATGGATTTTCTCACTTGAATTGTGCAAGTTGTATATGTGATATACTTTTGTGCACATGTTTGTATCATGTTTGATGATACATGCTTACTTGGTTAAGTGTAAACAATCAAACCATGGTTTAAACTAATGATTAGGGTTTTGTTTAGTCATTTACTTATTTATCTATTTCTTTATTTATCTTTTTATTTTGGAAAAGATAAATGATGAAATGGTGGCATTATTTGTTTGCTAGTTGAACATTCATGAAGGTTTGACTTAGTCTCCTTTTTTGTTCTTATCCTTAACCCTAACCATTCCATTAACCATGGTCTTTTCTCTACAATTAACTAAGGTTAAAAGTATGATAAGATTTAATTCTTATTCATTTTTATTATTCAACACTTATCATATATTCTTCTTCTTCTTCATCTTCTTCCTTGAAGAAAAAGCAAGACTCCATCAATGGTGATTGATGAATTATAGTGAGAAATCCAATTCTAAAGTCTACCCACTTCCTATTTCTTCATCCTCTACCTCTTGCCAAGTAGTAGAGTGTGTTCTCTTCACAAGTTTTTGGACTTGGTGAAGTTGCAGCTTGATCTAGCGATGCCTCGACGTAGATCATCTTCGGCATGGACATCGACGACCTAGCTCGCCATTTCTCCGACGAAGCCGACGCTAGAGCCCGGGAATTTATTTGGACAGCGAGGGGACTTCGTTGCGGAGCTATGGAGGTGGAGCACCGGATCTACAAAGGTTGTATTTCCGTTATCCCTTAGTTAAAATGTTAACTAGCTTCAATTGTCGCCTAGATTTCTAGCCAACGATCCGTAGTCGGGTTTCTCGGCACCTAGATTTTTTGAAATTGGCATGGTTGATGCCTTGTGAGACCTCTAGTGTGTGCCTAGGAACCCTACAGTGGTATCAGAGCCTAGCTAGAGCCTTAGGCGAAGTCTAGACGACGTTTGAATTCCGAACGAACCCGAAACCCCAATACAAATTGCTCTCTGTACTTTTTCTGAAAACGTGGATTTTTCCAGATTAAAAATGCTTAAAAAATTCAGCAGGGAATTTTAAGAATTACGACGCAAAAATTTACTGATGAACAGTAAAAATCGCGGCGGAACCGCGGCGGAAGCCTGGCTTCTGCGGCGGTTCCGCGGCGGAATGATGACGTCATCATACACTGTTTGCACAGTAACTCCTATTATATTATGCTGGATTTTCTGGGTATTTTTAAAATTTATTCAAGAGTTGAATTTTCTGGAGTTGTTTTGGGGATTCGGTGTTTCGATCGGGGTATCAAGTTTTGTCTATTTGGCTTTCCGGATAAATTTTAGAATATGTTAAAATGTTCGACCGGATATAAATACCCAATTTTTCCCCTGTCGGGAAATTTCCAAGTGTTGGACTTTTCTGTAGTTTAACGACGTTCTAAGTAGTGCAAGTAACGCGATGGACCCTCTAGAAGACAACAAACCTTAACTCGATTATGTGACCGTCTTGAACTGCCCTTTGAACCTTCGGGTTTGGGGCAGTACGGCGTGCCACATGTGAGGCGTTGGCTTGACCCTTCTACGGCTGGACCGTTGGTACTGAGGCACGAACTGAATGCTGTTAGACTTATTTCATGTGTTGATCTGTATCGGGAAAACTTGGGTGTTCGATTGTTCGATCGGAAAGTTTGACATTTTCTATTTATCCGGAATGGGATACAATAATTGGAATTCACAATAAGTTATGAGATAACTGAATGAATGTTATAAACATAGCAGTTTAGTCTCACTTGATCGGTTGCCACGGAATTTTGATGCGATCAAAAGTCCGTCGCAATCACGTAGCGTACGTGGATACTCGCCGGGTAAACTTAATAGACAGCCTCACCCCATAACCCCGACCAAGTGACTGTAGGAGAACCCCGTCGCCGAAAGCATCCGTTCGGGTGCTCGCGGCAGCGGTGTTCCGCCTTGGTGCACTTCGTCGACGGCATCGGGGGTGCGGCCGCCTACTGAAGTTTGCGACGAGCATTCGATCAGGATGTCGGGAATCTTGTTGAATTGCCCGACTTGATATTGAAAAGTGTTTTCGATTTTGAGACTAAAATGCGGGGTTTATAATTGTTAGGCATGTGATGTCTAAGGAATTCATTTGATTAGGCATGCGATGTCTATATAGGTTGCGGATTCCAACTGTTGTAGTTTTACACTTTCTTTGATGTGACCGTAAGTGTAATATGTGATATCGCCGGTTTCGTTGCTATATGTCAACGAAAATTGGGATGGACATATTTACTTACGTTGATGACATGTGATGTTATGTGTTGCTGGATATGTTATATTGGATCGTCGTGTTTGAATAGCCGGGGGTTTTTATGTGAGATGAGTGTTTTTCATTTTCATTCATGTAAAAACTTGTATGTAATATTCTTTTATTTGGGGCACTTCCAGGTTGCGGAAGATGTCACCGTTTGTATATTATTTACTTTTCCGCACTAGGATAGACCCAAGGAGGAGGGCACAAGTAACCAGGTTCTGGAGTCCAGTGGGAGACCAACTCGAGGAGTCGAGTCCGGGTCTCCTAACTCTAGAATTGGGAGGGTTGCTTACCGCTCTCGTAGGGGTCTAGGGGTGTGGGTTTGGCTATTCATCACGACCATGGAATCCGTGTTTTATACTGGCTCGTATTGAAAACACGGACGTTCTAGTATATCCAATATTTCATATGATTCTTCTGCTGCGATATCTGTGATGTGATCATGTGATGTTCTGTGATAGATACAATATATAGTATATATGATATATTATATAGACGTTACTTATGTTTTACACCCGCGCTAGCTCTGCCCCGCTCTGCCGTTAGTTACCTAACCTAACGGTGCACGAGGGGACATCGAGGCGAATGCGGATGGCATAAGTGTACGTCGTATTTATCTGTGATGTTTAGGTACTTAAATGATGGGACTTCATTAATATGATTAATGAAATAAAAGAAACCTAAAGATGTTGTAGAATCGAATTTCAAAATAAAACAGGTAGCTACAGTTTTTGCTTTGCACAGCGGTATATGCGATATATCCTGCACCTTATTCGACAGGGAAAGGACCGAGATCCCTTCACCGGGAGTGACTCATTTAGCAATAACTGGCAGATGCTACACACTCGGTTTGTCTTTTGATAGCTTTTAAGTGTTTTTGCTTTGCACAGCGATATATATGATATATCCCGCACCTCATTCGACGAGGAAAGGACCGACGATCCCTTCACCGGGAGTGACTCCTTTAGCAAAACTAGAAAAGCCTCAAAAGCACTCCATTTTAAAATTCATTCGATCCTACAACGATATCAAGTTCATTACGCAATAGGTTTTCAGAAAAACCTGTCGTAGCCCTCCGTCATTTCAGATAAGTACTAGTTAGTATTCGTGCTGCGGTTGTTTGGCATGCGTCAAGGCGTAGTGTACGGTAGCTGACTAGTGCTTATCTGCTATGCATATGATGCAGATTGGATTAGGGTATTCGTACGGCGTTGTTTGGCATTCGTCAAGGGTCGTGCGGGTGGGTTTAATTCAATCAAGAAATGTACGGGTTGAACTTGACTAGTGGACTATGGGTTGTTTGGCATTTGTCAAGATCATAGAACACTAGGGGTAAAATATTATCGAGAATTTCAAGTGTTGAAATTTGCAATGAGATTGCATACCTTCTATGAGATAGTTGGATCCCGATACCCACTGCGAGTAAGAGTTACTCCTGGGAGAGTTTTATACATTACAATTAACCGATCAAGTAGGTGTCTAGAAAGGTGTCAACGGGGTTACGCCTCTGGGAAAACGAGGTTTACATTAATTAGGTTCGTGCGAAAGCACGGGGGACCTCCCTCAAAGTACCGACACTGGCCTGGCTGAAAGATTGGCGAACTTGTAGTGTGTAATTAATCCCGGCTAGTTTTTCCTTTTAGGGTTTGAAGGAAGATTTGATAAAAAGCAGTGGGAGCCATCCTGATTAGATAAAATAATAACCAATCTATTCTTGCAAGAGCGCACGCTGAGTGTTTTCTTCTCTCTCTCTCCAGGTAGCGACCATATCACGCCTTAATCAAGATAATAAAACGGATTATTGACCGAACCCGCTTGTAATACTGAGCTGGGGAACGTTGGTCCCGCTCCAACTTATAATTGTTATAAGACAGAGCAGGAAATTGGGGAATACCATATTTCCCGTGCCGCCCAAACGAAGAAAGTGCATGATGATGCATCTCCTTCGGGTGTATTCGTTACAAAGAACCGTTTCTCAGTATCCTCTGAATCCTGGGTATATGATACCGGATCAGGATCCCAGATATGTAATCTGTTACATAGGGCTACAAAAGGGTAGAAAAACTGAGAACGGGTGATAAGTTTCATGAGGCAGAAAACGGGGCAAGTGTTGCAGCCAAGTCTGTCGGTCACTGTCACCCTGTGTTACCAATACATTGATTCTGAACGAATGTTATTAGATACCGAACCTGATATACAAAATCATATCTGTCTCTTTATTAGTAAAGAAACGATAAAATTTTGTATTGTTGGATAATGTTTTGAACATTTCCTATATCAAAAGTTGATCGGTTCAGGCACGTTATCTAAAAGCATTAATGTTCTAAATCAAACTACAGTTCTTCGTATACAGAACACACACAAGAGGAAGAGTTCAGAGATGAACGAATCCTTCTTGAGGTATTGTAGACAAGGTCATATCAATGCGACCCGACTAGCTGAAGTTACATATAGATGCATATTTAAATCAGTTTGAATTTACATCTTGTGAAACTTACCAGTCATGTCACAAAGATATAATGACACCAGCTCTGTTTATTAAAAACAGAGAAAGAGTTAATGAACTCTTGGGATGATACATGTTGATGTATGTAGGTCCCCTGTCTACACATGCCAGGATTGGTTCTTTATACTTCATTACGTTCTCTGATGATCTCTTTAGATTCAGACATATGTTCCTGTTGAAACACAAGTCCGAACCTTTTGAGATATTCACAGAATATAAGTTAGAAGTAGAGAACCAAAATACGGGTATAAGTATTATGTCCTATGATGAGATCAGGGAGGAGAATACTTGTGCATGGAATTCCTAGACTATTCTAAAGGAGAATGAGATTCTCTCTCAGCATTACTCCTCCGTATACACCATTGCACGATGGTATGTCGGGGCGGAGCAGATACACCCTATTTGATATGGTGTGCTCTATGATGAGTACTACTGAGTTACCTTTTTCCTTAAGGGGGTTATGCACTTGAGAAGTTGCATACCTATTGAATAGGGTTTCAATCAAATCAGTTGCCTACCGCTTCATATGTGATATGGAATGGGAAGAGCCCATGTCTTAAGTTAGTTAAGATTTGGGGTTGTCCGGCCTATGTCTAAAAGCATGATCCGGACAAGCTCGAGGCAAAGTCTGTAATGTAGAACTGGAAAGGTTCCAGCTATACAAAATACAGCAGATGATTTGGTACAACCAAAGGATTCAGTAGATGCCAACGAACCTCAGCCTCTCCGCCGATCTAGTAGGGTTCCTCACCCACCTGAGAGATACTTCGGTTTCTCTATGACAGTGGGAGCGAGGATTGCATCATGAGATGATGACCCAACTAGTTTCGAGCTGGCCATCAGGAGTAAGACTCTGTCAGAATGGCTGGATGCTTAGTGATCTGAGATGGAATCCTTATACACCAACAAAGTATGGACTTTGGTTGCTATATCTGAAGGGTTAAATCCCCATCAGGAGCAAGTATATCTTGAGAAGATTACTTAGTGTAGATGGAAAAGTTGAGACTTTCAAAGCTAGACTTGTTAAAGGTTTTCGTCATTGACCAGGCGTGGATAATGATGAAACCTTTTCCAGTACCTATGCTTATGTCCATCCAGATACTACTTGCCACGGCTACATACCATGACTACGATATCTGGCGGTTGGGTGTCATGACTGCTTTTCTAAATACTGATTTAGAAGAGTGCGTCTATAAGTACACAGCCAGAGGGCCTCGTAGACAATGGGAGCAGCGGAAACGTGTGCAAGATGCTTTATAGGATAAAGCAGGCATCGCGGAGTTGGAACATCTGTTTTGATGGATTAGTCAAGGAAGTTGACATCATCAAAATGGTAGATGAACCTTGTATATACAAAAAGGTAGTAGGGAGTATGGTGGTGATCCTCGTAGAGTACGTGGATGACATACTCATGATAGGGAAGGAGTTTCCTATGCTACGCTCGGTCAATCTCCGCTAATCACAAGGATTCTCCAGATAGGATCAATGTGATACCTCCTCCATCCTGAGTTTTCATCTATGAGATAGATGTTATTTGGGTGTTAGTATACTCACTAGTTGTAGTGAGATGGTATCAATCGATCCTGGGGAGAATCACTGGAAGGGTTCCAGGGTGATAAAGACGACTGAATGTCAGTCGCAGGCATTGTCTTTACCCTCAGTAAAGGGACGGTATGTTGGAAGAGTTCCAAGCTAGATACCGTGGCATACTAGACGATAAAGGCTGGATACATCGCTACTTAAGATGCTACCAAAGTGGCTGTTTGGATGTATATTAGTTCATGAGATGAACTTAGTTCCTACCATTGTGTGACAATGGAGTTGTGGCTTATGCCAGGAACCCCCGGTCCCATCAGTGATCCAGACTTATTCTAAGGCAGTATCGCCTGATCATGGAGATAGTTGATCTCCAGGATGATCGAGGTTGGGAGAGCAGACCCAGAGGTTAACACGGCGGATCCACTCACGAAGGCCTATTCCCAGAGAGAGACTTTTATGGGATGGTTGAGTATGAGATACTACAACCACTGCTACAGATGGCCCTAGTGCAAGTGGGAGATTGTTAGTTATATGTATGCCCTAGAGGCCATTATTGTACATTGGATGTATATTGTAGTGGATGCTGGGACGTATATAGGGAGGACTTTCTTACTCGACATGATAGTATGCTATCTGGTTGATCTTTACCTTAACGTGTACGTTGATTGTCTCTCTGTTACATGTTAGTAAAGCCCTTAGGATGTGTACTTGACTACCTGGACTATGATGCGGATCATACTAGTGGGGACATGGTAGTCCATAAGTACATCCTTCAAAGTCCCTAGTCGTGGGTGTATCGAGATGGGGCATCGATATACCAGAGTAGACTAGCGTGTACCTTCTCAACCCATATAGATGGGCGATGGATGATCCCATATCCATCGGTGTTTGACATCAGAGATGATATACGGGTGCTTAGTAGAGACTGGGTACACTGGACGGACTCGCCGAGAACTCCCAGATGGTATTATACCTCACGTCAGATGGCAGTTCTCAGGTGACACTGGTACAGAGTAGTCTGTTGACCCGAGATCTTCATAGAGTCTTGTGTGGTTCCCACTGTGCTTTGATTTCAACCTTACCACGTCCAAGAGGGCGTGCAAAACGGTGGTTTTTGGGTACAGTCCCGAGTCACATGGAGGCAATGAGCGATAGGAGGGGATTCGTCTCTCCCGGTATAGGGAGTTGATGTTGCGCTGTGTTCGATTGGCTATAACCGGAAATCCCTGGCCAGGGTTGCTGAGATTTACTGGTAAGTGTTACCAGTAGTTTCTCGAATTGTTATAGACCTCATATCGACACGACTTATCAAGCTATTGGGGTCTGACGTTTACCACCCCTAGGCGAGATATGCGACATATCAGACGATCAGACCGGACTGTACGGTAGTGTTACTGGTTGGATTCACTGGAGTGTGAGCGGGCTTGCTCGTCGATCTTCTGATCGCTCAATACCCGGGTGGCCGTTACGTTTAGCAGACCGCTTGCGGCTTGTGGGTGTTTGATATGATCATCATCTGCTGCCGGCGTATTGACGAGTCTTTAGAGTACTACACAGAGGTTTCCTGGCTCAAGCGAAACGAAATAGGAGCGCATATGAGATATGTGCGGGACCGAGAATAATGCGTGTATGTGATACCGTATTTCATTCTCGCGATCAATGTGTCGAATGGTTGTATGCGATATAACTTAGTTATCGATTCAAGCGTTGATTCGATAAGCCGATACATTGTATACTAGTCGGTTGTGTGCGACATGACCGGATCATTGAATCAAGCGTTGATTTAATGATTTAATGCATAATTATATATTTGATATATTACTTTGCATTAACTAGTACTGGTTCACTTTAAATGGATTTTCTCACTTGAATTGTGCAAGTTGTATATGTGATATACTTTTGTGCACATGTTTGTATCATGTTTGATGATACATGCTTACTTGGTTAAGTGTAAACAATCAAACCATGGTTTAAACTAATGATTAGGGTTTTGTTTAGTCATTTACTTATTTTTCTATTTCTTTATTTATCTTTTTATTTTGGAAAAGATAAATGATGAAATGGTGGCATTATTTGTTTGCTAGTTGAACATTCATGAAGGTTTGACTTAGTCTCCTTTTTTGTTCTTATCCTTAACCCTAACCATTCCATTAACCATGGTCTTTTCTCTACAATTAACTAAGGTTAAAAGTATGATAAGATTTAATTCTTATTCATTTTTATTATTCAACACTTATCATATATTCTTCTTCTTCTTCATCTTCTTCCTTGAAGAAAAAGCAAGACTCCATCAATGGTGATTGATGAATTATAGTGAGAAATCCAATTCTAAAGTCTACCCACTTCCTATTTCTTCATCCTCTACCTCTTGCCAAGTAGTAGAGTGTGTTCTCTTCACAAGTTTTTGGACTTGGTGAAGTTGCAGCTTGATCTAGCGATGCCTCGACGTAGATCATCTTCGGCATGGACATCGACGACCTAGCTCGCCATTTCTCCGACGAAGCCGATGCTAGAGCCCGGGAATTTATTTGGACAGCGAGGGGACTTCGTTGCGGAGCTATGGAGGTGGAGCACCGGATCTACAAAGGTTGTATTTCCGTTATCCCTTAGTTAAAATGTTAACTAGCTTCAATTGTCGCCTAGATTTCTAGCCAACGATCCGTAGTCGGGTTTCTCGGCACCTAGATTTTTTGAAATTGGCATGGTTGATGCCTTGTGAGACCTCTAGTGTGTGCCTAGGAACCCTACACAGCCAACCGCCTCCACCGCAAAAGCAGTCTGCGGACGCTCCATCGGCAAAATAGGGCGAAGAGGCTCTGAGGGCACTTCGCAAACAAAGCTGCGGCGGCCCCGAATGATTTGCCCATACCAAGTTCCCCACAAAAGAAAACTGGTACAGTCCTTTTCATGGGCCCAAATCATCGCCATTGCTTCTTCGTCCGACGGCGATTGTGAAAAAGCAACGTCTGAGCGGGTAAAAGGAAAGTAAGGAAGAGAAGCCATTGGTCCTGAAACAAGGGAAAGAAAAATCATTAGTGAAGCCCGCATATATATATATATATATATATATATATATATATATATATAAAATAACAAAAGAAAATGACAAAATGTCTGTTTTGCAGGACCACTGCCTACAAGACACATGGACCCCACAAAATCAACATGGCGGCTCACCAATGATAAGACAGGAAAATCATTACGAGAATAAAGAAGATCCTCATTAAACAGACATTGGAATTCAAACAATTCTTGGGAAAACAAGTTCTGTTAAGTTACCAACAAATTCAAATTTGTGCGA
This sequence comes from Agapanthus africanus, assembly GCA_030015575.1. Lineage (NCBI taxonomy): Eukaryota > Viridiplantae > Streptophyta > Magnoliopsida > Asparagales > Amaryllidaceae > Agapanthus > Agapanthus africanus. The sequence continues at coordinate 744,835,340 of CM057339.1, read as the reverse complement.
ATAATGGTAAAACCCTATGAAAAGATTTTCAAGAAAACCAGGGAATAAAATTCCCAAAGGGTCCTCCTGATCTTTCAGAGCTAAGCTCTTCGCTTTAGGAATTAAATTCCTTTTATATGATGGAATTAAATTCCAGAAACTCACACATATATGAGAAATAAAATCCCATAAATCCTCAAAAAATAGAGGTGAATGTTCGAGATATGGAAGTTTACTACTCAAAGATCACATCTTTGGATCCCTAAGAGGATGGGTTTCTGAGGAGAGCAAAGCTCTCATGATGAATTTAAAATCCAGAAATTTGTTTGTTCAAAAAAGAAGGAAAGTTTTCTGATGTACAAAAGCTTTACCTAAAGAGGGTTTTTTTTGACAGAGTTTAACTCTGGAATTACAATGGCAGAGAGCTAAGCTCTGAGGAAGAGAATTATATTCTCAAAGAAAACAAAGAAGGAAGAAGATGAAGGAAACAGTGGCTGCGAAAGAAACTAAACCCTTGCATTTATAAGACGAGACAAGGGCGGTTCATCTCCCCGTTCCCCTAGGCAATCCAACGGCTATAAAGGTGACAGCGTTGCACCCACGTGCAAACCACGTGAGAACAAAGCTGTGGGGGCATTTGTTCCCTTATGGGAAATAAATAAATAAATAAAGCAACGGGAAAAAGTCCCCGAGTGGAGCATCACGTGCCAACACGTGATAGGCGCTGCGCTGACAAAACTAAGCTAAAACTGGTCCTCACGTGCAGACACGTGACCTTTGTAGACAAAGTATATAGGCGCCTGAATAAAGCAAACAATTGGACAAAAGAAAAAAACACTCACGTGATAGCACGTGACACCTTTTGGTGGGCTTAATTTGGTGAGGTCACGTGCTACACGTGATAGACTCCTATGCCTTCTGAACCGATAGAAGTAAATTCTAATTAAAGGGGACAAAAAGCCTTATTTGGAAAATATTTCCTTGGATCTTTCTAAACAAGAAAGATTACGCTCTGTAAAACAGAGCGCCGTTGGATTAAAGAACCAATGGTGATTAAAAATCACCAATCTATAGAAAAATTCTGTTCAAGGAAATATCTTCCTAAACTTGCTAAGAACAACAAAAGAAATATCTTCTGTAAAACAGAAGTCCTTGGATTAAAAATCCAACGGTGAATAAAATTCACCGAGTGATCTAAAAGATCATGTTGGTTGATTAGAAAATCAATCAAAACCTCTCAATGAGAGATTTTCTAAAACAAATTGATTCTTTTCTTTCCCCTATAAATAAGAGCAAAGGCACAGAGAAAAAAGGAGAGAAGTTTTCAAGTTCTCAGAAGACAGAAAGAGAGAGATAGAACCCCTCACAAACTTCAAGTTAAAAAAGAGAAAACAAAAGGGAAAATCCGAGGTAAGAGAAGGAGCAAAACTCAGAGAATATCTCATCTCTTTTTCACCTCCATAAGAGTTTAACTCTTCTAAAAAGAACTTAGTTCTTCCCCTGGTTGAGATCTGCAGAAGCAGATCTCCCCACAAGTTGAGAATTTAATTCTCATTGGGAAGATTTTGCCATGCAGATCCAAAACCTAGGGTGAGATCTAAGTTCAGAGAATTTAATTCTCCCATAAAAGTATATAGAAATTTAATTCCTAGGAATTTAATTCCTCTGATAAAACAAGGGTTTAACCCTTCTTATGAGAACTTAGTTCTCCTTTATGGTAAAAGATCTGCAGAAGCAGATCTCCCCACAAGTTGAGAATTTAATTCTCATCGGGGAGATTCTGTCATACAGATCCCAAACCTAAGAGAAAAATTAAGTCCTAAGAATTCAATTCTTACAAAACAATGGGCTTGAAAGTCTCGAAACTCAGGATCTCCATGCATGTAAAAGGATTGGTACCCAACATGATAACAGCCGATCACGTGCTCCCATGTGAATGCCTTTGATGAACAAAAGAGATTGGCTCACATGATCACACGTGACCCCATAGTAGTGCTTGGCACTTACAAAGCAAAAAGGGAATAAGTCAAAGGCAGTTTCCACTTTTGGGGCGCCTCACGTGATCTCACATGACCCAATAGCGCTTAGCGCTCAGAAAAGAACAAAAGAATAAACCCGCAGAAGCAGCGCCTCAAATTCTTGTAGTTTAATACTACTTCAAGCGCCTCCCGTGACCCCACATGAGCGCCTCTGAATTTTAGTGTTTAACACTATTTTGAACACCTCACGTGGGAGCACGTGAGCGCTGAATATATACTAGTGTTGAACACTATGAAAGGCTAATATTATCCAGACTCAGACCAAATTTCCCAAGGACCATCAATTGAGCCCCTCATGCTCAGGGTCTCCAAAACCGATCTCAGCCCCAAAGAAAGCTAATTAGCTCCCAACAAATGGCATCTAAACTGATGTTCATCCCATCCCCCCTAGTCGGGACATTGGTTCAATGGTACATCTCTTCATACCTCTGATACATGTCGTTGTAATCCTTCAACGTCTTCAGAGAGATGGAGGGTCCCAATAACCAATAATTTTTGGTGCATCCCCAAACTGATTAAACCAGAAACCCCACAGACTATGATGTCTTTAAACTAGACTATGAGGTCCTTAAACTCATAGACTATGATGTCCTTAAACTTTATGGACTATGAGGTCCTTAAACTCATGGACTATGATGTCCTTAAACTTTACAGACTATGAGGTCTTTAAACTAGATTATGATGTCTTTAAACTGGACTATAAGGTCCTTAAACTCATTGACTATGATGTCCTTAAACCCCATGGACCGCAACGTCCCTAAACTAAGATGATAGAGCCCAAATACTCTTTCGTTGGATCCAAATGATCCTAAAACCCCGTTGAGTAGATCTTAGTCTAAAATTAGACTAACGTATCCTTAACAAACGTTTAAGTTGATCTTAATCTCAATGAGATTAAAGATCCTTAAACCCAAATCTAAGAAAATACGGATTTGGACTAATCCACGCCCTACGGGCGACAACATAAATTAGTCTCCGTATACAATCCACAGGAAACCAAAAAATAAAATAAACACACACGACACGAAGTGACCTTCTGGAGCAGGAGAAAGTGGTTACCGCGATGCGGTAACGTAATTAACTGCAGGGGCTTGCGCCTGCAGGGAAGAGCGTCCCCATAATCAAAAAACCCTCACAATGAAGGGGAATCTGACGAAGTCTGCTACAATGGCCGCATCTGTCCAAACCTCCGATACACGGTGCCATAAATCAACTTGGTATCTTTGGAGAGGTGGACGGATAAAACCAAATAGCATCTGCCCCCAAATTCAGGCAAGACGTTTGTCTTCCCGGTTTTCGGCGGCGAACAACATATATGTTCGATTTTTTATGTTTATCATTACATATCCTCACAAATAGATAAATTATATATCCGGTACAGGAGAAGGCTGGGAAAAAGCCGAGACTTGCTGAGACTTGGGAGGCATTGTACACTAAAGAAGGCATGCCTGAAAAAATAATGGATACAGCCACTCAACTTCTATTAAGATTGCATTTATAAATTATTTTAAGTAAATACGCTTGTTAACTTCGCAATAAAAAGTAATTATTGTTTCATTTATCGAATGCACATTTCTAGGAGTCGAGGATCTAATCCTGAATTTCTGACCGACGATTTTATTCAGTCAAGGCTGAGGTATCTATTGAGCAACTTTTCCCTCGCTTAAGGTCACACGATCGCATTCCCCTTTATGGTGGTCCCGTTGGTCTTTCGCGGTCGAGTTCCAAAGGAACTTTAAATATGTCGACCGCTTGCTCCAACCCACAAATGGATCAAGCATGGGAGAACGAATAGCTAAAAGAGTAGCTCAGAAAGAGGGATGAAGTAGATAAGAAAAAGGAGGAAGCTGATGCGGCATGGATAGTGTTGGCTATAGTGCCCTCAAGTCAATTATTGGGTCGCAGGCACACGATTGCGATGATTGAAGGAGGACCTATACCGATAGAACAGTCTTACTCGAGATAATAATATGCTATTGGGTTGTCTTTATCATCATGTATATGCTTCAGGTGGTATTACAGATCACTATTACATGTTGATAGATCCCATAGGATTCTTGCTTGACTACCAGCATTATGATGGCGATCATATACGTGGGAGCTGGGTGGTCTATAAGCACATCCTTAAATGTCCCTAGTCATGGGAGTATTGAGACTGGGCATCAGTACTCCGGAGTAGACTAGTGTATACTTATCCAGACCCTGACGAGGGGCGGTGGCCGGTATCACAAGCCATTGGTGTCAGTTGTTCACCTAAGATAGTATACAGGTGCGCATTGGATTATGAGTACACTGGACAGACTCGCCAGGAACCTGGTAGTGGGTATTATACCTATTGTCAGATAGCAGTTCCTAGGTGACATGTGTACAGGTTAGTCTGTCGACCTGAGGTCATCATTTGTCTCGTGTGAGTTCCTACTGTGCTTTGATTACTACCCTACCACGGCTCAAAGGAGTCGTGCAAACAGGTTTTAGTTGGGTACAGTCCTGAGCCACATGGAGGCAGTGAGCGGATCGTCGGGGATTCGTCTCTCCCGGTATTGGGGGTTGATGTCACGTTGTGCACGGGTGGCCATCACCAGAAATCCTCGGCCGGGGTGAACGAGAATTACCGATCTAGGATCGATAGTTTCTCAAGTGGTGATGGGTTTCATACCGACACTAAATGTCGCGTTTCTAGGGGTCTGACTTCATCCACCCCCCTAGACTCGATATGCGATACTCTTAGACGGACAGACTGGACTGTATGGATATTGTCACTGTCAGGCTCAGTAGGGGTTTGGATGAGTTTGCTCGTCGTCCTTCCTTTCGCTCAATACCTGGGTAGCCGTTACGAACAGCTAGTGCCGCTGACGTGCTTGTGGTTAAACTCACTACCAGCGTATTGAGGAGTCTTTAGAGTCCAACACAGAGGGTTTTCACGGTTCAGGCGATATGATGTAGATGACGTATGTTAGTACATACAGGTGTCCAATTAAATATGTATATAGGCTGCACAGACTTTAATCGGACAGTTGATAATACTAGCGGCTTAGGATTAAGCCGGATTATTAAATCAGGTTTCGATTTACTAATTTATATGTGTGTGTGTGTGTGTGTGTGTATGTATTTATATATATGTATTCTAGTATTATTGTTCACTATTCATTTTCTCTCTTGTGTATTCGTATTTTTGTACGAATACGCGTATATGTATTTCGATACGTGTACCGGGTAGTATTCCGTATTTATACGGAATAGCTTCTAGAAGATGGCCACCTCATTATTAGATTTTCTTTTTAGAAAATCATTTTGGAAATGAGGTGGAGGGGTGAGTTGGCATGGGCATGGCTTGGCATGTAGAGAAGCATGGCTCTCATTTGTTTATTGAAAAATTGAGAAGATATTTTGTATGCATGGTTCAAAATTAAAGTAGCCATATTCTTTACATGCCATCCAATTTGATATTCTTTGTTGACTTGATCACTCTCTCTTGAAAGACTTAGCATTTTCTTTTCCATGGTTTCTCATGCCACTAGTTTTCCTCACCTCCTTCTTCATCTTCTATGGTTGCTCTTTTGAGCATTTGTGATGAGAGAAAAATTATAGTGACACAATCCTACACCTCCACTCTCCATTGTTAGAAACCTTGGAGTGTCGGTTGCCTCGCTTCGCGAGGCTGAAGCTTGCGTCTTTTCCCTCAGGTGGATCATCGTAGATGGAGGAAAACCGGCAACCAAACTCGATCCGCAACCACTAGGAGCTTGGAATGATGGTTGAAGACCGAAGGACACGGATCAACTCGGTAAAACCATCTAACTCCTAGTTTTACATATTGCTAGTATAGTGTTTAGGGTAGATCCGAGCATCAGGTCATGGTAGCGCCAGTTTTAGTAAATTTTTGTTCCGTATTTGGCCATGGTTTGATGGCCGGGGCGCTGCCGTAACCCAACATGGTATCATAGCCAACCCGTAAACCCCTTACTAGCAGTTTTAGACAATGTTAAAGTATCGAAATCGAAACAACTCCGAAACAATACCCCTATATATTCCAGTTTCTGTCGATTTTTCAAAGTCTTCAAAAAAAAATTTAAAGCAACTGCAGAAGACTACTTTGATGACAACTAGAACACCCTACAAAAACGAGCCCCATCCGCCGGATTTGACCCGGCGAGATTTGCGAAAAAACGGGTGAGGCCGGTTTTTTAGTGGAGTTTGGACTTGAATTTTGTAGGGTGGTCTAGTCTCTGGAATATTGATGCAGTGGTATTGTTTGTTTTGCCTAGTTTGGATATTTTGTTATCTATTGTTCAGGGGAAATTCGGGGTGTTTCGAAGTCGATAATTTAACACTGTTTAAATGTTCATAGTACATGCATTACTATCTGCGACCGTGAATGTCATTCGAGCGGTATAACTCATCTAATTGTTATATGTTCTTTTAGACGAGTTTGCGAAAATGACATTCACATTGATGTTATGTATTGCGTTGTGTTGTGGTTGGATCGTCGTGGTGGATAGCTTGGGTGCAATGATAGTACTATTTAGTTTTATTTGTACATTTGATATTGCGGGGCGAGCGTCCAACATGTGGACTGTCGTTTCTGCCAGTTTGTATATTATTTGTTTGGGGCACGACCGGGTTAAGGTCGATGTCACCCTTGTACATATTATTTTCTTTTCTGTACTAGGATTACCCCGCGGTGGAATGCACGAATAGACGGGTTCTAGAGGGCAACGGGTCCACATCTCATGGCGTTGAGATGGAGGGGACCTTACTCTAGAATTGGCGGGCTATTCGCCACACTTGTATGGGGTATAGGTATGACCCACGGAGGGGCGCTCAAGTTACCGGATTCCGTGAAGTGTCGGGTGGCCCATTCACTTTGATGAAGGGGGTTGCCTCACTTCTGGTTTTGGCGGGTAACTTGTCGCGCTCGTAGGGGTCTAGGTTTTCATTGCACGGGCTATCCACATGACCCGGGGAACGTCGGGTTTCATTTGCGGCTCAAAGGAAACCCGGGGCTCCTAGATTATCCACCACTCTGTGATGCTTGGCTGTGATTCTGAGATATTGCTTTATATCATGCCTGGGACGATTGTTATATATATATACCAGTAGATGTTGTATATGTTTTGCACCCGCGCTAGTCCAGTCCCCGCTCTGTCGTTAGTTAAGTAACCTAACGTGTGATGACGGGACCCAGTAGCGAATGCGGATGGTATATACGTACATCATATATTTTCGTTCTTTTCTGGTGTGATTAATTGATGGGACTGCGTTGATTCTGATCAATGCAAGGATAAAACCCCTATATATGATGTTTTTGGAACCAAGTTTTTAAAACTGACATTACAGACGTTCTCTTTTGCTTCGCACAGTGGTATTCGGTTAGGAATATCCTGCACCTCATTCGACGAGGAAAGGGCCGAGATCCCTTCATCGGGAGTGACCCCTTGGGCATAAGTTTGCGTCATCGTAATAACTTCACTATAGTCGATTCTTTTGCTTTGCTTCGTGGTATTCGATTGGGAATATCCAGCACTTCATTCGATGAGGAAAGAGCCGAGATCCCTTCACCAGGAGTGACCTCTTTAGCAAAAGTTTGCGCCACTATATATTTGTAAAACCACTCGGTTCCTTCAACGATATCAAGTTCATTACGTTAAAGGTTTTTTGCCAAAAACCAACCGTAGCCCTCCGTCATTTCAGATTAGGATTGATTAGTTTTCATGCTGCGTTTGTTGACATTGTCAAGGCGTAGTGTGCGGTAGCTCTGTAATACTTTTCTGTCGCATGGATATGTGGATTGGTTATGACAGTCGTTCAACCTTATTGACCTTGTCAAGGGTCTGTGCGGGTGGGTCTAATGCAATCAGGATAATGACAGGTTGAACTTGACTAGGACCCTTTGACTTGTTGACCTTGTCAAGGTCACTTGGGTCCTAGGGGTAAAAACACACATCGGGAGTTTCAAACTTACAGGAAACTTACCAGGCTTGCGCATACCTTCTGGAGTGTGGTAACTTAAGTGGATTCCATCAAGTTATCATGCGATGATTGTTGGATCCCGATTCTCACTGATGAGTAGGATTACTCCTCGAGTGATTTTAGATGATCCTGACTGATTCTCCTTTTGGGTTTGGAGGAGAATTCGAGGAAACAGTGGGAGCCATCCTGATTAGATAAAGTGACTAACCATTCTGAGCTAGGTTAGAGTGCACGCTGAGTGTTTCTTTTCTCTCTCTCTTTGGCTGCGACCATGACCTGACCCTAGACTAAAACTCATGAACCTAGTTAATCGAACCTTCTTAAAACACTTTGGTTTTTGGAGTGTCATGGTGTCGCATACATCATTGCCACTTCTATATCACCTTTGCATTTCTCCAGAACACCCTGTATCACTACGAAGATCCACATCTATTGGATAAATCCATCGTATAGTTACATACGAACTCGAAGGAACTTATTCCAGATTCGAGGATGGATTCTGGTTCAGGAGAAATTGAATAGGATTATTCGGTTGTCTTTTACCTTTACCTTCTCTCAAGTTGTGAGGGATCCTAAGATTAAGAGAGGGTACACCTATTGCGCTTATTGGATAGTCTTCTTCCAGACCATAGGCAGGTGCCGAAAGGTTGGGAAGGAAGAAAACCAATTAGCCTAAGTGTGGTGTACAGAAGGTAATAAGTAAAGACATATAAAGGGATTAGAATAAGGGCAAAAGGATATTGCGACCGCTATCATTCACGACAAAAACGCGTATACCCCTGCCACTTCCACATCCACTTTGGTTTTCTCCAGAACACTCCGTATCACTATGTATATCCACTCCTATTGGATATGCCATCGTATAGTTACATACGAACTCGAAAGAATTCATTCCAGATTCGAGGATAGTTTCCGGTTCAGGAGAAATAGAATAGAATTATTCAGATGTCTTTTCCCATTATCTTCTCTCAGGTTGCGAGGGCTCCTAGGATTAGGAGGGTACACCTATTACGCTTATTGGATAGTTTTCTTCCAAACCTTAGGCTGTTGCCGAAAGGTAGGGAAGGAAGAAAACCAATTAGCCTAAAGATGGTGTACAGAAGGTAATAAGTAAAGACAAATAAAGGGATTGGAGAGATGGCAAGGAAATATACGGTTACTGTCATGAATCTGGATAGTGGAAGAGGCATTACTAGGAATACCCGGATACCCCTTCGAAAAATTTTCATGTTTCAGATTTACTGTGCAATGTTAATTGAAAACTGTTTTCCCAATTAGAATCTAACTCCAGAGTATGTATTTACCAGATTTGATTCTCACATCTGTATGGTGTTACAGATGGTGAGTGGGAATAAGATATTGGGAATTAGGTGATTAGATCCTTATTATATCGGAATTTGTTGTAATTGGTGATATTTGAGGAAATCATCTGGGTTTTGCCTGACGGCAAATATTTGGTTTTGAATATCCGTTGTTATGCACCAATTTCAAACTGATATATCTGTACGTTTATTTTATAAAGTGAGATATAACTTTTTGAAATTATGTCTATGACATTTACCTATATCAGTTGGTGATTAGGTAAAGTGCATTCAACAACGGTGTAATTCTTCTTAACCATAGTACAGTTTTCAACCTACGACGCACAAGGTTTGAGTTATTGAACTCATGGGACTTATACAAAGTATTGTATGTTGTCCAGTGTCCATTAAGACAATGGGGCTGGTACTCGTACTATATTCTGTTTACTCATGACTTCTCCAGTTCTAGACAAGTATTTCGTTGAAATACAAGGTCCAGATTTTTAGAAGTTATAGGTATAAGAATAAAGTAGAGAACCATTTGTTGGAAGTATCAGAATTCATCGAGGTAGTCGAAGATGTGGATAATTATGTTTGGTATTCCGTTGATAGTAATGGTTTTGAGAACTTGCTTCTCTTTCAGGTTACTCATATATGAATGCGCTCCTAGATGAGTAATGCTGATTAGACTCTTTTTATTTGGTTGATATGCACTGGAGACAGCTGCATGATTTTGAATCTGGTTCCAATTAAATTAGTGCTTTTGTTTATATATGGTATATAGAATCAATTTGTATCTTAACGATGTTAAGATATAGGGAGTTGTCTAGCTGATGCTTAAAACCAGAATCTGGACAAACTCAAGACACGTTTCAGTAATGGCAGTTTGTGGGCTATCCCGGGCTTTGACGAGGGTTAACTTTCTACCATCAGGAAGATCAATAGTGATATTGTTCTTGACTCTCCACAGTTTTAGTAAAATAGATTTTTTCAGAAAACAAAAGTGGGAGTATGGTAGAACTGGAAGTGATTCCAGAACCACAAACGATCACTGAAGATTTAATAGAACCTCAGGATTCAATTATTTTCAACGATCCATTAGCCACTCCGTAGATATGGTGGGTAACCTCAGGCACCCGAGAGGTACTTCGGTCTTCTCATAAACGGTGGTAGGGAGGTTCTTGTTTACCCAGACTTGTCATTGTTGTTGTTCTAGACTATAAGACCCGGCAGGAGGATGAGTATAACGTCGTTCTAAATTAGCTTTAGAAGTGTACGTGTATATGACTCTGCCAGAGGGTTTTTGTAGTCAGTGGGAGCAACGGAAGTATAGTGGGCAAGTAACTTATGTCTATTTATAGACTAAAGCAAGTATAGTGGAAAAGGATCATCTATTTTTGATGAAACAGTCATAATGTTTTGACTTCATCAGAATAGGAGATGGATCTGGTAAGAATGTAGTAGGGTGTGATGTCCTGGTATATGGGATGACATGCACTTTATAAGAAGTGAAATTCCTATACTACGATCGGTTATACTGTGGTTGTCACAAAGGTGTTTCTCCACATAGGATATGGATATAATATTAGGGTTTCTGGTGATCTATGATTTTAGATCTAGATTTTGGAAGTGTCCCAATTAGGATACTTGACAATATTCTAAAGGTGTTTTAGAATGGACGACTCCTGGCATGGTGGTGAACCTGCAGGCGATGGAGTCACCCTCTCTAAAGGATGTCTTTCAGAATAAAGGGGAGAGGGATTTGTATGATTGGCATATCACTTGCTTATGCAGTTGAGTCAATCATGTGATGTCAAGTACAACACCAGATATTGTTTTTTGCACTAGCTGCAATAAGCACATATATTAATCCATTCATGGAGAAACGTTAAGAAGCAGTTTATGAACATAAATGGATGTTCTAGGGATATGGTAACGGCTGCCTCCTTCAGGAGACGATTATCATTTTAGGCTTCCAAGGTGACCTGGATGACAGAATGACTGTCAAAGTTATAGTTTTCCCTTTTTTCAGGGACAGTATGTTGGACAAGTGGACCAAGCGGATACTGAGGAAAGGCATGGCGCATGATACTGATTAAATTCAGTGGACGATCCAGTCTAAGAAGTTTGGTGGATTTGGAGTTCATTTGTGAACTAGGTCACATCAGATATCCAAACAAATTCTAAGACAGGTATTGCTCATTTCGGGAGATAGCTTACTCCGCGAAATTGAGATATAGAGAGATACAGATAGAAACACTAGAGCGGATCCACTCACTGAGGTTGTTTCTCAAACGCAATAGTTTCGCAAACGGGCTTTACGAGACTGATTGGTAGAGGAGTTGGGTGTTCGGTATCACACGGGCTGTGAGTATGCGACACTGCAATAATTAGCCTTAAGTGCAAGTGGGAGATTGTTGGCTATAGTGCCTTCAAGTCAATTATTGGGTCGCAAGCACACGATTGTGATGATTGAAGGAGGACCTATACCGATAGAACAGTCTTACTCGAGATGATAGTATGCTATCTGGATTGTCTTTATCATCATGTATATGCTTCAGGTGGTATTACAGATCACTATTACATGTTGATAGATCCCATAGGATTCTTGCTTGACTACCAGCATTATGATGACGATCATATACGTGGGAGCTGGGTGGTCAATAAGCACATCCTTAAATGTCCCTAGTCGTGGGAGTATCGAGACTGAGCATCAGTAGTTCGGAGTAGATTAGTGTATACTTATCCAGACCCTGACGAGGGGCAGTGGACGGTCTCATAATCCATTGGTGTCAGTTATTCACCTAAGATAGTATACAGGTGCTCATTGGGTTATGAGTACACTGGACGAACTCGCCGGGAACCTACTAGTTGGTATTATACCTATTGTCAGATAGCAGTTCCTAGGTGACATGTGTACAGATTAGTCTGTCGACCTGAGATCGTCATTTGCCTCGTGTGAGTTCCTACTGTGCTTTGATTACTACCCTACCACGGCTCAAAGGAGTCATGCAAACAGGTTTTAGTTGGGTACAGTCCCGAGCCACATAGAGGCAGTGAGCGGATCGTCGGGGATTCGTCTCTTCCAGTATTGGCGGTTGATGTCGCGTTGTGCACGGGTGGCCATCACCAGAAATCCTCGGCCGGGATGAACGAGAATTAACGATCTAGAATCGATAGTTTCTAAGGTGGTGATGGGTTTCATACAGACACTAAATGTCACGTTTCTAGGGGTCTGACTTCATCCACCCCCTTAGACTCGATATGCGATACTCTTAGACGGACAGACTGGACTGTATGGATATTGTCACTGTCAGGCTCAGTAGAGGTTTGGATGAGTTTGCTCGTCGACCTTCCTTTCGCTCAATACCTGGATAGCCGTTATGTACAGCTAGTGTCGCTGACGTGCTTGTGGTTAAACCCACTGCCAGCGTATTGACGAGTCTTTAGAGTCCCGCACAGAGGGTTTTCACGGTCAGGCGATATGGTGTAGATGACGTATGTTGGTACATACATGTGTCCAATTAAATATGTGTACATGCCGCACAGACTTTAATCGGACGGTTGATAATACTAGCGGCTTAGGATTAAGCCGGATTATTAAATCAGGTTTTGATTTAATAATTATATATATATATATATATATATATATATATATGTATTTATATATAAATATTCTAATATTATTGTTCACTATTCATTTTCTCTCTTGGCTATTCGTATTTTTGTACGAATACGCGTATATATATTTCGATACGTGTACCGGGTAGTATTCCGTATTTATACGGAATAGCTTCTAGAAGATGGCCACCTCATTATTAGATTTTCTTTTTAGAAAATCATTTTGGAAACGAGGTGGAGGGGTGAGTTGGCATATAGAGAAGCATGGCTCTCATTTGTTTATTGAAAAATTGAGGAGATATTTTGTATGCATGGTTCAAAATTAAAATAGCCATATTCTTTACATGCCATCCAATTTTGATATTCTTTGTTGACTTGATCGCTCTCTCTTGAGTGACTTAGCATTTTCTTTTCCGTGGTTGCTCATGCCATTAGTTTTCATCACCTCCTTCTTCATCTTCTATGGTTGCTCTTTTGAGCATTTGTGATGAGAGAAAAATTATAGTGACACAATCCTACACCTCCACTCTCCATTGCTAGCAACCTTGGAGCGTCGGTTGCCTCGCTTTGCGAGGCTGAAGCTTGCGCCATTTCCCTCAGGTGGATCATCGTAGATGGAGGAAGACCGGCAACCAAACTCGATCCGTAACCACTAGGATCTTGGGATGATGGTTGAAGACCGAAGGACACGGATCAACTCGGTATAACCATCTAACTCCTAGTTTTACATATTGCTAGTATAGGGTTTAGGGTAGATCCGGGCATCGGGTCATGGTAGCGCCAGTTTTAGTAAATTTTTGTTCCGCATTTGGCCACGGTTTGATGGCCGGGATGCTGTCGTAACCCAACAGAGAGTTCAAAAGTAGAAAGCTCCTGCTACATGGAGAGCTAAAATGCAGGAGCAGTGGACTCAATTCTCGTAACAATATAGTCCACCTTCACAGTCGTAGTCAGCACAGGGTCTATGGCCGTCACAACCGGCATATTACCCTCCTCCGACGTAGCGACCGTATTACCCTCCTTTATCACAGGGACCATACTACTCTCAGCCTCAGCCTCCGCATTACGGACCGTACTACCCTCAGCCTCAGTCTTTGCCTCCGACGCAGGAAGGGTTCTTCTCTTCATTTTTTTGGAGGAAGACTAGGAGGATACCAATCTTTACATATCAAGGAGAGCTTCTGATGGCAATGGCAGCGGCGGGAATTAGTAAGGTGCGTATATATATGTGTGTTAGTGTAGATAGTATTGTTTCGAAGATTATGTTTTAGTTCATGCATTTATTTATTAGGTTGGATTTGCAGAGCTCACAGAGTTGAGTGACTTGGGATTGCGCGCGATTTGAAGAGTTGTTGGTATTGGTTGATATATAGTGTATTGTGTTGGTTTGTATTCAAAACACTATTGTTGTATATGTTGGTTTGAATTGGTTTGAGTATGTGTTGGTTTATTACGATTTTAGTTCATGTATGTGTTGGTTTGAGTTGTTGGTATTGTTAGATATATAGTATATTGTGTTTATATATTGGTTTGTATTCAAAACACTATTGTTGGATAATATATTGTGATTACAGGTATTATTGTGCGGTATATTGTGATTTTCAATATTTTTTTATCCAATAATTTGGTATCAACGACCATATTGTGATACAAGAACGGTCACTAATACACGTATTAGCGACCGTTCGTTGATACGGTGAACCGTTAAATACCCGAGTGACTTTCCACGTGTAATGTATCAGAGATGGTGATAGACAGTGCTGATAAGTATCAGCGACCGTTTATATTAGCGACTGTCCTCTATACGGTCCCTGATACACGTATCGGCGACTAAACTTTCCGCGACCATGTATTAGAGACCATATAAGATATAGACGGTCGCTAATAAACTTTAGCTTCCGTTGGTGAGGTATTAGCGACCGTTTCGTACGTTCTATAATACGTACAGTATCGAGTAGTGCCTCTACAAATCACCTACACCGTCGATTTCACCATCACCGCCTTTACCATCGTGCGCCTCCCCAAAATCCTAGCAACCATCGCCGCCACCACTATCGCTGCCCTCCACTATTGCTTCCCTCCATCAGCTCCCCTCTTCACCTCTCTCACGGTTATACCCTTCTCTCACACTCACTATCTCTCTCTCACTCACTTACGCAGCTTGCCGATCGCCTCGTGTTTCGCCATCGCCGATATCCTCGAGCATCGAACTCCATCGTTGATCGCCTCTAACTTCGAGCTCCGCCATCGCGGATTTCCTCGAGCTCCATCGCCGATCGCCTCAAGCCTCCGTGATCACCTTAAGTCTCGAGCTCTCCCGCCGCTGATCGCCTCAATCCTCAAGCTCCGCCACCGCTGATCCCCGTTGCCTAGTCTCATCCTCCAGTGCCGAGCCCCCATCAATCTTCCATCACAGCACCGACCTCCTCCTGTACAGCGAGTTACACACCGCCGAGCCTCCGTCGATCACAGTAAGTGATTTTTTTTTGGAAAATTGACAGAAATTATTTTAAGGTTTTTAAATTAGTCATTTTTGAATGTTAAGTTTAATTTGTTGATAATGAAGATGATGAGTTTATTAGTTTAATTTCTCAAATATGATGAAGATCTTGATGATGATCGTGATATGATTTCAGTTAAGAGAGAAAAATGAAAAATGAACATCGAGACTTTTGGTGAAGAGATAAAAGGCCGGATGTTTTCAGTTAAAAGAGAAAATGAAAACCATCACAAAGATTTCAATATGTGAAAACTTTTCTTTATAATATACAGAATATTAAATTCTTACTGGTAATAGTATTTGGTGCTCCAATAAAATTTTATTTTGGCTTGATCCTTGCATTTTTCCCGCTGCATTGCACTTTTAACATCATTTTTCTTACTAAATAATATTGTTTTTCCTTATTCTCATGGACAAAGTGCAATTAGACATAACCTAATTTGTCATCATGTTTCCATATTGCTAATACCGAACACTGATCACTTGATGATGATCGTGATATCATGCAATTGTCGTGTTTTTCTATATATTTTCAGGGTCCTCTTTTATCTCCAACAAAGAAAGGAAAAACATATTGTATATTAATTGACATTAGTTGAGTACCGTGACATAACTAGCTACTAATAAGATCATTTGGCATGAAAGTCTATTAATTTCATGATATTTGCATCGAGCTAGGTTTTCTTTTCCTTTTTGTGAAATCCTCAAGTCTTTGATCTAATATTATCTATAAAGAGGAGAATACCATTTTTATTAATCACAGACTGATTGTGATAATAAAGACTATGCTGATATATGTCTTTCACATGTTAATTAATCAATTAATTTCACTTGATTATATATTTGCAGTATCTTCTTCTTTGATTCTCTAAGCTTTAAGATGCATCACCTTCCTCTTAATTTTGCACGCGGCGCCGCTTTTCATATTAATCAACTCTAATTATATGATTATAATTATATCATTATCACTGATAACAGCTAAATATTACTTACATAACTTCTGTAAATTCTAGGAGATTATCTTATCCAAGTGTTACTAACTTAGTGTTTTGTAACTCTAGGAGGATTTGTCATTTTATTATTGGTTTGTCTTAGTTAATGAATGTTAAGAAGCTGCAATTAACCATGGGTAAAAAGTAATTAAGCTCTTAATTAGAGAATTGAAAGGAAAAAGCTATTGTTTTTTTTTCATTTCATGAATTTGAAATGATAATGATCAGCATTATTTTTCCTCAATCTAATTAAATGGAAAATAATCATATTATGTATTATTACTGAGAAATTGACTATCATAAGGTAAAATACTAAAATAAAGGATTCATAATCACTAGTACGAAGATGACATGTCCCTACGGGTGAGAAAAACCGTAGGGGCAACTTGAGATTGGGAGGTATGTGGTATGATTGATGTCTGTAAAATGGTGGACATGATTAAGATGATGATTTAATTAGTTTAATTTAACATATATATTTGGTAGGGTTGAAATTTAAAATGGGATGAAGGCTTAGGTGTTGGTGGATTCTTCAATTCTTTAATATGTGGGTAACTCTTGTTAGAGTTAACTGCTCCAAAAGTAAATTATAAAGTTGATTAACAACAAGAAACTATCATGCATAATTGCAATTAGAGGGGGATACTTATAATTTGCAAATCTCCTGAAAAACCCTATGGTATACGTGTAAACCCTATGAGTTGATTAAAACCCGAACTTAAAACCAAATCCAAAACCTAAATCCAAAATCTTAAACTTAATCAAGAAAATCTTAATTTTAAAAAACTTTACCATAAATTAATAACTTCAAAACCTTAAACTTAAATTGAAATTGAAACGTAAACATAAAATTAATTCAAATTAAATATTAAACTAAGTGTATGATATATACTCGATGATAATATGAAATTTTTATATTCTCATCGATAATGATATGTGAAAATCAAAACGCGCCGTAGTCTCCGTTTATCTGTTAACATATGTTCGATATTCGTCGTGACATAAAACTACACAAAAAAAAACAATTAACGGCAGAGGTCCCATGTAACAGAGGAAAACTCGGGAGGTTTTTGTGCACCAAATCAGCGCAGGGTGATTTTTGGCACATAAGACATAGTACATTGTGGTTTTGGTGAAACTCCCTAAATAAAAATATAAAAATATCTACAGTTACTTGCGATATTCTTAAGTCTGAAAAAGTTAAAAGATTTTTATGATTTGAAAATCCAAGAAAAAAAACAAAAGATTTACACAGTTTCACAAATATAAAAACCTAAAATGATTTGCAGAATATGGAATTAATTTATTAATTCATATTCTTGTAAATTATGATTTAAAAGTAAACAAGGATTATTTTTTAAAAAGACCTCTTTATAAGTAAATAATTAGGTGAATTGAAATCCTTCTAAAAATTGATTTTTTTAATATACGATTATATAATGTTGTAAGTAAATTTTATGTTGAGAAGGCGGCCGTACACGATATGCTCGAACTGACTTGGAGACTATAACACAAATATGATATGAATATGTACTATTTATTACCGAATTAGAATTATATACTCGTGCGTGCAATAAATTAGTTAATTAAAAGATATTTGTATGGAGTCAGTTACTGATCGAAATTTCTATTGTAAATAGAATTCTGACACCATAAATATAATTTATTGTTGGCTCAGAAAATTCTATATTTGAAAACTTAGGCTTTTCTTGGTTTTAATTAAATTTGAAAAGTTAGTGAGAGAGAATGTCTATATTTTAAGAGATCTATTTTTTTTTTAGAAAATACAGAAGGTTGAGTACCAATAGGGTCAAACAATGAGGCCAAGTGGAACCAGGTCTCCTATGGGAGGCCTAATGCTTTTTTGTATGGGCCTTGGTGACCGATACAGAAAATATTTTTCTTATTATAACTAGGGTTTTGCACGCGTGCAACACATATATAATAATTAGATTTTTAAGAGAACAAATTATTTAATTTAAATAATGTGAATGATTACTTTAAAGAGATCGGGGTTAGTGTGGAAAGAGTTTTATTAAGAGATGGAAAAATAAAATAAAATTTCAACCACTAAATTTAGTAGCTGCGGTTATGAAATTTGATTTGAATTTTTAGAGTTTTTTAATTGATTTCACTTGCAAATAAGAACGTCACATCATTAAATTGATTTAAAAATTAGAGGTCGTCTCCCTTTTGCATATAATAACTAGTACTTTTTACGTGTGACGTAAATGTATAGTGAAAATTGTATTATGTAAATAAATATTATGTCATGTAAATACTTTGGTTTGAGAAGATAATTTTAAAACGAGTTGAAGGTATAATCTTTTTATTGCTATTTGGTTTTAAGATGCACGAAATAGAGTTAGTTAGATGGATGACGGTGGGATTAGTTTTCATAATTAAATATTTTGGTTTCCATGAATTTTAAAATTTGAAAGGGTCCACCTAATTTAAGCTATATATTTTTTTTCTATTTTCAAATAAAAAAAGAGAAAGACACATGTTTTCTTTTTAAGTGGCGTTAGTTGAAATTGAGACTCAATTAGAGATGCCATAAGTTTTGTAGTTATAATAGTGGAGACATGTGAAGTTCTAAATTTGTTTTGATTGTGGAGGGTTTGTTAGGGAATGTATTGTAACAGTAAAACCGAAACTCTGTAATTTCTTTTTTAATTTCTGTTTAATTATAATAAAAGTTATCATATTTTGACAAATCAACATAGCTGACATGACAAAAGATTAAAGGAAACTAATTTGCACGTGTTCCGTTCACCCATCTTTTGAGGTTAATATGGTAGAAATAAATAAAAGATAAAACATCGATAGATATATGGGTTTGGAAAGAAGTTGATAAGCACTAGGCAGATAACGACGAGGAATCCACATCATCACCGCTTGGACCCACCCACATGAGGCTCCACGTCATCATGGCCACCAAGAAACCGCGGCGAGGCGAAGCCCCGTCCTCATCTTCTCCCCTCGCACGTGGCCCCTCTCCCTCCATGCGCGCACACCGAGTGCCACGCCCCTCACGTGACTCCCTCCTCCCTTCTTGTACGAGAGCGGGCTGAACCTCCCACGTGTGTCCAAGCATGGTTCCACGAGTCGGCTCGCCACCTTTTCTCTCCTCCTCCTCGCCACCTTTTCTCTCTCTATAAATACCGAACCCCACGCCCTTCTCTTCATCATCGAACACAACACAAACACATCATGGCTACCAAAGCAACTCTCCTTTTGCTCTTTTTGCTTCTCGTTTCTTCGACGTTGGCTCTCGCTTCTTCTCATAGAGATCGAGAGCTGGAGCAGTGCAAGCGAGAATGCAGCGATCAGCCCCACTACGACCAGGGCATGCGCCGGCGATGCGAGGAACGATGCGAGGAGAAGCAGCAGGAAAAAGAGAGGGGGCGCGGGGACGACGAGGGTTTGGTTATAAACCCTGATCACCGTCGGGGAGACACCAAGTGCCGCCTCGAGCAGTGCAAGCAGGACTGCAGCCGGAGAGGCCAGCAGGAACAGCGGCAGTGTGTGCAGGAATGCCAGCAGAGGTACGAAGAAGAGAGGAGGCGCGAGCAAGGACGGGACGACTCACAGCGTGAGGTACCTAGCTACCTACCTATGTATAAATGAATAAAATACCGGCACGACTTAAGTCTAAGATTTTTAAAAAAAGACTGAAGGAGTGTTAACGTGGAATCAATAGTCCCACCTTAGAAAACAAAAGGAGGTACGTACGTGCGTTTAAGATATAGATTGGGCATTCCAATAACAAGACTTAAGTCTATTTGACACTCATATGATAAAGCCCAACACTTATAAAATATTAAATATTAAAAATAACTCTCATATATATTGAGGATATTTCAGTAAAGAATCCGATGGTTAAGGTCATTTTAATGCAATTTAGGCTTCAAGAAGTACAATCATAATGAAAACTTGTTTTTTCTGTTTGTAGTGTAAGAATCTTATTAATTGTTCGTCTCTTACAGGATCCGCAGCGCCGACTAGAACAGTGCAAGCAGGACTGTCGCGAGAGCCGCCAAGGCCAGCAACAGCAGAGGCAGTGTGTGCAGGAATGCCAGCAACGATACGAACAAGAGAGACGCGAACAAGGGCAAGACACACAGCGCCAGGTATATATATATATATAGTAATTTTTGTACTAATATGCAACAGGGAGATAAAACAGCAAATTAATAAAGAGTTATATCCTTCAATGAAAAATAGTCAATTAGAAAAATTAAATAACCAATTAATCTAGGATCAATTCCACCGAGGGCGATTCAAATAGCAAATTAATAAAGAAAACTACTGTGCAAATCTGGTAGACTTAAGCTAATTAAGGCGCCCTCAACATGCGAGAGCTGGTAACTTTAGGTTTTGGTACATTAATGACGGGGCGCCCCGTGCTCCCTAAGGGAATATATCATGTTCTTCTGAATAAACTTTTCTAACAAATGTTAATTATCTACCGCAGGATCCTCAACGCCGTTTCGAACAATGCAAGCAGGACTGCAGCGAGAGTCGCCAAGGCCAGCAACAGCAGAGGCAGTGTGTGCAGCAATGTCAACAACGCTACGAACAAGAGAGACGTGAGCAAGGGCAAGACTCTCAAGGGCAGCAAAATCCGGAACACCGCCTAGAACAATGCAAGCAAGACTGTCGCGAACGCCGGCAAGGTCAAGGGCAGCAAGAACGACAACAATGTGAGAGCCGATGCCAGCAGCGATACTAGCAAGAAAGGCAAGAGCAAGGGAGAGATCCAATGGGACGCGAAGAGGAAGGGAGGACCGGGAACAACCCTTATGTGTTTGAGCAAGAGAGCTTCAGGCATCGCGTGAGGAGCGAGCATGGGAATATCAGAATCCTTCAGAACTTCGCTCAGAAATCGCGGCTTTTGCTTGGGATTGCTAATTATAGGCTAGCAATCCTTGAGGCTAACCCTAACACCTTTGTGGTGCCTAACCATTTCGATGCCGACTCTCTCTTCTATGTCGTGAGAGGTAATGATGAATGCTTAAATTTTTTATTAATTTCATCTTACTTATTTTTAAATATCTGATCCTTATTATTAACTACTATATCGATCGGAATGTAGGCGAAGGAACTATTACCCTTATAAGGGGAGATCATCGAGACCAAGATCGCGAATCACATAACATTAAGCAAGGAGATATCACCAAGGTTTCAGCTGGAACCGTAGTCTATTTGATCAACCGAAGCAACAACCAGAGGCTCCAGATCGCAAAAATCCTACGCCCCGTCTCTACACCTGGCCAAGTCCAGGTATTTATAAGCAAAAATATATTTAGTATTATATGAGCCAAGTCCAGGTATTTATAAGAAAATATATATTTAGTATTATATGAGCCATCTATCGATCGCGATGCATGCTGATTTATATCATAATCAAACATGCAGGGGTTCTCCTCGATAATTAGTGGGGAGCAAAATAAATCATATCTTATTACTATCACATCATATTAAACAGTAATGCATTTTATTTAATGACTATTGTCACTTTGGCATACATATATATAGTTTACCCAGTTTAGACGATCACATTTAATTTGCGATTGATTCAGGAGTTTTACACTGTTGGAGGAGAGGAACCTCAATCATACTACAGGGTCTTCAGCTCCGAAATTCTCGAGGCCGCTTTGAATGTACATACCGAAATTCTATCGATATGTATCTTTGTAATTTATTCCCGACAAATGAAATGAAAAATCGACTCATTATGTTAATTAATTGATTTTCCAGACCCGACGGGATCAATTGGAGAGGCTCTTCGGCCAACAGAGGCAAGGCGTCATTATAAAAGCATCGCAAGAACAAATCCGATCGCTTAGCCGCCACTCGTCCTCATCCGAGCACGGCCACTGGCCTTTCGGCGGAGGAGAGTCATCAAGGGGACCCTTCAACCTTATAAACAAGCGCCCTACACATTCTAACCAGCACGGGCGTCTCCACGAGGCCGATGAGAATGACTACCAACCCTTGAGAGATCTCAACCTCCAAGTCTCGGTCATCAACATCACCGCCGGTTCGATGATGGCGCCCTTCTACAACTCGAGGGCGACCAAGATCGCCATAGTGACCGAGGGTCGCGGTTATTTTGAGATGGTGTGTCCTCACTTGTCAAGACAGCAAGAGGGCTCGGAAGAATGGGAACAACAACAAGAACAGGAAGAAGGCCAACAAGGCAGGCGATACCAGAAGGTCCGGTCTCAGATATCACGAAACACTGTGTTGGCCATCCCACCCGGGCACCCTGTTGCCATCGTCGCAGACAGACAGCAGAACCTCGAGGTCGTGTGCTTCGAAGTCAACACGGATCATTTAAGAAACGGTAGAAACAGGAGAACCTTCCTTGCGGGAAGAGACAACGTAGTGAACAAGATGGAGCGGGAGGCGAAGGAGCTGGCCTTTGGCGTGCCAAGCAAGCTCGTGGACGAGGTTTTCGGTCGGGACAACAAAGATGAGGTTTTCGTCCGCGGCCCGCAGCAGCAGCAGTGGGAGAGGGAGAGCGAGAGGGAAGAAGAGGGTCGACGCCAGCCACTCGAGTCCATCCTTGAGTTTGCTGCTGGGTTTTGATCAGTTTGTAGTAAACACAGTGTGTACGTAATATGTAGTAATAAAAAGAGGTACCTGGAATGTAAGTAGGGAAGAAGAACACTTTGATGTTCAGCGGAAGAGAGTAATAATAATAAATGGTATTCCCTTTTTATATGGCAACATACATATGCTGTTTCATTTGCTATAAATTTCTTGGTTCTTGATAAGCAAATTGCAGTTTAATGAATCTAAACGTAAAAGCATCAGTAGTGGAACAAGAATCAAAATAAACCAAGATACATTACAGCATTCTTGTCGTAAAATTATAAGAATGAACTACAATGATTTATAAGAATAATATCAAGGAAGTTTATATACGTCCTATTTATTTTCTAGTTAATTCAAATAGACTGATAATTTTTACTTATAATTTGAAAAGCTACAATAATTTTAAAAAATATCAGAAAACTAAATTTAATTTGCTATAAATTTCTTGTTTCTTGATAGGCAAATTGCAGTTTAATGAAATCTAATACCTAAAGTAAATGCATCAGTGGTAGTGGAACAAGAATCAAAATAAACCAGGATACATTACAGTATTCTTATCGCAAAAGCATAGTAACCTACCACGATCTTGACCTACGGTTGATGGTTTTTTGTACTTCCAAATATGATGTTTTTTTGTACTTCCAAACATAACTTATCGTTAGAATGAGCTACTTTGATTTATAAGAATAATATCAAGGAAGTTTATTTACTGTCCTATTTATTTTCTGGTTAATTGAAATAGATTGATAATTTTTACTTATAATCGAAAAACTGCAATAATTTTTTAAAATATCAGAAAACTAAATTTAATTCAACAAATATTAGGTAGATGATGTAGATGCTAATAGTCAAACTAGTACATAAATTGCTTGCCTCTACGGAACCCGTACGAACATGGGCAATTTTAGGTTGCCGCTAAGGTGCCGATAGAGAAATTCCTACAATAGAAACCATACGAACAGTGTCGGCGAATTTTTATAAAATAAAATAAAACAGAAAATTTCCCCTTCTCTTTTTCCCACGCACAATCCCCAAAATCAAACCTTTCCCCAAGAAAATTTCCCCTCTTCCCTAAACCTAACCCTCGCCACCGTCGCCTCCACCATTAGCGCCAGCATCTTCGCCACCGCGGTCTCATTTCTAGAAACTATGCGTATTAGGGAAAGGGTATCAGCGGCCGTTAAAATATATACGATCGCTAATATAGTATTAGGGACCGTATATAATGCACGATCGCTAATAGACGATTGCCAATATATCAGCGACCGTTCAATTAGTATTAATGACCGTATATAACGGTCGCTAACAGCAGTAGTTTTTAGCCGTGAATGCCCTTCTCTCTCTCCAATCTTTCCAAAATTCCTCGTGTTCCTCTCACCCAAGCCCCATTTCTTCCCCTCTTCCAATTCCTCCAAATTCTTCCCAAAATTCTCCCAATTCTTCTCTAAATTTTTTAACATGTTGCTGCAGTTGCTGCTCGAGCTTGCCAACGCCTTCCTCACTCAACAACCGGTCTAAGTTTAGGATTTCCCCCTTCCAATTATTATATTTTTTCAATTAAATCATGAAATTGTGAAGTTAGATTATGAAATATGTTATGATTTTGATTGTAATATATTATGAAGAATTGAATATGGAACTGAAGAATGTGTTGGGTTTTGGGGTTTTGATTATAAAGAATTTGAATAGTGGTTGATGGGTTTTAGAATAAAAGAAATTTGAGAAATTGAAATAAAAATTTGGAAATTTAGGATTAAAGTTAGAAGATGAATTATAGATAATTAAGGGTAATTGAGTGTGACAGTTAGATGAATTTTGGTTAGATAATTGAGAGTTAGGCTTTGATAAATTTTTGATTTTAGGGTGAAATTGAAGGTTATGGTTAGACGAATATGAGATCTGGGATGAAATTGAGAGTCGGGATTAGTTGTATTTATGATTTAGGGGTAAAATTGAGAACTAGGGCTAGAAAAAAATTTGATTTAAAGGTGAATTTTATGATTTAAGGGTGAAACTGAAAATACCCTCAATCGTTTTGTAATTAACGTTTGAGTTGAGTGTTAGTGTTTTGCCTTTTTGGATTTGACCTAAAATAAAAATTGAGGAGTTTAGGTTAAAGTTTGAGTCGGAATGGCTTAGTAAAACATATTGATTTTCTTTAGTACAAATTATTTTGTGTTTTATAAATTTAATGATTCAAAATCTTATAGTCGTGTATGATTTATTGCTTAGATTTTTATATTGTAGCATAATGTATAAACCAAATCAAAATGAAAATTAAATCCTTTAATACAACTTAAACTATACTGGATACGTAAATCCAAAACAAAATCAAACCCATTAAGAAAACTTAAAACTATAAAAGATGCGTAAATCGAAAATAAAATTAAATCCGCTAACACAGCATAAATATAAGTAAGTAAAATAAAACTTCCATTTAATTAGCAAGTTTAAGATCGAAAGGTCTTAAATTTATTTAGAATCGACCTATAGTTTCCCGTCTAACAATTAGTGTATTCAAATCTTTTTCCCATCGAATACGATTACAAATGTTTGTAAGAGTTGAACGTTCTATTCGATTTTTTCAAATATATCTATAGTATTCAACGAGCGGATTTGACATACAGTAATTGTTGGATTTTTCTAGTGTGAACAACTTAAGAATGCAATGAGACTCACATCTCACTTCCTTCTGTATTTTCGTCCATTTTGAGAAGTTTCGACGGTACTTTCCTCTTATTTCTCGTGTACAAATATATGTACGATTAGAGGGAATAGGGAGGAGTGCTGCCGAAATTTTCTCGAAGTGGACGAAAACACAGGACGACGTGAGATATGAGTGTTGCATTCGTAATGTGAACTAGGACGTTTAGCCTTGACAGCCGTGAGAGTACTTATCTGTCCCGACCTTTAGTCCTGACTTACGCCAACCTTAAATGACTTCATATACTTTAATGGGTCCACATAATGAAATATGTTAAACTCATATAAATATCCATGTAACAACAAATGAGAATTCTTCCAGATAACTCTTTTATGCACATGGGGGAAAAAGATAGATAAAGTTCGAAGGACACCCGATTTAAAGAAGGACTTAAAGTCTTTTTAGGTTACACAGAAATGAACCTAAAGCGTAGAAGAGACGGATTCATGTTCTATCCTTATAAAAAAATGTAAGAATAAATACCGTTTTCGACGTGAAGTGATAGAAGAACATGTGTTTGTAAACGGCTTAGAACCAAACTACAAATATTGGAATTATCATGGCAAGGGAGTACCTGACAAGAAAGTGATGAGGGATAATGAGACTGCAACTTTGCAATCTGAATTGCCGACGGGTGACAGGATAGACGATGTGCATGAGATATTGGAAGATTTATTTGCTGGCGAGGAAATGAATGTAGTTGAACCATCTGAAGATACCAGTGGAGTAGAGAAATTAAAGAATCTTCTGGAAAAAAATGAACAAGATCTTTATGGAATTTAGTAGGCTGTCATTTGTAATAAGACTCCTCCATCTGAAAATGATTAGTGGGATAACTAACGAGCACTTTGACGTGCTTCTTGATCTCCTATGAAAAGTAATTCTTGATGGAAAAGAAAGTATTCCAGAGAATCATTACCAGACAAAAAAGATTGTAAAGACACTTGGTTTCTCGTATGAAAAGATCGATGGATGTCCCAACGACTGTGTGTTGTATCGTAAGAGTTATGCGTCTCTCAATGAGTGCCCCACTTGCTACATGTTTAGGTGGAAAAATATTAAGCAAAATTCAATCGTAGAAACATCTGATGTCAGCAAAAAAAAAAAGAAAACTGCAGCTAATGTCCTCCATTATTTTCCCCTGACTAAAAGATTGCAAAATTTATATATTTCAAAATACATTGCGAAGAGCATGTGATGGCATTCCGATCGTCGGATCAAAGTCGGGATGCCGAGTCAACCCGGCTGATACAAAAGCATTAAAGCGATTAGACGGTGTTGATCATTTTGGGGATGAGACGAGTAATATACGCCTAGTTTTGGCAACCGACGTGTTCATGCCTTACGGACTCATGAGCTCTAATTGGTCCACGTGGACGATCTTACTTATACCTTACAATTTGCCTCCTTGAATGTGTATGAAGCAACCATATATGATTCTTTCCTTATTAATTCCAAGAAAATATTCACCATGTCAGAACATCGACGTTTATACGGAATCTTTAATTGAATAGCTGATAGAACTCTGGAACTATGGAGCAGAGACATATGATGCTTATGCCGAGGAAAAATTTAGAATGCGAGCGGCTGTTATTTGGGCAATCAACGATTTTCCAGCATACGACATGTTATCTGGATGGTCTACCTACGCGAAGTATGCATGTCCATCATATGGTCTTGATTACAGTGCCAAGAAGCTTAAGACACGTGGTAAGTTTTGCTACGGGTTTCATCGTACATGGCTACCGGCGAATGTTTAGTATAGAAAGATGGCAAATGAGTTTGATGTAACAGTGGAGAGGGGTGAAGCCCCAAAACAGTTGTTAGGGATGGAAATTTTTAAGCAGATATCAGCGTGTCAATTCTACCATGGATCTAATCATTTTAACTCAGTACTTCTTTGAATAAACAAAAAAATGGAAGCGGTCCGAAAATAATGAATTGTTGAATGTGTGAAAGAAGAAAATTAGTTTCTGGAATCTTCCTTACTGAAAACATTTGTTTTTTCGACACAATATTGATGTCATGTATGTAGAGAAGAATGCGTTTGATAATATTTCTGGCACATTTTTATAGGACGATTCTAAGTCCAAGGATAAAATGAGTGCTCGTGTGTGCTTGGAGGAATTTGGAATCCGACAGGAATTGCATCCGATACTTCGTGATGATGGTGTCTATGAATTATCAGTTTCGAGCCACTCAATGTTGAAATTGGTTATGAAAAGATTTGGTGAGGTACTAAAGAGCGTCAAAACCTCTCTAACACATCAAAGAATGTCCAGGTATAGCTACCAAAACTCTTAAATCTTAAAAGTCATGATTGTCATATCCTTCTAATCAATTGCTTCCAGTGGTTCTTCGACATAATTTGTCGTTCGATATCACCATTGCTTTGGTAGAGTATTGTGGCTTTTTCAATAAATTTTGTTCTAAATTAATAGATATAGTCAAATCTGAGGAGCTGCAGAAGAGTATTGTTAAAACCCTTTGCAAGTTGGAGATGATATTTCCACCATCTTTTTTCAACGTCATGGTTCATCTTACAATGCATCTACCTACAGAAGCAATGATTGCTGGATCAGTCTCATATTGATGGATGTATCTAATAGAAAGGTAATTAATTTTTTAAGTCAATTTTTATATTTAATTCAATATAATATCTACATTTGTCTAAAATATTCGTCAACATTTTAGATACTTGGGATTCTTGAAACGACAAGTATGCAATCGAGCTCGACCTGAAGGGTCAATAGCGAAAAGTTATTCTGCCAACGAATGCCTCAATTTCACTTCTCGTTACTTACGTGGAGTTGAAACAAAATTAAATCGTCCTTCTCAAATTAACGAGGACCGGCTATCCTATCCACAAGAAAAGGATCGATCCTACCGGAGGGAGTGGCTCGATCAAGCACATGACCTTGAAATTATTACCGATCGCAGAAGATATATAAATTAAAATATTTAAACACATCAATATTTTGTGTGTGTATTCCTAAATAGTTAATATTATTATTCTTTTAGCCGACATATTCAAGAGTTTACGAATACGATTTCTGGAAAAGGCGCTACATGCAAAATTAATCAAGAACATAAGAAATACTTTCTATGTCGGTGCCGTAAATACGTACGTATCTCTTGTATATATCACATATAGTTTATACATTTTACGTATAAATGCATTGTACATCGAAGATGGCATAACAAAAGGGATGCAATTCCCGAATGTAATCGTGCGACTATCTAAAGGTTATGGTGCAAAAGCGAATCGATACGGTTCATATTTCATTAATAACCTAAAATTTCTTACAACTGAGAAATTGACTACCCAAAATAATGGTATTTATTATCCGTTTGAACAAACGTGTTTATGAAGTTCCCGTGATCAAAGACCGCAGGTAGGACAAAAAGAATATTATGGTCAGTTGGAGAACATATTAGAGTTATTTTATGGGAATAATGAACAATAACAATTTGTTATGTTCAAAGTTCGTTGGTGCACTTGCATCCAGAAAGATGAGTACAGTTTTCAGCTTGTCAATCTCAATAAAGAAATTTATCGAGACAATAAGTTAATGTTAGATTCACAAGATGATCAGTGCTTTTATGTCAAATATCTTAATCGTGAAGATATTTTGATTGCATTGCGGGCACCTCCTAAATCCTTATTCGATAGGTTTACCAACGAGGGTGATCTTGAGGAAGTAGATCCGATTGATATATGATAAATATTGCAGTTGTAATCATTTATATATGTTATAAATTTTGCAGTTGTAATCAATTGATATATGAATATTTTTACAGTTGTAATCACTTATAATCTATTGATATGTTAGTTCAATGATTTATTCATATTATATATTTTTTATCGTCATAACTTACATGATGGGACGATCATCTAGAAAAGGCATATAAGCAAAATTTACCGCAACATTCTCTTTAAAGAAAAAATATCGAGATAGTTTCTCTTCGACACAACCTGAGATTAGAGGTATATATTAGAAGTTTTAAATAAGCGTGTTCAAATTATTTTGTTTGCATTGATTACAATAAATTGAAATGTATAGGTACATCTGATCAGGAGGATGCAAGTACATTTGTACCAGATGATCCATATGCACACCTAGACGAGCAGTGCATGGATCTAAGTAGAGAACCTGACGCGTTCTCAGATCCCATCATAGATGAGTATATTACTACATTGCCTCTTCCTCACGCATTACGAGACGAAAAAGTTTATCGAGATAGGTACTATACGAAAGCTCGGACGAGGTATGTATTTGTTTATCCTTAAATCAAGAGAATGATAGATGCAGCAGATGCGCATATCGCTGAGACACGGGCTGTGGGGATGATTTGTCCATGTTTGAAAAGCACGTAAGAGATTTTTACTCCGAGTATACCAAATACGATATGGGTGAAAAAAGGGCAATTAGGGAATGGGTAGGTAGGAAGCCCGTAGGTCTGGGTTCGTGGGCCATTCATTTCAATGGTTATTTTGGTATCTTGTCCGCAACACGGAGTTCGAGAACGTAGGATTCACGTTTACAGAAAACCCCTGAGAAGCCTATGTATGGTCTTGGTGCACCATCTTGGTAATACATAACTCAATTAACCATATTTCACAATTACATACTTGTTAAATGGTATTAATTTATTAATTAATATACTTGTTAACCTGCATTATAGAAACATTTCTTCTTAGAAAACGATATAGACGGACATTGAACGTATGTCCGGTATGAGATGCAACAGTGTTTCAAGAGATAGCGTGAAAGATTAAAAAGAAAATACACAAAGTTGGCTAAATTTACGGAGGATTGGAAATGTTTTGCCAGTCTTCTCCTTTAAACATCCCTAGGGAGAACTTTGCTTTTCTCCTATGGTATTAGGAGACACCCGAGGCAAAGGTAATTAAAAAGATATTTATTTGATTTGAATACCAAATTTAGATTAATTTACATTTAGATATGTTATCTTCTTAATATGCAGACAAAATCTGAAGGAACTAGTGCACTTTAATAAGCGATTTTAAAAGATGATATCTTAGGATTTAAAAAAATTTAGAGAGCAATTAGTACCACATTAGGATCTAAGCTAAAAATTATAACTTGTAATAAGAAAAGAAAGTAAACTAGCTACTAAATTGAGACTACAACCTTTGTAGCATTTTCAAGTTCTCTCAAATTGTGTTGGACTCCATTATAGGCTCCTTGAAACTTCATGGAACAAGCTTGCATGCACATCTTCTCTATCAAAGATGATTCACCTTTAAGGCTCAAGAACTTTGGCTCTAATCTCAAATTGAGATAACCTAAATAGTCAGGTTGCTAAACTAACTAGTTAGGAGTTATAGTTCAAGCTCACTACTAATTTTCTCTCTTTTTATTTTATTTTTCCTTTTTCTTTTCCAAAGTGTAAAGAGAGGAGGAAGAAGAAGATGGGAGCACTTATGAAAAAGAGAGTGAGAATAAAAATAAACCCTTAACCATTTCTAAAGAAATGGTTAGTAATATATTTCCTCCAAAACAATCCAAGCTCTTGCACTAAACCAACCTTCCAAGTGTCCACAACCTTCTCTTGATTACACATGTCACCATACTACAATATGGTGAGGATATATTATGTCCAAGGAATAACATAAGCTTAAGAAAATAATAGGAAAAAGAATAAACAAAAACAATATATATATTTATATGTAATAAAATATATTGTTATCCAAGATATTTAAAATACATAAAAAAGAGATTAATTAATAGTGACATAATGCTAGTAAATACATACCACAAAAAATATGTATTAATATATTAAATCGGCACCCGATTTAATATCCATCTTTCTAAAATGATCAGCTAGTATTACAGCCGTCCGATTACCGTCGGTGTATAAAATACACTAGTTTTAATTGTACCCAAGCGTGTACCAATGTACTGCAACTACAACATTTCGCCAAAGCCGGAAACCTTTTGTGTGGAACTCTAAAATCTCGACAATACGCTGGTTGTGGGTTTAATCACAAGCACGTCGGCGGCACAAGCTGTACGTAACGGCTACCCAGGTATTGTCGAAAAAGAGATTGACAAACAAGCTCATCTGAAACCCTACTGAGCCTGCCAGTGACATGTACCATACAGTCCAGTCTGTTCGTCTTAGAGTATCGCATATCAGGTCTTGGGGTGGGTAACGTCAGACCCCAAATAACATGATAAGTCGTGCCAGTGTCAAACCCTATCACCAATCGAGAAACTATTGATCGCAATCAGTAAATTCCATCCGCCTAAGCCTAGGTCTTATGGTAATGGCTAACTGTACACTGCACGACATAAACTTCCAATACCAGGAGAGACGAATCCCCTCAATTGCTCACTGCCTCCAAGTGCATCAAGACTGCACCCAAAAGCTATCTGTTTGCACGACTCTTTAAAGCCGTGGTAGGGTAGCAATTAAAGTACAGTAGGAACACACGCAAGACAAATGACGATTTCGGATCGAAGGATTACACTGTACTAATATCACCTGAGAACTGCTATTTGACAATAGGTATAATACCATCTAGCATGTTCTCGGCGAGTCCGTCCAGTGTAACTCATAACACAATGAGCACCTGTATACAATTTTTGGTGACTGACTAACATCAATGGCTATGAGACTGACCATCGCCTCTTGTCGGGATCAAGAAACGTATACACTAGTCTACTCTGGAGTATCGATGCCCAGTCTCGATATTCCCACGACTAGGGACATTTAAGAATGTGCTTATAGACCACCCAGTTCTCACAAGTATGATCGCCATAATAACCCTGGCAGTCAAGCATGAATCATATAAGCTGTATTAATATGTAATAGTGATATGCTATACCACACAAGACATGTACATAATGATAAAGTCAAACCAGATATCATACTATCATCCCGAGTAAGACTGTTCTAACCGTATAGTTCCTCCTTCAATCATGCGATTACAATAATTGTCTGCTTGCGATTACAATAATTGCCTTGATGGCGCTATATCCAATAGAATCAGCAAGGAATAGCCAGAACCGCGGGAAAGGCACATATGACTATTTTGGTGGACCGGTTCCTACTGATCAATATAGATCTACTTTGGTGAGTTTATTTTTAATTACATATATGTTTGATTTTTTAAGTTTATCGTTACATATCCTCACATATAGATAAATTATATATTCAGTACAGGAGAATGGTGGGAAAAAGCTGAGACTTGGGAGGCATTGTACACTAAAGAAGGCATTCCTGAAAAAAGAATGGATACAGCCACTCAATATCTATTAAGATTGCATTTATAAATTTTCTTAAGTAAATGCACTTGTTAACTTCGCAATAAATAGTAATTACTGTTTCATTTATCGAATGCGCATTTCGAGGAGGCGGATAGAAGCTATCAGGAATCAAATCCTCAATTTCTGGCCGACAATCACATTCCAGCCGAGGCCGAGGTATCTATTATAGAGCAACTTTTCCCTCGCTCAAGGTCTCACGGCCGTATTCCCCTTTACGGTGGTCCCGTTGGTGTTTCGCTGTCGAGTTCCAAAGGAATTTCAAGTACGTCGACCGCTCTCTTCAACATAAAAATGGATAAGGCATGGGAGAACGAATAGCTAAAGGAGCAGCTCAGAAGGATGGATGAAGTAGATAAGAAGAAAGTGGAAGCTGATGCGGTATGGAGAGCTTAAAGGGAGAAAGCTGATGCGGTATGGAGATCAAATGCGGGAGCAGTGGACTCAATTCTCACAACAATATGGTCCTCCTTCACAACCGTAGTCAGCACAGTGTATATGGCCGTCGCAACCGGCATATTACCCTCTTTCGACGTAGCGACCGTATTACCTTCCTCTATCATAGGGATCATACTTCCCTCAGCCTCCGCCTCCATAATAGGGACCGTACTACCCTCAGCCTCCGCTTCCGACACAGGAAGGGTACTTGTTCATATCAGAATTTTGTATTATTATATCACCTATTTTTAATCATATTTCAAATAAATAGGTGTTTTTGATCCATGTCTGCTAAATAGTTGCAGGTTACAGGTTCTCAGAACAATACAGTGAAATTCATGAAAAGACGTTACAAAAGTGAGACTACGACCAACAAAAGATGAATCCGTATGATGCCGCCTAACAGTTCAAGGAACAAATGAAGATCAGTAAACAGTTTAAATGCACAAAGTACAAAGGCAGCACAAGATTCAAGACTTCAACGCGAAGCTTACGGTAAAAGTCCACATAATTCTGCACTGTTGGAAATCTAAAAGAAAATAGAAGATACTCTGAGGAACCAAGTGAAGAAAACAGAAGTAAAAAGCAACATGAA
This sequence comes from Agapanthus africanus, assembly GCA_030015575.1. Taxonomy (NCBI): domain Eukaryota; kingdom Viridiplantae; phylum Streptophyta; class Magnoliopsida; order Asparagales; family Amaryllidaceae; genus Agapanthus; species Agapanthus africanus. Next base: position 744,801,300 of record CM057339.1, on the reverse strand, counting down.
GCAAACCTGAGAAAACGAGCCAGAGATCTCTCAAGATGGCCACGGAACCGCGGCCAAACAAGGCTTCCTTCCGCGGTTCCACGGCCGTGCAGTGCATGTGTCGGTGCAAATTGTCGGTGGTGTCGGTACTTTGACCCGGCTTTCTTAGGGTAGTATTGTAAATTAAGATGTGGATCAGATGTAAACCCTAGGGTTTTTCCTATCTATAAATAGGAGGGCTCAAAGCCAAATAAAGTGTGCCTCTTTTGAAATGCCTCTTTTTATTTTCTAGATTAAAATTTTAATTCCTTTGTAATCGTCAAGAGTGCATCAATAAAGTAAGACTTTTTATCTGAATTTAATTCTTGCATTTTTTATTTGTTCTTTTAATATCTACTATTTTATTTTGTCTTTTATTATTTGCAACTTAGATAGTTTTTACAATAAAACATAAAAATGAATTCCATTGTTAATATCCTAATGAGTGAGTAATTCCTCACTTGTTAGGGTTAGGATTAGGAAGGTTTGAGAGAAGTAAATCTCCCTCTCTCTCCTTTCTTTGCCTATATAATTTTTATAATAGGATTCTATTTAAATTAACCACACACCGCTCACTACGGCACCCTATCCTACAAGATAGCGGTGATTCCCTAATTAGACCGGTTGTGATTGATTTAAATAAAGGTTAGGGCTAAGAGTTAAGAAAGGACGGACAAGGACCAAAAGGAAGAAACTAAGTTTCTTCCTGGTCGTGCTAACCCCCTTTGTTGACTATTAACCTAACAGCTATATTCTTAACTAGGGCAAAGAAAGCATTGAGTAGAATTCTTTTTCCAAACTAACCTAATCCTAACCCTAGCAAGACTTTTAATCAATTTTAATCTCATTCTTAGATTTTAAAACAAAACCCACAATAATTGGACTTAACTCGTTAGAACATAAAGAATATGAATCCATCTCCCTGTAGACCGACCCGTACTCAACCGGCTAGCTACCAAGCGACACCGTCTTGATTGCAGTATATTCTTAATTTTGATTCAAAACGCATACGCAAAATCTCTCTCTCAATCAAATGGCGCCGTTGCCGGGGAGACGGTAGTCTTTTTCTTTGTGTAATTTCGGGTTAATAATAAAAAAAATAAAAAAATTATAAAAATTGAATTTAAAAAAAAAGAATAAATAAATAAAATAAAAATAAAAATAAAAATAAAAATCATCTTGTTCTTTTTGAAAGGTTTTTGTGCAAGTGTGCAGGCTTGAAGCAAACTTTATTTCAGATCTGGAGCAAGCCAGTGAACAAATCAAGAAACAGAGGATCTGAACAGACAGGGGAGAATCCAAACAACACAGAGAAATTTTTTGGAGATCTAAACCAACTAAACCGCCGCGGATTCAAGCAGTTGACCGCGGAACCTGTGACGTCAGCAGTTAAAAATTCACTGTGAGTATCTCTTTTCTCATCTCCTCTGCACTCCACTAAAAAAAAAATTCCTGCAGGTATTCTTTGCACACCAACTTCTTCTTCCTATCCAATAAATTATTTTTGTGCAAGATTCTTTGCGCTGCCAATTAAAAAAAAAATTCCAAGTGTTTTGGATTTTGTGTGTTAATTGCTTTGCATATTTAAAACGGACTTTTAAGGGGCTATAACACCTGTCCAGATTGGGTAGGGATTTTATTACCCTTCCTAAGACCCTAAAAATCACTAAAAGCATATGCATCACCCTTGAGTTAATAAAAAATATCTAGACTCAGCTAACTAAGGACTGTCGTGCTCATTAGGACAAAGGAAGGTTGTAGGCATTCAGTCATTTATCTAAACCTGACTTTGTGGTGCCTAGGCTAGACAAGTGAGAAAGGTAACTTTAAAAGACCCGTCTCACGGTGATTCATGAGCGGAACCCTCCTTTCTTCATTTGTGCTTACCTGGCCACAATTGGTGGTGAAGAGGCGATTTGAGGGATATCTCATAACTTGTCGCTTTGGAACAGTTAGGAGAAGTCTAGTCGACTTAGGAGACCCTAGCTCTAGATTTAATTGTGCATGTTTAAACTGTGGTTGTTTGAAATTGTGCCGTAGTTCCGTAAAAATTTTGCAAAAACTCTTTCTAAAATAAAAACACTTTCAAAATTTCAAAACTTCAAAAACAAACAATTTTTTTTAAATATATATATATATATATATATATATAAAATAAAAAAATAAAAAAAACACATTCTTTTCCTTTCTTTCCTCACATGATGGGTACCCCACCTCGCAAAACTCTTGCCGAACTTTGGTACCCTCAACCAGACATTACTTCCTACGCTCATTGTTTTGGTCGAATTTTGGACGACCCCTCCATACCCAAAATTTCTTTGAAAGATCGAATAGACGCGTTTAGGGCATCCAGTTGGACTCCGCAATCCACCTTGTATCAACCATTTCAACCTTCACCACCTTCTTACATTGATACTCCTTTTTCGAGTTCTGTTGTAACCCCGAAACCCATGTCTATTGCTGAACATATTGCACAATCTCATAATCGATCTTTCACTCCTTTCACCACTGCGAATTCTTCGGATCAACATTTCCATTCACATTCTTATCCAAATGTTGATCCTACTCCTGTCCAACCATTCAATTCCTACCAGTCCTACCCGACTTTCGTACCTTCCCTAGACATTGCTTCTACACAGCTATTTGGGAGTTTCCAGTATCCAAACAACTTTGAATCTTTTACTGAAACCCCTTCACAACCTATGTCTAGTCAGGAACAGTCGTTGGAAGATTTTATTGTAATGTCAAGACAAAATATGATGGATTTGAATGCGTCCATGGCCGCCCTTATACAACCTAGTGACCCGGTAGCTAGTTTCCAACTAGCTCCAAATATTCCAATGTATGATGAGGCGGTTGGACAGATTGAGAATTTGAGTGGTGAGAATGAAAACTAGCTCCAAATATTCCAATGTATGATGAGGCGGTTAGACAGATTGAGAATTTGAGTGGTGAGAATGAGCTGTACATCCTTCCAAATAAAACCTACCCATCCCCAATTGAATCCCACAATTCTGGTTTTGAATGTCTATCAAGTGTTCCAAATGATTCACGAGTTGAAGATAAAACATTTAATGAGTTGTGCGACTTTGTAGTGTTTGAGTTGCTAGATTGTGAAGGGTCCCTTTCGAGTGAAACCATCACCAATCCTTTTGACCTCTACACCTCCACTCTAGAACCTGAATTGATAAATATCCATGCTTTTGATGAGATGTCTGAAAAAATTGATTTTCACTTGATTGAGGATATCGACGCTGGGAATATTTTGGATGATGAACCCGCAGATTTGACTGAATTTTTCTCTCCAATTCATCATCCCGAGTCATTATATGTTTTTCCCGAACTTCATATGCGTCTTGAGTTTGATGAGAATTGAATGGATAATCTAAAATTTGATGAGAGTATTGAGGAAATTATTAAGGATGAAGCAGTTTTACTTGAGGAGTCGGATTTTCTAATTCATTCTATCCCTTTCATTGACTGCGCACACCCTTCTGAATCTTTAACCGATACCCTTCCTCAATCACTTCTCTCCATCCTTGTTCCGACTTTGCAAGAAACCGTTACACTTTCATTTTCAATGTCTGGTTTACCAAGTTCAACGTATCCATGTTTTCTTACGAATCTTGAGGGATTTGACCTCATTTCTCAGTGGGTTGATAGATTAGCACAATCATTTTTTACACATCGGTCATTACAAATTCTGCTAATTTATACACTCCATCTTCCCCCTCAAGTTCGTAATCCACTTCTTTCTCCCACTTTCTCTGGTACTTCTTATAATCTTCCTTTAATAATACCGAGTGTTAATGAATCACAATTCGATATTTTGAGTTCGATAATTCTAGAAAAACAACTTGATTTAGAATCTTTTGAAAATAAGGTAAATGAGCCTTACGAGTCTCCTAGCTCCGTAATTTTTGAAAAATCAAGTGTGTTGAATTCTGGCGCGACACTTATTGACATTGAAACGTTCAATCGGACTATCGATGGAAGTTTCGAAGATATTTTCGCTGACGAACTCGCATTCCTAAACGACATGGATTTTGTGATTAATCAACCTCCACCTGAAGATGTCGAACCACCACCACCATTTCTTTTTCTCTTCCGCCATTCTTCTCCTCCACCGAGACCGTATACTGCTTCTATCTCCATACGGTCTCGTGTGTTTCTTAGTTCTTTTCTCTACACTCCATTCTTTCACCAACCACACCATTATTACGATAAATGTTTTGAATGGTTGGTGCTAACCTTTGGCCTGTGTAAGGCCTCGTATAGCTTGATACTGTGTTTTTTCTCCCCCCTAACTCTAAACTTTAACGCTTAAACAGTGGAAACATTGTTTCACTTAAGTTTGGGGGGGGGGTGACCTTTTTTGTATATATTTTTTGTTTTCTTTTTCTGTTAACAATAATAAAAAAATAAAAATAAATAAACAGGGGAGTGCCGACAATTTTGACCCTTTTGGTGTAGCCTGACAGTGAGGGCACTGTCAAGTTTAAGTTTGGGGGTGTGCTCGGTAAGCTTTCTTCCTTCACATTCATGTGTATATTTTTGTATTTGCATACTTATTTTAAAATCCATAAAAATCAAAAAAATTAAAATTTATAAAAATTGAAAAGTTCAATTTTGACCATATTTGACTTAAGTTTGACAAGACGGTTAACTAGCTAGGAAAAACTAGATCCTAAACTTAGTAAATTAAAAACCCTAAAAATAACCTTTCTTAAAGTTTTGTCACGCCCCGCTTCCCAGAGTACGCTAAAATGGGCACGTGACATAGCCAACCATGCTACCTGTGGGTAGGAAGTATCCATCCACAGTCACATTACGGCTGTAGAGATATCAAGAACAAAATAAAACTATCTAAAACATGTCCATAATCCAAGATAACATGAGTCAAGAATAATAAAAATGCGGAAGCGAAAGATCCAATACAAAAATAACTGGAATGTATGTCCCATAATGCGGGCTCACATCAGGAATAAAATGCAGGAAAGAAAAGCTAACTACTGTTGACACTCACAGCTCAGCCTGTTGGCTGAAGTACTCCTGCTCGGACTGCAACAGCGGTACAGGATCTGGGCCATGCAAAACCCAGACGTCAGCGCGTCGTGACATCAAGTAAATAAATATAAACAGGGTAACAGGCAATGCAAATACAAACATGAATGAAGAGCAGGTGTAACTGTAATGTAAGTCAGGGCAGTGTAGGGTAGTATGCATTGAGTAAACTAAACTGTTCTATCGGGTTTTCTGTTCTAAAGACTTTGAAATCAAATTGATGAATCATCGATGTAACTCAATAGTATCCCGTGCATACCCGGGACCACGGTCCAGATTCTCGGGATGAAATCGAGACATGCCGCTAGGCACTAAACAGGAATGTGTACAGATGAATGATGTCAGCAGCATCATCCCAAGGCTGGCCTAGCCTCTAAACCGATGAACTGTTGAGTTACAAGTCAGGTTTCATCTTTGATTTCCCCATACCCCCAGGTTATATGTGTATGTCAAGTCAAGTGTTCAGTAATCAAGAACTAATGCCAACACAGGATCAGGTAAGCAGGTTTGTCTAGATAGATAACAGGAATGGTCCATGAGGACTACATGTCAGGTTTGTTGGCATTAGACACAAGATCAGGTAACAGGTCAAGTCATGGTACATCAGGTCAAGTCAAGCAGTATACGGTACCATGTCGGGTCAATCAATATGTATGTAGCAAGTCAGGTCAAGATGTTAACGATATCATAGGTGTGCTCATAATCAGTTACATAATCAAGCATGGTTATCAACAATATGATCTAAGCAATGAATTAAGCAATAAGCAGATTCACTTAATTAGCAGTACAATTATCAGTTGTGTCACAGAGATGATTTCAACATTATAAGAATACAGTATGACAATTATGGCCGTTAAATCATGTTAACAAATTTAAGAATTTTAGGGGTAGATTTATATATAGGTTCAATGGATGAAATCACAGCTATTACAGATTAAATGCACACGAGTGTCCGAATGGAGTAAAACTATAGAGAGAATGCCATATGCTATGTCAATAGTGAAAATGTGATTAAACATGTAAATGTGGTTATTAGGTTTAATACAGTAATTGCAAACGGTAGGTTTCAAGCTTGGAAGATAAAATGATATAACACGACATTGAACATGAAAATAGGAAATTATAGTACTAAAGTTAAACTGCAGGTTTAGGGTGTTATCAATGTATATGTAAATATTATTTAGCATGTAGAAAGGGGTAACTGCCTCGACGGGTCGCGAATCGGGAAAACGGAACGTTAAACGTCGGCGGGGAAATCCCGCGACGTGCGCACGGTTCACGAAAAGAACCCAAATGACGAACAGTAGAGCCACACGGGTCAGGGTTCCTCGCTGGATCGTCGGGAATCGTCGCCGGCACGGTCGGATTCCGGCGAACCCAAAAACAGTAAACATTAAATTACAAGAATGCATGAAAGAAAGAAAAGAGAAGAATAAGAGGTGAAATGGGAATAAGATCACTCACTGGGATGCTAACGGTGGTGGCCAGGCCAACGGTGATGAGATCGACGGAACTCCGATGATCGACAGAGGAATCTTTTTCAAGAAAACAGAAAAAGAAAACATTAACAGAAGAAGAATAGAAAGAAGAGAAGAGAAGAAATGAGAGAGAGAAGGGTATCTCACTGGGTTTGGGAGAAGTCTAGTATGAGGTTGCAAGGTGAGAAGTCGACGGCAAGGGATCGCCGACGAGCTCAAAGGCAAGGTGACAGGGTCCACGCTGCAGGGAAGACTCGGCTAGGGTTGCAGGTTAAGTGCTCAGGGAAAGATAACAGTGCAAGAACAAAGGGAGAGGGAGATGGTGACGACGAGAAGGGGAGTCGGCGGCGACGGAATGGTGGCGGTGATTGGTTCTGGGGTGCAGTGGGTGTGCAGGGTCTCGGAAGAGGGAGAAGGAGAAGAATGAAGGAGGAAGGAGAAAGAGGATGAGGAGAGGATGGGATCGAGGTGTTGACGAGGTCGGCTCGGGTAGGAAGAGGAGCGGCTAGGGTTAGGGTTTTACTGCGATGGGTTTAAGAAGGAGACGCGGAGTTATAAAGAGAGGAAGAAGAGAAAACGTGAAGGGAGGTGAGCGTAGCAAGGAGGCGGTGACGTGATCCGAGGAGTGAACAGTAATCGCGAGAGGTGAGAGAAAGGTGCGAGAGGAGAGAGAGAGAAAGGAATCTGCGATGGAGGAGAGAGAGAGAGAAAAAGAAAGCTGAGGGGGAAAAAATAGGTGTGGGCCCGGCGCAGAGGAAGGCGTTCAATTGGTTGAGGAGGTGGGACCCAAGGAACAGTGCAAGGATTTAAACGAATTGTGATTGGCTCGTGGCCAACAAGGAAAAGAAGAGAAAGATTTTTGGGAGTTAGAACAGTTAGGGAAAGATTTTTAAAGAAATGGAAAAAATATTTTCTGAGGGTTATATTTTATTTTCGCTGGTTTAAAAAAAGGATTTGGCGCAAATGCAAAATATTCCAGAATTGCGCCCGGGTCGGGTCCAAAAATTTGAATTTGAAATAAGAAAATTATAGGCGGGATCCAAAATTTAAAATGAAGTATTTTACAATCAAAAAGCATACCCCCAAAACGGACACACGTACGTGCGCGTAGCCGTCCAAACTCGCCCGTTTCACTGAACGAGACAAGAACACGATGCAAGGACGCTACAACAGGGTTAGGGGTGTCAAGCATGCCATGACAAATATTTTTAATTTATTTTAAAAGACTCAAATTGTTATATGCAGCATTAGAAATGTCGGGGTAAATCTCAACAAGCAACAGTCAAGTAAGATCAAAGAAATAAATACCATACACCATTCATACGGTAACTGAAATTAGTAGAATTGGGCTCGGTTGTTACATTATACCCAACTACAAAAAGAATTTCGTCCTCGAAATTCCAAGAACACAAAGATAGATGAAAACAAACTATAAGAAGAGATGAGGAAACTTCTGCCGGATTTCATCTTCTCGTTCCCAAGTGGACTCTCCATGCGAGCGATTACCCCAAGAAACAAGTACAAGAGGGATCACATTGTTCTTAAGAACCTTTTCCCTTCGATCTACAATTTCAACCGGTCGTTCCTCGAAAGTCAAGTCTTCTCGTACCATCAGCTCCGAATGATCCAATACATGCGTTTCATCACGAACATACTTACGGAGTTGAGATACGTGAAACACATCGTGCACATTCGCCAAGGACTACGGTAACGCCAAACGATATGCTACCTTACCAACACGCTCCAAGATCTCAAAGGGTCCAACAAATCGAGGACTGAGCTTTCCTCGACTTCCAAAGAGAATCACCCCTCTAGTCGGTGATATCTTCAAGAATACCAAATCACTCACGGTGAACTCTAGAGGTCTTCTCGACGTATCTGCCCAACTCTTCTGTCGGTCTTGAGCTGCTTTCATATGATTCCTGATAGTATTAACTTTCTCTATTGTCTGCACAACCAAATCTGGTCCCAACAATCTTCGTTCACCGACATCGTCCCAACAAACAGGTGAACGACATTTGCTACCATACAAAGCTTCAAATGGAGCCATCTGGATAGTTGCCTGAAAACTGTTGTTGTAAGAAAACTCCACCAAATGTAGATGATCCTCCCAAGAACCCTTGAAGTCCAACATGCATGCCCTCAACTTATCTTCAAGAGTTTGGATCGTTCTCTCCGACTGACCATCAATTTGAGGATGATACGCTGTGCTAAACTTTAATCGAGTCCCCAAACTTTCCTGTAAACTCCTCCAGAAGTGTGATAAAAACCGAGTGTCACGATCGAACAAGATGCTTACCGGTACTCCATGCAATCTTACAATCTCCTGCATGTACCGCTCCGCCAATGTTTCTGTTGATTGACCAACCCTAAAAGGAATAAAGTGAGCTGCCTTGGTCAATCGATCAACAATCACCCATACCGCATTGTTTCCTTTTGGACTCCGTGGTAAAGCCGTCACGAAATCCATGGTTATATGTTCCCACTTCCACTGAGGAATCGGAAGTGGTTGCAATAAACCAGCAACCCTTTGATGTTCAGCCTTAACTTGCTGACACACCAAGCACTTTGTGTTAGTTATATGTATGCCCTAGAGGCCATTACTGTACATTGGATGTATATTGTAGTGGATGCTGGGACATATATAGGGAGGACTTTCTTGCTCGACATGATAGTATGCTATCTGGTTGCTCTTTACCTTAACGTGTACACAGATTGTCTCTCTATTACATGTTGGTAAAGCCCTTAGGATGTGTACTTGACTACCTGGACTATGATGCGGATCATACTAGTGGGGACATGGTAGTCCATAAGTACATCCTTCAAAGTCCCTAGTCGTGGGTGTATCGAGACGGGGCATCGATATACCAGAGTAGACTAGCGTGTACCTTCTCGACCCATACAGATGGGCGATAGATGATCCCATATCCATTGGTGTTTGACATCAGAGATGATATACGGGTGCTCAGTAGAGACTGGGTACACTGGACGGACTCGCCGAGAACTCCCAGATGGTATTATACCTCACGTCAGATGGCAGTTCTCAGGTGACACTGGTACAGAGTAGTCTGTTGACCCGAGATCGTCATAGAGTCTTGTGTGTTCCCACTGTGCTTTGATTTCCACCTTACCACGTCCAAGAGGGCGTGCAAAACGGTAGCTTTTGGGTACAGTCCCGAATCACATGGAGGCAATGAGCGATAGGAGGGGATTCGTCTCTCCCGGTATAGGGAGTTGATGTTGCGCTGTGTTCGATTGGCTATAACCGGAAATCCCTGGCCAGGGTTGCTGAGATATACTGGTAAGTGTTACCAGTAGTTTCTCGAACTGTTATAGACCTCATATCGACACGACTTATCGAGCTATTGGGGTCTGACGTTTACCACCCCTAGGCGAGATATGCGACATATCAGACGATCAGACCGGACTGTACGGTAGTGTTACTGGTTGGATTCACTGGAGTGTGAGCGGGCTTGCTCGTCGATCTTCTGATCGCTCAATACCCGGGTGGCCGTTACGTTTAGCAGACCGCTTGCGGCTTGTGGGTGTTTGATATGATCATCACCTGCTGCCGGCGTATTGACGAGTCTTTAGAGTCCTACACAGAGGTTTCCTGGCTCAAGCGAAACGAAATAGGAGCGCATATGAGATATGTGCGGGACCGAGAATAATGCGTGTATGTGATACCGTATTCCATTCTCGCGATGAATGTATCGAAAGGTTGTATGCGATATAACCTAGTTGTCGAATCAAGGGTTGGTTCGGTAAGCCGATACATTGGATCCTAGTCGGTTATATGCGATATGACCGGATCGTTAAATCAAGTGTTGATTTAATGATTTAATGCATAATTATATATTTGATATATTACTTTGCATTAACTAGTACTGGTTCACTTTAAATGGATTTTCTCACTTGGATTGTGCACATTGTATATATGATATACTTTTGTACATTAGTATGTATCATGCTTGATGATACATGCTAACTTGAGCATGTGTAAAGATTAAACCATGGTTGTGTAATGGTTAGGGTTTTCCTTTCATTTTCTTATTCATTCATTTATTTATTTATTCTTTTTGGAAAATGATAAGCATTAAGAGAAAATGGTGGCTTAATTTGTTTTCTAGTTAAAGCTTCTTGAAGCTTTGACCAAAGTGACCCTTTTGTCTCATGCTTAACCCTAACCATTCCCACTTACCCTAGTTTAGTCTCTACACTTGACCATGGTTGGTAGATGATAAGTATTATTATTATTTTCATTTTAAACCATACTTATCATAACATTTTCTTCTTCTTCATCTTCTTCTTCCATGAAGAAGCTTGACTTCATCAATGGTGGATTGATGAAACAAGTGAGAAATCCAATTCTAAGGTCTACCCACTTCCTATTTCTTCATCCTCTACCTCTTGCCAAGTAGTAGAGTGTGTTTCCTTCACAAGTTTTCATGGCTTGGTGAAGGTGGAGCTTGACCTAGTGATGCCTCGACGTAGATCATCTTCGGCACGTCGTCGATGACCTAGCCCGTCCATTCTCCGATGAAGCCGACGCTAGAGCCCGGGGTTCGACTTGGACAGCGAGGAGACTTCATTGCGGAGCTATGGAGGTGGAGCACCGGATCTACAAAGGTTGTATTTCCGTATTCTAGTAGTTATGTGTTAACTAGTTTGCTTTGTCGCCTAAACTTCTAGCCAACGATCTAGTCTAGGGTTTCTCGGCACCGTATTTTTGAAATTGGCATGGTTGATGCCATGTGGACCTCTTGAGAGTGCCTAGGAACCCTACAGTGGTATCAGAGCCTAGCTAGAGCCTTAGGCGATGCGTAGACGAAGTTTGAAACCCGAACGAACCCTAAACCCTAAACCAAACATGCTCTCTGGACTTTTTCTAAAGTCTGGAGTTTTTCGATATTAAAAATATGCAGAAAAATAAGCAGGGAATTGTAAGAATTACTGTGAAGCCCGTACCCATGAATCCACCAAAGTGCGGCGGTTCCGCGGCCTTATGATGACGTCATTCTCTACTGTTTGCACAGTAACTCTTATTATATTATGCTGGATTTTCTGGGAATTTTTAATATTTATTCAAGACTTGAATTTTCTGGGGTTGTTTTGGGGATTCGGTGTTTCGATCGGAGTATCAGATTTTGTCTATATGGCTTTCCGGATAAATTTTAGAATATGTTAAAAAGTTCGACCGGATATAAATACCCAATTTTTCCCCTATCGGGAAATTTCCAAGTGTTGGACTTTTCCGTAGTTTAAAGACGTTCTAAGTAGTGCAAGTAACTCGATGGACCCTCTAGAAGACAACAAACCTTAACTCGATTATGTGACCGTCTTGAACTGCCCTTTGAACCTTCGGGTTTGGGGCAGTACGGCGTGCCACATGTGAGGCGTTGGCTTGACCCTTCTACGGCTGGACCGTTGGTACTGAGGCACGAACTCAATGTTTTTAGACTTGTTTCATGTGTTGATCTGTATCAGGAAAACTTGGGTGTTCGATTGTTCGATCGGAAAGTTTGACATTTTCTATTTATCCGGAATGGGATACAATAATTGGAATTCACAATTAGTTATGAGATAATTGAATGAATGTTATAAACATAGCACTTTAGTCTCACTTGATCGGTTGCCACGGAATTTTGATGTGATCAAAAGTCCGTCGCAATCACGTAGCATACGCGGATACTCGCCGGGTAAACTTAATAGACAACCTCACTCCATTGCCCCGACCAAGTGACTGTAGGAGAACCCCGTCGCCGAAAGCATCTGTTCGGGTGCTCCCGGTAGCGGTGTTCCGCCTTGGTGCACTTCGTCGACGGTATTGGGGGTGCGACCGTCTACTGAAGTTTGCGACGAGCATTCGATCAGGATGTCGGGAATCTTGTTGAATTGCCTGACTTGATATTGAAAAGAGTTTTCGATTTTGAGACTAAAATGTGGGGTTTATAATTGTTAGGCATGCGATGTCTAAGTAATTCATTTGATTAGGCATGCGATGTCTAAAGAGGTTGCGGATTCCAACTGTTGTAGTTTTACACTTTCTTTTCTGTGACCGTAAGTGTAATATGTGATATCACCGGTTTCGTTGCTATATGTCAACGACAATTGGGATGCGCATATTTACTTATGTTGATGACATGTGATGTTATGTGTTGCTGGATATGTTATATTGGATCGTCGTGTTTGAATAGCCGGGGTTTTTTTTTATGTGAGATGAGTGTTTTTTCATTTTCATTCATGTAAAAACTTGTATGTAATATTCTTTTATTTGGGGCACTTTCAGGTTGCGGAAGTTGTCACCGTTTGTATGTTATTTACTTTTCCGCACTAGGATAGACCCAAGGAGGAGGGCACAAGTAACCGGGTTCTGGAGTCCAGAGGGAGACCAACTCGAGGAGTCGAGTCCGGGTCTCCTAACTCTAGAATTGGTAGGGTTGCTTGCCGCTCTCGTAGGGGTCTAGGGGTGTGGGTTTGGCTATTCATCACGACCGTGGAATCCGTGTTTTATACTGGCTCGTATTGAAAACACGGACGTCCTAGTATATCCAATATTTCATATGTTTCTTCTGCTGCGATATCTGTGATGTGATCATGTGATGTTCTGTGATAGATACAGGATATAGTATATATGATATATTATATAGGCGTTACTTATGTTTTACACCCGCGCTAGCCCTGCCCCACTCTGTCGTTAGTTACCTAACCTAACGGTGCACGAGGGGACATCGAGGCGAATGCGGATGGCATAAGTGTACGTCGTATTTATCTGTGATTTTTAGGTACTTAAATGATGGGACTTCATTAATGAGATTAATGAAATAAAAGAAACCTAAGATGTTGTAGAATCGAATTTCAAAATAAAACAGGTAGCTACAGTTCTTGCTTTGCACAGTGGTATATGCGATATATCCCGCACCTTATTCGATGAGGAAAGGACCGAGATCCCTTCACCGGGAGTGACTCCTTTAGCAATAACTGGCAGATGCTACACCCTCGGTTTGACTTTTGATTGCTTTTAAGTGTTTTTGCTTTGCACAGTGATATATATGATATATCCCGCACCTCATTCGACGAGGAAAGGACCGACGATCCCTTCACCGGGAGTGACTCCTTTAGCAAAACTAGAAAAGCCTAAAAAACACTCCATTTCAAAATTCATTCGATTCTACAACGATATCAAGTTCATTACGCAATAGGTTTTCAGAAAAACCTGTCGTAGCCCTCCGTCATTTCAGATAAGTCATACTTAGTATTCGTGCTACGTTTGTTGACCTCCGTCAAGGCGTAGTGTGCGGTAGCTAACTAGTATTTATCTGCTTATGCATATGATGCAGATTGGATTAGGGTAGTCGTGCGGCCTTGTTGACCTCCGTCAAGGGTCGTGCGGGTGGGTTTAATTCGATCAAGAAATGACGGGTTGAACTTGACTAGTAGCCTATGGTTTGTTGACCTCCGTCAAGGTCATAGGGTGCTGGGGGAAAAATATTATCGGGAATTTCAAGTGTTGAAATTTGCAATGAGATTGCATACCTTCTATGAGATAGTTGGATCCCGATACCCGCTGCGAGTAAGAGTTACTCCTGGGAGAGTTTTACACATTACAATTAGCCGATCAAGTAGGTGTCTAGAAAGGTGTCAACGGGGTTACGCCTCTGGGAAAACGAGGTTTACATTAATTAGGTTCGTGCGAAAGCACGGGGGACCTCCCTCAAAGTACCGACACTGGCCTGGCTGAAAGATTGGCGAACTTGTAGTGTGTAATTAATCCCGGCTAGTCTTTCCTTTTAGGGTTTGAAGGAAGATTTGATAAAAAGCAGTGGGAGCCATCCTGATTAGATAAAATAAAACCAATCTATTCTTGCAAGAGCGCACGCTGAGTGTTTTCTTCTCTCTCTCTCCTGGTAGTGACCATATCACGCCTTAATCAAGATAATAATACGGATTATTGACCAAACCCGCTTGTTATACTGAGCTGGGGAACGTTGGTCCCGCTCCAACTTATAATTGTTATAAGACAGAGCAGGAAATTGGGGAATACCAGATTTCCCATACCGCCCAAACGAAGAGAGTGCATTATGATGCATCATCTTCGGGTGTGTTCATTACAAAGAACTGTTTCTCAGTATCCTCCGCATCCTGGGTATATGATACCGGATCAGGATCCCAGATATGTAAGATGTTACATAGGGCTACAAAAGGGTAGAAAAATTGAGAACGAGTGATAAGTTTCATGAGGCAGAAAACGGGGCAAGTGTTGCAGCCAAGTCTGTTGGTCACTGTCACCCTGTATTGTAATACATTGATTTTGAACGAATGTTATTAGATACCGAACCTGATATACAAAATCATATCAGTCTCTTTATTAGTAAAGAAATGATAAAATTTTGTATAAATGGATAATGTTTTGAACATTTCCTATATCAAAAGTTGATCGGTTCAGGCACATTATCTAAAAGCATTGATGTTCTAAATCAAACTACAGTTCCTAGTATACAGAACACACACAAGAGGAAGAGTTCAAAAATGAACGAATTCTTCTTGAGGTATTGTAGACTAGGTCAGATCAATATGACCCGATTAGCTAGAGTTACATAAAGATGCATATTTAAATTAGTTTGAATTTACATCTTGTGAAACTCGCCAGTCATGTCACAAAGATAAGATGGCCATAGCTCCGTTTACTGGAAACAGAGAAAGAGTTAATGAACTCTTGGGACTGATACAGATGATGAATATAAGGTCTCCTGTCTACACATACCAAGACCGGTTCTTTATACTTCATTACATTCTCTGATAATCTCTCAAGATTCAGACATATGTTCCTGTTGAAACACAAGTCCGAACCTTTTGAGATATTCACAGAATATGATTTAGAAGTAGAGAACCAAAATACGGGTATAAGTATTATGTCCTTTGATGTGTTCGAGGAGGAGAATACTTGAGCACGGAAATCCTGGACTATTCTAAAGGAGAATGTGATTCTCTCTCAGCATTACTCCTCCGTATACACCATAGCACGATGGTATATCGGGGCGGAGCAATCACACCCTATATGATAAGGTGTGCTCTATGATGAGTACTACTGAGTTACCTATTTCCTTTTGGGAGTTATGCACTTATGAAGTTGCATACCTATTGAATAGGGTTTCGATCAAATCAGTTGCCTACCACTTCATATGTGATATGGAAAGGTAAGAGTCCATATCTTAAGTTAGTTAAGATTTGGGGTTGTCCGGCCTATGTCTAAAAGCAAAATCCGGACAAGCTCGTGGCAAGGTCTGTTATGTAGAACTGGAAAGGTTCCAGCTATACAAATGACAGCAGATGACTTGGTAGAACCAGAGGATTCAATAGCAACCGACGAACTTCAGCCTCTCCGCCGATCTAGTAGGTTTCCTCACCCACCTGAGAGATACTTCGGTTGCTCTATGACAGTGGGAGCGAGGATTGCATCATGAGATGATGACCCAACTGGTTTCGAGCTGGCCATCAGGAGTAAGACTCTGTAAGAATGGCTGGATGCTTATCGATCTGAGATGGAATCCTTATACACCAACAAAGTATGGACTTTGGTTGCTATATCTGAAGGGTTAAATCCCCATCAGGAGCAAATATATCTTGAGAAGATTACTTGGTGTACATGGAAAAGTTGAGACTTTCAAAGCTAGACTTGTTAAAAGTTTGCATCATTGACCAGGTGCGGATAATGATGAAACCTTTTCAAGTAGCTATGCTTAAGTCCATCCAGATCCTACTTGTCACGGCTACATACCATGACTATGATATCTGGTGGTTGGGTGTCATGACTGCTTTTCTAAATGATGTTTTAGAAGAGTGCGTCTATAAGTACACAGCCAGAGGGCCTCGTAGACAGTGGGAGCAGCGGAAACGTGTGCAAGATGCTTTATAGGATAAAGCAGGCATCGCGGAGTTGGAACTTCTGTTTTGATGGATTAGTCAAAGAGTTTGACATCATCAAAATGGTAGATGAACCTTGTATAAACAAAAAGGTAGTAGGGAGTATGGTGAAAATCCTCGTAGAGTACGTGGATGACATACTCTTGATAGGGAAGGAGTTTCCTATGCTACGCTCGATCAATCTCCGCTTATCACAATGATTCTCCACGTAGGATCAAAATGATACCTCCTAAATCCTGAGTTTTGGATCTATGAGATAGATCTAATTGGATGTTAGGATACTCACTAGTTGTAGTGAGATGGTATCAATTGATCCTAGGGAGAATCACTGGAAGTGTTCCAGGGTGATAAAGACGACTGAATGTCAGTCATAGGCATTGTCTTTA
Organism: Agapanthus africanus; assembly: GCA_030015575.1. NCBI lineage: Eukaryota > Viridiplantae > Streptophyta > Magnoliopsida > Asparagales > Amaryllidaceae > Agapanthus > Agapanthus africanus. The sequence goes on along the minus strand of CM057339.1, from coordinate 744,784,430 downwards.
CCCTCAGTAAAGGGACGGTATGTTGGAAGAGTTCCAAGCTAGATACCGTGGCATACTAGACGATAAAGGCAGGATACATCGCTACTTAAGATGCTACCAAAGAGGCTGTTTGGGTGTATATTGGTTCATGAGATGAACTATGTTCCTCCCATTGTGTGACAATGGAGTTGTGGCTTATGCCAAGGAACGCTGGTCCCATCAGTGATCCAGACATATTCTAAGGCAGTATCACTTGATCATGGAGATGGTTGATCTCTAAGGGATCGAGGTTAGGAGAGTAGACTCAGAGGACAACACGGCGGATCCACTCACGAAGGCCTATTCCAGAGAGAGACTTTTATGGGATGGTTGAGTATGAGATACTACAACCACTGCTACAGATGGCCCTAGTGCAAGTGGGAGATTGTTAGTTATATGTATGCCCTAGAGGCCATTACTGTACATTGGATGTATATTGTAGTAGATGCTGGGACATATATAGGGAGGACTTTCTTGCTCGACATGATAGTATGCTATCTGGTTGCTCTTTACCTTAACGTGTACACAGATTGTCTCTCTATTACATGTTGGTAAAGCCCTTAGGATGTGTACTTGACTACCTGGATTATGATGCGGATCATACTAGTGGGGACATGGTAGTCCATAAGTACATCCTTCAAAGTCCCTAGTCGTGGGTGTATCGAGACGGGGCATCGATATACCAGAGTAGACTAGCGTGTACCTTCTCGACCCATACAGATGGGCGATGGATGATCCCATATCCATTGGTGTTTGATATCAGAGATGATATACGGGTGCTCAGTAGAGACTGGGTACACTGGACGGACTCGCCGAGAACTCCCAGATGGTATTATACCTCACGTCAGATGGCAGTTCTCAGGTGACACTGGTACAGAGTAGTCTGTTGACCCGAGATCGTCATAGAGTCTTGTGTGGTTCCCACTGTGCTTTGATTTCCACCTTACCACGTCCAAGAGGGCGTGCAAAACGGTGGCTTTAGGGTACAGTCCCGAATCACATGGAGGCAATGAGCGATAGGAGGGGATTCGTCTCTCCCGGTATAGGGAGTTGATGTTGCGCTGTGTTCGATTGGCTATAACCGGAAATCCCTGGCCAGGGTTGCTGAGATATACTGGTAAGTGTTACCAGTAGTTTCTCGAACTGTTATAGACCTCATATCGACACGACTTATCGAGCTATTGGGGTCTGACGTTTACCACCCCTAGGCGAGATATGCGACATATCAGACGATCAGACCGGACTGTACGGTAGTGTTACTGGTTGGATTCACTGGAGTGTGAGCGGGCTTGCTCGTCGATCTTCTGATCGCTCAATACCCGGGTGGTCGTTACGTTTAGCAGACCGCTTGCGGCTTGTGGGTGTTTGATATGATCATCACCTGCTGCCGGCGTATTGACGAGTCTTTAGAGTCCTACACAGAGGTTTCCTGGCTCAAGCGAAACGAAATAGGAGTGCATATGAGATATGTGCGGGACCGAGAATAATGCGTGTATGTGATACCGTATTCCATTCTCGCGATGAATGTATCGAAAGGTTGTATGCGATATAATCTAGTTGTCGAATCAAGGGTTGGTTCGGTAAGCCGATACATTGGATCCTAGTCGGTTATATGCGATATGACCGGATCGTTAAATCAAGTGTTGATTTAATGATTTAATGCATAATTATATATTTGATATATTACTTTGCATTAACTAGTACTGGTTCACTTTAAATGGATTTTCTCACTTGGATTGTGTATATGTGATATACTTTTGTACATTAGTATGTATCATGCTTGATGATACATGCTAACTTGAGCATGTGTAAAGATTAAACCATGGTTGTGTAATGGTTAGGGTTTTCCTTTCATTTTCTTATTCATTTATTTATTTATTTATTCTTTTTGGAAAATGATAAGCATTAAGAGAAAATGGTGGCTTAATTTGTTTTCTAGTTAAAGCTTCTTGAAGCTTTGACCAAAGTGACCCTTTTGTCTCATGCTTAACCCTAACCATTCCCACTTACCCTAGTTTAGTCTCTACACTTGACCATGGTTGGTAGATGATAAGTATTATTATTATTTTCATTTTAAACCATACTTATCATAACATTTTCTTCTTCTTCATCTTCTTCTTCCATGAAGAAGCTTGACTTCATCAATGGTGGATTGATGAAACAAGTGAGAAATCCAATTCTAAGGTCTATCCACTTTCTATTTCTTCATCCTCTACCTCTTGCCAAGTAGTAGAGTGTGTTTCCTTCACAAGTTTTCATGGCTTGGTGAAGGTGGAGCTTGACCTAGTGATGCCTCGACGTAGATCATCTTCGGCACGTCGTCGATGACCTAGCCCGTCCATTCTCCGATGAAGCCGACGCTAGAGCCCGGGGTTCGACTTGGACAGCGAGGAGACTTCATTGCGGAGCTATGGAGGTGGAGCACCAGATCTACAAAGGTTGTATTTCCGTATTCTAGTAGTTATGTGTTAACTAGTTTGCTTTGTCGCCTAAACTTCTAGCCAACGATCTAGTCTAGGGTTTCTCGGCACCGTATTTTTGAAATTGGCATGGTTGATGCCATGTGAGACCTCTTGAGAGTGCCTAGGAACCCTACACTTTGCTACAAAGCGAGCAATCTCCCGTTTCATGCCTTCCCACCAGAAATGCTGTCGAATATCTCGGTACATCTTTATGCCTCCTGGATGTACAGAATAAGCTGAACTGTGTGCCTCCTTCATAAGTTCTTCACGAGTATCTCCCTTTGGTACACACAAACGGCTACCATACCTCAACGAACCATCTTCGTGGATCAATAAATCTGTTCGTAGTCCAGCTTCAACCTGTTCTCGAAACTTTTGCAATCTAGGATCCTGCGATTGCGCTGCTTTAATATTCTCGATCAACGACGAATGTACTTGCAGCTGCATCAACTGTCCCGAAGAATGCGGTAGCACAACCTCCAAGTCAAATCTTCGAAAATCTTCAACGAGCTCCTTCTACGTAGTTAACACCTGAATTGCTGGTAACCGACTAAGCGCATCCGGCACGACATTAACCTTCCCCGGATGGTACTTAAGATCAAGATCGTAATCAGCCATCAGCTCCAACCATCTACGTTGCCTCATATTAAGCTTCTTCTGCGTGAACACATACTTCAAGCTCTTATGATCCGTGAAAACTTCGACCCTTTCGCCTAAAAGGTAGTGTCTCCAAATCTTCAAAGCGAAAATCACAGCCGCAAGCTCCAAGTCATGAGTTGGGTAATTCTTCTCATGGGTCTTCAACTGTCTCGATGCGTACGCTACAACCTTCCCATGCTGCATCAAAACACATCCCAATCCTTTCCTAGATGCGTCACCGTGAATCACCAATCCTCCGGAATTGTCTGGCACGGTCAGAATAGGGGCGGTTATCAATTTCTCCTTCAACGTCTCAAAAGCTAACGCACATTTATCCGTCCATACAAAAGGTACCTCCTTACATGTAAGCTTGGTTAACGGCTCCGCCAGACGAGCAAAGTTCTCCACAAATCTTCTGTAATACCCGGCGAGTCCAAGAAAACTTCTTATCTCTGCAACATTCTTTGGAATTGGCCAATCTCGAACTACTGCAATCTTTTCTGGATCGACGGCAATTCCATCGCCAGACACAACATGCCCCAAAAACTTTACTTTCTCCAGCCAAAACTCACACTTACTCATCTTCGCATATAACTTCTCTTGTCTCAACGTTTGCAGTGCGATCTTCAAATGTTTAGCATGCTCTTCAAAACTCTTCGAGTAAACCAGAATATCGTCAATGAATACCACAATAAACTGGTCCAAGAATGGTGAAAAGATTCGGTTCATCAAGTCCATGAAAATCGCCGGTGCATTCGTTACTCCGAAGGGCATTACTAAGTACTCGTAATGTCCATACCGAGTTCGGAACGCCGTCTTGCAAATATCTTCTGCTTTTACTCGGACCTGATGATATCCGGATCGCAAATCCAGCTTCGAGAATACCCTCGCGCCACTAAGCTGCTCAAAAAGTTCTCCAATGCGAGGGATCGGGTACTTGTTCTTAATAGTCACCCGGTTTAATTCTCGATAGTCGATGCACATCCTTCTCGTGCCATCTTTCTTCTTTACTAGAAGAACTGGGGCTCCCCAAGGCGAGTTACTGCTTCGAATCCAACCCTTCTCAAGCAATTCAGCAACCTGTTTCTTGACTTCTTCCAACTCTACTGGTGCCATTGGATAATACGCTTTGGATACTGGCGCTGCACCAGGAATAAGATCAATTGCGAACTCCACGCCTCGCTTCGGCGGTAAACCCGATATATCTTCAAACACGTCCATAAAATCGCGAACAACAGCTGGCTCTTCACTTTTATCAACTTCCATTGATGCAAGAACATTATTTGTCGGCCTAGCCCTAAACTTGACTGGCCCGACAGAACTGCTTCCTCTAGTGAAGCTAAACTCAGGATGTCCGGGAATCTGGAAAATTACTTTCCTTGCCCTATAATCAATGTGAGCGTGGAAAGTGCCAAGAAAATCCATTCCCAAGACGACCTCGTAGCTGCCCGTATCAATCACCAAGAAATCTGCAAAAAGCTCCCGTCCGCACACAACAACTGTACAATCTTTACATTCCCTACAAGCTATGATTTTCCCATTCCCAGTGTGTATGTCCCAGAAACTAGATAGGGTCGTGCAGGCAATCGAGTGTGTAGTTATAAACTTGGATGACATAAAACAATGGGATGCACCAGAATCAAATAACGTTAATACGGGAAAACCATGAACGAGTAGAATACCTGAAACAACTTCTCCTGACGCCTTAGCTTCTTCAGCTGTCAAGGTAAAAGCTCGAGCCTGATTAGGTCCTTGAGTCAGCTGTTTCTGTCCCTGGAATGGTCTCTGCGGAGGCTTCTGAATATCATCCCTCGTACGAAGCTTCGACGGACAAGCGCTGACAGCGTGATCTGCCGCTCCACAAACTAAACAGAGTCCCAGCCTCCTTCGACAATCCTTTTGCACGTGGCCAGGTAAATTGCAGTAGTTACAAGTCATGCTCTTTCTTCGATCGATGACAATAGGCTTCTTCATGGGTGCTACGCCTCGACGTTCCACTGGAATACCTCTGTGACCATGAGCTCGGTTTGGTACAAATGCTGGTTTCCTTACCGCAACTGCTGTCTGCTGCAAACTCCCCTTCATCCCAGATAAACTCTACTGCTCTCGGGCTGCCGCAAGTACTTGTGAGAAAGTGGTCAATCCCTGGGAGACAATCTGCCTCTGGATGTCCACATCCAAGCTGCGCATGAACCTCCGTGCCCTGTCTGCATCGTTGGCAACTAAAGGTCCAGCGAATCTACTGAGTCTTGTCCATTCTGCTGCATGCACATCTACGGGTGCTCCATTTTGCTTTAGCCCGATGAACTTCTCTTCCATTTCCTCCCGTGCGGTCCGCGGGAAGAACTTCTCTAGGAAACTCTTTGAAAAATCCGCCCACTTGATCGGCTTGGGCAAGCGGGTCTCCTCCACAAGCCACCATTCTCGGGCATAGTCCACAAACTGAATGCGTACCATATCAACTCCTTTCTCATTTGGAATTTGTGCCGAAATAAGCAAGTTCTCTGTGTCAACTAGCCACTGCTCCGCTGGCAACGGCTCCTCCAAACCAGTAAATGCAGACGGACCCAAACGCCTGAAATCTGCTACGGTCCCTACTCGGTCAACTGGTTTATCTCCAACATTGTTCACAGACTGCTGAACGATCTGCAAACCTTCCTGAAACGATTCCTCTTGCTGATGGATCAGCTCGGTCTGTTTCTTTTGATTCTCCAGCATTCCCCTTATCACTCCAAGCATGGCGGCTTCGTCCACACGTCTTTGGTACGTCTTCAAATTCTTATCTGCCATATTCCTGAAATCAAAACACCCAACATTAGCATGATGATAGATTCAAAATATAGATCAAGGCTAGAACTCCAAGTTACTTAAATAGAGTGCCGCATTGTAACTATGCCGCGGTGTCATAGCCACAATTACATAACTCTACCCAAGTCGCATAAGTCCTAGAGATAACAAGAAATCAGGTTTCGAGTCGATATGCAAAGGAAGTTTGCACATCGTAGAAGATATAATCAGGAAGAACTTGATTCAAGAACGGTAAACGGCAAGGTGGCAGGACATGTTTCCTAAACACGGTATTCTGATTCGTGTATTGGGTACAATACCCAACTACAAAAGAATCAACCCGACTATCCTATGGCTCTGATACCAAAAGAACCATGTCACGCCCCGCTTTCCAGAGTACGCTAAAATGGGCACGTGACATAGCCAACCATGCTACCTGTGGGTAGGAAGTATCCATCCACAGTCACATTACGACTGTAGAGATATCAAGAACAAAATAAAACTATCTAAAACATGTCCATAATCCAAGATAACATGAGTCAAGAATAATAAAAATGCGGAAGCGAAAGATCCAATACAAAAATAACTGGAATATATGTCCCATAATGCGGGCTCACATCAGGAATAAAATCCAGGAAAGAAAAGCTAACTACTGTTGACACTCACAGCTCAGCCTGTTGGCTGAAGTACTCCTGCTCGGACTGCAACAGCGGTACAGGATCTGGGCCATGCAAAACCCATACGTTAGCGCGTCGTGACATCAAGTAAATAAATATAAACAGGGTAACAGGCAATGCAAATACAAACATGAATGAAAAGCAGGTGTAACTGTAATGTAAGTCAGGGCAGTGTAGGGTAGTATGCAATGAGTAAACTAAACTGTTCTATCGGGTTTTCTGTTCTAAAGACTTTGAAATCAAATTGATGAATCATCGATGTAACTCAATAGTATCCCGTGCATACCCGGGACCACGGTCCAGATTCTCGGGCTGAAACCGAGACATGCCGCTAGGCACTAAACAGGAATGTGTACAGATGAATGATGTCAGCAGCATCATCCCAAGGCTGGCCTAGCCTCTAAACTGATTAGAACAAGTAGCGAACTGTTGAGTTACAAGTCAGGTTTCACCTTTGATTTCCCCATACCCCCAGGTTATATGTGTATGTCAAGTCAAGTGTTCAGTAATCAAGAACTAATGCCAACACAGGATCAGGTAAGCAGGTTTGTCTAGATAGACAACAGGAACGGTCTATGAGGACTACCTGTCAGGTTTGTTGGCATTAGACACAAGATCAGGTAACGGGTCAAGTCATGGTACATCAGGTCAAGTCAAGCAATATACGGTACCATGTCGGGTCAATCAATATGTATGTAGCAAGTCAGGTCAAGATGTTAACGATATCATAGGTGTGCTCATAATCAGTTACATAATCAAGCATGGTTATCAACAACATGATCTAAGCAATGAATTAAGCAATAAGCAGATTCACTTAATTAGCAGTACAGTTATCAGTTGTGTCACAGAGATGATTTCAACATTATAAGAATACAGTATGACAATTATGGTCGTTAAATCATGTTAACAAGTTTAAGAATTTTAGGGGTGCAATGATTTATATATAGGTTCAATGGATGAAATCACAGCTATTACAGGTTAAATGCACACGAGTGTCCGAATGGAGTAAAACTATAGAGAGAATGCCATAGGCTATGTCAATAGTGAAAATGTGATTAAATATGTAAATGTGGTTATTAGGTTTAATACAGTAATTGCAAACGGTTGGTTTCAAGCTTGGAAGATAAAATGATATAACACGACATTGAACATGAAAATGGGAAATTATAGTACTAAAGTTAAACTGCAGGTTTAGGGTGTTATCAATGTGTATGTAAATATTATTTAGCATGTAGCAAGGGGTGCTTGCCTCGACGGGCCGCGAATCGGGAAAACGGAACGTTAAACGCCGGCGGGGAAATCTCGCGACGTGCGCACGGTTCACGGAAAGAACCCAAACGACGAACAGTGGAGCCACACGGGTCAGGGTTCCTCGCTGGATCATCGGGAATCATCGCCGGCACGGTCTGATTCCGGCGAACCCAAAAATAGTAAACATTAAATTACAAGAATGCATGAAAGAAAGAAAAGAGAAGAATAAGAGGTGAAATGGGAATAAAATCACTCACTGGGATGCTAAAGGTGGTGGCCAGGCCAACGGTGATGAGATCGACGGAACTCCGATGATCGACAGAGGAATCTTTTTCAATAAAATAGAAAAAGAAAACATTAACAGAAGAAGAATAGAAAGAAGAGAAGAGAAGAAATGAGAGAGAGAAGGCTATCTCACTGGGTTTGGGAGAAGTCTAGTATGAGGTTGCAAGGTGAGAAGTCGACGGCAAGGGATCGCCGGCGAGCTCAAAGGCAAGGTGACAGGGTCCACGCTGCAGGGAAGACTCGGCTAGGGTTGCAGGTTAAGTGCTCGGGGAAAGATCAGAGGGCAAGAACAAAGGGAGAGGGAGATGGTGACGACGAGAAGGGGAGTCGACGGCGACGGAACGGTGGCGGTGATGGGTTCTGGGGTGCAGTGGGTGTGCAGGGTCTCAGGAGAGGGAGAAGGAGAAGAATGAAAGAGGAAGGAGAAAGAGGATGAGGAGAGGATGGGATCGAGGTGTTGACGAGGTCGACCCGGGTAGGAAGAGGAGCGGCTAGGGTTTTACTGCGATGGGTTTAAGAAGGAGAAGCGGAGTTATAAAGAGAGGAAGAAGAGAAAACGTGAAGGGAGGTGAGCGTAGCAAGGAGGCGGTGACGCGATCCGAGGGGTGAACAGTAATCGCGAGAGGTAAGAGAAAGGTGCGAGAGGAGAGAGAAAGAAGAGAGAGAGATAGAAAGGAATCTGCGATGGAGGAGAGAGAGAGAGAAAAAGAAAGCCGAGGGGGGAAAAATAGGTGTGGGCCCGGCGCAGAGGAAGGCATTCAATTGGTTGAGGAGGTGGGACCCAATGAACAGTGCAAGGATTTAAACGAATTGTGATTGGCTCGTGGCCAACAAAGAAAAGAAGAGAAAGATTTGTGGGGGTTAGAACAGTTAGGGAAAGATTTTTAAAGAAATGGAAAAAATATTTTCTGAGGGTTATATTTTATTTTCGTTGGTTTAAAAAAAGGATTTGGCGCAAATGCAAAATATTTCAGAATTGCGCCCGGGTCGGGTCCAAAAATTTGAATTTGAAATAAGAAAATTATAGGCGGGATCCAAAATTTAAAATGAAGTATTTTACAATCAAAAAGCATACCCCCAAAACGGACACACGTACATGCGCGTAGCCGTCCAAACTCGCCCGTTTCACTGAACGGGACGAGAACACGATGCAAGGATGCTACAACAGGGTTAGGGGTGTCAAGCATGCCATGACAAATATTTTTAATTTATTTTAAAAGACTCAAATTGTTATATGCAGCATTAGAAATGTCGGGGTAAATCTCAACAAGCAACAGTCAAGTAAGATCAAAGAAATAAATACCACACACCATTCATACGGTAACTGAAATTAGTAGAATTGGGCTCGGTTGTTACATGTTTAATGGTAGAAAATATATGCCCTTGTAGATTATTTAGAAATAGGCAAATTTTGAGTTCAGATCTTGGGCTAAGTCAAATAAGGGAAGGGTATTGAAATCTTTATTTGAAGTGTAAGTTTGAAAAATAATTCTGAACCTTAAGTCTAAATTCTGAATATATATACCCTACAACTTGCACAAACACGCATCTTGAAACTTGGAATAGTAAAGGATACCTTGAAATGCTCTTGTCTAAAATCCTTAGTATGAAAGAAAATAAAATAAAAGTACAAGTGTGAATAAAGAGATATAAAAAAAAATGAACACTGGTTTTGTAATTACTTGAGGCTGCAGAAATAAAAAATTATATAGCGAGGGTGCTTTATCACCTAGTGCCTTAGACCAACTGGTTTGGAAGTCACTGCTAAAGCCTTAGGTATTACAAGACGAGGAATTACGACTTAATGCGCGAACACATTTTGTAATCGGTCGTTAGTACCTCAAGAAGTATTAACGGTCGCATGAAGGGTGTGTGAGCAAATTTCATCTAAAATTCACCAACTAAAAGTATTTTGGAAGATGGACAAGAGTATGATAACTTGAATTGAATTTTCAAGTGTAGGGGTGATACATACACACACGTAGGGGTATATGATTGGGGTTTGGATGAGAGATAGGAATGAATGATATGGCTTATACCTTCAGTAGAGATGATAAAAATTCCTAGTTGAGATGGAACCTTAGAAGGGAAATTCAAAAGATGCTGAAAGCTTAATAAATTTGCAGAACATATACAATTTTAAGTTAAATGATAAGTGAGTGTAAAAAATACGGGTTGATGATTTCTAAGTTGAAGATAATAGAATTTCTTGCTAGAATACTGAATTGAAGAATTAAAGTCAACGGACTAAATTGATCGGATTTTGTGGGTAGTATCAGGAGACAAGACTCCTCCTACTAGGGAAACCTAGAGGTTTAACGGCTTGTTGCACGAGCTCAGTGCAATCGCGATTCCCTGCGAAAGTGAGGTTAAGAATTTTTCGAGAATAAATTGGCTTTGCTCGGGACGAGCAAAAGATAAGTTTGGGGTATTTGTTCATATCAGAATTTTGCATTATTATATCACCCATTCTTAATCATATTTCAAATAAATAGGTGCTTTTGATACATGTCTGCTAAATATTTGCAGGTTATAGGTTCTCAGAACAATACAGTGAAATTCATGAAAAGACGTTATAAAAGTGAGACTACGACCAACAAAAGATGAATCCGTATGATGCTGCCTAACAGTTCAAGGAACAAATGTAGATCAGTAAACAGTTCAAATGCACAAAGTACAAAGGCAGCACAAGATTCAAGACTTCAACGCGAAGCTTACGGTAAAAGTCCACATAATTCTGCACTGTTGGAAATCTGGAAGAAAATAGAAGAGACTCTGAGGAACCGAGTGAAGAAAATAGAAGTAAAAAGCAACATGAAGCAAAACTGAGAAAACGAGACAGAGATCCCTCAAGATGGCCGCGGAACCGCGTCCAAACAAGGCTTCCTGCCGCGGTTCCGCGGCCGTGCAGTGCATGTGTCGGTGCAAATTGTCGGTGGTGTCAGTGCTTTGACCCGGCTTTCTTAGTGTAATATTGTAAATTCAGATGTGGATCAGATGTAAACCATAGGGTTTTTCCTATCTATAAATAGGAGGGCTCAAAGACAACTAAAGTGTGCCTCTTTTGGGTGCCTCTTTTGAGATGCCTCTTTTTATTTTCTAGATTAAAATTTTAATTCCTTTGTAATCGTCAAGAGTGCATCAATAAAGTAAGACTTTTTATCTGAATTTAATTCTTGCATTTTTTATTTGTTCTTTTAATATCTGCTATTTTATTTTGTCTTTTATTATTTGCAACTTAGATAGTTTTTACAATAAAACATAAAAATGAATTCCATTGTTAATACCCTAATGAGTGAGTAATTCCTCATTTGTTAGGGTTAGGATTGGGAAGGTTTGAGAGAAGTAAATCTCTCTCTCTCCTTTCTTTGCCCATATAATTTTATAATAGGACTCTATTTAAATTAACTACACATCGCTCAATACGACACCCTATCCTACAAGATAGCGGTGATTCCCTAGTTAGACCGGTTGTGATTGATTTAAACAGAGGTTAGGGCTAAGAGTTAAGAAAGGACGGACAAGGACCAAAAGGAAGAAACTAAGTTTCTTCCTGGTGGTGCTAATCCCCTTTGTTGACTATTACCCTAACACATATATTCTTAATTAAGGCAAAGAAAGCATTGAGTAGAATTCTTTTTCCAAACTAATCTAATCCTAACCCTAGCAAAACTTTTAATCAATTTTAATCTCATTCTTAGATTTTAAAACAAAACCCACAATAATTGGACTTAATTCGTTAGAACATAAAGAATAGGAATCCATCTCCCTGTGGACCGACCCGTACTCAACCGGCTAGCTACCAAAAGACACCGTCTTGATTGTGGTATATTCTTAACTTTGATTCAAAACGCATACGCAAATCTCATCTCAATCAAGAGGCTCCACGAAGAAATGAACGTGCTTGCTTCAAAGACTTCGAGGCCGAAGATGATCTATGTCGGGGAGACACTAACTCAAGTTATTCCTTCACTAGGTCATGAACTTTGTGAAGAGAACACCCTATACCACATGGCAAGTAGTAGAGGATGATGAAGTAGGAAGTGGGCTCACTTTAGAATTGATTTTCTCACACTTTTTATCATACCTCCATTAAAGCTAGTAAGCTTTTGAGAGGAAGAAGAAGATGAAGATAGAACTCATCATATGAGTTAATCCCAATGAATAATCCAATCATGGGTGAGTTAAGCCCTCATGATTAACTCATGTAGAGAATTAACCAAGCTATAAGGTTAAGGGTTGGGTTAACTAAATATCTAAAGTAATGACAAAAGAGAAGACTTTGTCAATGTTTCTACAAGCTTCTTCCAAGCTTGACAACTTTGACTAAGTCTATCCCTTTTGTTAAATCTTAAGACATAAACAAAACCCTAATTTAACCTAATCATAGTATAAGTCTCATATACCCATCTTTCATGTATCATCAACCATGACACAATGCATGTACACAAACATACATATCACATATGTACAATGTGTACACAAAGTGAGAAAACAAATCTTAAGTGAGCTAATACTAGTTAATGTAATGTAATATATCAAATATATAATTATACATTAAATTATTAAATCAACTCTTGATTTAATAATCCGGCTATAACCGACTAATATCATGTGTAACAACTTATCGAATCAACACTTGATTCGATAACCCGACTATATCGCATACAACCGATCAATATCACATATCGCGAGAATAGAATACGGTATCTCATATCGTATCAATCTCGGTCCCGCACATATCATGTATGTGCTCCTACTCCGTTTCGCTTGAGCCAGGAAACCCCTGTGTAGGACTCTAAAGACTCGTCAATACGCCGGCAATAGGTGATGATCATATCAAACACCCACAAGCCGCAAGCGGTCTGCTAAACGTAACGGCCACCCGGGTATTGAGCGATCAGAAGATCAATAAGCAAGCCTGCTCACACTCCTGTGAATCCAGTCAGTAACACTACCGTACAGTCCGGTCTCTTCGTCTGATATGTCGCATATCTCGTCTAGGGGTGGTAAACGCCAGACCCCAGTAACTCGATAAGTCGTGTCAATATGAGGCTCATAACGGATCGAGAAACTACTGATAACACTTACCAGTATATCTTTGAAGCTGCCTTGGCCAAGGACTTCCTGTTATAGCCAATCGAGCACAACGCAACATCAACTCCCTATACCGGGAAAGACGAAACCCCTCCTATCGCTCATTGCCTCCATGTGACTCGGGACTGTACTCAAAAGCCACCGTTTTGCACATTCTCTTGAACGTGGTAAGGTGGAAATCAAAGCACAGTGGGAATCACACAAGACTCTATGACGATCTCGGGTCTACAGACTAACCTGTACCAGTGTCACCAGAGAACTGCCATCTGACGTGAGGTATAATACCATCTGGGAGTTCTCAGCGAGTCCGTCCAGTGTACACAGTTTACACTGAGCACCCATATACTGTCTCTGATGTCAAACACCAATGGATATGGGATCATCCATCGCCTATCTACATGGGTCGAGAAGCTATGCGCTAGTCTACTCTGGTATATCGATGCCCTGTCTCGATACACCTATGACTAGGAACATTTGAAGGATGTACTTAGCGACTACACCGTCCCCACTAGTATGATCTGCATCATAGTCCTGGTAGTTAAGTACTCATCCTAAGGGCTTTATCAACATGTAACATAGAGACAATCAGTGTTCATGTTAAGATAAAGAGCAACCAGATAGCATACTAACATGTCGAGCAAGAAAGTCCTCCATATATATGTCCAAGCATCCCCTACAATATACATCGTATGTACAGTAATGGCCTCTAGGGCATACATATCACTAACAGTTCGTACTATGAGATACGACATGATATTATAGCGGGCCCTTGGGCGATGTGTTTTCATACACACGCATACATATATGTAGATGGTATCAGTATGTACTAGACTTAGATCAGTACCCCGATTACAGGATATGATGATAAGGATACCAGATGAATAATGAGATAATGCGATATTTGACCCGTACCCAGATTTGGGATGCCGTACTATGGGTTACCGTACGAGCTATAATTATGATGATAGATTCGCACTCTTGACTCGAGGATGTCATATGATATATTGTATCGTACGTGATACTATTGAGGCGGGATCACCGACTATTATATATATATATATATATATATATATATATATATATATATCGACTCAGATTTTGGTGGTTTCCTTATCTTTTCGATTAGCCTGTTAGTTTAGTCCTGTAGTTTACTTGTAGATGTTAGACTAGACTCGAGTCATACCTATTTCAAAGTATTTTAAAGACAGAATAAGGGATTCTACGGATATTTCAAAGGACATACCTTTTCTTAAAAACACCGTAGTCCCTATTTACTAAACACCACGATTCGTGTTATTTCAAATATCGAAACTGTATGACTGATATATAGTAATGTATATTCCTTATTGCTGCGTTTACCATTCATTTTCCGCATATTCTATTATTCGCATCGCATCGCATGCTTATTTGTGCTTTAGTAATTATGATGAAACCCATGCTGTCAGTACACCGGCACCATTACCGATGATGCGAATGTTCCACATACACCTGCTTGCCGGCTCACACACATCATCATCGGTAATTGCCATGTCACGTACACATTAGAAAATACTACTTCATTAGTATAGAATATTAGCTGATAGTTTCGACATGGTACTAGTGAGCTTGTTTTTATATGATAGCTTAGACATTGCATTTATTACTGTGATTTCCATGCATATTTATATATTCATTTGCCATGACATTTTGGGCCAGTCCGGATTGCCGGAGCCCAATAATATAGAATTCAGTATTTATTTACATCGTGATTTGTTGATTTCGGATTTCCATAAGATTTCTGGATTTAGAGAAACCGCAAGATTTTATAAACTTATCATCTTTTTAATAAGATAGAAAATGCGGTTTTCTCATGATATGATATGAGATATGTCCACCATGAGTTTTCTCGGCTCTTGAGCGATATCATACACCCGATTCGAGGAGGAGGAGGAACCGTCTGTGGGTCCATGGTGGACCCGGTGCGGTACCCCGGGGCGAGAAGGTCGCAGATGATGGCATCGAGCCTGTGACAGGAGGGCACTACCGACCGGTGATTTTATTTGTAACTCGACGGATATCCGGAGGATACCGATCGGAGTACAGGCCAGTCCAGATAGCCGGAGCCTGAGGTTTACAGATTTGATGATATGGGCCAGTCCGGATAGCCAGAGCCCTAGATATTGAGATTCGAGGTTGCAGGCCAGTCCGGATTGCCAGAGCCTGAGATATTGAGATATTAGATTTATGTTTTGTGTCGATACTTGACACTGATTCTATGTTGATTTCATTGATGATACTTCGATTTTAAATGTATACAGAAATCTCACTAAATTAAGAAAACAGTTTCACATTCATGATGCATTCTGTTTTCATTATATTGCATTCATACCTCATATTTATGATACGTTGCTACCTGAGGCACTGAGACGAGCACTTGGTATTACACTTATGTATAGATGTTTACCTTTGCCACCTTATCATGCTTCAGACCTTATCATTTTGAGGATATTTATATTATGATCGTATTGACCTAGGATTGAGTCATATATACGATTTCTGCTCTGTGATGTTTTCTACTCACGAGTTGGCAACTCACCCCCGTTGTGGCACAGTTCTTGCAGGTTTTGTCATATAGGTTTCGTTGCGGCTTTGCTGGCACACTGCTCCTTTCCGGGTGATTGCTTTGTGGGTTCACTCGCATCGTGACTACCCTTGTATTTTATTTACATTGTTGTATCTAGTAACTACATCAACCAGACTGTATTATTTGATAGACTTAAAAGACCAGTGTATATTATTTCGACCTTAGAGTCGCGCGTTGTATTATTATGGGTTTTCTTGATGATTTTGAGTTTCCTTTTGAGTTTTGATCCTCGCCCTTCGGCGTTGTATATTATATTGCTTGCGTGGTTGTGACCGTCAATTGACGAAGAGCTAGCTCCCGCTTGGGGATGCCTTTATTCAGATTATTCATGTTGTACCCCGTTTGGGGGCCAGTATTTACAAAGGAAACTCTGCCGAAATTTTCAGAAAAGAATTGAGATTTTAAAAATGCATACTTCGACTTATGTTATTAAAATCACTTGCTTAAAACATGTTTTCTTCACTTCTTTCTTAAAAATGGTTTAGATTTCTGGGATTTCTTAGCTTACTTGAATTAGATGGGGTCCTATAGACTTCATATGATTCAAGTACCAGTCACATGCCCTTTCGGGTCGTGACAAAGTTGGTATCAGAGCGCTAGGTTAACCTTGGTTCGAGTCTATGTTTGACTTTGCTGATCTTAAGGCGTTTGTATAAATACGGAACCTAGGCTTGACCTTACGGAACTTAGACTTGGTCGAGGGAGTTTTAGACTCGAAATTTCGTCGCGTAGGTTGTCCTTGGTTGATGGAGTAGGTGACTTAAGTAGAGTGCCGTGTGTATGTTCCGCGACATACTTACGATACGCTACTCCGCTTAAGAATCCTTAGGATGTACATTTCCTTGCACATTATTATATTCATTCCTATGATCTATCCTCATCGATATTGGTTTATGGTTTTGCTGCCACGATTACATGGACAAAGAGAGCTATGGCTAGAGTTGAGTCAGCATGAGCTCGTCACGGACGAGGACTGACCAGGGCGTGATTCCAAGGACACACGATTGCATAGATGTATCGTCCTATGGTGTTTTCACGCCATGAGCGTTTGATGGATCGCTTTTACAAGATTTCTCGGACGTGAAGATCAGCACCAGAGGATTGGGCCACTACTATAGGCCAGCCAGAATGTGATGTCCGTCAATGCACCGATTATACTTTATGTTTGAGGGACTGTTTAGCGTGCGAACGAATGAGCCAGTTGCTGCTGCGAATGACGAGATATCGCCCCAGATGTTTGGAGCTATTGTCGCACGAGTTGTACTTAGAGATATGATAGAATATCACTAGTCACTCAAGGAGGAATAACTAAGACATGTGATTCATTGCCTACCCCGATGTGAGGTCATCAGATTGATTGATTCCAGCTAGAGACGACTTCACGCAGGTACGTTGAGAGTCGATAGAAGACGATCGAATGTCAGAAACCCATTTTTCCAAGTTTAAATTATTCGGAGAAACATGCAAGTAATTCCGTGGACCCTCTAGAAGAATGAAACCCTAACTCGATATAATGACCATGAGAACGCTTTGAAAACCTTAGGGTTTGCAGCAGTTCTGCGGTGCCATTAATGAGGCTTGGGTTTGCCCTTCTACGGCTGGTCCATAGGTACTGTGGCGTGTACTAGAATACTATTAAACTGTACTCAAGATGTTGAGCTCTTGGGGGATTATGGAACCTTGACAAATCGATCGAAACGTTCGACGTCATTCGGATATCATGTGATGGGATACATTGCTTGGGAGACTCCAGATACGAGTATAGCCGTTGGAGCGCAGTCCATGCAGCCACGAGGAGACGAGTCCGAATCAGTCGACATTAGAGAAAAGTGGAGTAAGAAGTTCGTACGAGATCTTGATGAGATGACGTTCCACTCCGCTGCATCAGAGATGTGATACGCATGCAGAGGCGTTGTATATGGATATAACTTCGAGAAGGAGTCGTGATGAGTATGCAGCCGTTCCAGAACAAGAAATAGATTTAGCAAGAGATGATAACTTCCGGGCAGTTCGGAAGAACGAGATTTGGGGGAGACTTCGACAGAACCTTTCTGGGATACTATACGAGAAGACTTGGACCCAGGATCGGTCATATTACGCACACCTAGTAGGCCAGAGTTCGGCATCGTCGATGAGACATGTTACGAGTGACCATGATAGTTGGCCAGAGATCTTTATAGGATGTGCTAGAGCGGGACTATTTCCGCTATCTTGATTTTGGTATTTTGGGCGATTTATTTGCATGATTGAGATTTTGTGCACCGCAGTTGTACTTGACTTCGATTTGATGTCATTCGAGATGCTGATTTTGACTTCATACCTATGGTATGTATATGATTTGACTTGTGTTCTCAGCATAGCTTTCATGCACTTTTAGTATTTTGATTCGATTTTGTGCATGCTGATGCACATGGTTGTGAGATTATATACCACGGTATACCTGATTTGGATTTCGATTGAGATATGATGTATGCCGTCGATTTCGATTGTGATACTCGATATTTGTTTTCGTGCACCTTGTGCACTTGATTTGGATTCTTGCGCATACTTGGGCGCTTGATGCGATTTTGGTGCACGCCAGATGCACTAAATCGAGATTCTTCGTGCATATCAGATGCACCTGATATTGCTGTCAGGCACACCCGTTGCCTTTGACAGGTGTTTCGTGCACACCCGTTGCACTTAGATTTTGTTCTTTGCACATGTATGGCACATTCATAGATTTCGATTTCCGTGCGCACCAGACGCACGTGGCATTCTTATGTACATTTTGGGATTGATTTCTTTTGGAGCAGTACGTTTTATGATATTTACTATTTGGTATAGTAGCTGAGCAGGACTAGTCCGATGACAGTACCTGACTATATTTTTGCATGCATTGATAGTTATCGAAGGAATTTCCAAAAAGGAGCTATAGTCTCAGTATCTAACTACGTGTCCGAGATGACACGGAAAATTTTACAAAGGAAACCCTTCTAAATTGTTTTCAAAACGGCGGGACGTGTATGTTAAACAAAGAATATATATATATATATATATATATATATATATATATATATATATATAGTTATTTTCTTACAATAAACGTCCGCCACTGTGCCGTGATATGCGCATCGCACATCGACTTGAAAAGGTTTGGCATGCATTTATTCAGATGTTATGATGAATTTACAACGATATGTACATGTAAAGTTTTGATGTATATCATGTTGGTTTTTGTATTGGGCTTTGACATTGGTGTCTTCTCCATAACTCCGATGATTGCGGGATACTTGACGGAGTTTTGGATTTGGATTATATACACGTTTTTCATGCGCATGCATTGCGCTACGATGTGTTTTTATGTATTTATGATTTCGGAGCCCCGACGACTTGATCATTTTACTGAAATGTTTTAGTATTTGAGGGGTATAAATTTAAATTCGGGGATTGAATTTCTTTAAGGGGGGAAGACTGTAACATTTCAGAAAAATAAAATATTATTTTTGGGAATTTTTATAATTAAATAATAAATATTATGAATATTTTATTAATGCGGTATAATTAAATACCGATAAATTGGAAAATATTTGGAAAATTATAGAAACTGAAATGAGGGTGCTTTAGATGATTTAAGCAAATTATGAATTTTTATAATTAATTATATACAATTTTAATGCTAATCGCGATTAAATATCGCTAATCGTGCATTAAGCTTGATTTGTGCACATGACATGCACCAAGTCATTTTTCACATTTGATACATTTTTCTACCATGGCTTTTCTTTTCCTCATGCATTTGGTTTTTAAAATTGAGAAAAGAAGAATAGAAAAGAAAAAGAAAAGAAAAGAAAAGAGTAAACAAATGGGTATGGGCATGAGAGAGAGAGAGGTGAGGGGTCAAACCTTGGTCATGGCTCTTGTTCCCTTCATTGTTTTCTCTTCATCCTTTCCTCTCCCTCAACCATGGAAGCCCTCTTCAATCCCCCTCCTCTACCTCCACACAACTCCATGAAAAACTCATCAAAACCTCATCCACACTTCATTAAAAACATGCACAAGCTCACTAGATGCACTTTGGACCAAGAAAAATCGGATTTTGAAGACTTTGGGCAACTCAAGAAAATTCTTGAGTTGCCAAATGAGGTAATTCTTGTATATTTAGTGTAGAATTTCATTCACTTTAGCACCTATATTAGTTTAGAATCGATTAAGTGTTGTTTTGTGAACTTTGAAAATTCTAAGTTGAGAATTAGGGTTTGAGTTGAATCCAAAGGTGAAATTAAGGCTTAATAGTGACCTTAAACCCCTGTGGTGTGTGATTAAAGACCAAAACCTGTGAGTAAACCCCCAATTCACAAACTTAGAAACCCCGATATCGGAAAATTGTGAGAATTGTGATGTGTTTTGGTGATCTGCTATAACCCGGGTGACCTGAAAATTATTTAGTAAATACAGAAGAGTGTGTAGGCAACCTGGAGTGTACCCTAAAGACCCGAGACCCCAATTCACTTTCCTGGCCGTAATTTTAATAGTTCTGGCCGCAATTTGAGGCCAGAGTAGGGAAATATGGCATCGTTTTTTGTTCATGGCTCCAGTATCTTTAAAATAGACCCCCCACATATGCAAAATTGGCTAATTTCACCTAGGGTAAAATCTGAAAGTGTTTTACGAAGTTTCTGAATTCGTTTTGCGGCTTTTAATGAATTGTAATTTCGGTCGATTCACGTTTATACGTCAATCGTCGAGAGTTGTTGGTTATTTGTGCATGATTAAACTATAGGTTTTGACCTATGTGTAATTCGTGCGACATTTTGGTTTTCGTGCGTGATTTCCGTTTATAATGCTATATGTGTATATATGTAGGTACCCCCACGTGGACTTTGGATGATGAAGAAGAGAATGGCGACATCAAATTCGGCAGGCGATGATCAGGTGAGTAGATATATATCTACGGGGGAAGTCGGGTGGATGGCGTATAGCACCCCCGCAGTTTCATAGTGCAGTATACGAATACGTATACCTATATATATAAATATGTTTATTATGAGACTAGATGATTATCTAAATAGACTTTAGGAGTTCATGGATAGATTTTAGTGTAATTGGATGATAGTGTCGTTAGTTAGTCGCGAACCCTAGAATAAGGTTTACATACACGCACACACACACTTGCATAAATTTTATTTACTTGTGCGTATATGGGGGTATGTATATATATATATATATATATATATGCATAGGTATGGGACTATGTATATATATATATATATACGTATACATATACTTGGATGATGAGGATAGTACATGGTATTTGGAGATGAGTCGATGGGATTGGGCACGGTGCCACGAGATCGGTGATGTGATATGGTTCGTATTATGAGATACAAAATGATATTATAGAGGGTCCTTGGGCAATATGTTCTCATACACACGCATACATATATGTAGATGGTATCAGTATGTACTAGACTTAGATCAGTACCCCGATTACAGGATATGATGATAAGGGTACCAGAAGAATAATGAGATAATGCGATATTCGATCCGTACCCAGATTTGTGATGCCGTACGAGCTATAATTATGATGATAGATCCGCATGTTCCCCTCCGAAAGACGGCGCGACAGACGTCTTGCCTGAGATTCGGGGCAGATGCTAATTGGTGCTATCCGTCCACCTCTCCGAAAATACCAAGTTGATTTATGGCACCATATATCGAAGGTTTAAACGGATGCGGCCGATGTAGCAGACATCGTCAGATTCCCCCTCGCTTGAGGGGTTTTTGATTGTGGGGACGCTCTTCCCTGCAGGTTCAAGCCCCTGCAGTTAATTACGCTACCGCATCGCGGTAACAACTTTCTCCTTCTCCAGATGGTCACTTCGTGTCGTGGGTGTTTGTTTTGTGTTTGGTCGCCCGCGGATTGTATACGGAGATTAAGTTATGTTGTCGCCCTTAGGGCGTGGACTAGTCCAAATCCGTATTATCTTAGATTTGGGTTTGGGGGTTTGGGTTTAAGGATACGTTAGCCTCATTTGAGACTAAGATCAACTTAAACGTTTGTTAAGGATACGTTAGTCTCATTTTAGACTAAGATCGACTTAACGGGATCATTTAGATCCGACAAGAGAGCAATTAGGGGGGGCTCTATTGTTTAGTTTAGTGACATTGCGGTCGATAGGTAGTTTAAGGACATTGCAGTCCAATGTTAGTTTTAAGACATTGCGGTCAAGGTTAAGGACATCATAGTCCGTGGATTTAAGGACTCCACAGTCCGGCATTAGTTTTAAGACATCACGGTCAAGGTTAAGGACGTTATAGTCCGTTGTTAGTTTTAAGACATTCCGGTCAAGGTTAAGGACATCATAGTTCATGAGTTTAAGGACCCCACAGTCCGTTGTTAGTTTTAAGACATCACGGTCAAGGTTAAGGACATCATAGTCCATTAGTTTAAGGACCCCACAGTCCGTGAAATGTATGGTTGTTGGGACCCGTCACCTCTTTGAAGACGTTGAGGAATTACAACGACAAATATCAAAGGAGTGAAGAGATGTACCCTTGAACCAAGGTAGATTAAATGATCTATAGCCCAATTTGGAACCAAGATCAATTAATTATATTATGAGCCCATTGGCTCAGTTAATTCTGAATTGAGGACTTATGGCCTTCTTGGGCTAAGTCCAATCATGTTTGGAATATTGGCCCTCTGTTGGTCCATCGAAGGGGAGGCTTTGCCTCTAGAAAATTAGCCAATTGGGCTAAAAATAGTGTTAAACACTAAAGACCAACAGTGTTGAACACTGGAAATAAGATTATCAAATTAGTGTTAAACACTAAAAATTGTGATTCTAAAATTAGTGTTAAACACTAACAGATAACAGTATTAAACACCGGCGACAAAATTATCAGATTAGTATTAAACATTAACAGAGGGAGGGATCACGTGGGATCACGTGATGGCATCAAAAAGTGGGGCCAGATCCCCTTCATTTTGTTCTGCAGATAAGTGTTTAACACCTTTAATTCTCACAGCCATCACGTGTGGGCACGTGATGGGTGCTCATGTCTTGATTTATTAGAATATTCATTAAGGGCCGTGACACGTGAGAGCGCCCAGAGCTTCTGTTCTGTGGATCTTTTACAGGGGACACGTGACCCTGGTTCTTTCCTGTTTAAAGATCTGTTTGTCTTTTTAAGAATTAAATTCGTCATAGGGTTAAACCCTAGCTATAACTTTGGAGGAATTAAATTCCTATTTTCGAAGAATTATATTCTTAGGTAGGGTTAAACCCTAATTTTCTTTCTGTAGGAATTAGATTCTCATATATGTAAAGAAACAAGTTCTAATATAGGGTGAAACCCTAATTTTATTTTAAGGGGAATTAAATCCCTGTGAGTTTGAGAGAATCAAATTCTCAATTAGGGTTAAACCCTAGTTCTGTCCATTTTGAAGGAATTAAATTCCTATAATTTTGGAGAATTAAATTCTCAGATAGGGCTAAACCCTAATTTTATCTTGGAGGAATTAAATTCCTATAACTTTGTGAGAATTAAATTCTCAAAACTCAATTCCTCCTCTATGTTTTAGATCTGCATGGCAGGATCTCGACCCGATGAGAATTAAATTCTCAACCTATGGGGAGATGTGCACTTTGCAGGTATTCCACCAGAGAAAGAACTAAGTTCTTTTCTTTTTATATAAGAGTTAAACTCTTGGATTGAGAATTAAATTCTCTTTTTGAAGCCTTTACCCACTTTTTTCTTACCTAGGGTTTTTCTTTGTAGAGAATCAAATTCTTCTTTCTTTTCTCTCTGAATTTTTAAGATTCCAAGGCTCTCCCCTTCGAACTCTCTCCTTTGGCTCCTATTTATAGGAGAAGGAAAAGAATCAATCTGTTTAGTAAATCTTTTATTGAAAGATTTGATTTGTTTTCATCATTAATCCGGGCCTTTAGATTATTAGGTGAATTTTATTCACCGTTGGATTTTAAATCCAAAGATATTCTTTTTGTTATTTCGGTGAGATTTAGGGGAAATCTTTCCTTGTCCAAGATTTTTCCACAAATTGGTGATATTTAATTACCCTCGGATTCTTAATCCAACGGTTTTACATAATTCTTCTCTATTTTGGAAAGATTTAAATGATCTTTTTCAGAATTTAATTCTGTTAAACAGTAAGGCTTTTAAAGCCAGTCACGTGTTGTCACGTGACCTTTGGTCACGTGTGAGCACGCGACCACTGGTCACGTGCAAGCACGCGACCCCTCCGAATGGGCTCCTCTTCTTTGCTCTGTTCTTTGCCGCTGCTTTACCATCACGTGCCAACACGTGACCACCGATCACGTGTGTGCACGTGATGCTTCCTCTGAAACGTTTTTCCTGATTTTTTTAATTAGGGAACAAATTCCCCCACAGCGTTGCTCTCACGTGTCTGCACGTGAGTGCAACACTGTCACTTTTGTGACCGTCGGATCTGCCTTGGGAGTAGGGTAGATGAAACGTTTTCCATCCCATCCTATAAATGCCAATGTCCTTTCAGAAGAGCCTCCACTTTGCTCATCTTCCTCCTTTGAGAACTTTCTTCTTTTGAGAATTTAATTCTCTTTTTTTAGAGCTTAGTTCTCTGCTTTGAAATTTTTTTAGAGTTTAACTCTGTTTAAGAAAGACTCTTTCTTTCAGGTAATGATGTTGAACGATCGCAGAACCTCCATTCTTTTTTTTTATTTAAAAACTCTCTGGATTTTAAATCCACATCAAGGGTTTCACCCTTTTAACATGAATCCATTTTTTCTTCAAGTTCTTCAACAGAAACATAAAACCATTTAATCTTCAAACAGTAGATCTCTTAGGGTTCATCTGATCTTTTAGGGAGATGATGATGTCGGTTGTTTTCCATGGAATTTAATTCCATCCCCAAGGAGCTCTGGCTCTGGAACAAAATTTTCTGGGAATTTAATTCCCTTTTTGAAAAAGTAATTTAATTCCTATAAAGAACTAAGTTCTTCCTAGAGAACTTCATGGGTTTTCTTGCCCTGAGTCATCTTCTTCACAATCCAGAAGAAGTTTGCACTGTTGGTCTTTGGGAATTTAATTCCCCTGATTCTGTTTGATTTATCACAGAGTCCAAGATGGATCTGTCTTTTAGGGGAATGTGTAGGGTCACTTGAAACCCGCTGCCTATTTAATGAGAATATTCCCTTTGTTTCATTATAATTGCCGTGCCTTATCATTAGCCAGCCGCCATCTTGATTTCGTGGGACCCTCATGTTTTGTAACTAATGGTCCCACCAAACAAGTCCTCTGTCGCTTTCTTCCACTATCTTTTTATATATATGCATTCATAACCATATATATATATATATATATATATATATATACATACATACATTGTCGGCCTCGCTTTAACAGTTTCCCCTTACTTTATTTCAGGTGCGATGACTTTCGTTCCGTATTTCCCTTTTACTCGCTCGGAGGCCGCTTTTCCTCAGTCACCATCTGATGAGGAAGCGATGGCGATGATCAGGGCTCATGACCCGAACTGCACCAACTTACTTTTGTGGGGTGCCTAGTACGGTCATATCATCCGGGGGCGCCGAAGCTTCCTTTGCGAAGTATTAACGGAGCCCACCTTTCCGTTTTTGCCACTGGACCCACCAAGGACAGTCTTCGCCGTGGAGATGCCGAATTGGACTCCGATGGGGCGGCTCGAGCCTTCGACGACTGGAATCCCGAACCATCCGATCCCAGCTATAGATATTTTGGGACGGCGTAATTATCAGGGTGAGGCCTACCCATGGGGACAAATCTACAAGATAGGGCTCACCCCTCGACACCCAACGGGCTACCTCCTCTGGGCTCGTTACATCCTTTCTGCTCATCGCGTGCGGCTGCAGAAAGTCAGGCTTTACCAAGCGATGTATGCGTCGCTCTTCCACTACCAATCCCCGCATGTCTGGTGGGTTAATGCATTCTTGAACCAGTGGAATCTCCCCACCAACACTTTTCTTCTGGGGGACCGAGAGGTTTCGATCTCTTTGGAAGAATTTTATGAGATCTCGGGGCTGCCAATTCGGGGGCACTTTATGAGGAGTTGCTCCCTCCCGATGAGTACGTCTTTGAGGTCGAGCCCGCAATCCCTGACGGCTTGTCGAGCGATAATGCCGTGCGCCAAAAGCGTCCGAGTCTGATCAAGGCGTTGGGTATCTTTGACCGGCTGTTCACCGAATCCGAGGAGCAAGGCGTCACTTTTAAGAGTTTCATTGCTTGCTTCCTTCGCGAGGATGTTCTGTCGAAGACGGCTCCCAAGTTCGCGAATATTAATGACCCCTTCGGGTTTGGTTCGAAGAGGCTGCCGACCAATGAATCGGATCTACCACAGTACTACATTCCCATTATGTCGCCGATGTCTTTCGAATCCATTGCAGCTCCCGGCATGGATGAGGAGACGTTCTTCGTGGGGTTTGTCAGTGTCTGGCTCAGCTGGTTTGTCATCTACATCCATCGCCGCTTTATGAGGGTTTCGGTCATTTATCCGGCTCATCGTATAGCTGAGGGGACACGGCTGGCCGTTGGCATCCCGGCACTGGCGCATCTCTACCACGGGTTGGGCGCTGCAGCTAATACTTCTACCCCTGGCGTAGATGTGGTAAACTTTTCGCTTCACTACTTCACGTCTTGGATCGAAATGCACATATTGGGTGCTTTCTGTAAGTGCACGGCGGCACCCCGGCCTCCATCCCGAGGCCAAATGCGGAAGCGATGGTTAACTTTAATTTTCTTGAACCGGCACCACCGCGCACTAAAACCCGGATCGTACCATTAACTAGTCCTAGCTAACGACAAGATGGGGAAGAGAGATATACCGAGCGATCCGTGTCCTCCGGTCTTCTCGCCGTCGTCCCATCTCCCGCGGAATGTCCAGTCTCCACCTCCTCGCCGGAAGGGCACCACGTCGCCTTCTTCTTTTACGGTCTCCCACCTCTATACCGAGGCAACTCGGGCACGAAGTTGGCGAGCCGACGTGCCCAAGGTTTGCTGTAGAATGTGTAGAACTTGTGTCTCATTTTGGGGTTCATGGAGGTGCTATTTGAGATGGTGGAGGAATGGAGTTTTTGGAGATGGAGCTAAATGGATTTTGTGCAATACAAATGAACTAAAAACTCCATCCAAAATTTTGGGACAGCCCCCCCACCTCAATGAATGGCCGGCCATGGCATGGAATGGGAGAGGGGAGAATAAATGAGGAAGTGAGTGAGAGGAATGGTATGTGATCATGCAAGAAAGAGAAAAGCTCATCATGATGAATAATCATCACACAAAACCAACACTCCAAAACAACCATCATCAACAACCATGATCACACAAAAGTCAAAACATGATGACAAAAAAAATTCAAGCAATGATGGTGCAAGTATCATGATAGAATAATATGCAAAGACCCCCTCCACAATTGCTTATTTGCACAAATGCAAATAAGACCTACTCCACCAATCTTCGGCCAATGAATGATACAAAGAAATATGGCCGAAACAGAAAGCAAACTGGCAACTCCAGAAAACTGGTCCCGTAATAAATTACAGGAAAACCTCGCTAGTGTGTATACACACCCGCATTTGTATTCCGACCGAAATACAAATGCAATGAGACAAAATCTACACTGTACTATACTAGGATCCGGCTTAAACCAAAGCCGGCTAGTATTATCCGTTCGATCCTGATCCGTGCAATACCGCACGTATCTGATCGAACCCTGCCATATAACCATACGGCCATTAGTACTAACCGTCCGATTCTGATTCGTGCAATACCGCACGTATCTGATCGAACCCTGCCATATCTCCATACGGCCTCTACAGCGTTTCGCCCGAAACTTGAGTAACTGTATGTGTGGTGGACTCTAAAGAATTGTCAATATTATGGCTGTGGATTTAACCACTAGCACGTTAGAGGTATTAGCCATACGTGACGGGCTACCAGCTATTGACCAAAAGGGACGTCGATGAGCGAACTCATCCTGACACCCTACTGAGCCTGTCAGTGACAATATCCGTACAGTCCGGTCCGTTCGTCTATGAGCATCGCATGGCGGGCCTAGGGGGTTGGTAAAAGTCAGACCCCCAAAAGCGGTACAAGTCATGTCGGAGTGTAGCCCAGAACACCCTGAGATACTACTGGAATATCTATCAGTAAATCTCCTGCCTCGGCCGAGGGCTTCGTGTAATGGCTCTCCAAGACACAGCGCGACCTCACCCCCAATACCGGGAGAGACGAACCCCTGAAGATCTGCTCACTGCCTCCATGTGGCTCGGGACTATACCCAACTAAAACCTGTTTGCACGTCTCCTTTGAGCGTGGTAGGGTAGTAATCAAAGTACAGTGGGAACTCACACGAGACAAATGACGATCCCCAGGTCGATGAACTAACCTGTACACATGTCACCAGGGAACTGCTATCTGACGTCAGGTATAAGACCAACTAGCATGTTCCCGGCGAGTCCTGTCCGGTGTACTCATAACCCAATGAGCACCTGTATACATCTTAGGTGAACCAACTGACACCAGTGGCTTGTAAGACCGGCCACCGCCCCTCGTCAGGGTCTCGACTGTATACACTAGTCTACTCTGGAGTATCGATGCCCTGTCTCGAAACTCCTACGACTAGGGACCTTTTAAGAATGTGCTTATAGACCACCAGCTCCCACGTATATGATCGCCCTCATACTGCTGGCAGTCAAGCAAGAATCCTAGGGGCTCTATCAACGTGCAATAGTGACCTGTCAGGTCACCTAAAGCAGTACACGATGATAAAGATAAACCAGATAGCATACTATCATCTTGAGTAAGACTGTCCTACTGGGATAGGTCATCCCTCAATCATTGCAATCACGTGCCTGTGATCCAATAATTGACTCTGATGGCACTATCTCCAACAATCTCCCACTTGCACTCAAGGTTAATTATTGCGATGTCGCATACTCACACCCCATGTGATACCGAACACCCAACTCCTCTACTAGTCAGTCTCACAAAGTCCGTTTGCGAAACTATTGCGTTCGAGGAATAGCCTCAGTGAGTGGATCCGCTTTGATGTTTCTTTCTATGTCTCTCTATATCTCAAGTTCGCGGAGAAACCCATCTCCCGAAATGAGCAATACCTGTCTTAGAATGTGTCTGGATGTCTGATGGGACCTAGCTCATAAATGAACTCCAAATCCAAACTTCTTAGACTGTATCGTCAACTGAACTTAATCAGTATCCTGCGCCATGCCTCCCTCAGTATTGCCTTGGACCACCTGTCCAAAATACCGCCCCTCGTCAGAAGGAAAAACTATAACTCTGACAACCTCCCTTTCGTCCAGGTCACCTTGGAAGCCTGGAATGATAACTGTCTCCTGAATAAGGCTGTCGTTATCATATCCCTAGAACATTCACTTATGTTCTAAAACTGCTTCCGACTGTTTCTCTAGGATTGGATCAATGTCAACTTATTGCATCTAGTGCAAGAATAACATCTGGTGTGGTACTTGACATCTCATGATTGACTCAATTGCCTGAGCAAGTGATCTGCCAATCATGCACATTCCTCTCCCCTTTATGTTGGATATATGTATGCCCTAGAGGCCATTATGTGATAGTTGATGTATCTATACATGTATATATATTCAGTTTACATTCTTGCTCGACATGATAGTATGCTATCTGGTTTCTCTTTATCTGACATGTTGATTTGATCATGCTTTTATTTCATTCATACATGCTGATAAAGCCCTAAGGATATCGGCTTGACTACTCTGATTATGATGCAGATCATACTAGTGGGACATCTGTAGTCTATAAGCATATCCTGAAATGTCCCTAGTCGCAGGTGTATCGAGACGGGGCATCGATATACCAGAGTAGACTAGCGTATATGATACTAGGCCCATGTGATGGGCGACGGATGTTCCCACATTCGTCGATGTTTGACATCAAGATCATATACGGGTGCTCAGTGGTGACTGGGTACACTGGACGGACTCGCCGAGAACTCCTATATGGTATTATATCTATCGTCGAATAGCAGTTCTCAGGTGACACTGGTACAGGTTAGTCTGTAGACCCGAGATCGTCATGGAGTCTTGTGTGTTCTCCCACTGTGTTTTGATTGCCACCCTACCACGGCTCTACTGAGTCGTGCAAACAGGTGGCCATTGGGTACAGTCCCGAGACACACGAAGGCAATGAGCGATAGGAGGGGTTTCGTCTCTCCCGGTATTGGGAGTTGATGCTGTGCTGTGCTCGACTGGTTATAACAGCAAGTCCCTGGCCAGGGCTGCTGAGATTTACTGATAAGTGTTATCAGTAGTTTCTCGATCTGTTATAGACCATTCACCGACGCGACTTATTGAGTTATTGGGGTCGACGTGACCATCCCTAGGCTCGATATGCAGCATATCTGACGAAGAGACCGGACTGTACGGTAGTGTTGCCAGATGGCTCGATGGGAGTTGTAGCAGGTTCGCTTGTTGTCTTCTGATCGCTCAATACCCGGGTGGCCGTTACGTTTAGCTGACCTCTTGCGGCTTGAGGGCACTTGATATGATCATTACCCTCTGCCGGAGTATTGACGAGTCTTAGAGTCCCACAGAGGAGTTACCCAGTCCAGGCGAAACGTTGTGGTGCACATATGCGATATGCGCATACACCCGATTGAAACGTGCGTATATGATACCGAACATTGATCGGGTGAATTGCTTTTGGTGGGGTCATATGAGATATGACCGAATTGATAAATCAAGTGTTGATTTATCATTTAACCATAAGTTGTCTCACATGAAACTTTTCTAGGGTTTGATGGATGTATGCATGCATGAATGTGTTTCTATTTTTCTTTTCTAGTTTCATGCACATGAAGATGTGCATACATGTACACATACATACATCAAACCATCATGGTTGATTATATATGGAAATGGTGGCAATATAAGCTTCACACCATAGATTAAATTATGGATAATTATTTAATTTTGTTTTTAAAAGAAAATGAAAAAGGAAAGGATAATTATGATAGTTTCTACATGCTTCTTCTAACCTAACCATGTTCACCTACCACTAAACCATGGTTATCTTTTCCTTTATCATTCTAAATCCAAGTTAAATTAATCATCCATCTTTTAATCATGGTTGGAGTCAAGAAGGATTAAATATATATAGTGATATTTATTTTCTTTTTAAGGTTAACCAATGGGTTATCATTTTATCTCTTGAAAGAAAAAGCCACCATTTTCATCCTCCTTCTTCTTCTTCTCTCTAGTTCTTTTCTAGTGAGTGATACACAACAAAAGAAAGGTTTTTGAAGTGAGATTCAAAGCCACAACAACATTCTACACAAGCTTAGCCGTTTTGTTTAGAGTGTTATCTTCGGTTTGACGAAGTAGTGAGCTTGGACGGATATCTCCGCGGTGGATCATCGTGGACACAAAAGGACACCAAGAGGACCTCGTCTCAACACCAAAGAGCCTAAGGAGCGAATCAAAAACGGGAGCTACAAAGGTTGTAGCATTCAAACCCTTATTTTTGTTAGCTTAAAGTTTAACAAACCTAACTTTCTAGGATCGATTCCTATGCTTGTTAGTTTAGCACCATAAATTTGAAAACTTTAGGACATGTGATGCTTGTAATCTCTTCATAGGGTGCTATACTAACCTTACATTGGTATCAGAGCCGACCTAGATCGTTAGGCGCCCTTTTTGCGAAGTGAAAAGTCCGATCGAAACAAAATACGGAAATATGGGATGCTTTCTGGAAATTTTTTTAAAACTGATCTTTTTCAGAATTAAAAATTCTCAAAAATTAGAGCAGGTAAAAATTAAGAGATCTGGAAAATTCGTACCCATGAACAGTAAAGTTGACCGCGGAAGCGCGGCATAAGCTTGCTTGTGCCGCGCTTCCGCGGCGATATGAGGGGCTCTCTGGTATTTTTTTGCACAGTAATTTCTTTACCTGCTACAGTACATTTTGAGAGTATTTAATCTGAATCTGATGTTGAAAATTCTGGAGGTAGTTTTGAATTCGTCGTTTCGATCGGAATTTTCATTTCGTATTTCTTTTCCGGGTAAACTAGAAAGTATTGAAGTGTTTGAACGATTATCATTCACTCAATATTCACGGGGTTTAAATAGCTTGGAGATGTGTGCAAGTCTTTTTGCGGTGGTCCCTCTAGAAGACAACAAACCTTAACTCGATTATGTGACCGTCTCGAACTGCCCTTTGAACCTTAGGGTTTGGGACAGTACGGCGTGCCACATGTGAGGCGTTGGCTTGACCCTTCTACGGCTGGACCGCCGCTACTGTGTCACACTCCGGATCTTTGAACCCTGCTCAAGTGTTGAGCTTTAGTGAATCTTGGGTGCTTGACAGTTCGTTCGAAAACTTTAATACTGTCTGTTTATCTGGAATGTGATACAATATGTGGAATTCAAATAGTGTAGACATGAAATACGAAATATGTGATATTTCGCATTTATGATGTCTAATGAGAATCTGGATTCCAAATATTGTAGTTTTACACTTTCTTTTTTGCGACCGTAAGTGTAGTATGTTAGATATCGCCGGTTTCGTTGCTATACATCAACGACAATCGGGGTACGCATACTTGCTTACGTTGATGATATATGATATTATGTGTTGCTGAGATATGATGTGCAGGATTGTCGCGATCGAATAGCCGGGGGGTTTTTGTGAGATGAGAGTTTTTATATTTTCATTCATGTAAATTCAAATGTAATGTAATATTCTTTTATTTGGGGCACTTCCAGGTTGCGGTTGTGTCACCAGTGTTGTATATTATTTACTTTTCCGCATTAGGTTGGACCCAAGGAGGGGAGCACAGGTGACCGGGTTCTGGGGTTCAGTGGGAGGCCATCTCGAGGAGTCGAGACCGGGTCTCCTAAACTCCAGGATTGGTAGGGTCACTTGATGCTCTCGTAGGGGTCCAGGGTGTGGGCTTGGCTATTCATCGCGACTGTGGAATCCGTATTTTCTATTCTGGCTAAATACTAAATACGGACGTCCTAGTATATCCCACGTTATATCTATATTTCTGCTGCCTGTGTTCTGTGATATCTGAGACGAATGACTTATTATATATATGATATATAGTAGACGTTGCTTATGTTTTACACCCGCGCTAGTCCCGTTCCGGTATGCCGTTAGTTAAGTAACCTAACGGTGCATAGCGGAACATTGCGGCGAATGCGGATGGCATAAGTGTACGTGTTTTTTTCGTTTCTTTTCTGTGATTGGCTTAAGGACTTAAATGATGGGATTACATTAATGTGATTAATGTAAAGAAAATAAACCTAAAAGATGTTGTAAAATCAGATTTAAAAACTACTCGGCTATTTATGAAAAAGCTATATTTCAAAAACTGCGGAGCTTAAGCCACTCCTTTTGAAAACTGTTTGATTCTACAACGATATCAAGTTCAAAGCGTTAAAGATTTTCTTAAAAATCATTCGCAACCCTCCGTCATTTTAGGAAGTAGAGTACTTAGTATTCGTGCTACGTTTGTTGACTTTAGTTAAGGCGTAGTGTACGGTAGCTAAGTGATGTCTTCCTACAATGCATATGATGCAGATTAATTAGGACATTCATGCGACTTTGTTGACCATAGTTAAGGGTCAAATGGGTGGGTCTAATTGATCAAGAAATGACGGGTAGAACTTGACTGGTACTTATGATTTGTTGACCATAGTTAAGGTCATAAGTACTAGGGGTAAAAATTACATCGGGAATTTCAAGTGTTGAAATTTGCAATGAGATTGCATACCTTCCATGTGATGGTTGGATCCCGATCCCACTGTGGGCAATAGTTGCTCCTAGGAGAGTTTTACAGTTTGCAATTAGCTAACTCATTAGGTGTCTAGAAAGGTGTTAACGGGGCTCCGCCTCTGGGAAAACGAGGTTTACTCTAATTAGGTCCGTGCGAAAGCACGGGGAACCTCCCTCAAAGTACCGACACTGGCCTGGCTGAACGGTTAGCGAAGTTGTAGACTGTAATTAATCCTGGCTAGTTTTTCTTTTTAAGGTTTGAAAGAAAAACTTGATAAAAAAACAGTGGGAAACATCGATTAGACAAGATAATAAACCAATCTAATCTGTGCAAGAGCTTTCGCTGAGTGTATTCTTTTCTCTCTCTTAATGGCAGATACCAAATGACTGGACTTAAGCTTCTATTAGATAAGAACAAACTGAATGGAACCAACTATAAAGACTGGCTAAGGAATCTGAAGATCGCCTTGACATATGATAAAGTATCATATGTCCTCACGGCTTCAGCCCCGCCCGTCCCAGGCCCAAAATCCTCAGTTGCGGACATTGAAGTCCGCAAGACATGGGACGCTGACTGTGCCATGGCAAAATGCCTCGCGCTTGCATCGATGGACAACATACATCAAAAGCAGCACGAGGACATGGACATTCACGGGATTTTACTCCATACAAAGGAGTTGTATGGGGAGCAGTCCCGCGTATTACGATACGAAGCATCAAAGAAACTGTTTCACATGCGGATGGCCCCTGGCACACCAGTAGCAGACCATGTTTTGAAGATGATAGCTCTTATAGAAGAGCTTGAGGACCTCGGATGGACTATGGACAATGAACAATATATCGATATTATTCTGCAGTCCCTCCCCTCCACCTTTGCTCAGTTCATAGTGAACTTCAACATGCATGGCATGGAGAAGGATCTCCCTGAACTCCTTAATATGTTAAGGAGTGCAGAGAGCACTATGAAGTCGGCAAAGACTCCCGTTATGACGATTGGACAATCTTCTTCTTCTCGCCCGAAAGCTAAGGCCAAGGGAAAGAAAAAGAAGAAACCCACTAATCCTAAGGGTGGAGTCAAAAAGGCGAAGGGAAAGGGAAAGTCCACGGCTGGAGACCCAGGGAAAGGCGAGTGTTTTCATTGCCACAAAACAGGACACTGGAAGCGCAACTGCACAGAATACCTAAGTCTCAAGAAGAAGCATGGTGATGCTTCCGCTTCAGGTGCGTTTGTGACTGAAAACTGTTTTTCTATAAACTCTGCTTCCTGGGTATTGGATACCGGTTCAGGTTCTCACATTTGCAATTCTATGCAGGGGTTGAGAAATAGCAAGGTTTTGAAGACAGGTGACCATACTCTCCGCGTTGGAAATGGTTCCAATGTACATACAGTCGCAGTGGGAGAGTATCACTTGGGGTTGCCGTATGGATGTATTTTGATTTTGAATCCATGTTATTTTGTACCTGATATGTTGTGTAATATTATATCTGTTTCTTTGTTGGACAATGAAGGGTATAATTTTGTATTACAAAACAATGTTATGAACATTTACCTGAATCAAATGTTGATTGGGTGTGGTACACTTAATAACGGAATATATGTCCTAAATCAACACACAGTTTTCAGTATACAACACACTAATAAAAGAAAACTTTCAGAATTAAATGAAGCTTTTCTTTGGCATTGTAGACTTGGTCATATTAACGAAACAAGACTAAACAAGTTACACAAAGATGGATATTTAAATCCTTTTGAATATAAATCTTATGCGACTTGCCAGTCTTGTATCAAGGGTAAAATGACCAAAACTCCGTTTACTGGACACGGAGAAAGAGCTACTCAGCTCCTGGGCCTCATACATAGTGATGTATGTGGGCCTATGTCTACACAGGCTAGAGGCGGTTTTTCATACTTCATTACATTCACCGATGATTTCTCAAGATTCGGTCATGTATTTTTATTAAAGCATAAGTCCGACGCTTTCGAGAAGTTCGTTGAATATAAACAAGAAGTAGAAAAACAAACCGGCTTGAGTATTAAGATGCTTCGATCAGATCGAGGTGGTGAGTATCTCAGTGCAGAATTTGCAAACTTCCTAAAAGAGAATGGGATTCTCTCTCAGCTCACTCCTCCTTACACACCACAGCACAACGGTGTGTCAGAACGACGGAATAGGACCCTATTAGATATGGTCCGGTCCATGATGAGTGACGCTGAGTTACCAGTCTCGTTTTGGGGACATGCGTTGGAGACTGCAGCGTTTCTGCTAAACAGGGTTCCGACCAAAGCTGTGTCTACCACGCCATATGAAATATGGAATGGGAAGAGACCATCTCTTAAGAGAATTAAGATTTGGGGTTGCCCGGCCTATGTTAAAAAGCAGAATCCGGACAAACTCGAGACACGGTCAGTCATGTGTAACTTTGTGGGATATCCAAAGAATTCTTATGGGTATCTGTTCTACCACAAGGAGGAACAAAAAGTGTTTGTTTCTCAGTATGCCACATTCTTGGAAAAAGAGTTTTTTACGGATAGAGATGATGGCAAGGTGGTAGATCTAGAAGAGGTTCTAGAGACACAAACTACGAATGACGATTTGGTCGAACCGGCTGTTGCAACAGAAACTGAAGAACCTCGGCCACTCCGGAGGTCTGGTAGGACTTCTCGCCCACCGGAGAGGTACTACGGTTTCCTCATTGATGGTGACAGAGAAGACTGTATCATAGATGATGATAATCCTACCAGTTTTCAGCAAGCTATCACGAGTGGTGACTCTGTGAAGTGGCTGGATGCCATGAGATCCGAAATGGAGTCTATGTACACCAACAAAGTATGGACTTTGGACGTTGTACCCCCTGGGGTAAAACCTGTAGGGTGCAAATGGATCTTTAAAAGAAAGATTGGTGTGGATGGGCAGGTAGAGACCTATAAGGCAAGACTTGTGGCGAAAGGTTTTCGTCAAAGACCAGGATTGGACTATGACGAAACTTTTTCGCCCGTAGCCATGCTTAAATCTATTCGGATCCTACTTGCTATTGCTGCTCACTACGACTATGAAATCTGGCAGATGGACGTTAAAACAGCATTTCTAAATGGAGATTTAGAAGAATGCGTTTATATGGATCAGCCAGAGGGCTTCATTGACAGTGGGAGCAGCGAGAAAGCATGTAGATTGCTTAAATCCATATATGGGTTAAAGCAGGCATCTCGGAGTTGGAACATCTGTTTCGATGATGTTATCAAAGAGTTTGATTTCATCAAAAATCCAGATGAACCTTGTGTTTATAGGAAGGCTGTAGGAAGAGCTGTCGCATTCCTCGTATTGTACGTGGATGACATTCTTCTGATAGGAAATGATATTCCTATGCTACAGTCGGTCAAATCATTCTTATCACTGAGGTTCTCCATGAAGGACCTGGGTGATGCCACATACATCCTGGGCATAAGGATCTATAGAGATAGATCCAAAAAGTTATTGGGATTGTCCCAAACCAGGTACATCAACACCATCCTAAAAAGGTTTAGTATGGAAGACTCCAAGCGGGGTGCCTTACCCGCTTGCCATGGAGTCACTCTCTCCAAGGATTCTTGTCCAAAGACTGATGAAGAGAGAGCTCGCATGACCATTATACCTTATGCTTCGGCAGTAGGGTCTATAATGTATGCGATGTTATGTACACGCCCAGATGTAGCTTATGCACTTAGTGTTGCAAGCAGGTATCAATCCAACCCAGGGGAGAACCACTGGACAGCTGTGAAGAACATTCTTAAGTACTTGCGAAGGACTAAAGAATTGTTCTTGGTGTATGGTAATAAAGATCTCCAAATGGAGGCCTTTACCGATTCGAGCTTCCAGAGCGATAAGGATGACAGCAAATCTATCTCAGGGTTTGTATTCACTCTCAATGGAGGGGCGGTAAGTTGGAAGAGTTCCAAACAAGATACCGTTGCAGACTCTACGATGGAAGCTGAGTACATTGCTGCAAATGATGCCGCCAAGGAAGCCGTCTGGATGAAGAAGTTCGTCTCGGAGCTAGGAGTAGTTCCAACCATTATTAATCCAATACCTTTGTATTGTGACAATAATGGGGCGATGGCGTTAGCCAAGGAACCCAGATCCCATCAGCGATCCAGACACATCCTGAGGCGCTTTCATTTGATCCGGGAGATTGTAGATCGCCGCGAGATCGAGATTAAGAGAGTAGACACAAAGAACAACGCCGCGGATCCATTCACCAAGGCCCTCCCTCAGCCGCAGCATGAGCGACTCTTTGAGATGTTGGGTATGAGATACGCCAATAACTGGCCTTAGTGCAAGTGGGAGATTGTTGGATATATGTATGCCCTAGAGGCCATTATGTGATAGTTGATGTATCTATACATGTATATATATTCAGTTTACATTCTTGCTCGACATGATAGTATGCTATCTGGTTTCTCTTTATCTGACATGTTGATTTGATCATGCTTTTATTTCATTCATACATGCTGATAAAGCCCTAAGGATATCGGCTTGACTACTCTGATTATGATGCAGATCATACTAGTGGGACATCTGTAGTCTATAAGCATATCCTGAAATGTCCCTAATCGCAGGTGTATCGAGACGGGGCATCGATATACCAGAGTAGACTAGCGTATATGATACTAGGCCCATGTGATGGGCGACGGATGTTCCCACATTCGTCGATGTTTGACATCAAGATCATATACGGGTGCTCAGTGGTGACTGGGTACACTGGACGGACTCGCCGAGAACTCCTATATGGTATTATATCTATCGTCGAATAGCAGTTCTCAGGTGACACTGGTACAGGTTAGTCTGTAGACCCGAGATCGTCATGGAGTCTTGTGTGTTCTCCCACTGTGTTTTGATTGCCACCCTACCACGGCTCTACTGAGTCGTGCAAACAGGTGGCCATTGGGTACAGTCCCGAGACACACGAAGGCAATGAGCGATAGGAGGGGTTTCGTCTCTCCCGGTATTGGGAGTTGATGCTGTGCTGTGCTCGACTGGTTATAACAGCAAGTCCCTGGCCAGGGCTGCTGAGATTTACTGATAAGTGTTATCAGTAGTTTCTCGATCTGTTATAGACCATTCACCGACGCGACTTATTGAGTTATTGGGGTCGACGTGACCATCCCTAGGCTCGATATGCAGCATATCTGACGAAGAGACCGGACTGTACGGTAGTGTTGCCAGATGGCTCGATGGGAGTTGTAGCAGGTTCGCTTGTTGTCTTCTGATCGCTCAATACCCGGGTGGCCGTTACGTTTAGCTGACCTCTTGCGGCTTGAGGGCACTTGATATGATCATTACCCTCTGCCGGAGTATTGACGAGTCTTAGAGTCCCACAGAGGAGTTACCCAGTCCAGGCGAAACGTTGTGGTGCGCATATGCGATATGCGCATACACCCGATTGAAACGTGCGTATATGATACCGAACATTGATCGGGTGAATTGCTTTTGGTGGGGTCATATGAGATATGACCGAATTGATAAATCAAGTGTTGATTTATCATTTAACCATAAGTTGTCTCACATGAAACTTTTCTAGGGTTTGATGGATGTATGCATGCATGAATGTGTTTCTATTTTTCTTTTCTAGTTTCATGCACATGAAGATGTGCATACATGTACACATACATACATCAAACCATCATGGTTGATTATATATGGAAATGGTGGCAATATAAGCTTCACACCATAGATTAAATTATGGATAATTATTTAATTTTGTTTTTAAAAGAAAATGAAAAAGGAAAGGATAATTATGATAGTTTCTACATGCTTCTTCTAACCTAACCATGTTCACCTACCACTAAACCATGGTTATCTTTTCCTTTATCATTCTAAATCCAAGTTAAATTAATCATCCATCTTTTAATCATGGTTGGAGTCAAGAAGGATTAAATATATATAGTGATATTTATTTTCTTTTTAAGGTTAACCAATGGGTTATCATTTTATCTCTTGAAAGAAAAAGCCACCATTTTCATCCTCCTTCTTCTTCTTCTCTCTAGTTCTTTTCTAGTGAGTGATACACAACAAAAGAAAGGTTTTTGAAGTGAGATTCAAAGCCACAACAACATTCTACACAAGCTTAGCCGTTTTGTTTAGAGTGTTATCTTCGGTTTGACGAAGTAGTGAGCTTGGACGGATATCTCCGCGGTGGATCATCGTGGACACAAAAGGACACCAAGAGGACCTCGTCTCAACACCAAAGAGCCTAAGGAGCGAATCAAAAACGGGAGCTACAAAGGTTGTAGCATTCAAACCCTTATTTTTGTTAGCTTAAAGTTTAACAAACCTAACTTTCTAGGATCGATTCCTATGCTTGTTAGTTTAGCACCATAAATTTGAAAACTTTAGGACATGTGATGCTTGTAATCTCTTCATAGGGTGCTATACTAACCTTACACTTTAGTCTGTAAGACACCTTTAGAGAGGGTGACTCCATTACCTGCAGGTACACTACCGTGCCAGGAGTCGTCCATTCTAAATACTCTTAGAATGCTGTCTAAGTACCCTTAATTGGGAAACCACCTGAATCTAGATCTAAAACCATAGATCTAGTAACCAGTATGTTTGATATAATGTCCAAGTCCCATGTGGAGAAACCACTGTGTGACGACCAAAGCATAACCGATCGTAGTATAGGAATATCACTTCCTTCTCTGTGTATGTCATCCAAATACCATGACATCACACCCTACTACCTTCTCAACAGATCCATCCCTATTCTGATGAAGTCAAACCTATGACTGTCACATCAGAAATTGATGATCTATCTCCGCTACATCTGCTTTAGTCTATAAATAGACATAAGCCACCTGTCCACCAATGCTTCCGCTGCTCCCACTGACTACGACAACCCTTTGGCAGGGTCATATAGACGTACACTTCTAAAGCCGGTTTAGAACGACGCTATACTCATCCTCCCGCCGGGTCTCACAGTCTGGAACAACAGCAATGGCAAGTGTGGGTAAACAAGAACCTCCCTGTCACCATCCTTGAGGCTACCGGAGTACCTCTCGGGTGCCTGAGGTTACCCACCGTATCTGCGGAGTGGCCAATGGAATGTCAGGCCAGATTGAATCTTTAGGTTCCTATGAAATCTTCAGTAATCGTTTGTGGTTCTGGAATCACTTCCAGTTCTACCATACTCCCACTACTGTTTTTCTGAAAAAAATCCATTTTTAATAAAACTGTGGCGAGTCAAGAACAATATCACTATTGATCTTCCAGATGGTAGAAAGTCAACCCTCGTCATAGCCTGGGTCAACCCACAAACAGCCATTACAGAAACGTGTCTTGAGTTATCCAGAGTCTGGTTTTAATCATAAGCCGGACAACTCCCCGTACCTTAACATCGTTAAGATATGAACTGTTCTATATCCAATATAGAACTAGAGGCACTAATTTAATTGAACCAGATTCAAATCATGCAGCTGTCTCCTGTGCATGTCAACTAAATGGAAAATGGCCGATCAGCGTTACTCAACTTAGGAATGCTTCCAATTATGAGTAACCTGAAAGAGAAGCAAGTTCTCTTAACCATTACTATCAACTGAATACCATCCAAAAGTATCTACATCTTCGATCACCTTGAAGAATCCTGATACTTGCAATACCTGGTTCTCTACTTTATTCAAATACCTATAACTTCTCAAAATTCGGACCCTGTGTTTCCACGAAACACTTGTCTAAAAACTAGAGAAGTCATAAGTAAATTGAATATAGTACGAGGACCAACCCCTTTGTCCTGATGGACCCTGGACAACATACAATACTCTGTATAAGTCCCTTGAGTCTGATAACTCATTCACTGTGTGTCGTAGGTTGAAAACTGTATTTATGGTTATGAAGAATTACACCGCTGTTTAATGCTCCTTACCTAACCATCCACTGATATAGGTAAATATCGTAGACATAATTTCAAAAAGGTATATCTCACTCTATGAAAATAGACGTACAGATATATCAATTTGAAATTGGTGCATAACAACGGATATTCAAAACCAAATATTTGCCGTCCGGCAACCAACCCAGGTGACTTCCTCAAATATCACCGATTACAATGAATCCCGATATAATGAGGATGATCACCTAATTCCCAATAACTTACTCCCACTCATCATCTATAAAACCATACAGATGTGAGAATCATACCTGGTAAATACATAC
Organism: Agapanthus africanus; assembly: GCA_030015575.1. NCBI lineage: Eukaryota > Viridiplantae > Streptophyta > Magnoliopsida > Asparagales > Amaryllidaceae > Agapanthus > Agapanthus africanus. The sequence goes on along the minus strand of CM057339.1, from coordinate 744,742,615 downwards.
CCTGGAGCAAGTGTCTAACTGGGAAATCAGTTTTCCTTTAACAGTACACAGTGAAATCGAAACATTGAAATGTTTCGATGGGGTATCCTGGTATTTCTAGTAATTCCTCTTCCATTATCCAGATTCACAACTGTAACCGTGTAATTCTTTGCCACCTCTCCAAATCCCTTTATATGTCTTTAGTCATTACCTTCTGTACACCCCTTTAGGCCAAATGGTTTTCTTCCTTCCCTACCGTTCGGCACCAGCCTATGGTTTGGAAGAAGACTATCCAATAAGCATAATGGGTGTACTATCCTAATCCTAGGAGCACTCGTAATGCGAGAGAAGGTGAAGATAAAAGACAACCGAATAAACCTTATTCCTATTTCTCCTGAACCAGAATCCATACCCGAACTGGAACAAGTTCCTTTCGAGTTCGTATATAACCATACGATGGAGTATCCAATAAACTGTGGATCTTCGTAGTGATACGGAGTGTCCTGGAGAAATACAAAGGTGATTTAGGATTGGCGAAGAAATACTTGGTTTGGTCGTGAATATCAGTTGCAATTTACTTTGCCCTCTTACTAATCCCTTACTTTGTCTTAACTCAATACCTTCTGCACACCATCGTTATGCTAATTGGTTTTCTTCATTCCCTACCGGTCGGCACCTGCCTATGGTTTGGAAGAAGACTATCCAATTTGCGTAATAGGTGTACTATCTCCTAAACCAAGGAGTACTCGCAACCTGAGAGAAGGTAAAAGGAAAAGACAACTGAATAGTCCTAATCGTTTCCTCCAGAACCTGAAACCATCCTCGAATAAATTCCTTCGAGTTCGTATATAACCATACGATGGTTTTGTCCAATGGAAGTGGACGTTCGTAGTAATACGGGGTGTCCTGGAGAAAAGGGTAAAAGTAGGAGTGGCAATGAGGTTTGCAACTCTGATAATCCAAAAGCCAGTGTTTTAGAAGGTTCGGTCAACTTGGTCACTGAGTCATAGTCTAAGGGTCGGGTCAATGGTCGCTGCCAAAGAGAGAGAGAAAAGAAACACTCAGCGTGCACTCTAACCTAGATCAGAATGGTTACCAATTTATCTAATCTGGAAACCTCCCACTGTACCGTCAAATTCTCCTCCAAACCTGAAAGAAGAATTAGTCGGGATCACCGGAGGAGTAACTCGTCAGTGGAAATCGGGATCCAACTATCATCGCATGATAACGTGACGGAATCCGCTCACGGTGTCACACTCCAGAAGGTATGCGCATATCTGGCAAGTTTCAGTTTCTTTAGAAACTCCCGATGTGATTTCTGCCCCATGCTCTTATGACCTTGACTTTGGCCAACAAATCATAAGTCACATGTCAAGTTCTACCCGTCATTCTCCAGGTTAATTTGAGCCCACCCGCACAAGCCCTTGACTTTGGCCAACAAGGCTATACGACTGCCCTAAACCAACACATCTATCTATGCTGCATATGAATACCCAACAGCTACCAAACACTGTGCCTTGACTTTGGCCAACAAACACAGCTTGAATACTATTGACCACCCATATGAAACGACGGAGGGCTACGAATGGTTTCTGGCGAAAACCTTTAACGTAAAGAACTTGATATCGTTGAAGGAACGGATAGCTTTTTGAAAATATAGTGACGAAAACCATTGCTAAAGAGGTCACTCCCGGTGAAGGGATCTCGGCTCTTTCCCCGTAGAATGAGGTGCAGGATATTCCAACTGAATACCATGATGCAAAGCAAAAAGTAATAGGCTATAGTGAAGTTATTGCCCTGACACAAACTTCTGTCCAAGGGGTCACTCCCGGTGAAGGGATCTCGGCCCTTACCTCGTCGACTGAGGAGCAGGATATTCCAACTGAATACCACAATGCAAAACAAAAGAGAACGTCCTGGCAATAACAGCTTTTTGAAAAGTGTTCCAACAACATAAGATTAGGTTTGTTTTTAACTTGCATTGATCCGAATCAACGCAGTCCCATCAATTGATCACACCACAAAGAACGAAAATAATATGACGTACGTATATGCCATCCGCATTCGCCACTGGGTCCCGTCATTACCCGTTAGGTTAGCTAACTAACGACAGAGCGGGGACTGGACTAGCGCGGATGCAAAACATATACAACATCTACTAATATGTATACCAATATATTATATTTCGCTCAAGGCGTGAAAAAAAAAATGCAACATCACAGAAATGTACAGCATCACAGAAAAATACAGATATCTGGGATCCCCGGGTTTCATAGAGCCACTACTGAAACCCGACGTTCCCCTGGTCGTGTGGATAGCCTGTGCAATGAAATCCTAGACCCCTATGGGCGCGGCAAGTTACCCGCCAAAACCTGAAGCGAGGAAGCCCCCTTTAGCAACGTGAATGGACCACCCAACACTTCACGGAATCCGGTAACTTGGGCACCCCTCCTGGGTCAACCTGTACCCCTACGAGTGCGGAGAATAGCCCGCCAATCCTAGAGTGAAGCCCCCTCCGTCTCAATGCCATGAGATGTGGGCCCGTTGCCCTCTAGAACCCGGTTATCCGTGCACCCCACCTTGGGGTAATCCTAGTACAGAAAGTAAAATATACATACAACAGGTACATCGACCGCAACCTGGTCGTGCCCCAAAATAATAATACAATCAGGCAGTGACGGCAGTCCACATGCCGGACGCTCGCCCCGCAATATCAAATGTACATAATACAACAGAACTGTACTAGCATTGCATCCAGGCTATCCCCACGACCGATCCGCAACATCACAGCAATACACAGAACATCAACGTGAAAATCACGTTCGCAAATCCGTCTAACAGGGCTATAGCAGTTAGACAGGATTTACCGATCAAGTGACATTCACGGTCGCAGATATAATGTAAATACTGTGAACTAATGTGTTTAAAATATCCGATCGATTAAATTTTACCAAGTGGGCCCCCAAGTACTACTGTAGCACATCAAGAAATCTGGGCCCAAAAAAAAACATTCCAGAAAACCTATTTTCCACTCAGGAGCATTCTGTAGAATTTTGGGGGACTGAACAGTTCAAGTCGCGGCGGAACCGCGGCCCAAGCATGGGTTTGGCCGCGGTTCCGCGGTGGTTTGGACTGTTCACGAGCCCAAATTTTCACAGAACTCTTAGAATGTCCTACACATCATTCTGAAACAACCTGAAAAATTTTTGGACTTCAAAAAATTTCGACAGAAACTGATGTGAAGAAAAATACGGTTTTTGGAAAATTGTTCGATCGGAAATGTAAAACACATTAGACAAAGCTAGACTATGTTAATGGCGAGGCTTTGATACCACTGTAAGTGCACGGCGGCGCCCCGGCCTCCATCCCGAGGCCAAATGCGGAAGCGATGGTTAACTTTAATTTTCTTGAACCGGCACCACCACGTACTAAAACTCGGATCGTACCATTAACAAGTCCTAGCTAACGACAAGATGGGGAAGAGAGATATACCGAGCGATCCGTGTCCTCCGGTCTTCTCGCCGTCGTCCCGATCTCCCGCGGAATGTCCAGTCTCCACCTCCTCGCCGGAAGGGCACTGTTCCCCTCCGAAGGACGGCGCACAGGACCGCGATGTCCTGACGCTGAGATTCGAAGCAGATGCTATTTGGTTTTATCCGTCTACCTCTCCGAAGATGCCAAGTTGATTTATGGCATCGTGTATCGGAGGTTTAGACGGATGCGGCCGATGTAGCAGACTTCGTCAGATTCCCCCTCGCTTGAGGGGTTTTTGATTGTGGGGACGCTCTTCCCTGCAGGCGCAAGCCCCTGCAGTTAATTACGCTACCGCATCGCGGTAACAACTTTCTCCTTCTCCAGAATTTCACTTCGTGTCGTGTGTGTTTGTTTTGTTTGTGGTTGCCCGTGGATTGTATACGGAGACTGAGTAATGCTGTCGCCCGTAGGACGTGGATTAGTCCAAATCCGTATTTACTTAGATTTGGGTTTGGTGTTTTTAGTTTAAGGATGCATTAGTCGCGTTGCGGCTAAGATCAACTCAAACGTTCGTTAGGGATACGCTAGTCTGATTTAAGACTAAGATCAACTTAACGTGGTGATCCATTTAATATATGACCGTTGGGACTCGTCGCCTCTCTGACATCGTTGAAGGATTACAACGATAGGTGTCAGAAGAGTTCGGAGATGTACCCTCGAACCGAAGTTGATTTAGGATTTTATAGTCCATTTGAATGTTTAAGGATACGTTATCCGTGTTTGGGGCTAAGATCAACTTAAACGGGACCGTTTAGATCCGGCAAAAGAGCATTTGGAGGCTCTATTGTTCCAGTTTAGGGACGTAGTGGTCCATTTTCCAGTTTAGGGACGTTGTGGTCCATCGCCAGTTTAGGGACGTGGTGGTCCATATTCCAGTTTAGGGACGTAGTGGTCCGCTATTAGTTTAAGGGCGTTTCGGTCCGCTATTAGTTTAAGGACGTTTCGGTCCGATATTAGTTTAAGGACGTTTTGGTCCATATTCCAGTTTAGGGACGTGGTGGTCCGTATTCCAGTTTAGGGACGTAGTGGTCCATAGGTAGTTTAAATACGTTTCGGTCCATAGGTAGTTTAAAGACGTTTCGGTCCAGCATTAGTTTAAGGACGTTTCGGTCCAATATTGAAGGGTGTGGTCGTCGGGACCCGTCACCTCTCTGACGACGTTGAATGATTACAACGACGTGTGTCAGAGGAGTTCGGAGATGTACCCTCGAACCAGATGTAAATTGATTCAAGAGAGAGCTATACTCAGTCAATTTAATTTGAGGACTTACGGCCAAAATTGGGTTAAGTCCAGTTGAGAATATTCAACATTTTTCTTGATCTTTGGCCTGTTAGGCCTGTGCTAGGGCTTTGCCCATATTTAATAATGCACTGCATTCTATTCTGGCCTGCTAGGCTTTTGATTTGGGCTCTGTCCCTTTATTTATGATGCAGAGCATCTATTTCAGTTTGGGCTCTGCCCCTTTTTAAAATAATGCATTGCATTTTATTAGACCTGTTAGGCCTTCTTTAATTGGGCTTGGCCCCTTTTGTAAGCAATGCAGTGCATTTGTCTGGCGCTTTGTGCCGAGTAATGAGCGCAAGCTCATATGGTGATGACACGTGTCATGCTCTGGTGAGCGCAAGCGCAACAGCGCAGTGCGCTGCGCTAGTGCGTTGCGCTAGTGCGCTGCGCTGCTGACACGTGGCGCGTTCTGGTGAGTTGCGCCAATTCCAGAGAGCAAAGCTCTATTTCAAGAGCGCGTAGCGCAAGTGGTTCTGTAGCTGACACGTGGCGCTCTCTTAAGAGCGCAACAGCGCAGTTTGAAAGTGCAGAGCACTAAGAATCTTTTAGATTCAAGAACAGAAGTGCAAAGCACTATTTGATTTCTTGATCTAAATTAGATCAAAGAAAAATAAATTTTTCTTTTTTGTTTCAAGAACCGGAGGTTCATAAAAGTGCAAAGCACTATTTTTTATTTTGTTGTTTTCTTGTTTTTATAGAACCAGTGGTTCAAAAAGAAGTGCAAAGCACTGTTTATTATGTGAAGAACATTGATCGGGTTTTTAGATCAATGGTTTATTAAAAGAGATTTCTTTTTCTCTCGTAAAGGTTTTTACCTTTCTTTTCTTTGAGCTTTTCTCAGAATTCTCTCTCTGTTTGAAACTCTTGGCTTTTTCCAAGAAAAAAATGTTCTCCCCCCTTTTTGAATTGAGGCCTAGGGTCCTTTTTATAGTCCCTATAAATTAGTTAAATTTGTTAAAGAGATCTTTCTCTGAGTGATTTGGGGAATTTTCCCCACCGTTGGATCTTTGATCCAAGGGCTTCTGCTTTGCAGAAGAAAATCTTCTTGTTTTAACAAGAACAGAAAAGATTTCTTAGAATTTTAATTTTGTTTGGCGCAGATGCCCCAGCGAGTGACACGTGTCGCGCAGCGCACAGCGCTGCGCAACTGCGCCAGCGCATCTGCGCTGACACGTGTCACGCAGCGCACAGCGCAGCGCAACTGCGCGAGCGCATCTGCGCTGACACGTGTCGCGCAGCGCAGTGCTTGCGCAGCTGAAGCGTTGCTTCATTTATTAAATTTTAAATTTTCAAAGCAGAGCTTTGCTCTGATTGGGGGAAGATGAAGCGTTGCTTCATCTCCCGCCTCGGAATTTGAACAGAGCTTTGCTCTGATTGGGGTAAACAAATGCCCCTCCACTGTTGCGCTCACGTGGCGCACACGTGAGTGCAGCGGTGGCAAACTCCTGATCGTTGGATCAAGGGGTGAGCTCAAGGGGCGCAAGTGCCTTATAAATAGGGCCTCTGGCCCTTAGAAAAAATCTTACCGTTTTAAGATTTTTGATTTCAACAGAGCTTTGCTCTTTCCTTCAAGAACTCTAGAGCTTTGCTCTTCTTTCCAAAGTTTTTTAGAAAAACTTTAGGTAAAATTGATTCTTAGATTAAATTAATTTTAATTAATCTTAACCAGCAGAGCTTTGCTCTCATAGATCTTTTGATCTAAAGAGATCCCCATTGGGGTTTCACTAGCAGAGCTTTGCTCATTTTCAAAGTTAGAAACTTTAGGTAAAATTAATATAAATCAAATTAATTTAAATTAATCTCAGTCAAAGAGCTTTTCTCTCACAGATCTCTTGATCTAAAGAGATCCCCATTGGGGTTTCATTGAGCTTTTGTTCATGGGTTTTGATCCCTGAACAGAGCTTTGCTCTCTAGGAATTTAGCCCTCTATGTATATTATTTTTTTTTATCGCTAATCTTCCTGTGGTATTTCCTCCAGGCATAATGGCGGTGCACCTATACAGTTTGCATGAGTTTATCACCTATGACGATATCCGCGCACAAGGTCGTCAACAAAACCAGGAGTTTACAGACGCTCAATGTGCAGAGGTCATGGGCCGCTTGAACGTAAGCGGTGGTTGGCTGCTACCTCGTCGTTCGGCTCTTTTGAAAGTCGTGCTGGGAGCAATATGGAGAGCACTTCCGGGTCTTCACGAGGCCCTACCGCTCAATGCGCTGGATGATGCCGAAGACAAGGTGCATTCAGTGTACCTGACGGGGCTGATCTCGAAGAAACGGCGGGACAGCCTCATTGACATCCTACATCAAATCTTCCAGCAGACGACGATAGTTGCTGCTTATCGAAGTCCGGGAGGGCTTGCCAAGGATCTTGACACAGAGGAGCGCGAAAGGCTGCGCATAAGAATAATTAGAAAGGCCAGAAGAACTCTGGATGGCCTTACTTTTGAATTCCTCAATCCGTGCCCCGGATCTGAGGTTATACCGTTGTAATAATATGAATAATGTTTCTTATTCATTGCTTTTGTGATTGTAAGAATTTTTAGCGATATGAATGGAAACCCCCTTTTTTTTATTTCAGCTTGTCTTATTTCTCATCCTGAGTCTTCTGCCCATGCATAAATGAATGCGTCTCGAATGCCTGATCAAATGTAAATCGGATGTTCTTTCTGTCATTTTCCTCTTTTCTTTTATTGTTAACAGGCTGTCTTAATAACCATGGTTGACGGATGATTAGAGGGAGTATCCCGACCTTCTCAAGAAACAACGATGGCTTAGGCCGCAGGTTCAGATCTGCTGCCTAAGACTTTTCAACTCTATAAGCCGTGAGGGTCTCATAGAGACTTTTCTCCCTACGGATCGAGATGATCTCGTAGGTGGGTTTTCTCCTTAGGAATCGTGAGGATTCCTAAGTGTGGTTTTCTCTTATAAGTCGTAAGGATCCTATAAGAGAATTTTCCCTCTTACGAGTCGAGAGGACTCATAAGCGGTTGTTTCCCTCATCGTCGAAATTCGACTTTGGAGAGTGAGACCCGTGAATAGTATGCAAGAGACCATTTTGGATTGACTTGCAGGGTCCCATTGTTCAGGAAGCAAGTTTTTTAGTCCCTGCTGCCTGAGGCTTCATTTGCATGTTGAGACGAATCGGGAATTTCCCGCGGAGAAACTAGTTTCTCTGCGAGCCGACGCGAATCAGGAGGCTCTCGTCAAGGAGTGTTTGTATCCGTGAGTCGAGGAGTTTGCCAGGGATTATTTGTTTCCCAAGCGCCAAGGATTATTTGTTTCCTTAGGGTTTGAAACGAGTCGAGAATTTCCCACGGAGGCACTGGTGGCTCTGCAAGTCGACGCGGATCAGGAGGCTCTCGTCAAGGAGTGTTTGTATCCGTGAGTCGAGGAGTTTGCTAGGGATTATTTGTTTCACAAGCGCCAAGGATTATTTGTTTCCTTGGGGTTTGAAACGAGTCGAGGAATTTCCCACGGAGGCACTGGTGGCTCTGCGAGTCGACGCGGATCAGGAGGCTCTCGTCAAGGAGTGTTTGTATCCGTGAGTCGAGGAGTTTGCTAGGGATTATTTGTTTCCCAAGCGCCAAGGATTATTTGTTTCCTTGGGGTTTGAAACGAGTCGAGGATTTCCCACGGAGGCACTGGTGGCTCGGCGAGTCGATGCGGATCAGGAGGCTCTCATCAAGGAGTGTTTGTATCCGTGAGCCGAGGAGTTTGCTAGGGATTATTTGTTTCCCAAGCGCCAAGGATTATTTGTTTCCTTGGGGTTTGAAATGAGTCGAGGATTTCTCACGGAGGCACTGGTGGCTCTGCGAGTCGACGCGGATCAGGAGGCTCTCTTCAAGGAGTGTTTGTATCCGTGAGTCGAGGAGTATGCTAGGGATTATTTGTTTCCCAAGCACCAAGGATTATTTGTTTCCTTGGGGTTTGAAACGAGTCGAGGATGTGCCACGGAGGCACTGGTGGCTCTGCGAGTCGACGCGGATCAGGAGGCTCTCGTCAAGGAGTGTTTGTATCCGTGAGTCGAGGAGTTTGCTAGGGATTATTTGTTTCCCAAGCGCCAAGGATTATTTGTTTCCTTGGGGTTTGAAACGAGTCGAGGATTTCCCACGGAGGCACTGGTGGCTCTGCGAGTCGACGCGGATCAGGAGGCTCTCGTCAAGGAGTGTTTGTATCCGTGAGTCGAGGAGTTTGCTAGGGATTATTTGTTTCCCAAGCGTCAAGGATTATTTGTTTCCTTGGGGTTTGAAACGAGTCGAGGATTTTCCACGGAGGCACTGGTGGCTCTGCGAGTCGACGCGGATCAGGAGGCTCTCGTCAAGGAGTGTTTGTATCCGTGAGTCGAGGTATTTGCTGAAGACACTGGTCTCTTCTGAGTTGGACTGAACCGTCGAGATCTGGCTTCGTCTTCTAGCGGAGCCTGTTGGGAAAGTATGGTTCCCTCTTTGTTTATGCCCTTGGATTGTATACAGGGATCGATGTGATCTTAACTGTAGGGCCAAAGTTTTATCATCATTTTTTTGTTTTATCTCCGCGGTGCTCTATCATTTCAGCTTTTATATCGCGAAGGTCGCGATTGCCCAATCATTTCGGCTATTTTTCGCGGTGCCCAATCATTTCGGCTATTTATTTTATTTTTACTCGCTGCTTTTTATTGCGAGTTGCCCAATCATTTCGGCTATTTTGCATGCATACATTTTTACTTGCTGCTTTTTATTGCAAGTTGCCCCATCATTTCGGCTATTTCATATGCATGTGCGGCCTACTGGCTTTTCGCCGTAAGCCTGAAATTAGACACCGATTTCGGCATCAGCACCGCTACAACTGGGATATTGCCAGGAGCGAATCATCATTTTCCTCTGTCGATGTCAAACAAAGATGGCTTAGTGACCAGGCTTAGGGTCCTGTCGACTAAGGCTTTTGACTTCATGAGCCGTAAGGGTCTCACGAAGTTATTTCTCCCTACAAGTCGTGAAGATCTTGTAGGTGTATTTTCTCCTTAAGAATCGTGAAGATTCCTAAGTGTATGTTCCTCTGTAAGTCGTAAGGATCCTACAGTAGGGTTTTCTCCTTGTACGTCGAGAGGACCTACAAGGGTCATACGAACATATCCCCAGTCACGGATGAGACTTGGTTAGGGAAATGTTTATTCGCGCCCGTGGATTGTATACAAGGGTCAGTATTGAGCCACATGTAGGGCAATATCGGAAGTTGTGGGTTGCTTAAGCACAGGTTTAGGTCTCTGTAACTTAAGACTTTCAAATCTTATGAGCCGTGAGGGTCCCATAAGAGAGTTCTCCTTACGAGTCGTGAGGATCTCGCAAGTGTATTTTCTCCTTAGGAATCGTGGGGATCCCTAAGTGTGCTGCTCCCTTGTGAGTCGTAAGGATCTCACGTGGGTGGTTTCTCCTTATAAGGTCGAGAGGACCCTATAAGTGTCCTTTGACGAGGTTGCGCCCTTTCGGGTTTTCATAAACACTCGCCGGCAGTCCTGCTGTTTTTACTCACGGAGCCCTTTCGGGTTTTCATCCGTGCCCATTTTGCTCATGGACATACCGTTTTTTATTCTTTTTATTTTTATATATATTTTTTTTACGAGGTCGCGCCCTTTCGGGTTTTCACGAAGACTCGCCGGTAGCCCTGCTGTTTTTACTCACGGCGCCCTTTCGGGTTTTCATCCGTGCCCTTTTTTGCTTATGGACATACCGTTTTTATTTATTTATTTTTTATTTATTTTTATATATATATTTTTTTATCTTGTCAGCCTAAAGATGCTGCGGTAGTAGTTTAAAGGACGTTTCGGTCCGCTATTAGTTTAAGGACATTTCGGTCCGTCGTTAGTTTAAGGACGTTTCGGTCCGTCGTTAGTTTAAGGACGTTTCGGTCCGTGGTTAGTTTAAGGACGTTTCGGTCCGTCGTTAGTTTAAGGACGTTTCGGTCCATCATGGAGAAGGCCAGCTACTTTTTATAAAGCTTGAGCTTAGGAAGATAGCGAGCGGACATAGTCATCGTCATGTATCATTGACCTAGGCTGTGGCTCATTAAACGTAGTATTTCTTTAGGAAGCGACCGTTTATTGGCCTGAAAGGCCTTTCACCGTGCATGTCCATGAGTAGATAGGCCCCACCCTGGTAAACTTTATCTATGATGTACGGGCCTTCATAGTTTGGCTCGAATTTTCCCCGCTTGGCGCGATTGGGGATCATAGGCCTTTTGACAACTAGCACAAGTTCGCCTTAGTGGAATGACCTCGATCGGGTCAATCTTTCATATGAGCGCGTCATCTTTGCTTTATAAGCTTCCAGATTTTGCTGCGGTATGAGCCGGGTTTCATCAAGGGCGTCAAGCTCCTCAAGCCGAAGGTGAGCATTTTCTTTGTCCGTCATCTCATAGTGGACTGCCACTCATAGAGAGGGTAACTTTATCTCGAGGGGGAGTACTGCTTCCGTTCCGAACACCAACGCATACGGCGTTGTGTTCGTGGCCGTCTTGAACGTAGTTCGATACGCCCAAAGAGCTTCTTGCAGTCTTTCGTGCCGGTCCTTCTAATTTCGGGATACCGTCTTCTTCATGATTTTCGTCAAGGTCTTGTTGAAGGCCTCAGCTAGACCGTTAGCTCGCGGATTATAAACCGAGGAATATCTCCAGTCTATATTATGCTGTTGCGCAAAGCGACTGATCTTGTGGCTTCTGTAAGCTGGCCCGTTATCGGAGATGATCCGTCTCGGAGTTCCAAACCGATATATGACGTGCGTCTTGAAGAAGTGGAGGATATTCTCCGTCTTTACTTCCCTCAGCGGTACTGCTTCTGTCCATTTGGAGAAGTAGTCAGTCGTTGCCAGGATGAAACGATGTCCCCTAGACGATGCTGGTTCGATAGGGCCGACTATGTCAGTCCCCCACATTTCGAATGGCCAGCTAGCCACCGTTGGATGTAGTGGATTTGGGTGCTGGTGGATGAAGTCCCCATGGATTTGACACGAGTGACACTGCTTCGCATATTCGAGGCAGTCTTGAATCATCGTGGGCCAGTAGTAGCCCATCCGTTTTATCTTCAACTTCATCTTTGGGCCCGCTTGGTGAGAACCGCAGAGTCCGTCGTGAACTTCCTGGATGACCCTTTTTGCTTCGTCAGGTCCTAAGCATCTCAGCCACAGAGAATCAAATGACCTTTTGTACAGGGTATCATTGACGAAGGCGAAAGACAGAGCTCATTTCATGAGTTGATGTCTTGTGGATGCTTCTTCAGGCATTCGGTGGGACTTGAAGTAATCTATGAAGACTTCTCTCCAATCCTCGGCATTTTTCCAATCTTTTACTTGCAGGGTCGTCTGCTCGCTCGCTCCCTTTTCTTCGGATGATTCCGGAGATATTTCTGCTAGGGCAAGCACTCGACGACTTTGTACCACGATTCTAACGTCATCGAGGTTCTCGTCAGCCAGTTCTTTAGCAAGTTTGGCCAACGCGTCTGCTTTGCTGTTTTCCACGCGCGGTATGTTCTCCAAAGTATAGGAGGGAATTTGGGTCAATAGTTGTTGCACCTTTTCCCCGTACTTCACCAACTCCGGTTTGCACGTTTGGTAGTCACCGTTTACTTGACTAACGACCAGTTGAGAATCTCCGTATATGAGGAGGTGTTCAATTCCCATGTCAATGGCGATCTCGAGGCCTGCTATCAGAGCTTCGTATTCGGCTTCATTGTTTGTCCTCGGCTCCGTCAGGGAGAACACATAGCGCATTATCCCTCCTTGTGGAGTTATAAAGATGAGTCCTACCCCCGATTTGATTATAAGGGTACTCTGTTTGCGCTTCTTCACGGAAGATGCTCCGTCGAAATAAAGCTCCCATCGGGTATCATCACCGTCGATCGCATCAAACGCATGTTCGTCTGGAAGATCGCAATTCAGAGGAGAGTCGGCCAGTATCGGATGCTCAGCGAGGAAGTCGGCGATGGCCTGGCCTTTCACTGCCTTGAGAGGTTGATATGTTATCGAGAACTCCATCAAGAGCAGGGCCCATTTAGCGAGTCGTCCCGTCAATATGGCCTTCGACATCAAGTATTTAAGGGGGTTCACCTTTGAAATGAGACGGACTTCATGTGCCAACGCATAGTGTCTAAGCTTTGTTATCGCGAAGATCAACGCCAGGCAGTATTTTTCAATGGGGGAGTAGTTGCTTTCTGCCCCCAGTAGAACTCGACTTAAGTAGTAGAGTGCTCTTTCTTTCCCTTGGTCATTCTCTTGTGCCCATAATGCGCCTAAAGAACCTTCGAGGGTGGTTGTATAAAGAATGAGAGGCTTTCCCTTAACCGGAGCAGCCAACTCCGGCAGGTTCTGCAGGTATTGCTTGATCTCGTTTAGCGCGCTTTGGCATTTTTGGTCCCAGACGAACGGGGTTCCCTTCTTCATCAGGTGACTGTAAGGACGACACTTTCCTGAAAGGTTGGCTATAAATCGCCGTATGTATGCGAGCTTTCCTTGGAGAGATCGCAATTGTTTGAGAGTTCTTGGCGGAGGCATTTCCATGATCGCTTTGATCTTTGACGGATCTATTTCAATACCTCGGTGTCGAACAATGAACCCCAGGAATTTGCCTGAGGAAACTCCAAATGCACACTTGAGCGAGTTCATTTTCAAGTTGTATTGTCGAAGGCGTTGAAATACGGTCTTCAGATGCTCGAGATGTTCCTCGTATGATTTGCTTTTAACCACGAGATCGTCGATATAGCATTCGACGATTTCGTGTATAAGGTCATCGAAGATCTTTCTCATGGCCCTTTGGTAGGTGGCACCGGCGTTCTTTAAACCGAAGGGCATCACCTTGTAACAGAATATTCCTAAAGGGGTCCTGAAGGCTGTGTGCTTCTGGTCTTCTGGATGCATTTTTATCTGATTATATCCTGACGAACCGTCCATGAAAGAGAAAATCTCATGAGTGGACGTATTGTCTATCATCAGTTCAGTGACTGGCACTGGGAAATCATCCTTCGGGCAAGCTCTATTAAGATCCCGGAAGTCTACGCATATACGCACTGTCCCATTTTTCTTCATCACCGGGACGATGTTGGCGATCCATTCAGGGTATTGAACTTCCTGGATGAAGCCAGAGTCGATTAGCTTCTTGACTTCAGCATTGATACTCATTTCAAGCTCGAGCCGCATTCTCCTCGGCGCCTGTTTGACTGGCTTGATGTCCGGGGATATCGCTAATCTGTGTACAGCAATTTCCGGATCTAGTCCCGGCATTTCGGAATAGTTCCACGCGAAACAATCTTTATGCTGTAGAAGCACATCTTTTAACGCGGCTACCCTCTCTTCAGATAGCAGCTCGCTGATGAATGTCGGTCGTGGATCGTTTGCCGTCCCCAACTCAATTTTCTTGAGGTTATCTGCAGTGGTATGGATTCCGTCTTCCAGCTCTTTTGGCGCTGGTGGGAATTCTTAGATTATCTCGTCGCTGCTGTTTTCGAAGCACCAAGGGAACTCATCCATGTTCTCGGGCTCTTCTTTTAATATTGTAATCACGTGACAGGTGCGAATTCGCTTCCAATCCCGATGTGGAACCGGTTCTTCTTTCCTCGTGGCTTTGGGTTCGTGCTTCTGTGGCGGCGCTACCCTCCAGTTGTCAGACAGGGCGAACTTGCCGAGATGGTACTGATCTTCAACCCAATTTTTGAAGGTGAAGCAATCTTCAAGAGGATGCCCTATTACTCGATGGTAAGAGCAATAGTTTGGGTCAGAGACTTCGCCTGCTTGTTCGGGGTGCTTAGACTCCGGCAGTGTAAGCATCTGATGTTTTAGAGCGAGGTCAAGTATCTTCTTCGTCTTGTCCCGAGGAAATGAGTACGCTCGACCCATTTTCTTCATAAGGGATAAATCAATAACGCTCGACTCCCGTTTGCGTGGCTTCTTAGCTCTGCTTTGTTGTTGTTGAGCGCCTTTTTGGCCTTTCGACTTATTTCTGCTTTTGCACCGAGCCTTCTTCATAACAGGTTGACAGGGAGTAGCCTTTTCATCTTTCACGGCCTGTTAGAGAAGGCGTTGCGTTCTGGCTTTCTCGTAAATGACCATTTCGCGGTTATGATCGTCTCGGACTTTTTGACCCGCTTCCCTTATAAGCTTGTCCATTTGTTCTTCGAACGACGGACTGGGCACTTTTGCATCCGGAACTTTCATTGTCTCAGGATTAGCGTCCTCCCATTGAGCATCCGCTTCTTCATCGAAGTCATACACGACACAGCAGCTGTTTAGTAGCTCCCGTTTCTTTGACCGGACGTATCCAAGCCCAATTGTTTCCATTCTCCCATTAGGCAGTTTATGTTGAGTCCCGGGAACGTTCCAGACTTTATCATAGAACTTGGCTTTTCGAACGGTCTGCTTGAAGGATATCCCCTGGCGTTTCAGCAGCTTTTTCAAACCTTCCGTATAATATCTGGGGAGACGGATTGGCTGAAGCCTGTCGAGCGTAGAATCCGCACCATGCCAAATTTCTTTTTCTACCTTGGTTTCTTCAGAGCGGTAGAACAAAATTGCTTTCTCGCTTTCTCGCCTGGGAGGGATATAGAATGTCCGCAACTCTTCTACACTGTAGATATTAAGTGCATCCAGTTCTTTATGGTGCCCAAGCGGCACCATGGCGACTTGCAGACTTTGCTCTTCATCAGGGAACATCTGTATTGAAGGTCGAGCAGAGAATACAGCATGGATTTCATCTTCTGAGTCGCTACCAAAGATCAACGTAGGGGCGGACGGTCCTGGCTTGTTGTGTTGGGGAGGACCCGAATACACTATCTCCTCTTCCTCCTCGGTATCACTGCCGAAAACAGGTATGGTGGCATTAGCTTTATTCTCCGGTTTGTGACACTTCTCCGTATCTTCGAAATCCGGTAAGAAGTATTTGGCATCTTCGTATTTGCGGACCTCGTTCACAGAGAATGGGTTCAGTTCTCCCGTCACGGTATACTCAAAGCCATCCTTAAAATACTTCATACAATGATGTTGTGTAGAAGGGATGATGTTGTATTCGTGTAACCACGGTCGGCCGAGCAAAGCGTTGTAGCATGTCTTGGCGTCTATGACGTGAAACTTAATGTCCGTGACGAGTAGCCCGAAGCGTAGCGTCAGTATCACAGACCCAAGAGTTTTTGACGACTGGGAGTCGAACCCGGAGATGGTGATTTTGTCACGAGCAAGGTGCTGGACGCTCATGCAGATTTCTTTTAACACCCGCACGTTGAGAAGATTAACGGATGATCCATTGTCGATCAGGATTTTGCCTATCTTAATATCGTGGCAGTATCCTGAGACATAAAGGGGGCGGTTGTGTTCGCACGTCCCAAGGAGAAGGTCCTCGTCGCCAAAAGTAACATCGGCCGTGTGCGCTTCCTCCAATTCATCCTTCATCTTTTCCTCGGCCAGGTACGCTTGGAATTGTTCTGGGTCTTGGAGCGCCTTAATCAACGAATCTCTCGCCTCTTTTGATAGCAAAAGGGCGTCAAAAATGCTGAGTTGTGAGGGCAGCTTTCTCAGATGTGCTAAGACGTTGTAATCCACCTTATTCTTTTTCGGCGGGTTGTTGGCGTTTATCTCTTCCACCACTTGGTTATCTAGGACGATATCTTCAGGGACCTTTTCTTTCCCTTTATCTTTTATGTTCAAGGGTTCGAGGTTCTTTTCAGGCAGCGTCTGATTCCGCAACCGGATATTTTCGCAGACCTTCAGCTCTTCTTCTTTTGTCGAAGCGGACTCTTTAAAGAGAGGGGCAAGTTCTAGCTCTCCATCAGAATCACTCCCGAATGTAGGCACTTGTGACCCGCCGGTGTTAACCACGCGACAATCGCCGGTAGTTCTTTTAATCCCTTCGGTCATATTTCTTTGCTCCCGACGAGTTTTACGCTTTTCCCGTTTAAAGTGTTGTCGATGAGCTACATACCCTTGCCACCATCTATCGAAAGCTTTGCACTCTTGAGTAGGGTGCGAAACCTTCTGATGATATAAGCAATAGGTGGGGTGCGTTTCCACTTCACCGGTGATGTTTCCTTTAGAGGATGGTAGCTTCATGTCCATTGATATGGCCTTAGCAAACTTTTTCCTCATCTTGAATTGGCTTTTGTCGGTAATGGAGGTGTTTTGCTCCAGCGGGATCGTCTCAGCTCTTCCATCAAGTCGCTGGCGCTTGGCCCTTTCAAATATAGCCGTCTCGCGTTCTCGATCAGCTTTACTTTTCAATCGAGCTTCGTTAAGGAACGCGTCAATCATTTCATCTGATAGCTCCGGAAATTTTGGTTCAAGATCTGCCCCCAGCGTTTCAGTGCAAGGAGTCTCCTCCTCGTTCGTGATCGAATGGGAAATCATATGACAGCTCGCCATATATTCCTCGGATTCATCCGATGAACTTTCTCCCTCATCTTCTTCTTGAAAGACGTGATTGAGGAACTCTTGGAGCGTAATGGGAGTCCGTGCCTTTTGGTTGTATTCATCCAGCGCGTCAATTTGCTTTTGTAAGTCCGTGCGCTTGTCGCCAGGCTTCACGAGCTTCTTAGATTTCTTCTTCTTCTTTTTCGAAGATTTTGACGGGTGGCTGCAAGTGCTTGAACCACCACCATCGGTCTTTGGGGTTGGACGTGGCTTCAACATCCCTTCAATGACCTACGGTTCCAACGGGTTCTTCCACTTGATCGCTGGACATGTCTGAAGATCGTTTAGCATCCTCTTTGTCTTGGCTGATAATATAACCTCCCAAGGAGCTTCTTCAATGACGGAGCATGTTGCCCCCGGCGTATTCGTCCCCTTAGAGGTGTGGGGCTGCGGGGGATTCACCTTCCATTTGTCAGATAACGCGAACTTGCCCTGTCGGTACTGGTTTTCAAGCCAATTCTTGAAAACGTAGCAATCTTCGATCGGATGGCCTAGTACTCGATGATAAGGACAGTAGTTGGGCTCGTTGACGTCACTTGGTTGCAACGGACGTTTTGGATCCGGCAGATTTATGAGTCTGTTGCGCAACGCTAGCTCGAATAACCTCCTCGTTTTATCGCGGGGAAAGGAATAAGGACGTCCCATCCTATCCTCAAGAGGTACGTACGGGCGCATATTATTTTGACGAGCAACCGGCTTCGAGTCGCTCGGTTGTTGTTGGGCATTAGCGACGATGATCGCTTTTCCCTTCCCTTTGTCATTTCGGGAGTCCGGCCTTGGAAAAGGGGGTTTATGGCCCATTTGATCCATTTGCGCTAGTTTGTCAATCAAGGCCTGGAAGGTAGTTGGCTTGAAAAACATCATAAATTGTGAAATGGTCGTTTGCGGATCAAGGGTTCCCACAAACATACCCACTGCGGGAGCTTCTTCAATGCGCTGCTCGCAGTTCGACCATAAGTTCTGCCATCGTATAGCGTACTGAACCTGCGTCTCGCCGGGTTTTACCCTGGCATTAATCAGTGCCGTCATTGGGGTACGTTCACTGGCACTTGCAAAACGTTGAGTAAACAACAGCTCCATCTCCGCGAAGGTTTTAATAGAGTCATTTGGGAGCTCAGAGTACCACTCAAACGCCGTATCTGATAAGCTTCCGACAAACTGGCGAAGCAACAGCTTGTCGTCACCGCCGGTGTTGCCGCAGAGTGCCCTGAACTGGGCGACATGCTGATGAGGATTGCCCGTCCCCTTGTAGACATGGAACTTGTGAATTTTATAACCTGGCGGGTACTTGATTTGATCGTACCAACTTGGATATGGCCGTCCCGTTTTTACGACCTGGCCGGTTGCTTCGGTCGCATGATGAACCCGTATTTGCTGGGCGATGTACTCATCCAAATCAGCTTTGGAGATTGTATCCTCTTTAGCTGTCGATAGAGCTGGTGGAGGATTTGATGTCTCTCCCATATCGTCTCCAAGGACGATCGAGGGCTCTTCAGCCGGGGGATCTTGTTGTATCATCATCCCTATCATGTCCTGGAAGAGGAGGCCCATACGCTGTATGTTGGCTACTTGTTCAGCAGCCTCTTTGTCCTTCTTCTCCAATATCCGACGAAGGAATTCGGCGTCGGTCTCTTCCTCCTGGCGCTCATCTGAGGACGTTTCAGGGTTCTCTTTTGGTCCGGTAAGTGCAGCCATAGCATTCATCATTTCTTGGAGCTTTTGCTGTTGCTCCTGCGCCTTAGTCACTGATCGGGTAAGCGGTCGATGACCCGTAGATATGCGGCTATCTTCTTTACCAGATGCCACGTAGACGGTATGAACTATAATGCCCCCTGACTTAGGGCGTTTGGGTCCACCACCTTGAATATTTGACGCCGGCGCGGGGGTTTTCTCTGGCTTTCTTCTTTTGTGGGCCGTTGAAGTTGAAGGGGCCGTTGTAGTGGGCACCCTAGCGATCGTTGTCCCTTGCTGTTCAATAGGACGGTCTTTTCCTTTTTGCACCTTCGTCTTCTTTCGTTGACGGGAGTGATCCGGGTCGATCACGGAGTCTTGAACTCTCTTCCAAACTTTATAAATTCTTGAGGACAGCCGTCGATGGGGTTGTTCTTGTTTTGTTTCCGGAACTCTCTCCGCAGGCGGGGGAGATCTTTTCAGTGTAGCGGTTGGAGAGTTCTTACATACCCTCCTCAGCAGTTCAAAGCTGTTCTCAGTTGGAACAGCAACGTTGACTTCCACCACTGGAGCCGGTGGAGTTAGCCCTGAGGGGGAGTTGCTCCCTGCCTTCCTCACTCTTTGCCAATGGCGACGTCGAGCATGACGAGCCGTTGGGTCTGGCTCGGAGATTGAGACATCTTCTTTTTGCTCCCTGTCTGAATGAGGTGCCGCCGGTGTTAACCTCTTAAAGACTGATGTTGTCTTTTGAGGGGTGATATTCAACCTGTCGAAGACGGATCCTCGAGCAGGGGCAGGAGCAGGAATCGTAAGTCTTGAAAAGACTGACTCTTTGACAGGGGAAGCCGCCTTGACGACTTCTGGAGCAGCAGTTATTGCCTTCCTTGGGACAGCCAGTTTAGAGTTCTGATTTAGCCTGGTGAAAACAGAGGCTGTCGGTTTGGTAGCGGGCGACCCGTTGACAGAGGCCGTCGTAGCAGTGAGCCGGTCGAAGACCGACTTTTTGTTCACTTTCGGTGCAGGTATTGGCATAGAGAAGCTTGTAGGTGGGATCATGGTCCCGAAAAACAGGCCGGTGGTGGCCTGGGTCACCTGGTCTACCGGCAGAGCGAGGAAGGAAGCCGCTTGGGGCTCATATGCTACACCTCCCGGTGAGGTGGAGCGTCCGTTGCAGTGGCAGTTCGAGCAGTTGGTGCAGTTAAAGGCCATTGAATCTTGAGTTCTGTGCCAGGCAAAAGACCAAATCTTAGTAACTTGAAATTCGAAGGCAACCACTAACAAACCGCGATTGGTTCGCGAAAACGACACACGAAGTGTGGAGTGGAAAGAGGAAAAGGTCCCACCGGGCGTGCCAGAATCTGTTCCCCTCCGAATGGACGGCGCACAGGACCGCGATGTCCTGACGCTGAGATTCAGGGCAGATGCTATTTGGTTTTATCCGTCTACCTCTCCGAAGATGCCAAGTTGATTTATGGCACCGTGTATCGGAGGTTTAGACGGATGAGGCCGATGTAGCAGACTTCGTCAAATTCCCCCTCGCTTGAGGGGTTTTTGATTGTGGGGACGCTCTTCCCTGCAGGCGCAAGCCCCTGCAGTTAATTACGCTACTGCATCACGGTAACAACTTTCTCCTTCTCCAGAATTTCACTTCGTGTCGTGTGTGTTTGTTTTATTTGTGGTTGCCCGTGGATTGTATACGGAGACTGAGTAATGTCGTCGCCCGTAGGACGTAGATTAGTCCAAATCCGTATTTACTTAGATTTGGGTTTGGTGTTTTTAGTTTAAGGATGCATTAGTCGCATTGCGGCTAAGATCAACTCAAACGTTCGTTAAGGATACGTTAGTCTGATTTAAGACTAAGATCAACCTAACGTGGTGATCCATTTAATATATGACCATTGGGACTCGTCGCCTCTCTGACATCGTTGAAGGATTACAACGATAGGTGTCAGAAGAGTTCGGAGATGTACCCTCGAACCGAAGTTGATTTAGGATTTTATAGTCCATTTGAATGTTTAAGGATACGTTAGACGTGTTTGGGGCTAAGATCAACTTAAACGGGACCGTTTAGATCCGGCAAAAGAGCATTTGGAGGCTCTATTGTTCCAGTTTAGGGACGTAGTGGTCCATTTTCCAGTTTAGGGACGTGGTGGTCCATCGCCAGTTTAGGGACGTGGTGGTCTATATTCCAGTTTAGGGACGTGGTGGTCCGCTATTAGTTTAAGGACGTTTCGGACCGATATTAGTTTAAGGACGTTTCGGTCCGATATTAGTTTAAGGACGTTTCGGTCCATATTCCAGTTTAGGGACGTGGTGGTCCGTATTCCAGTTTAGGGACGTAGTGGTCCATAGGTAGTTTAAATACGTTTCGGTCCATAGGTAGTTTAAAGACGTTTCGGTCCAGCATTAGTTTAAGGACGTTTCGGTCCAATATTGAAGGGTATGGTCATCGGGACCCGTCACCTCTCTGACGACGTTGAATGATTACAACGATGTGTGTCAGAGGAGTTCGGAGATGTACCCTCGAACCAGATGTAAATTGATTCAAGAGAGAGCTATGCTCAGTCAATTTAATTTGAGGACTTACGGCCAAAATTGGGTTAAGTCCAGTTGAGAATATTCAACATTTTTCTTGATCTTTGGCCTATTAGGCCTGTGCTAGGGCTTTGCCCATATTTAATAATGCACTGCATTCTATTCTGGCCTGCTAGGCTTTTGATTTGGGCTCTGTCCCTTTATTTATGATGCAGAGCATCTATTTCAGTTTGGGCTCTGCCCATTTTTAAAATAATGCATTGCATTTTATTAGACCTGTTAGGCCTTCTTTAATTGGGCTTGGCCCCTTTTGTAAGCAATGCAGTGTATTTGTCTGGCGCTTTGCGCCGAGTAATGAGCGCAAGCTCATATGGTGATGACACGTGTCATGCTCTGGTGAGCGCAAGCGCAACAGCGCAGTGCGCTGCGCTAGTGCGCTGCGCTGTTGCGCTGCTGACACGTGGCGTGCTCTGGTGAGTTGCGCCAATTCCAGAGAGCAAAACTCTATTTCAAGAGCGCGTAGCGCAAGTGGTTCTGTAGCTGACACGTGGCGCTCTCTTAAGAGCGCAACAGCGCAGTTTGGAAGTGCAGAGCACTAAGAATCTTTTAGATTCAAGAACAGAAGTGCAAAGCACTATTTGATTTCTTGATCTAAATTAGATCAAAGAAAAATAAATTTTTCTTTTTTGTTTCAAGAACCAGAGGTTCATAAAAGTGCAAAGCACTATTTTTTATTTTGTTGTTTTCTTGTTTTTAAAGAACCAGTGGTTCAAAAAGAAGTGCAAAGCACTGTTTATTATGTGAAGAACATTGATCGGGTTTTTAGATCAATGGTTTATTAAAAGAGATTTCTTTTTCTCTCGTGAAGGTTTTTACCTTTCTTTTCTTTGAGCTTTTCTCAGAATTCTCTCTCTGTTTGAAGCTCTTGGCTTTTTCCAAGAAAAAAATGTTCTCCCCCTTTTTGAATTGAGGTCTAGGGTCCTTTTTATAGTGCCCATAAATTAGTTAAATTTGTTAAAGAGATCTTTCTCTGAGTGATTTGGGGAATTTTCCCCACCGTTGGATCTTTGATCCAAGGGCTTCTGCTTTGCAGAAGAAAATCTTCTTGTTTTAACAAGAACAGAAAAGATTTCTTAGAATTTTAATTCTGTTTGGCGCAGATGCCCCAGCGTGTGACACGTGTCGCGCAGCGCACAGCGCAGCGCAACTGCGCCGACACGTGTCGCGCAGCGCACAGCGCAGCGCAACTGCGCCGACACGTGTCGCGCAGCGCACAGCGCAGCGCAACTGTGCGAGCGTATCTGCGCTGACACGTGTCGCGCAGCGCAACTGCGCTAGCGCATCTGCGCTGACACGTGTCGCGCAGCGCAAAGCGCAGCGCAACTGCGCTGACACGTGTCGCGCAGCGCATTGCTTGCGCAGCTGAAGCGTTGCTTCATTTATTAAATTTTAAATTTTCAAAACAGAGCTTTGCTTTGATTGGGGGAAGATGAAGCGTTGCTTCATCTCCCGCCTCGGAATTTGAACAGAGCTTTGCACTGATTAGGGTAAACAAATGCCCCCCCACCGTTGCGCTCACGTGGCTCTGATTGGGGTAAACAGGAACCACGTCGCCTGCTTCTTTTACGGGCTCCCACCTCTATACCGAGGCAACTCGGGCACGAAGTTGGCGAGCCGACGTGCCCAAGGTTTGCTGTAGAATGTATAGAACTTGTGTCTCATTTTGGGGTTCATGGAGGTGCCATTTGAGATTGTGGAGGAATGGAGTTTTTGGAGATGGAGCTAAATGGATTTTGTGCAATACAAATGAACCAAAAACTCCATCCAAAATTTTGGGATACCCCCCCCCCCCCACCTCAATGAATGGCCGGCCATGGCATGGAATGGGAGAGGGGAGAATAAATGAGGAAGTGAGTGAGAGGAATGGTATGTGATCATGCAAGAAAGAGAAAAGCTCATCATGATGAATAATCATCACACAAAACCAACACTCCAAAACAACCATCATCAACAACCATGATCACACAAAAGTCAAAACATGATGACAAAAAAAAGTCAAGCAATGATGGTGCAAGTATCATGATAGAATAATATGCAAAGAACCCCTCCACAATTGCTTATTTGCACAAATGCAAATAAGCCCTCCTCCACCAATTTTCGGCCAATGAATGATACAAAGAAATATGGCCGAAACAGAAAGCAAACTGGCAACTCCAGAAAACTGGTCCCATAATAAATTACAGGAAAACCCCGCTACTGTGTATACACACCCGCATTTGTATTCCGACCGAAATACAAATGCAATGAGACAAAATCTACAATGTACTATACTAGGATCCGGCTTAAACCAAAGCCGGCTAGTATTATCCGTTCGATCCTGATCCGTGCAATACCGCACGTATCTGATCGAACCCTGCCATATAACCATACGGCCTTTAGTACTAACCGTCCGATCCTGATTCGTGCAATACCGCACGTATCTGATCGAACCCTGCCATATCTCCATACTGCCTCTACAACGTTTCGCCCGAAACTTGAGTAACTGTATGTGTGGTGGACTCTAAAGACTCGTCAATACTATGGCTGTGGATTTAACCACTAGCACGTCAAAGGTATTAGCCATACGTGACGGGCTACCAGCTATTGACCAAAAGGGACGTCGATGAGCGAACTCATCCTGACACCCTACTGAGCCTGTCAGTGATAATATCCGTACAGTCCGGTCCGTTCGTCTATGAGCATCGCATGGCGGGCCTAGGGGGTTGGTAAAAGTCAGACCCCCAAAAGCGGTACAAGTCGTGTCGGAGTGTAGCCCAGAACACCCTGAGATACTACTGAAATATCTACTAGTAAATCTCCTGCCTCGGCCGAGGGCTTCGTGTAATGGCTCTCCAAGACACAGCGCGACCTCACCCCCAATACCGGGAGAGACGAACCCCTGAAGATCCGCTCACTGCCTCCATGTGGCTCGGGACTGTACCCAACTAAAACCTGTTTGCACGTCTCCTTTGAGCGTGGTAGGGTAGTAATCAAAGTACAGTGGGAACTCACACGAGACAAATGATGATCCCCAGGTCGATGAACTAACCTGTACACATGTCACCAGGGAACTGCTATCTAACGTCAGGTATAAGACCAACTAGCATGTTCCCGGCGAGTCCTGTCCGGTGTACTCATAACCCAATGAGCACCTGTATACATCTTAGGTGAACCAACTGACACCAGTGGCTTGTGAGACCGGCCACCGCCCCTCGTCGGGGTCTCGACTGTATACACTAGTCTACTCTGGAGTATCGATGCCCTGTCTCGAAACTCCCACGACTAGGGACCTTTTAAGGATGTGCTTATAGACCACCAGCTCCCACGTATATGATCGCCCTCATACTGCTGGCAGTCAAGCAAGAATCCTAGGGGCTCTATCAACGTGCAATAGTGACCTGTCAGGTCACCTAAAGCAGTACACGATGATAAAGATAAACCAGATAGCATACTATCATCTTGAGTAAGACTGTCCTACTGGGATAGGTCATCCCTCAATCATTGCAATCACGTGCCTGTGATCCAATAATTGACTCTGATGGCACTATCTCCAACACTTTCGCTATGCATCAGAGGCCCGCATTCTACGACGCTTACACCTTCCCGCGGCTTATGCGATTGGTGAATTCTTCTGCCTCTGACTCAACTCAATTTGGAGCCATTCGGGCATTGATTGCCCCTTATGCTGCTGCTGGCGGATTGGTGTTTACCGACCGAGTTTTATTTCCTCCCTCCGGTCCAGCTCAGCAACTCTGGGACCGGTCAAAAGACAATGTGCCTACGTTGAGGCCCCGGGAGGCCGCGCACTTGTATTCAATTTGGCCAGGCTACCTGGTATTTCGCCAGGATAGTGCGGCTCTTTTCATGCGGTACAACCCGCATCGCTTCGCTCGGCAGCTTGGATATGACCAAGGCGTTCCGTTCGAGGCTTTCGTAGTTGCGCCGGTCCCTTCACTCGAAGCCGTTCGCGATGCAGCTCTCTATTTTGTGAGGTTGAACACCGACTCCCATTTTATGATCCCTGAAGCTGACCATCTTCCCCGGTGTGTGGGATCGTTCACGGGTTGGTACCTTCATCGGGTCAACCCGATTATCGTTGAGGAGAGAAGGGTACTCCTTGGCCATGGTGTTCCTACTCAGGTTCCGATCACAGGAGCTATGCTGCGACCGTGCGCCCCGGTCTGCTTTCCCTTGAGGGATACTGGTATTGCGCTTATTCCCGGAGAGTCGGGGGTGGATCTTACCCCAACAGCTGGTATGCCATTAGGCACCCGGTCGCAGGCTAAACGGGCTCCGGTAGCGGCACCACCACCCGTGGCAGCACCACCACCCGTGGCATCGACAATGGCGGTGTCATCCTCGGTCGTGGCACCAAGCGAGGGTGATAGGGACGAGGGTGTTGAAGGTGACGTAGGCCGGCGCCGCACTAAGGCTCCACGGGGAAAGAAACGGCCGTCTTCGGCGGCCGGTTCTGGATCTAAGAGGCGGAGGAGAGTGGCCACCAACTTACTTGATTCTTTAGCGGAGTCTGAGCCCATACTTCCAGATGAGCCGTTGGTCATGCAAGAGTCGGACGCTGGTCTTCTCTTCCCGGGCTCGGCTGCCGAGGAAGCCGCACAATTGGCTGAGGCCATGAGACATTCTAAAGATGAGTCTTAGAACGTAAGGGTTCCGAAGAAACCCTATCCTGCAGTAATCTTCTATGAAGACCCCTCATGGATCCGGCGGCGGTTTATTGGCCCTTTGGAGGAATGGGGAGAAAGGGCCCTGAAGCAGGCTGTTTCGGAGGATGCTGCGGACGCCCTTTCTTTATGGACCGGCGGCCACGAGTCCACCCTCGAACCCCGGCGAGCACGCCTCCTTGAGAAGTAGCATCGGCTTAAAGAAGCCATATTGAAGGCTTCCTTACGCATTGGTATGTTTTTATACTTCTTTGTAGCATTTCAAATTGTTTACACCCGTATGTATGTATCCTTATTCTTGCATGAAT
The DNA here is from genome assembly GCA_030015575.1 of Agapanthus africanus. Taxonomy (NCBI): domain Eukaryota; kingdom Viridiplantae; phylum Streptophyta; class Magnoliopsida; order Asparagales; family Amaryllidaceae; genus Agapanthus; species Agapanthus africanus. Next base: position 744,716,166 of record CM057339.1, on the reverse strand, counting down.
TGTGCAGAGTCTTCGGCGATGGGGGAGGCTCCTACGGGCTTTTTGAAGATAGAGCCTGTTGACATTCCTAATGAAACATTGCTTGATGTGGAGGGGGTTGACGAGGCTGCTCCTCTTACAATAGAGCCTCCGGTGGCGGTTCTTGATCACGGAGCACTTGCTCATTTGGTGATCGCCGCCCCAACGACTCTTCCTGAGGGTGGCCCAGAGGCTGGGAGGGAGGTAGTCGGGACAGCCCTCCCTTTGTTGGAGCCCGAGGTCACGGCGGAGGCCGTTGAAGCCGCTATCCCCCCAGCTCAGAATGGGAGGAGTGTCGAAGGTAACCCTTTATACTTTAAACTAGTAGTCTTCCTATTACCTGAACTCTTTTGTCTTTTCAGAATTGCGTGGGCTGGCAGCCTCTATTGCCGATCTGTCTCCTCGGCAATCCTTCCAGCGTCTGTTGGAGATGGCCGCTCCGCAGGCGATATCTCCTCAACGCATCGTCCTCTCGTCTGGGTAAGGTTAGTGTTGCTCACCATCTTTTTATAGCATTTTTGTTACTTTGCGGAATAACATTGATGTTCTTTGCAGTTCTGGAGGCTGATGATGAGGTTGAGGTCCTCGAAGGGCCAGGGGAACCTTCAGCCCCTTCTTGCATGACTGTGGGTAAGTGACGTCTCAATATGGTTCTACTTGTTCCTTTGCTTAACAGTTTCACTGACAATTTTCATATCTGAACAGCCTTGCCAGCCCCCATAGCGCTGGAATCGCGTATCGCCATGCCGCCCGGCCCCTACGCTTTGCAAGCCTCAGAGCGCCTGGCCAAGTTAAGCCTTGTCTCCTTATCATCTTTGATCGAGGAGCTCCGTGCCGGCAGCGCAATCACAGCCGAAGCATTCGCTGCCGAAGCTAACGGTTCTCTTCTTTTTCTTGCTACATACCACAACGAAGAAGTGGTGCGAGTCTGGGTGGAGTTTTGTCGGCAGGTGGAGGCTTGCTTGCACGCACTGGAGTGTTCCCGCCTTTCTTCGGAGGCCGTAGCTGCAAAGGCGGACTTGCGGAGGCTGATAGAGCGGTGTGCGGCGAACATGGTGTCGTGCGAGAAGAGGCTCGGCCGCAAATTCTCGGAGAGGGAGCTGGCCTCTAAGGCACTGTGCGAGCTACAAACCAGCCTTACAGCCAAAGCCAATAAAGTGTATGAACTCTGGTGAGTGCTTCAAGAGTCTATCAAAGAGGTGGTGGCCCTCGATAAAGCTGTCGTGTTCACTCGTGAAAGGGTTGAGGCTCACAAGGCTACCGAGAAAGATCTCGAAGGCCGGCTTGCCTCGTATCAGGCCCAGCAGGCTCAGGCAGAAGCCCGTCTTCTGGTGATATTGAACCATGAAGGCGAGGCCCAGCGGAAAAGGGATGAGCTGACCAAGCTGCTAAATCGCCCGCCGTCATGAAGATTTGTATCTCTTTCTTTCTTTTTGTACATACTCCTGAATGAGAGTATATTCTTTTCGTTTTTTCATGAATTGTACTTTGTATCCACTTTGTTTATGAATAAAGACATATTTTTCTTCTCAATGGTGTGTCTCTTTTTATTGAATGTGTTCTGCGGACAATTTATCTTGGTCTCCTTGCAGGGCGGCGATGGCTTAGGATTCAGGGTTAAGATCTGCCTCCTAAGACTTTTGAGCTTTATGAGCCATGAGGGTCTCATAAAGAGTTTTTCTCCCCACAGGTCGAGAGGATCCCGTAGGTGTAAGTTCTTCTTAAGTATCGTGAGGATTCTTAAGCGGGTTTTCCCTTGGGGGTCGTAAGGATCTCACAAGAGAGTTTTCTTCCCTACAGGTCGTGAGGACCCGTGAGTGCTGGGTGCGGTCGCCCTTATCCGTATATCACGGGGTCAGGGGTTGCTTTGGGATGTTTTCCAGGGTACCATAGTTTAAAGACATTGCGGTCGAGGTTAAGGACATCATAGTCCGTGGGTTTAAGGACTCCACAGTCTAATGCTAGTTTTAAGACATCACGGTCAATGTTAAAGACGTCATAGTCCGTGGATTTAAGGACTCCACAGTCCAATGTTAGTTTTAATACATCACGGTCAAGGTTAAGGACATCATAGTCCGTGGATTTAAGGACTCCACAGTCCAATGTTAGTTTTAAGACATCACGGTCATGGTTAAGGACATCATAGTCCGTGGATTTAAGGACTCCACAGTCCGATGTGTGGTTACTGGGACCCGTCACCTCTTTGAAGACATTGAGGAATTACAACGACAAATATCAAAGGAGTGAAGAGATGTACACTTGAACCAAGGTGAAATCAGTCTAGAATCATCATAGTTGATCGTTAGTTTTAAGACATTACGGTCGAGGTTAAGGACATCATAGTCCGTGGATTTTAAGGACTCCACAGTCCGATGTTTGCTCTGGATGCTTCACACGGGTTCATTGCCGTGCTCTGCGAGGACCAGGCTCCGCTCTGGGCGTTTTCCGCGGGGTCAAAGTGTGACGTTATCCGCGTTCCACGTGACCAGGAATTTTGCTCTGGATGCTTCCCACGGGTTCACTGCCGTGTTCTGCGAGGACCAGGCTCCGCTCTGGACGTTTTCCACGGGATCAAAGAGTGACGTTATCCGCGTTCCACATGACCAGGAATTTTGCACTAGATGCTTCACACGGGTTCACTGCCGTGTTCGGCGAGGACTAGGCTCCGCTCTGTATGCTTCACACGGGTTCACTGTCGTGCTCTGCGAGGACCAGGATCCGCTCTGGACGTTTTCCACGGGGTCAAAGAGTGACGTTATCCGCGTTCCACGTGACCAGGAATTTTGCTCTGCATGCTTCCCATGGGTTCACTGCCGTGTTCTGCGAGGACCAGGCTCCGCTCTGGACGTTTTCCACGGGGTCAAAGAGTGACGTTATCCGCGTTCCACGTGACCAGGAATTTTGCTCTAGATGCTTCACACGGGTTCACTGCCGTGTTCGGCGAGGACTAGGCTCCGCTCTGGATGCTTCACACGGGTTCACTGCCGTGCTCTGCGAGGACCAGGATCCACTCTGGACGTTTTCCACGGGGTCAAAGAGTGACGTTATCCGCGTTCCACGTGACCAGGAATTTTGCTCTGGATGCTTCCCACGGGTTCACTGCCGTGTTCTGCGAGGACCAGGCTCTTCTCTGGACGTTTTCCACAGGGTCAAAGAGTGACGTTATCCGCGTTCCACGTGACCAGGAATTTTTCTCCGGATACTTCCCACGGGTTTACTGCAGTGTTCTGCGAGGACCAGGCTCCGCTCTGGACGTTTTCCACGGGGTCAAAGAGTGACGTTATCCACGTTCCACGTGACCAGGAATTTTGTTGATTATATCCGCATTTCACGGAGTTGGGATTTGACTCTCAGTGATCTGTACACCGCCGAGTCATGGAACTGGGAGTTGCCGCTGTTCCGCTTTGCTCGAGGTTGTATTTGCCGCAATGAGACGAATGTTGAGAAGATCTCTAGGTTATTTGTGGCCCGTCGAGATTTGTCTTCTTCCTCTGATGAAACCTGGGGGGAGGAGTATGATCCCTTCTTTATTTGCGCCCCTGGATTGTATACAGGGATTGATGTAACATCACCTGTAGGGCATAAATTTCATTTTTATTTTATTTCTATTTCCGCGATGCTCTATCATTTCAGCTTTTATATCGCGAAGGTCGCGATTGCCCCATCATTTCGGCTATTTTTCGCGGTGCCCAATCATTTCGGCTATTTATTTTATTTTTACTCGCTGTTTTTTTATTGCGAGTTGCCAAATCCTTTCGGCTATTTTTTTATGCATACATTTTTACTTGCTGATTTTATCTGCAAGTTGCCCCATCATTTCGGCTATTTCGTATGCATGTGCAGCTTCCTGTCTTTTCGCCGCGAGCTTTGGATTTGACACCGATTTCGGCATCAACACCGCTACAACTGGGATATTGACAGAAGCGAATCATCATTTGCCTCTGTCGATGTTGAACAAAGGTGGCTTAGTAAACAGGGTTAAGGTCCTGTCGACTAAGGCTTTTGACTTCATGAGCCGTAAGGGTCTCACAAAGGTATTTCTCCCTACAAGTCGTGAGGATCTCATAAGTGTGTTTTCTCCTTAGGAATCGTGAGGATTCCTAAGTGCATGTTCCCCTGTAAGTCGTAAGGATCTTACAAAAGGGTTTTCTCCTTATAAGTCAAGAGGACTCACAAGGGTTGTTTACCGTGCGAACATATCCCCAGTCACGGATGGGACTCGGTTAGGGAAATGTTTATTCGCGCCCGTGGATTGTATACAAGGGTCAGTATGAGCCGCTTGTAGGGAAATATCGAAGTTTGTGGGGGTTTCTTAAGAACAGGTTCAGGTCTCTGTAACTTAAGACTTTCAAGTCTTATGAGCCGTGAGGGTCCCACAAGAGAGTTCTCCTTACGAGTCATGAGGATCTCGCAAGTGTAATTTCTCCTTAGGTTTCGTGAGGATTCCTAAGTGTGTTGCTCCCTTGTGAGTCGTAAGGATCTCACGCAGGTGGTTTCTCCTTACAAGGTTGAGGGGACCCTGCAAGTGTCTTTTAACGAGGTTGCGCCCTTTCGGGTTTTCACAAACACTCGCCAGCAGCCCTGCTGTTTTTACTCACGGAGCCCTTTCGGGTTTTCATCCGTGCCCATTTTGCTTACGGACATACCGTTTTTACTTTTATTTTTTTTATTCTTCTTTTTTTTGTATCGGCCTTGGGATGCCGCGATCCATCGTAGTTTGTCGACATCTCGGTCAACAGCTAGTTTTATGACGTAGTGGTCCGTCATTAGTTTAAGGAAGTTTCGGTCCGTTGTTAGTTTAAGGACATTTCGGCCCGTCGTTAGTTTAAGGAAGTTTCGGTCCGTTGTTGAAGAAGGCCTGTCACTACTTTATAGAGTTTAGGCTTAGGAAGATAGTGAGCGGACACAGTCGTCGTCATCTATCATTGACCCGCGCCATGACTCGTTAGGAGTAGTATTTCTTCAGGAAGCGACCGTTTATTGGCCTGAAAGGTCTTTCACCGTGCATATCCATGAGTAGATAGGCTCCACCCTGGTAGACCTTGTCTATGATGTACGAGCCTTCATAGTTCGGCTCGAATTTTCCTCGCTTGGCGCGATTGGGGATCATAGGTCTCTTGACCACTAGTACGAGTTCGCCTTGGCGAAATGTCCTCGGCCTGGTCAATCTTTCATATGAGCATGTCATCTTTGCTTTATAAGCCTCCAGATTTTGTTGCGCTATGAGCCGGGTTTCATCAAGGGCATCGAGCTCTTCAAGCCGAAGGTGAGCATTTTCTTCGTCCGTCAGCTCGTAGTGGATTGCCACTCGTAGAGAGGGTAACTCTATCTCGAGGGGGAGTACTGCTTCCGTACAGAATACCAACGCGTATGGCGTTGTGTTCGTGGCCGTTTTGAATGTAGTTCGATACGCCCAAAGAGCTTCTTGCAGTCTCTAATGCCAGTCCTTCTTATTTCGGGACACCGTCTTCTTCACGATCTTCGGCAAGGTTTTGTTGAAAGCCTCAGCTAGAACGTTAGCTCGGGGATTATAAACTGAGGAATATCTCCAGTCTATGTTGTGTTGTTGCGCGAAGCGGCTGATCTTGTGGCTTTTGTAGGCTCGCCCGTTATCGGAGATGATCCGTCGTGGAGTTCCAAACCGATAAATGACGTCCATCTTGAAGAAATGGAGGATATTCTCCGTCTTCACTTCCCTCAGCGGTACTGCTTCTGCCCATTTGGAGAAGTAGTCAGTCGTCGCCAAAATGAATCGATGCCCCCTGGACGACGCTGGTTCGATGGGGCCGATTACGTCAGCCCCCCACATTTCGAACGGCCAGCTAGCCACCGTTGGATGGAGTGGATTTGGATGCTGATGGATAAAGTCCCTATGGATCTTGCACGAGTGGCATTGCTTCGCATACTCGAGGCAGTCCTGGATCATCGTGGGCCAATAGTATCCCATTCGTTTAATCTTCAACTTCATCTTCGGGCCTGCTTGGTGAGAACCGCAGAGTCCATCGTGAACTTCCTGAACGACTCTTTTCGCTTCGTCAAGTCCCAGACATCTCAACCAAAAAGAATCAAATGACCTCTTGTATAGAGTATTGTTGACGAAGGCAAAAGACAGAGCTCGTTTCATAAGCTGATGTCTTGAGGACGCATCTTCAGATGTTCGACGGGACTTGAAGTAGTCTATAAAGACTTCTCTCCAATCCTTGGCCTTTTCCTGGTCTTTTATTTGCATAGCCATTTGCTCAGTCACTCCCTTTTTCTCGGACAACTCTGGAGATATTTTTGCTAGTGCGAAGACCCGACGACTTTGTACCACGATTCTGACGTCATCGAGGCTTTCGTTAGCCAGTTCTTTAGAGAGCTTGGCTAATGCATCCGCCTTGCTATTTTCTGCACGCGGTATGCTTTCCAGCATGTAGGAGGGGATTTGAGTCAGCAATTTCTGTACTCTTTCACCATACTTTACCAGTTCGGGTTTGCACGTTTGGTAGTCGCCATTTACTTGACTGACGATGTAACATTTTCAAAAAATATAAAATATTAATTTTGGGAATTTTTATAATTTAATATTATTTTATTGATTATTTTAATATTAAATGCAAATAAATAAATAAAAAAAATTGAGAAAAATTATGGAAAATTCTAAAATAGGGTAAATTAGTGAATTATGACATTTTTAAGTTTTTGTGATTAGTTTGACACTAATTTAGTGCTAATCGCGATTAAAATCGCTAATCGGGTTTTTTGGCAATTTTGTGCAAAACTTGCACATATCACTTATTCTCACACTTGTGCATTTTTTTTCATGATATTTGGGTTTACTATTCTTGTGAGAAGAATTTTGGTTTTAAAAAGAAAAAGGAAAAAGGAAAAGAAAATATGGTATGGTGAGAAGAGAGGGTAGGTGAGGACTTTGACTTAAGACCCTTAGCCATTTCTCTCCCTCTCATTTCTCTCCCTCTTCCTCTTTAGTTGCTGCTGCTGCTGCCCTATTCCCTTTCTCCCCCTCTTCAATCCCTCTCTTCATCTCAAAAACAACCCCAAAAGCTCATGTCCGTTTCATTAAAAGTGTGCACGAGCCCGAGACCTTCAAGATGGACCAAGAAAGCGTGGATTTTGGCCACTAGGGGCAACTCAAGAAAATTCTTGAGTTGCCAAATGAGGTATTTTCTGGACCATTAGCTTAGTTTTAACTTTAATTATACCCCATGTTTAGTTTAGAACCGATATTGTGGATTTTTGTGGACTTGATGAAAACCTAGTTAGGGTTTGAGGAAACTTGTGTTGTATTGGGAAATTAAGCTCAGTTAAGGTTATACCAACACCCTAGTGTATGAATTGGAACCCAAAACCTGAAGCTATAACCAGAATACGGATTTTAGAAACCGATATCGGGGAAATTGTGAAATCTGCGAAGGTTTATTTGAATCTGCTATCACCCCGAGAACCTTAAAATAATATTGAGTGGACAGTGACATGTGCAGGCACCATTGAACCATCACCCCAAACCCTAGCCCCCCACTCCTTTTCGAGGCCGCCAATTTTCCCTTTCTGGCCGCAATTTGCGGCCAGAGCAGTGAGGAATTTCCTCGTTTTGCGTGCATGCCCCCATTTCCTCAATTCTTGACCCTGGGTACTTCTAGTTTTGACAGATTCTATCTAGGGAAAAATATGGGATATATATCCTAAGTTGCCGTTTTGGATTCGTGTTTCCGTATTTCCGTATTTTTGATTCTGAAAATTTGATTTGTGTTTGCCTCGACTATTGGGCGTTTATACGACGATATAGAGGATTTATATGTGGTTTTGAAGGCGTGCCATAGGTTCTCACCTATAGGCCCCCTTATCGTATCGTTTTGGATTTCATGCGCCGTTTTAGCTTGGATTTGGTTTTAATGCGCATATACGATACTTTGTTGTGTAGGTACCATGAAGACTTCGGGACGACAAGCAAATGCATGGTGACGTCCGCAAATGATGATGCAAGGTGAGTAGATTATATCTACAGGGGGAAGTCGGGTGGATGGCGTATAGCACCCCCGCAGTCCGTAATTAGTACTATGTAGTATATTTATGTGTGTGATAGCTTTGGTGTGTTTTGGTTAATTAGGGGTAGAAATAACTAGCGTAGTTCCTAGTTGCGAACCATAGGATAGATTTGCACCCACACGCATACACTTGTGTGTTTTCTTATATTTGCACTGTGGTTGATGATATGGGATGACTTGGAGATGAGTCGATGATGTGGGCTTGGTGCCGTGAGATCGGTGATTTGATACGATCCATATGTGGAATATGACTTGTGTTTCTTGCGGGCTTGGGATATGTGTTTACCCCCGCATGCATACTTCATTGATGGTATCGATTTGTACTAGAAATAGAGTAGTACCCCAGACTTTATGATCTGATGATAGTGATACCTGTTATGTGACGAGATAATGAGATGTTGACCCGTACCCAGCTATTGGGATGCCGTACGACGATTTACCGTACGAGCCTATATTGATGATAGATCCGCACTCATAACTCGAGGATGTCAGATGATATACTGTATCGTACGCGATACTATTGAGGCGGGATCACCGACTTATATATATATTTATATATATCGACTCAGATGTTAGGCGGTTTCCTTACCTGTAGTTCAGCTTGTTAGTTCAGCCGTATAGTTAGTGTAGTTGTTAGAGTAGATTAGACTTCTTACCTATTTCAAAAACTAACGAATCATGGGCATTTTTAAAGACAGCTCAAGGGAATCTACGGATATTTCAAAAACGACGTATCTTTTCATAAAAACACCGTAGCCCCTATTTTCAAAAACCCATGATTCGTGTTATTTCAAAAGGCACCATTCGTAGGACTTATGTTAGATTAATGCAGATTAGTTAGTTGCGTCTAGTTTTCAGCTTCCGCTCATTATTGTGGTTCTCTTCGCATCGCATGCTTATATTATGTTTCGTACTACATTATTGATTTCATGCTGTTAGGACACCAGCACCATTACCGATGATGCGTATGTACCACGTACACTTACTTGCCGGCTCACACACATCTTCATCGGTAATTGCCATGCCACGTACACTTTAGAAATACTATTGCATTGATATAGGTTGTTAGCAAATATTTAGACAGGATGTAAGTGTACTCGCCTTATATGCTAGATTAGACATTGTAGTTATTACCTGCTACTTCCTGCATACTGTTATTCATCGTTATGCCGCATTCATGGATTCTCATGCATATATTCACTATATTGCATGCTATTGAAGTTTGGATTTGGATTTCTATTGGATTTTCTGGATTTGGAGGAAAACCGCAAAAACACAAATAAACATATTCTCTCTTTTAAAATAAAAAGTGCGGTTTTCCCATGATGTATGAGTCGTCCACCATGAGTTTGCTGATAGATTTGGAAACCCGATTCGAGGAGACGGATGAACCGTTTCGGGTACATGGTGGACCCGGTAAGGTACCCCGGGGCAAGAAGCGCGTGGTGATGACGATGTGAGCCTGCAGGGAAGCACTACCCACCGGTGATTTTACCCGACGCGTCGGATATCCGGAGGATACCGTCGTGGTCTTGAGATGGATGGTAGGGGCCGGTCTGGACTGACGGCGCCCTAGATATTGTGGTTGAGACTTTGAGATATCGAGATATTGGGATTTCGTTCGTGCCGATGCTAGGCACAGTTTTATGCTGATTTCATTATGGTACCTCATTTTAAAAATACAAGGGAAATCTCACTAAAGTTTGAAAACAGTTGCTTCATGTAAATGTATTCTGTTTTCATGCATTCATATCTCATTCATATGCTATATTGTTATCTGAGGCACTGACACAGACACATGAGATTGCACTCGGGTTAGATATTTACCCTAGCCTTGCTATAGGCTGCATGTTTTATATTGAGGATTTTATATACTGATCGTATTGACCTAGGATTATGTCTTGCTTTCGGCTTCTGCTTGTAGATGTTTCTATTCACGAGTTGGCAACTCACCCCCGTTGTGCCACAGTTCTTGCAGGTCCTGCCGTACAGGTTTCTTTGCGGCATTTCTGGCACACTACCTTCTTGCGGGTGATTTGCTTTGGTAGGTGGATTCCTTCGTATCAAGAATCACCATTGTATTTATTTATTTCATTGTATCTAGAAATTGTCCATCAACCAAAACTTGTATATTGTTTCAGACCTAGACTTTAGTGTTGTATATTTCGACCTTAGAGTCGCGCTTAGTAGTATTGCGGTTTTCTTGTTGCTTTTGAGCTTTCTTTTGGATTTGACCCTCGCCACTTGGCGTTGTATATTGTTGTTGCATGTGTGGTTGTGACCGTCTATTGACGAAGAGCTAGCTCCCGCTTGGGGATGCCATTATCATTGCATATATATTGTTATTTTTGTTTACCCCATTCGGGGCCAGTTTTACAAAAGAAACTCTGCCGAAATTTTTAGAAAAGACTGTACACTTTTAAAATGCATATTCGGCTTAGTTATTTAAAAACCTTGACTTCAAACACGTTTTTCTTCACTTCTTTAAAACCAGTTTCTTTACTTATTCTCAAAAATGGTTTTAGATTTCTGGGCTTTTGGCTTACTTGGATCAGATGGAGTCCTATAGACTTCATATGGTTCAAGGGCCAGTCACGTGCTCTTTCGGGTCGTGACAAAGTTGGTATCAGAGCGCTAGGTTGACCTTGGTTCGAGTCTAGTTTGACTATGTGGAGCCTAGGGCGTTTATATATATACGGAACTTAGGCTTGACCTTACGGAACTTAGACTTGGTCGAGGGGGTATTAGACCCGAACTTTCGTCGTAATAGGATGACCCTTGGTTGATGGAATAGGTGACTAAAGTAGAGTGACGTACCGTTGGTATGTTCCGCGGCATACTTACGACACGCCACTCCGCTTAAGGAACCTTAGGATGTGCATATTTTCGAGATCAGTGATTCTCTTTATATCCAGGATCATACATCCATTTGAGATTTCCGATTCTACTAGTTTCATGATCATACCTTCATTGATGATGTTCCTTCCTATGATCATGTATCCACTTTGGATCTGTTGTTTTCTTTCTTGCCATTGATGTGCTCTCTTTGATACTCGAATGAGGTTCCTGTCGCCATGTTTGAGCGCAGTTTGGGCTGCTGCTAGGGTTACGGCCGGCGTGAGCTCGTTTGGTATGAGGGCCGACCATTGTGTTTTCTGGTGACATGGGAACGTCTCGAGTTAGTGTTGGTGATTGTGACCTCTAGTGGAGGCGAGTGCTTGGTCTTGCACCGGATGATCGGGCCATTGTTAGAGCTGCCAGTTGAGAGAGGACTGTTGATGTACAGCACACCTCAGAGATTGTGATGTCGCCTACCGTGCAGACAGATGGACCAGCTGTGGCTGAGATTGACAGGATGTTGCTTCCGAAGCTTACGAGCTGAGATTGCCGGAGCTTTCAGGCAGATACGCGACAGATGATAGCTAGTTTACCCGATTTGAGAGACGAAGGTGATTCGTCCGATTTTGCGCCAGAGCGGGCCCAGTTGAGTTGAAGATTTCCAGTGTGGAGAGTCTTACTCAGATCTAGAGCAGACCGATTCAGAGATGACCGCCAATGTGTTGCCTTTCCTGGAGGATTGAGGCGTTGTTCGGCGTACAGGCATTTGAGCCAGTTGCTGCTGCGAATGATGAGATATCGCCCAGGTGATTGGAGCTACTGCAGCATGAGCATGTACTTAGAGAGATGATAGCGAGTTGCTAGTCACCGAGGATGAATGACTAGGACGTGTGGTGAATTCGCTTACCCCGATGCGAGGTCATCAGATAGATTGTTTCCAGCTAGAGACGACTTCACGCAGGTTCGTTGAGAGTCGATAGAGACGATCGAATGTCAGGAGCCCATTTTTCAAGTTTAAAGTATACAGAAAGACATGCAGGTGATTCTATGGACCCTCTAGAAGAATGAAACCCTAACTCGACTTAATGACCGTGTGAAAGCCTTTGAACCTTAGGGTTTGCGGCAGTTCCACGGCGCCATTAGTGAGGCTTGGGTTTGCCCTTCTACGGCTGGACCACCGACGCTGTGGCATGTACTCGATACTATTAAACTGTACCCATGATGTTGATCTCTTGGGGGATTATGAGGTTCTGACGAGTCGATCGGATGTTTCGACATCATTCGGATATCATGTGATGGGATGCTTTGCTTAGGAGACTCCAGATACGAGTATAGCCGTTGGAGCATAGTCCATGCAGCCACGATGAGACGAGTCCGAATCAGTCAACTTTGACGCAGAGTGAAGAAAAGAGTTCGCAAGATATTTCGACGAGATGACGTCCCACTCCGCCGACATCAGAGATGTGATATGCACCCCGAGGTGTGGTATATGGATATATCTTCCAGAAAGAAGCGCGATAAGCATACAGCCGTTCCGGAATGAGAAATTGCTTCAACAATGGATGGTGACTTCCGGGCAATTCGGCAGGAATGAGATTTGAGAGAGAACCTCGACAGGACCCTTCTGGAAAACGATACGAGAAGACCTAGACCAGGAGTGGTCGTTTTGCGCACACCCAGCAGGACAGAGTTCGGCATTGTCGACGAGGTAGTTGACCAGGTTCGGATAAAGGAACTTACCCAGATGCGTTGCGAATTGATCAAGGACGGACGAATGACGAGTATTCCTCCGATGGTGGGGACGTGTTCCCGAGGACCTGTTCGGCCTGACATCTTCTACAGAATGATGAAGCTACAGAGTACGCGATCTCGAGTCCGTGCGAGAGAATTCAGATTGACCGTGGCCGAGAACAGTGCGGTGCGTAGATAGCATGGCGTGACGTCATAGTGGACGACGATAGAGACAGGTGGAACAAGAGGTTCGTGCGATACACTGACGAGCTGTCATTACTTTCCGTCGAGACTAGAGACCTGATGCGCTTACAGAGACGTTGGAATGTGACCAGTTTCCGAGAAAATATTGTGCTAAGGACACAGGTGTCTTTTGAGCGAGAAGAGGTTGTGCAAGAGAGCCAGCCCCTGTACAGATCGACATAGGCATGATCGGAAGAGACCTTGAGCAGGATTCCTTCCCGGACATTGCTGCAACGATGCTTGCACCCAGGATCAGATGTGTGACGTGCATTCAGAGAGCCAGAGGCCGACGCCAGTGATATGCTGCCTTACGAGTGGTCGTGAGGTTTGACCGAGAGGTGACCAGAGAAGTGCCAGGACGGAATCGTCCCCGTTAACACATCTGACAGGGCCGATGAGCCGATTGACTGTGAGATTGGTAACCCACAGAGAAGATAAGGACCCAGAGAGTCAGAGGACGCCAGACCGTGAGCAAGAGGCAAGTAGATATCCTGCGCTGCTAGCAGTGGATGCACCGACTCCTTCTCGACCTCGAAGGAGGAACTACTGACGACGGTATTTTTGATTTGTGATTTTGTGATTCGATTATCACGTATCCGTCATTTTGGATTTCGGTATTTTGGGCGTTCTGTTTGCATGATTTAGTTTTGATGATTGAGTTTCATGATATTTGTTTCATGCACCCACTGGATATTTATATATTTTGCGCCTAGTTATTTAATTTGAGTTATTGATTGAGATTTCATGCCTACCGTATGCAGTGATTTGATTTGCACTTCCAGCATAGTTTTCATGCACCCTTAGTGTTTTGATATACGATTTGGGTGCATGCCAGATGCACTAAATCGGGATTCTTCGTGCATGTCACATGCACCTGATTTTTCTGTCAGGCACACACGTTGCCTACGACAGATGTTTCGTGCACACCCGTTGCACCTAGATGTTGTTTGTATACCTGTTTGACACCTATATGGATTTTGATTCCTTGCGCACCAGACGCATATGATATTCTTATATATATGCATTTTGGGGATTGATTTCTAGTAGAGCAGTATATTTTATGATATTCTCTTTGTATTGATATTTTCGGAGCCCGACAAAATGGATTATACTGAAATTGTTTTGTATTGGGGGTTTAAATTTAAATTCGGGGACCGAATTTGTTTAAGGGGGGTAGATTGTAACATTTTCAAAAAATATAAAATATTAATTTTGGGAATTTTTATAATTTAATATTATTTTATTGATTATTTTAATATTAAATGCAAATAAATAAATAAATAAAATTGAGAAAAATTATGGAAAATTCTAAAATAGGGTAAATTAGTGAATTATGACATTTTTAAGTTTTTGTGATTAGTTTGACACTAATTTAGTGCTAATCGCGATTAAAATCGCTAATCGGGTTTTTTGGCAATTTTGTGCAAAACTTGCACATATCACTTATTCTCACACTTGTGCATTTTTTTTCATGATATTTGGGTTTACTATTCTTGTGAGAAGGATTTTGGTTTTAAAAAGAAAAAGGAAAAAGGAAAAGAAAATAGGGTATGGTGAGAAGAGAGGGTAGGTGAGGACTTTGACTTAAGACCCTTAGCCATTTCTCTCCCTCTCATTTCTCTCCCTCTTCCTCTTTAGTTGCTGCTGCTGCTGCCCTATTCCCTTTCTCCCCCTCTTCAATCCCTCTCTTCATCTCAAAAACAACCCCAAAAGCTCATGTCCGTTTCATTAAAAGTGTGCACGAGCCCGAGACCTTCAAGATGGACCAAGAAAGCGTGGATTTTGGCCACTAGGGGCAACTCAAGAAAATTCTTGAGTTGCCAAATGAGGTATTTTCTGGACCATTAGCTTAGTTTTAACTTTAATTATACCCCATGTTTAGTTTAGAACCGATATTGTGGATTTTTGTGGACTTGATGAAAACCTAGTTAGGGTTTGAGGAAACTTGTGTTGTATTGGGAAATTAAGCTCAGTTAAGGTTATACCAACACCCTAGTGTATGAATTGGAACCCAAAACCTGAAGCTATAACCAGAATACGGATTTTAGAAACCGATATCGGGGAAATTGTGAAATCTGCGAAGGTTTATTTGAATCTGCTATCACCCCGAGAACCTTAAAATAATATTGAGTGGACAGTGACATGTGCAGGCACCATTGAACCATCACCCCAAACCCTAGCCCCCCACTCCTTTTCGAGGCCGCCAATTTTCCCTTTCTGGCCGCAATTTGCGGCCAGAGCAGTGAGGAATTTCCTCGTTTTGCGTGCATGCCCCCATTTCCTCAATTCTTGACCCTGGGTACTTCTAGTTTTGACAGATTCTATCTAGGGAAAAATATGGGACATATATCCTAAGTTGCCGTTTTGGATTCGTGTTTCCGTATTTCCGTATTTTTGATTCTGAAAATTTGATTTGTGTTTGCCTCGACTATTGGGCGTTTATACGACGATATAGAGGATTTATATGTGGTTTTGAAGGCGTGCCATAGGTTCTCACCTATAGGCCCCCTTATCGTATCGTTTTGGATTTCATGCGCCGTTTTAGCTTGGATTTGGTTTTAATGCGCATATACGATACTTTGTTGTGTAGGTACCATGAAGACTTCGGGACGACAAGCAAATGCATGGTGACGTCCGCAAATGATGATGCAAGGTGAGTAGATTATATCTACAGGGGGAAGTCGGGTGGATGGCGTATAGCACCCCCGCAGTCCGTAATTAGTACTATGTAGTATATTTATGTGTGTGATAGCTTTGGTGTGTTTTGGTTAATTAGGGGTAGAAATAACTAGCGTAGTTCCTAGTTGCGAACCATAGGATAGATTTGCACCCACACGCATACACTTGTGTGTTTTCTTATATTTGCACTGTGGTTGATGATATGGGATGACTTGGAGATGAGTCGATGATGTGGGCTTGGTGCCGTGAGATCGGTGATTTGATACGATCCATATGTGGAATATGACTTGTGTTTCTTGCGGGCTTGGGATATGTGTTTACCCCCGCATGCATACTTCATTGATGGTATCGATTTGTACTAGAAATAGAGTAGTACCCCAGACTTTATGATCTGATGATAGTGATACCTGTTATGTGACGAGATAATGAGATGTTGACCCGTACCCAGCTATTGGGATGCCGTACGACGATTTACCGTACGAGCCTATATTGATGATAGATCCGCACTCATGACTCGAGGATGTCAGATGATATACTGTATCGTACGCGATACTATTGAGGCGGGATCACCGACTTATATATATATTTATATATATCGACTCAGATGTTAGGCGGTTTCCTTACCTGTAGTTCAGCTTGTTAGTTCAGCCGTATAGTTAGTGTAGTTGTTAGAGTAGATTAGACTTCTTACCTATTTCAAAAACTAACGAATCATGGGCATTTTTAAAGACAGCTCAAGGGAATCTACGGATATTTCAAAAACGACGTATCTTTTCATAAAAACACCGTAGCCCCTATTTTCAAAAACCCATGATTCGTGTTATTTCAAAAGGCACCATTCGTAGGACTTATGTTAGATTAATGCAGATTAGTTAGTTGCGTCTAGTTTTCAGCTTCCGCTCATTATTGTGGTTCTCTTCGCATCGCATGCTTATATTATGTTTCGTACTACATTATTGATTTCATGCTGTTAGGACACCAGCACCATTACCGATGATGCGTATGTACCACGTACACTTACTTGCCGGCTCACACACATCTTCATCGGTAATTGCCATGCCACGTACACTTTAGAAATACTATTGCATTGATATAGGTTGTTAGCAAATATTTAGACAGGATGTAAGTGTACTCGCCTTATATGCTAGATTAGACATTGTAGTTATTACCTGCTACTTCCTGCATACTGTTATTCATCGTTATGCCGCATTCATGGATTCTCATGCATATATTCACTATATTGCATGCTATTGAAGTTTGGATTTGGATTTCTATTGGATTTTCTGGATTTGGAGGAAAACCGCAAAAACACAAATAAACATATTCTCTCTTTTAAAATAAAAAGTGCGGTTTTCCCATGATGTATGAGTCGTCCACCATGAGTTTGCTGATGGATTTGGAAACCCGATTCGAGGAGACGGATGAACCGTTTCGGGTACATGGTGGACCCGGTAAGGTACCCCGGGGCAAGAAGCGCGTGGTGATGACGATGTGAGCCTGCAGGGGAGCACTACCCACCGGTGATTTTACCCGACGCGTCGGATATCCGGAGGATACCGTCGTGGTCTTGAGATGGATGGTAGGGGCCGGTCTGGACTGACGGCGCCCTAGATATTGTGGTTGAGACTTTGAGATATCGAGATATTGGGATTTCGTTCGTGCCGATGCTAGGCACAGTTTTATGCTGATTTCATTATGGTACCTCATTTTAAAAATACAAGGGAAATCTCACTAAAGTTTGAAAACAGTTGCTTCATGTAAATGTATTCTATTTTCATGCATTCATATCTCATTCATATGCTATATTGTTATCTGAGGCACTGACACAGACACAGGAGATTGCACTCGGGTTAGATATTTACCCTAGCCTTGCTATAGGCTGCATGTTTTATATTGAGGATTTTATATACTGATCGTATTGACCTAGGATTATGTCTTGCTTTCGGCTTCTGCTTGTAGATGTTTCTATTCACGAGTTGGCAACTCACCCCCGTTGTGCCACAGTTCTTGCAGGTCCTGCCGTACAGGTTTCTTTGCGGCATTTCTGGCACACTACCTTCTTGCGGGTGATTTGCTTTGGTAGGTGGATTCCTTCGTATCAAGAATCACCATTGTATTTATTTATTTCATTGTATCTAGAAATTGTCCATCAACCAAAACTTGTATATTGTTTCAGACCTAGACTTTAGTGTTGTATATTTCGACCTTAGAGTCGCGCTTAGTAGTATTGCGGTTTTCTTGTTGCTTTTGAGCTTTCTTTTGGATTTGACCCTCGCCACTTGGCGTTGTATATTGTTGTTGCATGTGTGGTTGTGACCGTCTATTGACGAAGAGCTAGCTCCCGCTTGGGGATGCCATTATCATTGCATATATATTGTTATTTTTGTTTACCCCATTCGGGGCCAGTTTTACAAAAGAAACTCTGCCGAAATTTTTAGAAAAGACTGTACACTTTTAAAATGCATATTCGGCTTAGTTATTTAAAAACCTTGACTTCAAACACGTTTTTCTTCACTTCTTTAAAACCAGTTTCTTTACTTATTCTCAAAAATGGTTTTAGATTTCTGGGCTTTTGGCTTACTTGGATCAGATGGAGTCCTATAGACTTCATATGGTTCAAGGGCCAGTCACGTGCTCTTTCGGGTCGTGACAGACGACCAGTTGAGAATCTCCGTATATAAGGAGGTTTTCGATTACCATATCGATGGCGATCTCTAGGCCTGCTATCAAAGCATCGTACTCGGCTTCATTGTTTGTCCTCGGCTCTGTCAAAGAGAAGGCAAAGCGCATTATCCCTCCTTGTGGGGTCACGAAGATGAGGCCTGCCCCTGATTTGATTACATGGGTGTTCTGTTTGCGCTTCTTCATGGAGGACGCTCCATCAATGTAGAGCTCCCATCGGGTATCACTACCGTCGATTGCATCAAACGTATGTTCGTCTGGCAGCTCGCAATTCAGAGGGGAATCGGCCGGTATTGGATGCTCAGCGAGGAAGTCGGCGATGGCCTGGCCTTTCACTGCCCTAAGAGGCTGATAGGTGATCGAAAACTCCATTAAGAGCAAGGCCCATTTAGCGAGTCTCCCTGTCAATATGGCCTTCGACATTAAATATTTAAGGGGGTCCACCTTCGAAATGAGACGGACATCATGCGCCAACGCATAGTGCCTGAGCTTTGTTATCGCGAAGATCAACGCCAGGCAGTGTTTTTCGATGGGAGAGTAGTTGCTTTCTGCCCCCAGTAGAACTCGACTTAAGTAATAGAGAACTCTTTCTTTCCCTTGATCGTTCTCTTGTACCCATAATGCGCCTAAAGAACCTTCGAGGGCTGTTGTATACAGAATGAGAGGCTTTCCCTTGACCGGAGCGGCCAGTACTGGCGGATTCTGCAGGTATTGCTTGATTTCGTCTAGCGCGCTTTGGCATTTGCGATCCCAGACGAAATGGGTTCCCTTCTTCATCAGGTGACTGTCACTTGCCTGAAAGGCTGGCTATAAATCGCCGGATGTACACGAGCTTCCCTTGGAGAGACCGCAATTGCTTGAGAGTCCTTGGCGGAGGCATTTCCATGATCGCCTTGATCTTTAACGGATCTATCTCAATACCTCGATATCGGACGATGAATCCCAGGAATTTGCCCGAGAAAACTCCGAATGCGCACTTGAGAGGGTTCATCTTCAAGTTGTATTGCCGAAGGCGTTGAAATATGGTCTTTAGATGCTCTAAATGCTCCTCGTATGATTTGCTTTTAACCACAAGGTCGTCGATATAGCATTCGACGATTTCATGTATAAGTTCATCGAAGATCTTTGTCATGGCCCTCTGATAGGTGGCGCCGGCGTTCTTTAGACCGAAGGGCATCACCTTGTAGCAGAATATACCCAAAGGGGTCCGGAAAGCGGTGTGCTTCTGGTCTTCGGGATGCATCTTTATCTGATTATATCATGATGATCCGTCCATGAAGGAAAAGACTTCGTGAGTGGACGTATTGTCTATCATCAGTTCGGTGACCGGCACTGGGAAATCTTCCTTCGGGCAAGCTTTATTGAGATCCTGGAAATCCACGCATATGCGCACCGTCCCATTCTTCATCATCACTGGGACGATGTTGGCGATCCAATCGGGATACTGAACTTCCTGGATAAACCCAGAGTCGATCAGCTTCTTGACTTCGGCGTTGATGCTCATCTCAAGCTCGAGCCGCATTCTTCTCGGCGCTTGTTTGACTGGCTTGACGTCCGGGAATATCGCCAATTTATGGACGGCTATTTCTGGATCTAGTCCTGGCATTTCGGAATAGTTCTATGCGAAGCAATCTCTATGCTGCATAAGCACGTCTTTTAGTGCAACCACCCTTTCTTCAGACAATAGCTCACTGACGAATGTCGGTCGCGGGTCACTTGCTGTCCCCAAATCAATTTTCTTGAGGTTATCTGCAGTACTATGTATTCCATCTTCCAGCTCTTTCGGCGCCGGTGGAAACTCTGAAATCACCTCATCATCATCATTTTCGAGGCACCAGGGGAGGTCATCCATATTCTCAGTCTCTTCTTCTGATAGCGTTATCATATGACAAGTACGAGCTCGCTTCCAAGACCGATGTTGATCTGGTTCCACTCTCGTGGCTTTGGGTTCATACTTCTGTGGCGGCGTTACCCTCCAGCTGCTGGATAGAGCAAACTTGCCTTGCTGATACTGGTCTTCGACCCAGTTCTTGAAGGTGAAGCAGTCTTCGAGAGGGTGTCCTATTACCCTGTGATAAGAGCAATAGTTCGGGTGTGAGACTTCGCCTTCTTGTTCGGGGTGTTTAGACTCCGGCAGCGTAAGCATTTGATGTCTTATAGCGAGGTCAAGTATCTTCTTTGTCTTGTCTTGAGGGAAAGAGTATGCTCGACCCATCTTCTTCATAAGGGATAGATCAGGACCGCTCGATTCCCGATCACGTGACTTTTTGGTCATGCTTTGTCGTTGTCGAATCCCTTTTCCGCTCTTTGACTTATTTCTGCCTCTGCGTCGGGCCTTTTGCACAACAGGTTGACAGGGAGGGGCATTTTCGTCTTTTGCAGCCTATTGAAGAAGACGTTGCATCCTGGCTTTCTCGTAGATGGCCATTTCGCGGTTATGGTCATCCTGAGCTTTTTGACCCGCTTTCCTGATGAGCTTGTCCATTCGTTCTTCAAATGACGGACTCGGCACTTTGATTGCGGGATCTAGTTTTGGTACGGGGTCGACGTTTTCTGACAGGGCGTCCTCTTCTTCATCGAAGTTATATATGGCGTAGCTATTATGGACTCGTTCCCGTTTCCCGGATCTCACATATCCAAGCCCAAGCGTTTCCATTCTCTCGTTGGGCGACTTGCGCTGAGTCCCTGGGACATCCCAAATCCTGTTGTAGAACCGAACTTTTCGAATAGTCTGTTTTAAGGGTACCCCTTGGCGCTTCAATAGCCTTTTTAGTCCGTTCATATAATATCTGGGCAAACAGATGGGTTGGAGCCTGTCAAGTGTAGAATCCGCGTCGTGCCAGATTTCTTTCTCCACTCTTGTCTCTGTTGACCGGTAGAATAGGATCTCCTTTTCACCTTTTCGCCTGGGAGGGAAGTAAAATGTTTGCAGGTCTTGCACATTGTAAGCTTCAAGTGCGTCAAGGTCTTTGTAGTGCTCCCGCGGAATCATGGTAATTTGCAAACTCTGATCACCACTAGGGAATGCTTGTATTGACGGCCGACTGGAGAACACAGCATTAACCTCATCTTCTGAGTCGCTTCCGAAGATCAATATGGGGGCGGACGGCCCTGGGTTGTTGCGTCGAGACGGCCCAGCGTAAACTATCTCTTCTTCTTCGGTATCACTCCTGCAAACAGGAATGGTGGTGGAGGCTTTGTTCTCCGGTTTGCGGCACCTCTCCGTGTCCTCGAAATCTGGAAAAAAGTATTTTGCATCTTCGTACTTGCGGACTTCATTCACGGAGAACGGGTTCAGCTCTCCTGTAACGGTATACTCAAGACCATCCTTGAAATACTTCATACATTGATGTTGCGTAGAAGGGATGATGTTGTACTCGTGTAACCAAGGACGACCGAGCAGAGCATTGTAGCAGGTCTTGGCGTCAATGACGTGAAACTTAATATCCGTGACGAGTAGCCCGAAGCGTAATGTCAGTATCACCGATCCGAGGGTCCGTGATGACTGAGAATCGAAACCAGAGATGGTAATTTTATCACGAGTGAGGTGTTGAACGCTCATGCAGATTTCTTTCAACACCCGAACATTAAGGAGATTGACGGAAGACCCGTTGTCGATCAGGATTTTGCCTATCTTTATATCGTAGCAGTATCCTGAGACATAGAGGGGACGGTTGTGGTCGCACGTCCTAAGGAGAAGGTCTTCATCACCGAACGTGACATCGGCTGTGTGCACTTCTTCCGGTTCATCCTTCATCCTTTCCTCGGCGAGAAAGGCTTGGAATTGCTCGGGCTCTTACAGTGCCTTGATTAATGAATCTCTCGCTTATTTTGATAATAAGAGGGCGTCGAGAATGCTGAGCTGATAGGGTAGCTTCCTCAGGTGCGCTAGGACGTTGTAGTCCACCTTGCTCTTCTTTGGAGGTCCTTGGCAGTCAGCTCTTTCATGACTTGGTCATCTAAAGCGATATCCTCAGCGACCTTTTCCTTTCCCTTATCTTTTTTAGTTGAGGGCCCGAGATTCTTTTCGGGTAGCGTGCGATTACGCAGTTGAATGTTTTCGCAGGCCTCTGGTTCTTCCTCTTTCCCTAAGATGGATTCTTTAAAGAGAGGGCCAAGAGTCATTTCTTCGTTAGAGTCGCTCCCAAAGGTGAGAACTTGTGATCCTCCGGTGTTGACCGTGCAACAGTTACCGGTAGTTTTTTTATGCCCCTCGGTCGTACTTCTCTGCTCCCGACGAGTTTTACGTTTCATCCATTTAAAATGCTGCCGGTGAGCAACATATCCCTTCCACTATCTCTTAAAAGCGTCGCACTCCTCAGTGGGGTGCGAAATCTTCTGATGATATGAGCAGTAATTGAGATGCATTTCTTCTCCATCGAGAGTATTTACTTCCGAGGGTGGTAGCTTCATTCCCATTGACATGGCTTTAGCAAACCTTTTCTTCACCTTGAATTTGTTTTTATCCGCACCGGATGTCTTTTGATTTGACGGGAGTGCCTTGAGTCTTTAGTCTAGTCACCGGCGTTTGGCTCCTTCCAATATGGGCATCTCATGCTCCCGATCGGCTTTACTTTTCAGACGAATCTCATCCAGAAAGGCGTCGATCATTTCGTCTGACGGCCACACAAGTTCCGGCTCAGGTTCTGCCCCCAGTTTCTCAGTGCAGGGAGTTTTTTCATCGTTCGTAAACGAGTGAGAGATCACATGACAACTCGCCACGTATCCTTCGGATTCATCCGACGAGCTCTCTCCATCATCTTCCTCCTGAAAGACGTGGGTGAGGAACTCTTGGAGTGTGATGGAAGTCCATGCCTTTTGATTGTACTCTTCCAACGCGTCTATCTATTTCTGTAAGTCTGTGCGCTTGTCACCAGGCTTCCCGGTCTTTTTGGATCTCTTCTTCTTTTTCCTTGAAGATTTTGATGGTTGGGTGTGAGTGCTTGGGCCATCACCACCAATCTTTGGAGTTGGGCGCGGCTTCAGCGTCCCCTCGATGATTTGAGGTTCAAGCAGGTTCTTCCATCTGACCGCCGAGCATGTATGAAGAGCACTCAGCATCCTTTTGGTTTTGGTTGACAGCACGACCTCCCATGGAGCTTCTTCAATAAAAGAACAAGTTGCCCCCGGTGTGTCTGTCTTCTTAGGAGTGTGCGGTTGTGATGGGTTTACCTTCCACTTCTCGGACAACACAAACTTGCCTTGAAGGTACTGATCTTCGATCCATCCTTTAAATATGAAGCAATCCTCAATCGGATGGCTTACCGTTTGATGATAAGGGCAGTAACTGGGGTTATTCACCTCGCTGGGTTGCGGGGGTCGCCTTGGATTTGGTGAGTTGATAAGCCTGTTGCGTACCGCCAGCTCGAACAGCCTCTTCGTTTTATCCTGCGGGAATGAGTAAGGGCGTTTCATTTTCTCATTGTAATAACGCTGTCTCTCCTCCAATTGATCCGCCAGTCTTGGAGCACTGGGTTGCTGTTGAGCGTTCACAACGAAGGTCGCCTTCCCTTTACCCTTGTCATTCCGAGGTTCTGGTTTCGGGGGAGACGGTCTGTGACCCATCTGGGCCAGCTTGTCGATCAAAGCCTGGAACGTGGTCGGTTTGAAGAACATCATGAACTGTGAAATAGTTGCATGAGGGTCTAGGGTGCCCACGAACATGCCCACCGCTGGTGCTTCTTCGATGCGCTGTTCGCACTTTGACCATAAGTTCCGCCATCGGATCGCATATTGGACCCAAGTTTCACCCGGCTTCACCCTTGCATTAATCAAAGCTGTTATCGGGGTGCGTTCACTGGCGCTTGCGAAACGCTAGGTAAACAGCAACTCCATTTCAGCGAAAGTTTTGACGGATTCGTTCGGAAGCTCAGAGTACCACTCAAACGCCGTCTCTGATAAACTGCCGACGAATTGGCGAAGCAAGAGCTTATCGTCGCCGCCAGTGTTGCCGCAAAGAGCCCTGAACTGGGACACATGTTGATGGGGATTGCCTGTCCCCTTGTAGACATGGAACTTTGGAATCGTGTATCCTGGCGGGTATTTGATCAGATCATACCAGCTTGGATATGGTCGCCCCGTTTTGACGACTTGGCCGGCTGCCTCAGTTGCCTGATGAACTCGTATCTGCTGGGCGATGTAGTCATCCAGGGTAGCTTTAGAGATCGTTTCTTCTTTAGTTTTTGAAAGAGCCAGAGGTAGATTTAACGTTTCCCCTCTGTCATCTTTGAGGACAATCGGAGGATCTTCCGCAGGGGGATCCTGCTGGATCATCATACCCACCATATCTTGGAACAGAAGGGCCATTCGCTTTATATTGGCTGCTTGTTCCGCAGCCTCTTTGTCCTTCTTTTCAAGTATTCTGCGAAGGAATTCAGCGTCGGTTTCTTGCTCCTGGCGTTGATCCGAGGACGCTTTGGAGCTTTATTTTGTCCCAGTGAGTGTGGCCATCGCAGTCATCATTTCTTGGAGCTTCTGCTGCTGCTCCTGAGCTTTAGTCACCGATCGCGTAAGCGGTCGATGACCTGTGGATATACGGCTGTCCTCTTTCCCGGACGTCATGTAGACGGTATGCACCACCATGCCCCCAGACTTAGGGCGTTTAGGCTTACTGTCTTTGACATTTGCTGCAGGCGTGGGGACTTTCTCCTGCTTTCTGCTCTTGTGAGTAGTCGACGTGGAGGGGGCCGTTATAGTGGGCACCCAAGTGGTTGTCATCCTTTGCGGTTTGACAGGACGGTTCTTTTCTTCTTGAACTTTCACCCTCTTCTGTCGGTGAGAGTGATCTTGAACGATTACTGAGTCCTGAACCCGTTGCCAGACCTTATAAATTTTGGAGGACAACCATTGAGGGGGCTGCTTTGGCCTTGTTTCTATAACATTCTCCGCGGGTGGAAGAGATCTTTTCAGCGTGGCATTCGGAGAGTTTCTGCGCACCTTGTTGAGCAGTTCAAAACTGTTCCCAGTCGGAACAGCAACATTGATTTCTACCGTTGGAGCCGGTAGGGTTAGCCCAGAGGGGGAGTAGCCCCCGGCCTTCCTTACTCGGCGCCAGTGGCGATGTCGAGCGTGTCGAGCTGCTGGGGCTGGTCCGGTGATGGGGATGGTTTCGTCCTGCCCCCACCCCCCGTCTAGATGAGGCGCTGCTGGTGTCAGCCTCTTGAAGACTGATGCCTTTTGAGTAGCGGTATCCAATCTGTCAAAGACAGACCTTCGAGCAGGAACAGGAGCCGGGATAGTCAGTCTTGTAAAGACCGACTCTTTGGCAGGAGAAGCCGCCATGACGACTTCAGGGGCAGATATGGCTATCTTCCTCGGGTTGGCCACTTCAGGGGTCATGGGCTTCCTGGCAGGCCCATCGGAGTTCAGGCTCAGTCTGGTGAAGACCGAGGAGTTGGCATTGGACGACCCGTTGAGAGGGGCCGTTGTAGTAGTGAGCCGATCGAAGAATGACTTCTTTTGCGCTTCCTTCGGCGGCTGGATATTAACGTTCACTGGCGGGAGCATGGTCCCAAAGAACAGACCGGTGGTAGCCTGAGTCACTTGTTCTACAGGCATAGTGAACAGGGAAGCAGCTTGCGGTCCATAGGCTACAGTTCCAGGTGAGGCGGAGCGTCGGTTGCATTTGCAGTTGGAGCAGTTCGAGCAGTTGCCAGCCATTGATCCTTTTGCTTTCTGCAGCAAACGAAACGCCAAATCTTAGTACTTCGAAACCCAAGGGCAACCATTAGCAAACCGCGATTGGTTCGTGAATCATGACACACGAAGTGTGGAGTGGAAAGAAGAAAAGGTCATACTGGGCGTGCCAGAATCTGTTCTCCTCCGAAAGACGGCGCGACAGATGTTTTGCCTGAGATTCGGGGCAGATGCTAATTGGTGCTATCCGTCCACCTCTCCGAAAATGCCAAGTTGATTTATAGCACTGTATATCGAAGGTTTAAATGGATGCGGCCGATGTAGCAGACTTCGTCAGATTCCCCCTCGCTTGAGGGGTTTTTGATTGTGGGGACGCTCTTCCCTGCAGGCGCAAGCCCCTACAGTTAATTACGCTACCGCATCGCGGTAACAACTTTCTCCTTCTCCAGATGGTCACTTCGTGTCGTGGGTGTTTGTTTTGTATTTGGTTGCCCTCGGATTGTATACAGAGACTAAGTTATGTTGTCGCCCGTAGGGCGTGGACTAGTCCAAATCCGTATTATCTTAGATTTGGGTTTGGGGGTTTGGGTTTAAGGGCACGTTAGCCCAATTTGAGACTAAGATCAACTTAAACGTGTGTTAAGGATACGTTTGTCTCATTTTAGACTAAGATCGACTTAACGGGATCATTTAGATCCGACAAGAGAGCAATTAGGGGGGCTCTATTGTTTAGTTTAGTGATATTGCGGTCGATAGGTAGTTTAAGGACATTGCGGTCCAATGTTAGTTGTAAGACATTGCGATCAAGGTTAAGGACATCATAGTCCGTGGATTTAAGGACTCTACAGTCCGGCATTAGTTTTAAGACATCACGGTCAAGGTTAAGGACGTCATAGTCCGTTGTTAGTTTTAAGACATTCCGGTCAAGGTTAAGGACACCATAGTCCATGAGTTTAAGGACCCCACAGTCCGTTGTTAGTTTTAAGACATCACAGTCAAGGTTAAGGACATCATAGTCCATGAGTTTAAGGACCCCACAGTCCGTGAAATGTATGGTTGTTGGGACCCGTCACCTCTTTGAAGACGTTGAGGAATTACAACGACAAATATCAAAGGAGTGAAGAGATGTACCCTTGAACCAAGGTAGATTAAATTATCTGTAGCCCAATTTGGAACCAAGATCAATTAATTATATTATGAGTCCATTGGCTCAGTTAAGTCTGAATTGAGGACTTATGGCCTTCTTGGGCTAAGTCCAATCATGTTTGGAATATTGGCCCTCTGTTGGTCCATCGAAGGGGAGGCTTTGCCTCTAGAAAATTAGCCAATTGGGCTAAAGCTGGTGTTAAACAGTAAAGACCAACAGTGTTGAACACTGGAAATAAGATTATCAAATTAGTGTTAAACACTAAAAATTGTGATTCTCAAATTAGTGTTAAAAACTAACAGATAACAGTATTAAACACCGGTGACAAAATTATCAGATTAGTGTTAAACATTAACAGAGGGGGGATCACGTGGGATCACGTGATGGCATCAAAAAGTGGGGCCAGATCCCCTTCATTTTGTTCTGCAAATAAGTGTTTAACACCTTTAATTCTCACAGCCATCACGTGTGGGCACGTGATGGGTGCTCATGCCTTGATTTATTAGAATATTCATTAGGGGTCACGTGGTGACACGTGAGGGCGCCCAGAGCTTCTGTTCTGTGGATCTTTTACAGGGGACACGTGACCCTGGTTCTTTCCTGTTTAAAGATCTGTTTGTCTTTTTAAGAATTAAATTCTTCATAGGTTTAAACCCTAGCTATAACTTTGGAGGAATTAAATTCCTATTTTCGAAGAATTATATTCTTAGGTAGGGTTAAACCCTAATTTTCTTTCTGTAGGAATTAGATTCTCATATATGTAAAGAAACAAGTTCTGAT
This sequence comes from Agapanthus africanus, assembly GCA_030015575.1. NCBI lineage: Eukaryota > Viridiplantae > Streptophyta > Magnoliopsida > Asparagales > Amaryllidaceae > Agapanthus > Agapanthus africanus. The sequence goes on along the minus strand of CM057339.1, from coordinate 744,688,368 downwards.
ATAGGGTGAAACCCTAATTTTATTTTAAGGGGAATTAAATCCCTGTGAGTTTGAGAGAATCAAATTCTCAATTAGGGTTAAACCCTAGTTCTGTCCATTTTGAAGGAATTAAATTCCTATAATTTTGGAGAATTAAATTCTCAGATAGGGCTAAACCCTAATTTTATCTTGGAGGAATTAAATTCCTATAACTTTGTGAGAATTAAATTCTCAAAACTCAATTCCTCCTCTATATTTTAGATCTGCATGGCAGGATCTCGACCTGATGAGAATTAAATTCTCAACCTATGGGGAGATGTGCACTTTGCAGGTCTTCCACCAGAGAAAGAATTAAGTTCTTTTCTTTTTATATAAGAGTTAAACTCTTGGATTGAGAATTAAATTCTCTTTTTGAAGCCTTTACCCCCTTTTTTCTTACCTAGGGTTTTTCTTTGTAGAGAATCAAATTCTTCTTTCTTTTCTCTCTGAATTTTTAAGATTCCAAGGCTCTCCCCTTCAAACTCTCTCCTTTGGCTCTTATTTATAGGAGAAGGAAAAGAATCAATCTGTTTAGTAAATCTTTCATTGAAAGATTTGATTTGTTTTCATCATTAATCCGGGCATTTAGATTATTAGGTGAATTTTATTCACCGTTGCATATTAAATCCAAAGATATTCCTTTTGTTATTTCGGTGAGATTTAGGGGAAATCTTTCCTTGTCCAAGATTTTTCCACAAATTGGTGATATTTAATAACCCTCGGATTCTTAATCCAACGGTTTTACATAATTCTTCTCTATTTTGGAAAGATTTAAATGATCTTTATCAGAATTTAATTTTGTTAAACAGTAAGGCTTTTAAAGCCAGTCACGTGTTGTCACGTGACTGTTTCCCCCAATCAGAGCAAAGCTCTGTTGAAATTCAAAATTCAAATTTTGAAGCAACGCTTCAAATTCCGGGCACAACGCGCCACGTGTCAGGTGCTGATACGTCGGCGCAGCGCCCGAGGCAGTGCGCCCAATCAGAGCAAAGCTCTAAGACAAAAGGAAGCAACGCTTCAGTTGCGCAAACACTGCGCTGCGCGACACGTGTCAGATGCGCCAGCGCAGTTGCGCTGCGCGACACGTGTCAGCGCAGATGCGCCAGCGCAGTTGCGCTGCGCTGTGCGCTGCTTGACACGTGTCACGCGCTGGGGCGTTTGCGCCAAACAGAATTAATATTTTAAAGGAATCTTTCTATTCTTTTTAAAACAAGAAGATTTTCTTCTGTAAAACAGGAGCCCTTGGATCAAAGATCCAACGGTGGGGAAAATTTCCCAAATCACTTAGAGAAAGATCTCTTTAACTAATTTATGGGCACTATAAAAAGGACCCTAGACCTCAATTCAATGATCAACATTTTGTGAGAAATCAAACAGAGAGAACTCTGAAGAATTTGAGAGAATTCCTCAAGAACAAAAAAGGTAAAAAACCTTTAGAAAAATAGAAAATTCTCTTATGAACAGATCATTGATCTGAGAACAAGATCAAGGATCTCTAATGAAAAGAAAAATAAATAATAACAAGTGCTTTGCACTTTTCTATGAGCCATTAGTTCCCCGAGATAAGAAAAACAAGAAGAACTTGTTTTCTTTGATCTAAAATTAGATCAAGAAAACAAACAGTGCTTTGCACTTCTTTTTTTATGAACCATTGGTTCTAAATCTAAACGATTCTCAAGTTAATAATGCCTTGCACTTGCAGAACTGCGCTGTTGCGCTCTTGGGTTGGCGCATGCCACCTGAGAGCGCCACGTGTCAACATCTGAACCCTTTGCGCTATGCGCTTTGAAATAAAGCCTTGCTCTTTGAAACTGGCGTAACTCATCAGAGCGCGCCACGTGTCAGCAGCGCAGCGCAATGGCGCAGCGCACTGCGCTTGCATGACACGTGTCCTCACCATAAGCGTTTGCGCTCTTTGATTGGCGCAAAGCGCCTAACAAATGCAATGCATTTCTTTTGCTAAAGGGCCAGGCCCAAGTCAAAAAAACCTAGCAGGCTAAAACAAATTGCAAAGCAATAAAAGGGCAGAGCCCAAATAAAATTGATGCCCTGCATCATTTATAAAGGTCAGAGCCCAAGTAAAGTTGATGCTCTGCATCATTCATAAATGGGCAGAGCCCAAAACAAATTGATGCTCTGCATCCTTTATGGGCAGAGCCCAAAATAAAAATAAAAGTAATGCAATGCATTATGTGGGCAAAGCTCTAGCACAGGTCTAATAAACCAAAAATAAATAAAAGCGTTGAATATTTTTCAACTGGACTTAGCCCAATCATGGCCGTAAGTCCTCAAATTAAATCGACTGAGCACAACTGCTCTCTTAAATCAATTTACGACCGGTTCGAGGGTACATCTCCGAACTCCTTTGACTCCTATCGTTGTAATCCTTCAACGATGTCAGAGAGGTGACGGGTCCCGACAACCACACATCAACATGGACTGTGGGGTCCTTAAACTCGTGGACCGAAACATCCTTAAACTAATATTTACCCCAAAATGGGAATGTTGGACCGAAACGTCCTTAAACTAATGATGGACCACCACGTCCCTAAACTGGCGATGGACCACCACGTCCCTAAACTGGAACATGGACCGAAACGTCCTTAAACTAATGATGGACCACCACGTCCCTAAACTGGCGATGGACCACCACGTCCCTAAACCGGAACATGGACCGAAACGTCCTTAAACTAATGATGGACCACCACGTCCCTAAACTGGCGATGGACCTCCACGTCCCTAAACTAGAACATGGACCGAAACGTCCTTAAACTAATGATGAATATGGACCATCACGTCCCTAAACTGGAATATGGACCACCACGTCCCTAAACTGGAATATGGACCCCTATGTCTCTAAACTGGAATATGGACCACTATGTCCCTAAACTGGAACAATAGAGCCCCCAAATGCTCTTTTGTCGGATCCAAACGATCCCGTTAAGTTGATCTTAGTCTCAAATCAGACTAACGTATCCTTAACAAACGTTTAAGTCGATCTTAGCCTAAATACGGCTAACGTATCCTTAAACCAAAACATCAAACCCAAATCTAAGTAAATACGGATTTGGACTAATCCACATCCTACGGGCGACGATATCGCTTAGTCTCCGTATACAATCCACGGGCAACCACAAACAAAACAAACATACACGACACGAAGTGAAATTCTGGAGAAGGAGAAAGTTGTTACCGCGATGCGGTTGCGTAATTAACTGCAGGGGCTTGCGCCTGCAGGGAAGAGCGTCCCCACAATCAAAAACCCCTCAAGCTAGGGGGAATCTGACGAAGTCTGCTACATCGGCCGCATCTGTCTAAACCTCCGATACACGGTGCCATAAATCAACTTGGCATCTTCGGAGAGGTGGAAGGATAAAACCAAATAGCATCTGCCCCGAATCTCAGGCTAGACGTCCTCGCGTCGTCGGCCGCCATTCGGAGGGGAACAGATTCTGGCACGCCCGGTGGGACCTTTTCCTCTTTCCACTCCATACTTCGTGTGTCGTATTCGCGAACGAATCGCGGTTTGTTAATGGTTGCCTTTGGATTCTAAATTACTAAGATTTGGTCTTTTGCCTGGCGCAGAAATCAAGCATCGATGGCCTCTACCTGTTCGAAGTTCTCCAACTGCAGCTGCAACTCGCGTCCTGCCTCAACTGGAGGCATAACCTATGGGCCCCAAGCGGCCTCTTTTTCACCATGCCCGTGGAGCAGATTACTCAAGCCACCACGGGGTTGTTTTTCGGAACTATACTTCCGCCAATAAGCTTCAGCACCCTCGTGCCCGAACAAGAAGCTCCTAAGAAGTCGGTCTTCGATCGACTTGCAGTTACTCCGGCCCCTCTCAACGGGTCACCCAACAACAGTGCATCGGTCTTCTCCAGACTGGGCCAAACCCCCTGCGGGCCCACAATGAAGCTTGCAGTCCCGGAAAAGGTTATTCCAAAAAGAGTAGGCAAACCCGTTCCTGAAGTCGTCAAGGCGGCTTCTCCGGCTAAGTGATCGGTCTTTACGAGACTAACCGTCCCAACTCCCACTCCTGCTCCTGCTGCTCAAAAGACATCAGTCTTCAATAGGCTGACGCTGGCAATAGGCCGACGCTGGCAATAGGCCCACACCTGAACAGGGGGCAAGAAGAAATTATTTCTGTTTTTGAACCAATACCGACGACTCGTCGCGACCGACGACACCACTGGCGCCGGGTAAGGAAGGCAGGGGCAACTCCCCCTCAGGGCTAACTCCACCGGCTCCAGTGGTGGGAGTCAACGCTGCTGTTCCAACTGGGAACAGCTTTGAACTGCTGAGGAGGGTACGTAAGAACTCTCCAACCGTTACACTGAAAAGATCTCCTCCACCTGCGGAGAGAGTTCTGGAAACAAAGCAGGAACAACCCCCTCAACGGCTGTCCTCAAAAATTTATAAAGTTTGGCGGAGAGTTCAAGACTCCGTAATTGACCCAGATCGCTCTCGTCGACAGAAAAAGGCGAAAGTGGAAAAAGAAAAAGACCGTCCGATCAAATAGGAAAGGATGACAGTCACCAGGGTGCCCAAAGCAACGGCCCCCTCAACTTCTACGACCCATAAAAGAAGAAGGCCGGAGAAAGTGCCAACGCCGATGACTAATATCAAAGGTAGTGAACCCAAACGCCCTAAGTCAGGGGGCATGATAGTTCATACCGTCTACGTGGCGTCTGGTAAAGAGGACAGTCGCATATCTACGGGTCATCGACCGCTTACGCGATCAGTGACCAAAGCCCAGGAGCAGCAGCAGAAGCTCCAAGTGATGATGAACGCTATGGCCGCACTTACTGGGCCAAAAGAAAACCCTGAAACGTCCTCGGATGAACGCTAGGAGGAAGAAACCGACGCCGAATTCCTTCGTCGAATATTGGAAAAGAAGGACAAAGAGGCTGTTGAACAAGCAACCAACATACAGCGTATGGGCCTCCTGTTCCAAGACATGGTGGGGATGATGATCCAACAAGATCCTCCGGCCGAAGATCCCCCGATCGTCCTTGGAGAAGATAGGGGAGAGACATCGAATCCTCCGCCAGCTCTATCAACAGCTAAGGAGGATACAATCTCCAAATCCGATTTGGACGAGTACATAGCCCAACAAATACGGGTTCATCATGCGACTGAAGCAGCCGGTCAGGTCGTAAAAACAGGACGACCATATCCGAGTTGGTACGATCAAATCAAGTATCTGCCGGGCTATATAATACCCAAATTCCACGTCTACAAGGGGACGGGAAATCCCCACCAGCATGTTGCTCAGTTCAGGGCGCTCTGCGGCAACACCGGCGGTGATGACAAGCTTTTGCTTCGCCAGTTTGTTGGAAGTTTATCAGATACGGCGTTTGAGTGGTACTCTGAGCTCCCGAATGACTCTATCAAGACCTTCGCGGAGATGGAGCTGTTGTTTACTCAGCGTTTTGCAAGCGCCAGTGAACGTACCCCGATGACGGCACTGATTAACGCCAGGATAAAGCCAGGCGAGACATGGGTTCAATATGCTATACGGTGGCGGAACTTATGGTCGAAGTGCGAGCAGCGCATTGAAGAAGCTCCCGCGGTGGGTATGTTTGTGGGAACCCTTGATCCGCAAGCAACCATCTCGCAATTTATGATGTTTTTCAAGCCGACTACCTTCCAGGCCTTGATTGACAAGCTAGCGCAAATGGATCAAATGGGCCATAAACCCCCTCTTCCAAAGCCGGACTCCCGAAATGACAAGGGGAAGGGAAAAGTGATCGTTGTCGCTAATGCTCAACAACAACCGAGCAACTCGAAGCCGGTTGTTCGACAAAATAATATGCGCCCGTACGTAGCCCTTGAGGAGAGGCTAGGACGTTCTTACTCGTTTCCCCGAGATAAAACGAGAAGGTTATTCGAGCTGGCGTTGCACAATCGACTCATAAATCTGCCGGATCCAAAACGTCCGTCGCAACCAAATGATGTCAATGATCCCATCTACTGTCCTTATCATCAAGTACTGGGCCATCCGATCGAAGATTGCTACGTCTTCAAAAATTGGCTTGAAAACCAGTACCGACAGGGTAAGTTCGCGTTATCTGACAAATGGAAGGTGAATCCCCCGCAACCCCACACATCTAAGGGGATGAATACGCCGGGGGCAACATGCTCCGTCATCGAAGAAGCTCCTTGGGAGGTTGTATTATCAGCCAAGACAAAGAGGATGCTAAACGATCTTCAAGTGTGCCCAGCGATCAAGTGGAAGAACCCGTTGGAACCGCAGGTCATTGAAGGGATGTTGAAGCCATGTACAACTCCAAAGACCGATGGTGGTGGCCCAAGCACTCGCAACCAGCAGTCAAAATCTTCGAAAAAGAAGAAGAAGAAATCTAAGAAACCCGTGAAGCCTGGCGACAAGCGCACGGACTTGAAAAAACAAATTGACGCGCTGGAGGAATACAACCAGAAGGCACGGACTCCTATTACATTCCAAGAGTTCCTCAATCATGTCTTTCAAGAGGAAGATGAGGGGGAAAGTTCATCTGAAGAATATGTGGCGAGCTGTCATGTGATTTCCCATTCGTTCATGGGCGATGAGGAGACTCCTTATACTGAAAAGCTGGGGGCAGATACCGAATCAAAAATTCTGGGGCCATCAGATGAGGTAATTGACGCATTCCTCAACGAAGCTCTGTTGAAGAGTAAAGCTGATTGGGAACGCGAGACGGCTATATTTGAAAGGGCCAAGCGCCGGCGACTTGATGAAAGAGCTGAGACGATCCCGCTGGAGCAAAATACCTCCACTACCGACAAAAGCCAATTTAAGATGAGGAAAAGGTTTGCTAAGACCATATCAATGGGTATGAAGCTACCATCCTCCGAAGGAAAAATTACTGGTGAAATAGAAATGCACCCTTCCTATTGCTTATATCATCGGAAGATTTCTCACCCCACCGAAGAGTGCAAAGCTTTCGATAGATGGTGGCAAGGATGCGTTGCTCATCGATAACACTTTAAGCGGGAGAAACGTAAAACTCGTCGGGAGCAGAAAAATATGACCGAAGGGTTTAACAGAATTGCCGGTGATTGTCGCATGATTAATGCCGGGGGATCACAGGTGCCTACATTCGGGAGTGATTCTGATGAAGAGTTGGAACTTTCCCCTCTCTTTAAAGAGCCCACTTAGGGAAAAGAAGAAAAGCCGAAGGTTTGCGAAAATATCCGGCTGCGTAATCGGACGCTACCTGAAAAGAATCTCAGACCCTCAAACGGAAAAGATAAAGGGAAAGAAAAGGTCTCTGAAGATATCGTCTTAGATGACCAAGTTCTGGGGGAGCTAAGCGCCAAGGACCCGCCGAAGAAGAATAAGGTGGATTACAACGTCTTAGCGCAACTGAGGAAGCTACCCTCACAGCTCAGCATTCTTGACGCCCTTTTGCTATCAAAGGAGGCGAGAGATTCGTTAATCAAGGCATTACAAGATTCGGAACAATTCCAAACTTTCCTGGCCGAAGAAAAGATGAAGGATGAATTGGAGGAAGTGCACACGGCCGATGTCGCTTTTGGTGATGAAGACCTTCTCCTTGGGACACGCGAACACAATCTCCCCCTTTACGTCTCAGGATACTGCCACGATATAAAAATAGGCAAGATCCTGATCGACAATGGATCCTCCGTTAATCTCCTCAATGCGCAAGTGTTAAAAGAAATCTGCATGAGCGTCCAGCACCTTGCTCGGGACAAGATCACCATTTCCGGGTTCGACTCCCAATCATCAAGAACTCTTGGGTCCGTGATACTGACGCTATGCTTTGGGCTACTCGTCATGGACATTAAGGTCCACGTCATAGACGCCAAGACATGCTACAATGCTCTGCTCGGCCGACCATGGTTACACGAGTACAACGTCATCCCTTCTACACAACATCAGTGTATGAAATACGCTAAGGATGGTCTCGAGTATACCGTGGCGGGAGAATTGAATCCGTTTTCCGTTAACGAAGTCCGCAAATATGAAGATGCCAAGTACTTCTTACCGGATTTCGAAGACACGGAAAGGTGTCACAAGCCGGAAAACAATGCTGACGCCACCATCCCTGTCTTCGGCAGTGATACCGAGGAGGAAGAGGAGATAGTTTATTCGGGGCCACCCCAACACAACAAGCCAGGGCCATCCGCTCCTACGTTGATCTTTGGTAGCGATTCGGAAGATGAGGTCCATGCTGTATTCTCTACTCGACCTTCAATACAAACGTCCGCTGACGAAAAGCAAAGTCTACAAGTCGCCATGGTGCCGCTTAAACACTGTAAAGAACTTGATGCACTCGATATCTACAGTGTAGAAGAGCTGCGGACGTTCTATGTCCCTCCCAGGCGAGAAAGTGAAAAAACAATTCTATTCTACCGCTCTGAAGAAACCAAAGTGGAGAAAGAAATCTGGCATGGCGCGGATCCTACGCTCGACAGGCTTCAGCCTATCCGTCTTCCCAGATATTATACGGAAGGTTTGAAAAAGCTGCTGAAACGCTGGGGGATATCCTTCAAGCAGACCGTTCGAAAAGCCAAGTTCTATGACAAAGTCTGGAACGTCCCCGGGACTCAACGCAAACTGCCTAATGGGAGAATGGAGACAATCGGGCTTGGATACATCCGGTCAAGGAAACGAGAGCTACTACACGGTTGCTACGTCGTATATGACTTCGATGAAGAAGCGGATGCTCAATGGGAGGACGCTAATCCTGAACCAGTGAAAGTTCCAGATGCAAAAGTGCCAAGTTCATCGTTCGAAGAACAAATGGACAAATTTATAAGGGAAGCTGGTCAAAAAGTCCGAGACGACCACAACCGTGAGATGGCCATTTATGAGAAAGCCAAAACGCAACGCCTTCTCCAACAGGCCGTGAAAGATGAAAATGACGCTTCTTGTCAACCTGTTACAAAGAAGGCCCGACGCAGAGGCAGAAACAAGTCGAAACGCGAAAAAGGCGCTCAACAGCAACGAAGCGGGGCTAAAAGGGCACGCAAGCGGGAAACAGGTGGTTCCGATCTATCCCTCATGAGAAAAATGGGTCGAGCATACTCTTTTCCTCGGGACAAGACGGAGAAAATACTTGACCTCGCTTTAAAACATCAGATGCTTACACTGCCGGAGTCTAAACACCCCGAACAAGCAGGCGAAGTCTCTCACCCGGACTATTGCCCTTATCACCGAGTGATAGGGAACCCTCTCGAGGACTGCTTCACCTTCAAGAATTGGGTTGAAGATCAGTATCAGCTTGGCAAGTTCGCTCTGTCCGACAACTGGAGGGTAGCGCCGCCACAGAAGCACGAACCCAAGGCCACGGAAGAAGAACCAGTTCCGCATTGGGATTGGAAGCGAATTCGTTCTTGTCACGTGATAACAATATTAAAAGAAGAGCCCGAGAACATGGATGACCTTCCCTGGTGCTTCGAAAACAGCAACGACGAGGTAATCTCAGAATTCCCACCAGCGCCAAAAGAGCTGGAAGATGGAATCCATACCACCGCAGATAACCTTAAGAAAATTGAGTTAGGGACGGCGAGTGACCCGCGACCGACATTCATTAGTGAGCTGCTGTCTGAAGAGAAGGTGGCTTCATTAAAAGACCTGCTTATGCAGCACAAAGATTGCTTCGCGTGGAACAATTCCGAAATGCCGGGACTAGATCCAAAAATTTCTGTGCACAGATTGGCGATATCTCCGGACGTCAAGCCAGTCAAACAGGCGCCGAGAAGAATGTGGCTCGAGCTTGAGATGAGTATCAATGCCGAGGTCAAGAAGCTGATCGACTCTGGCTTCATCCAGGAAGTTCAATACCCTGAATGGATCGCCAACATCGTCCCGGTGATGAAGAAAAATGGGACAATGCGCATATGCGTAGACTTTCGGGATCTTAATAAAGCTTACCCAAAAGACGATTTCCCAGTGCCAGTCACCGAACTGATGATAGAAAATACGTCCACTCACGAGGTTTTCTCCTTCATGGACGGCTCGTCAGGATATAATCAGATAAAGATGCATCCCGAAGACCAGAAGCACACCGCCTTCAGGACTCCTCTGGGAATATTCTGTTACAAGGTGATGCCCTTTGGTCTAAAGAACGCCGGTGCAACCTACTAGAGGGCCATGACGAAAATCTTCGATGACCTTATACATGAAATCGTAGAATGCTATATCGATGATCTCGTGGTTAAAAGTAAATCATACGAGGACCATCTCGATCATCTGAAGACCGTATTTCAACGCCTTCGGTAATACAACTTGAAGATGAACCCTCTCAAGTGTGCATTCGGAGTTTCTTCGGGAAAATTCCTGGGATTCATCGTCCGACAACGGGGTATCGAAATAGAACCGTCAAAGATCAAGGCGATCATGGAAATGTCTCCGCCAAGGACCCTCAAACAGCTGCGGTCTCTCCAAGGGAAGCTCGCATATATACGGCGATTTATAGCTAACCTTTCAGGCAAGTGCTGTCCTTACAGCCACCTGATGAAGAAGGGAACCCCGTTCGTCTGGGACAAAAAATGCCAAAGTGCGCTAGACGAGATCAAGCAATACCTGCAGAACCCGCCAGTGTTGGCTGCTCCGGTCAAGGGAAAGCCCCTCATTCTTTATACAACCACCCTCGAAGGTTCTTTAGGCGCGTTATGGGCACAAGAGAACGACCAAGGGAAAGAAAGAGCACTCTACTACTTAAGTCGAGTTGTGCTGGGGGCAGAAAGCAACTACTCCCCCATTGAAAAACACTGCCTGGCGATGATCTTCGCGATAACAAAGCTCAGGCACTATGCGTTGGCGCATGAGGTCCGTCTCATTTCAAAGGTGGACACCCTTAAATATTTGATGTCGAAGGCTATATTGACGGGACGACTCGCTAAATGGGCCCTGCTCTTGATGGAGTTCTCGATAACGTATCAACCTCTCAAGGCAGTGAAAGGCCAGGCCATTGCCGACTTCCTCGCTGAGCATCCGATACCCGCCGATTCTCCTTTAAATTGCGATCTTCCAGACGAACATGCGTTTGATGCGATCGACGGTGGTGATACCCGATGGGAGCTTTATTTCGACGGAGCATCTTCCATGAAGAAACGCAAACAAAGTGCCCCTATAATCAAATCGGGGGTAGGACTCATCTTTGTAACTCCACAAGGAGGGATAATGCGTTTTGCTTTCTCCCTAACAGAGCCGAGGACAAACAATGAAGCCGAATATGAAGCTCTGATAGCAGGCCTCGAGATCGCCATCGACATGGGAATTGAAAACCTCCTCATATATGGAGATTCCCAACTGGTCGTTAGTTAAGTAAACGACAACTACCAAACGTGCAAACCAGAGTTGGTGAAATACGGCGAAAAGGTGCAGCAACTGTTGACCCAAATCCCTTCCTACACTTTGGAGAACATACCGCGCGCGGAAAACAGCAAAGCGGACGCGTTGGCCAAGCTCGCTAAAGAACTGGCTGACGAGAACCTCGATGACGTAAGAATCGTGGTACAAAGCCGTCGGGTGCTTGCCCCAGCAGGAATATCTCTGGAATCACCCGAAGAGAAGAGAGTGACTGAGCAGACGATCCTGCAAATAAAAGATCGGGAAAATACCGAGGATTAGAGAGAAGTCTTTATAGACTACTTCAAATACCGCCGAATGCCCGAAGATGCATCCTCAAGACATCAGCTTATGAAACGAGCTCTGTCTTTCGCCTTCGTCAATGATACCCTGTACAAGAGGTCGTTTGATTCTTTGTGGTTGAGATGCATGAAACCTGACGAAACGAAAAGAGTCGTCCAGGAAGTTCATGACGGACTCTGCGGTTCTCACCAAGCGGGCCCAAAGATGAAGTTGAAGATCAAACGGATTGGCTACTACTGGCCCACGATGATCCAGGACTGCCTCGAATATGCGAAGCAATGCCACTCGTGCCAAATTCACGAGGAATTCATCCACCAGCATCCAAATCCACTACATCCAACGGTGGCTTGCTGGCCGTTCGAAATGTGGGGAACTGATATAGTCGGCCCTATCGAACCAGCATCGTCCAAGGGACATCGTTTCATCCTGGCGACGACTGACTACTTCTCCAAATAGGCAGAGGCAATACTGCTGAGGGAAGTTAAGACGGAGAATATCCTCCATTTCTTCAAGACGCACGTCCTATATCGGTTTGGAACTCCGTGACGGATCATCTCCGATAACGAACCAGCTTATAGAAGCCACAAGATCAGTCGCTTCGCACAGCAACATAATATAGACTGGAGATATTCCTCAGTTTATAATCCACGAGCTAATGGTCTAGCTGAAGCCTTCAACAAGACCTTGACAAAAATCATGAAGAAAATGGTGTCCCGAAATAAGAAGGACTGGCACGAAAGACTACAAGAAGCTCTCTGGGCGTATCGGACTACGTTCAAGACAGCCACAAACACAACGCCATATGCGCTGGTATTCGGTACAGAAGCAGTACTCCCCCTCGAGATAGAGTTACCCTCGCTACGAGTGGCAGTCCACTACGAGCTAGCAGATGAAGAAAATGCTTACCTTCGGCTTAAGGAGCTCGATGCCCTTGATGAGACCCGGCTCATAGCGCAACAAAATATGGAGGCCAATAAAGCAAATATGACGCGCTCATATAAAAGATTGACCCGGCCGAGGACATTCCGCCAAGGCGAACTCGTGCTAGTGGTCAAAAGGCCTATGATCCCCAATCGCGCCAAGCGGGGAAAATTCGAGCCAAACTATGAAGGCCCGTACATCATAGATAAGGTCTACCAGGATGGGGCCTATCTACTCATGGACATGCACGGTGAAAGGCCTTTCAGGCCAATAAATGGTCGCTTCCTAAAGAAATACTACGCTTAGAAAGTTACCGCCTAGGTCAATGATAGATGACGACGACTATGTCCGCTCGCTATCTTCCTAAGCTCAAACTTTATAAGCGGTAGCCAGCCTTCTCAATGACAGACCGAAACGTCCTTAAACTAATAGCGGACCGAAACGTCCTTAAACTAATGCCGGACCGAAACGTCCTTAAACTAATAGCGGACCGAAACGTCCTTAAACTAATACCGCAGCATCCGTAGGCTGACAAAAAAATATATAAAAATAAAAATATATATATAAAAAAAAACGGTATGTCCATAAGCAAAAAAGGGCACGGATGAAAACCCGAAAGGGCTCCGTGAGTAAAAACAGAAGGGCTACCGGCGAGTGTTCATGAAAACCCGAAAGGGATGGACCTTGTAAAAAAAATAATAACATAAAAATAAAGAGAATAAAAAAAAGGGTATGTCCATAAGCAAAAGGGGCACGGATGAAAACCCGAAAGGGCTCCGTGAGTAAAAACAGCAGGACTACCGGCGAGGGTTTGTGAAAACCCGAAAGGGCGCAACCTCGTTAAAGGACACTTACGAGATCCTCTCGACCTTGTAAGGAGAAACTACCCGCGTGAGATCCTTACGACTCACAAAGGAGCAACACACTTAGGGATCCCCTCGATTCCTAAGGAGAAAATACACTTACGAGATCCTCACGACTCGTAAGGAGAACTCTCTTATGGAACCCTCACGGATCATAAGATTTGAAAGTCTTAAGTTACAGAGACCTAAACCTGTGCTTAAGCAACTCCCACAACTTCCGATATTGCCCTGCAAGTGGCTCAATACCGACCCTTGTATACAATCCACGGGCGCGAATAAACATTTCCCTAACCAAGATCCATCCGTGACTGGGGATATGTTCGCATGACCCTTGTAAGTCCTCTCGATTTACAAGGAGAAAACCCTCTTGTAGGATCCTTACGACTTACAGAGAAACAAGCACTTAGGAATCCTCACGATTCCTAAGGAGAAAATACACCTACAAGATCCTCACGACTTGTAGGGAGAAAAACCTTTGTGAGACCCTTACGGCTCATGAAGTTAAAAGCCTTAGTCGACAGGACCTTAACCTTGTTCGTTAAGCCACCTTTGTTCGACATCGACGGAGGCAAATGATGATTCGCTCGTGGCAATATCCCAGTTGTAGCGGTGCTGATGCCGAAATCGGTGTCTAATTTCAGGTTTACGGTGAAAAGCCGGTAGGCCGCACATGCATACGAAATAGCCGAAATGATAGGGCAACTTGCAATAAAAGACAGCAAGTAAAAACGTATGCATACGAAATAGCCGAAATGATTGGGCAACTCGCAATAAAAAGCAGCAAGTGAAAATAAAATAAATAACCGAAATGATTGGGCACCGCGAAAAATAGCCGAAATGATTGGGCAATCGCGACCTTCACGATATAAAAGCTGAAATGATAGAGCATCGCGGAAATAAAACAAGAAAAAATGAAAATGATGACAAAACTTTGGCCCTACAGTTGAGATCACATCGATCCCTGTACACAATCCAAGGGCGCAAACAAAGAGGGAACCATACTTTCCCAACAGGCTCCGCTAGAAAACGAAGCCAAATCTCAACGGTTCATCCCAACCCCGAAGAAACCAGTGTCTTTGGGAAATACCTCAATTCAGGGAAACAAATATCCTTGATGAGAGCCTCCTGATTCGCATCGACTCGCAGAGAAACCAGTGTCTCCGTGGGAAATTCTCGATTCGTTTCAACACCAGGGAAACAAATAATCCTTGGCAAATACCTCAACTCAGGGAAACAAACAGTCCTTGATGAAAGCCTCCTGATCCGCGTCGACTCGCAGAGCAACCAGTGTCTCCGTGGGAAATTCTCGACTCGTTTCAATACCAGGGAAACAAATAATCCTTGGCACCAGGGAAACAAATAATCCTTGGCAAATACCTCAACTCAGGGAAACAAACAATCCTTGATGAGAGCCTCCTGATCCGCGTCGACTCGCAGAGCAACCAGTGTCTCCGTGGGAAATTCTCGACTCGTTTCAACACCAGGGAAACAAATAATCCTTGGCAAATACCTCAACTCAGGGAAACAAACAATCCTTGATGAGAGCCTCCTGATCCGCGTCGACTCGCAGAGCAACCAGTGCCTCCGTGGGAAATCCTCGACTCATTTCAACACCAGGAAAACAAATAATCGTTGGCAAATAACTCAACTCAAAGAAACAAACAATCCTTGACGAGAGCCTCCTGATTTGCATCGACTCGCAGAGAAACCAGTGTCTCCGTGGGAAATTCTCGATTCGTTTCAACACCAGGGAAACAAACAATCCTTGGCAAATAACTCAACTCAAGGAAACAAACAATCCTTGACGAGAGCCTCCTGATTCGCATCGACTCGCAGAGAAACCAGTGTCTCCATGGGAAATTCTCGATTCGTTTCAACACCAGGGAAACAAATAATCCTTGGCAAATACCTCAACTCAGGGAAACAAACAATCCTTGACGAGAGCCTCCAGATTCGCATCGACTCGCAGAGAAACCAGTGTCTCCATGGGAAATTCTCGATTCGTTTCAACACCAGGGAAACAAATAATCCTTGGCAAATACCTCAACTCAGGGGAACAAACATCCTTGACGAGAGCCTCCTGATTCGCGTTGGCTCGAAGAGAAACCAGTGTCTCCGCGGGAAAATTCCCCATTCGTCTCAACTTGCAAGATGAAGCCTCAGGCAGCAGGGACTAAAAAACTTGCTTCCTGAACAATGGGACCCTGCAAGTCGATCTAAAACGGTCTCTTGCATACTATTCACGGGTCTCACTCTCCAAAGTCGAGTTTCGACAAGGAGGGAAACAACCGCTTACGGGTCCTCTCGACTCGTAAGAGGGAAAAATTCTCTTATAGGATCCTTACGACTTACAAGAGAAAACACACTTAGGAATTCTCACGATTCCTAAGGAGAAAACCCACCTACGAGATCCTCTCGATCCGTAGGGAGAAAAGTCTCTATGAGACCCTCACGGCTCATAGAGTTGAAAAGTCTTAGGCGGAAGATCCGAACCTGCGGCCTAAGCCATCGCTATCTTTTGGAAAAACTAAGTTATCTTCCACTTATGCTTATCAAGACACCATGCTGATAATAAGAGAAGGGAGAAAGCAAAAGAGCATACAAGACATTGCAAAGGAGAAAATGTATATCTTTATTCATGAGTTCAGTCAAATACAAGGCGAATCATATGAAGAACAAAGAATGTGTATATACTATGCAAAAAATTACAAGTGTGTAAGTGATACAAAATGTTCAAGGAGAAGGAAGCCTCTTGAATAGCTCTATCAATTGCTCACACACTTCCTTCCACGTCTTCTCCTGATCAGCCGCCACTGCCAGTTCGGCCTCCACTCGAGCCCGTTGTTGCATCAAGGATTCGAGCTGCTCCCCAATAACCAGCTGAGCTGCTTCGCGGCTTCGGGCATCATGCTCGGCGTCATCAAGCTTCCGCTTCAGCGCTAGCCCATTAGTAATACGTGCCAGAAGGCCCTCAAAGACGGCCTTCACTTCGGCAGCGTTCGCCTCAACTTCGGCACGTAGACGAGCAGTTGCGCTTGAAGACTCCTGACGTTCCTCCAACCTTAAAGCTGCTTCTTGCTCCAAATGGCGGAAATAAGAAGTGCTTTGCTCGAGCCAGGCTGTCCGTTGAGTACTCACGGCCAAAATCTCAGGGGAAGGACGCGTTGACTCCAGCCGATGCAGGCAGGCCTCGATTTCCCTGCAGTGCTTAACCCAAGATTCGACGACGCCTTCGTTATGAAAGTTTACGAGTGACGCCAACATTGGGTTAACCTCCACAGCAAAATCTGCGGCAGGTGGGAGAGCGTCTGCGTTAAGCTCTTCGATATACCCGCTCAGCATGCCAAACTCATCACGGCACCCTTTGAAGATGGACGTTTCAGGAAGGGGCCTGCCGGCGAAAGGATGCGAGACTCAAGAGGGACTGGAGCCGGAATGATAGATGCAAAACAAAACATAGTTAAACGACGGTTCAAGAGATGTAGAAGAGTCATCAATAAGGGAATTTACTATACCAGCTGCAACGGACGGCAAAGCCGGAGGAGCCGGTGGCGTGGCCGGTCTTGCGTACCCTCCTTCGATTCGTAGCACTGCAATAAGGAAGAGGAAAAGTCAGAAATAATCCCATTGCTAAAAAAAAAAGAGAGACATCGAAACGAAAATATACTCACCAGCACCACTGGAGGGGGAAGCGAGCTCAGATGGGAAGGAGAAGTGCGGAAGCAACACTTGATGGATGTGATCAAAAAGCACTCCTGAAAAGACACAGTGGTACGACGTTAGTACATAAGTTACGCGGCTAAAAGATAAGCTAATGAGTCGCAAATCCATACCTTCCAACATCTGCGATGGCATAAGGGAAGACTGGGAGGTGACCACCGCCAAGGCAGTAGTTGACGGTGCTCCTTCGAGCAATGGAGCATCGGCGCTGGCCGCACCTGAGTTAAAAACAAAGACAAACTTGTTAGAAAAGATCGCAAGATATAAAAAAGGAATGACAGTAACTCGAAATTTACCCGATGAGCCGCCAGCCGAAACGGAAGCGTTTCCCTCCTCCAGTGATACGAGTCCTCCTCCCGTAGCCTCGTTACCGGACTCGACGGGGGTCGTCGTTGTGCTTGCGCGGCCAGGAGACGGCGGAAGATCGTAGGCAAGGAGGGCAATGATCGGAGCATTGCCGGACTATTGAGAGAAAGCGGCTGACTCTTCCCCAAGAGTCGTTCCCATCTCACCCGCTACTTCTTCGGGCTCCGCGGTCTCCGTCGGTTCATCCGCCGTCACCACGAGGTCGCCGGCCTCAAGCGCCTCGTCCGCCACTACCCTGGGCTCAGTTATAACGATCATTTCATCTGCCGCCCGTTCAGGCTCGGCATCAATGACCTTCTCGGCTGCGGATCCCTCGGCCCCTAACTCAGGCTCCATAACCCCATCGATGTTGCCCACCGTCGGCTCAAGTTCGGCCGGTGCCTCCCCTCCTGTGTCCTTGGGTTCGACAGTCTCTGCCTCCCCCTCGGTCAGACTTGGCCCTGCAAGATGAGATGCATGAGAACTGGCGAGTTTACAATTTTTACAAACAAAATTCTGAAAGAAGTATTACCTGAGGTGGACATCTCGTTAGCCTCCCTATTGGCGCGAATCGCCTGTCTATGAGCTGTAGACAGGGCGACCGGGGACTCTTCTGACGGGTATCGACACGAGGAACGGTGCTTGGGCCCGCTCCCGTGGCCAAAGCAGCCCGGCGCGCCTTCGCCTCGCGCCTCAGCCGCTTCCTATCCTCCCGGGCCGTTGAGACGGACCTCACCAGAGCATTTTTCATTGAAGCATCCTCGTCTGTGTACAGGGATGCCTCCAAATTCTTCAAGGCATCCCTCGTCGACTTGTCAAGTCGAGGCTCTTGCAGCAGCCCCGACGAGACCGAAACTTCAGTAACAGGCTTGGGGAGGATCTCCGCATCAACTGGTATAGCCCTTGCAAAGAAACAAAGGAAGAAGGTTAGGTTGACCATCAGAAGAGATAACAATTTTTTTTAAAAAAAAAAGGGGTGGGACGTACCAGCGCCCGCCAGAGCGCGCTTCTCCTCCTCCTCTTGGAAGGTCTTTAAAGAGGCAGCAATAGCTTCTTCGGTAGTGACACCTGTCGAAAAAGGGGGAAAGTATTAGTCAAAAATAATGATAAAAAATGCGAAAAAATGACGAAGAAAGCAGCTAATGGTTACCTGACTCAGCGAGTTTACTTAACATCTCTTCGAGCCTTGCTGATCGCTTAGAAGCTGCAATAGCGGCCGTCAAATTGGTGTCTGCGGGGTCTACCAAGAAGCCCTTGTTGCTACCATATTCACTTATTCCTTCGGTGAGAGGGGCCTCAGGCTCTAAACCGAGGATCGCGTCGAGGGAAAGGATCGACTTCTTCTTCTTTTGCCCGCCAGCTCTAGATGCACCTGGGATTGATTTGCACTTGGCAGGCACCTTGGGGCGGCGTGTCCCGATATCCGCTCCTGCGCCGGACTCCGGCGATACTACACTGACCTTCTTTGTGAGAGCACAAGGCGCCGGTGGCACATCTACCATAGCAGGCAGCGGCAATCCACGCGGGGGGCTCAGCACGCGTGGTCGGTCAACTCCGGCATCTTTCAGCGGAGCAATGACCGGGGTCCTCGGCTTCAGGGGAGCTTTACGATCGCCGCCGGGAGGCACATCCTTACGGTCGGCCAGCATGCGCTTTTCCGTTTGGATAACTGGACCCATAGCATGCGCATACCAAGCCACGTACGCATTGAGGACCTTGGGGACGCAGCTTAGCTCGCTGATGAAGAAATAGGAACCCGTGTTAAGCCGCATGAAATGGTGCATCGCGTTCTTTATCTCCTCTTGGCTAACCACGGGCTTTTCCAAGAAAGCTTCCATCGGGATTGTTCATATCAGATTTTTGCATTTTCATACCGCCCAATTTGTATCACATTGCATATCGGTAGATACTCTTGAGCCGTGTTTGCTAGTCAATTGCAGGATACAGGTTCTCGGTTCTAAAACGGTGAAATTCATGGAAAACACAACAAAATCCGGGTTCCTGCCAACCACTGAGAAAACACGGTCTCCGCTCGTCATCCGTATGTTGCCAAATACCAGTTTAGGAAGACAAAATGTCAAATCAATGTCACCTTCATGCATAAGGCTCAATGGCAACAACAAGTTCCAAGAGATCTACGCGGAGCTCGAGGCAATCATGCCAAATCTTGACAAAAAGTCCACCTTTCCCTCAACAGAAATTCTGGAAAAATCGTGGAGCCAAATTGAGAAAATACACATACCAGAATAAAGGAGACAGAAGACCAGGGAAGCCCAAAAAATAGGAAAGCCCAACTCAACCATAAGGCCGCGGATCCGCGGCCAAAGTGGGGTCTAGGCCGCGGATCCGCGGCCGTTCTGGCGCCAAAGAAGAGGGGCTTTGGGGGGTAGGATGGTATTTTCATGTGTGTTCTGAAGGTTGCCCTAGATTTCCATTCTCCAGCCTATAAATAGCCCAGAAGTTTGAGAAGGAAAGGGTCCATTCTTGTATTTTCATTTTTGCCTAGATTTAGTGTTTTTCTTCTTCCTCTTCTCACCTCTTCTCCATTAAACTTGTAGTGAGCTTTTGAGTGAAGAGTGATGAATAAAGAAGACCATTTTATTATCATGCTTATCTCCTTATCTTTATGCTTGTTGTAATTTTAATTCGTTAAGTAGTTGTTGTTATTTCCTTGTTGTTTATTTCTTCTCTCTTTTTCTTTATCATTCATACGACAATGATACTTACGCTCGATCCTCGCCAAGGTGAGGTCGCAAATAGTTAGTCGTATTCTCCTAATCTCCTTCTTTCTATCTTCCTCTTTTGTTTTGTTTTGTTTTTCCTTATCATGAAGTGTGAGTAGTTAATACTTGTTAGGGTAGGATAAGGGAAGTTTGAGAGAAGGACATCTTTCTCACTCTTTCCTTGCCCAACAACTTAAATCAACTCCCGTTAATTGAACCACAATCCGCTCCTTACGGCACCCTATCCTACATGATAGCGGTGATTCCGTAGTGAGACCGGTTGTGGTTGAATTAACCAGAGGTTATGGCTAAGAGCCAAGAACGGACGGACAAGCACCAAAATGAAGACTTATGCGTTGGAAAGCCTAGCTTATACTCGCAAAGTCCTTCCTAGTCGTGCTAATCCCCGTTGTTGCCAATTACCGTAACACCGATATTAAGAGGGGCAACGAAAGATGTGAAGACTCCTAACTCAAACTAACCTAATCCTAACCCTAACATGCTCTCTTTAAATATCAACTCAACACTTAGATAATCCAACAAAATCTGAAAACAGGACTTAACTCGTTAAAACACTTTGAAAAAGACTCCCATCTCCCTGCGGACGACCCGTACTCATCCGGCTAGCTACAAGCGAAACCGTCTTGATTGCGGTATTTAAAACTAAACTTGAACACGCACGTATCCTAACAATCAAATGGCGCCGTTGCCGGGGAGACGGTAGTTTATTTCCTTGTGTAATTTCGGGTTAATTTGTAAGTATAAATATAACCAAAAAAAAACGAAAAAAAATGCATACTTTGTAAAAAAACCATCTTGTTGTTTTTTGATTAGCTTTTGTGCAAGTGTGTAGGAAAATACAAGGTTCGAGTTCAGTGGCCAAGACGTTGAAAATACGGAGTTCAAGTACAGTGCCAAAGACGTGGGAAGATAGACCCACATTTCGCGGCTACACCGCGACGGACAAAACGAAGCATACGGTCTACTGTCAAGATCTGGAGCTAGTACAGTGAGCAAGTAAAAATTCCAAAGATCCAGACAAGCAGAGGA
Organism: Agapanthus africanus; assembly: GCA_030015575.1. Taxonomy (NCBI): domain Eukaryota; kingdom Viridiplantae; phylum Streptophyta; class Magnoliopsida; order Asparagales; family Amaryllidaceae; genus Agapanthus; species Agapanthus africanus. The sequence goes on along the minus strand of CM057339.1, from coordinate 744,667,102 downwards.
GACCCACAGAAGCACCCACAGAAAAACTGAAGTCCCAATCTCTCCTTATTGCCGCGGATCCGCGGCAATAGAGGGCTTAGGCCGCGGATCCGCGGCCACTTGGTGCCCTTGGGCTGCCATCTTTTTTCTGGTGAGTCTCTCTCTTCTCCCCTATCCTCTGAACTCCACTGAATTGTGTTTTCTGCAGCCTTCTTTGCGCAAACTCTTCTCCCCCTTCCAATAAACTGTTCTTGTGCAGGATTCTTTGCGCCGCAAAAATAAAAAAATTGTTTGCAGTTGATTTGTTACTGCTTTGCATTTCTTTAATACGGACTTAAGGGGCTTGAAACCAATCCAGATTGGGTGGGGATTTCATCACCCTTCCCAGGACCCCAAAAATCACTAAAGCATATGCATTGTCCATTGTAAATTAAAAAAATACTAGACTTCAGCCCTAAGGACTTCGCGCTCATTAGGAGAAGATAAACCGTTTTTAGAACCTCGCTTAACCGTATATTGTTTACGGGGTGTCTAGGAAAGTGTTAAAGGCGCAACCGCCGAAAGAGAAAGGGTTATTTAATTAAGGAACTTCGCGAAAGCGTTGGACAACCTCCCCTTATCTCTGCACTTACCTGGCCTCGTGATCAGTGTATTTTTAAGCCCGTTTCTCGACACTGTTTAACTTCGACAATCAAGTTCAGGAGCAGGTCTAGTAGACCTAGGTTACCCTAGATCTAGGTGTGATTGTGCATATCTTGTTTGTGATTGCTTAAGCCGTATTTCCGTACATATTTCTGTAAATCTCTTTCTAAAAACAAACAAAAAAAAAGAAAAAAATCAAAAACTTTTATAAAAACTTGCCCCTTTGTCGCCAAATCCATTTTTCACCCACCACCCATCGCCTTTCTCCTTTGACGTTTTCTTACCCTCACCTTCTTCGCTTTGACTATACTAAACTCGTTTAGTGTATGTCCGCTTGGACTCGGGACACTAGCGCCCGTCTAGTCCGCGTTATGTTAGTCGCGACCTACTACGCGATCGACTCCGAAGTCGATACTCCGTCCACTCCTCTTTCACCCCTTCCTTTGCCGGCCAACTCCGACGTTGACCGGAATTCTGTTCATACATCTTCACCTTCACCTTCACCTTCACCAACCTCTTCTTCCGCGATGTCGGGATTTAATCCGAACATCTCTTTGACCACCGCTGGATTGGCTCCACCTCCTACGGAGACCAATCTCCCACCACCTCCGCCTGTTGTAGCGCCGCAACGAATTGCGCTCCAGGATCGTTTCTATCCCACCCGTTCTGCACTTCCCACCTTCCTTTCTCTTCCTCCGGCCAATGGGGACAACTTTGAAATTAAGCCCCATTTCATCAACATGCTTCCACGTTTTCATGGGCTTGAATCTGAAGATGCCTATATCTTCATCAACAAATTTCAAAACGTCTGTGCCATGATGAAAACCACCCAGCTGTCGGACGATGCTATACGTCTACGGGTCATTCCGTTCACTTTATGCAATCTCGCTGAAAAATGGCTGTATAGCACCGCTTCCCACTCAATCACCAGCTGGGACGAGTTTGTTAAAGCGTTTCTAAAAAAATTCTATCCAAATCATAAGACCGCAAGAATTCGAAATGAAATCAACCAATTCTCCCAGCTTCCTTCTAAACCCTTCTGGAAGTGCTTTGACCGGTACAAAGACCTTCTTGTTCAGTGTCCTCACCACGGTATAGAGAAATGGCAACTCTGCCAAACCTTATACGAGGGACTGAACCCAGCAACGAAGCATTTGCTGGAAACCATCTGTCAGGGCCACTTCCTATCGAAATCTGACGAGGAAGCGTGGCAGTTCTTTGACGACCTTGCGGAGCAAACGCTACAGTGGGAGAGCACCAGACCGACTTCTTCTTCTTCTTCTTCTACCTCCACTTCTACCGGTCAGTCTAGGGTAGGAATCCACCAACTTGATGTCTCTATTGCGATGAAAGCTGAAATGGCTGCAATAACAAGAAAGCTTGAAGCGATAGAGAGCAAATTCTCTGCTCCTGTTCCTGCCCCTGTTCTCCCCCTTCGTACCATCTGCGCTTGTTGTTCCGATCCTTCCCACTTGACCGAAGAGTGTCCTTACAATCCACCCTCACAAGGACAGGATCAGGTTAATGCTGCCTTCCAGCAAAGACCGAGGAATGATCCATACTCTTCCACCTATAATCCCGGTTAGAGGAACCACCCCAATTTCGCCTTGAATCAGAATCAGAATCAATTCCAGGGCAACAATTTCCAAAGGGCCCCTCCGCCGCAACAACAAGCGCAGCAACAAACTCAACACCAATATCAGCAGCCCTTCCAACCCCAACCTTTCCAAAATCAGACGAACAACTTTGCACCAAACAATTCTTTTCCACCAAACAACAACTTTGTTCCGTCAAACAACGATAAGGTTTCCTCGCTCGAACGAAGTCTGGAGGCGTTTGTTAAACAATCAACTCAATCCACCGCCAACATCCAGTCTTTCATTCAATCTTTAGTGCAACACACTGCCGCACACGGGCAAAGCATCAAGACCATCGAGGCCCAGATTGCACAGCTGAACGCGGCCTTAAGCGAGCGAGAGAAGGGGAAGCTCCCGTCCCAGCCACTTCCAAATCCCGGTCACCCACATAATGCACATGTTGCTCTTGAACAACAAAACCATAATGTGAGTGCCGTGACTACACTGAGATCGGGGAGGATGCTGCAAAACAACATTGGCACACGGATCAACGATGACACCCCGGCCGCTTCTTCTTCTTCTTCTTCTTCTTCTTCTTCTCCTTCTTCTTCTTCGTCTTCTGAGCCTATTCTCCGTTCTTCACAAAGCTCTCCTTCCTCTTCTTCTCTGAACGGACCCACTTCTCACTCCACGAAAACACCTATTCTGGGATCCGTTCCAACTCCACAATCTCCTCCTCCAGCATTAGACTCAACCAATTTTCAAAATGTTCCATTTCCAAACCGGTTGAGATCTAATAAACAAAATCCTCAAATGGAGAAGATTCTGGAGTTATTTAAGCAAGTTAACATTAACATTCCTCTTTTAGATGTTGTCCAACAAATCCCGTCTTACGCGAAAATCTTAAAGGACTTGTGCACGAAAAAGAGGAAGTCTCAGGTACCCAAGAAAGTTTTCTTGGCTAGTGCAGTGAGTGATGCCCTTACCCAATCTTTACCACAAAAACGGAAGGACCCTGGCTGTCCTACGATTTCAATTACCATTGGGGATAAGAACATCAACCGCGCACTATTAGATCTTGGTGCCAATGTTAACTTGCTTCCGTATTCAGTATACGAGCAATTAGGCGTCGGAGAGCTGAAACCCACGCACTGCACTCTCCAAATGGCCGACCGATCGATCACCCATCCTAGGGGTGAGCTAGAGGATGTGTTGATAAGAGTTGGGGACTTCATATTCCCGTTGACTTCATTGTATTAGATACACAGCCTGTAGCTAACCCCCGGAATCAAATTCCGGTGATACTCGGTCGCCCATTTCTCGCAACCTCAAATGCTGTGATCAATTGTCGCAATGGTTCGATGAACCTCTCTTTTGGAAATATGACGATTGAACTCAACAATTTTAGGTTGGGGAATCAGCCCGCCGAACCTAATGCTCATATATTGGACGTCTGCTCGATCCAGGAGATCACCCCGGAAGAGTGTGAATTCGAGGAGTTTTTGTTTGAACACGACAATCTTGACGCCACTAGTGCGTTTCTCTTCGAACCTGCTGCTGTTTCTGCGCCCGACAACGACTACGAGTGTTTCACGTTTTCGAACGATCTTAGCTGCGCACAACCCGAGTTTGAATCCTTCGACTTTCCGGATGAGTTACCTGAACCATCCAACTCGGTTGCCTACACTCGCTTTGAACCTTTGCTGGAGTCCTTTGAGTTCGAAACCTTTGCACCAATCTTGCCTTCTATCGTTTCACCTCCAACGCTCGAACTCAAGCCTTTGCCGTCTCACCTTAAGTACGCTTACTTAGGTGAGAACGAGACCCTCCCTGTCATCATCTCGGCTTCTCTAGCTCCCGAGCAAGAGAAAGCCCTTCTCGCGGTCTTGCACAGCAACAGGCAAGCTTTTGGCTGGTCCATGGCGGACATCAAGGGGATTAGTCCCCTGATCGTTGAGCATCACATTCATCTGATGGATGATGCCAAACCAGCCCGGGATCCACAAAGACGTCTTAATCCAGTCATGAAGGAGGCTGTGAAGAAGGAGATCGTCAAATGTCTAGATAGTGGTATCATTTACCCTATCTCTGATAGCCAGTGGGTTAGCCCCATTCACGTTGTCCCCAAGAAGTCGGGCATCACGGTCATAACCAACGAGGCGAACGAGTTAATCCCTACTCGCACCCAAACTGGGTGGCGAGTTTGCATTGATTACAGAAAACTCAACGCCGCAACGCGGAAAGACCACTTTCCGCTACCCTTCATTGACCAGATGCTTGAACGATTGGCCGGACACGAGTACTACTGCTTTCTTGATGGCTACTCCGGCTATAATCAAATTCCCATCGCCGAAAAAGACCAGGACAAGACCACTTTCACTTGTCCTTTCGGCACGTTTGCATATCGACGCATGCCCTTTGGGTTATGCAATGCGCCCGCTACCTTCCAGCGGTGTATGATGGGAATTTTCTCAGACATGGTGGAAAAATTTCTGGAGATTTTCATGGATGACTTCTCCATCTTCGGCGACTCCTTCGACGAGTGTTTGCTGCATCTTGACGTTGTCCTTACCCGATGTAAGGACAAGAATCTCACTTTGAACTGGAAGAAATGCCACTTCATGGTGCACGAAGGTATTGTCTTAGGACATATCATCTAGCAAAATGGCATAGAGGTTGACAAAGCAAAGATTGAGGTCATTTCCAATCTGCCTCCTCCCCGATGCGTCAGAGATATCCGAGCCTTCCTTGGCCATGCCGGTTTCTATAGACGGTTTATCAAGGACTTTAGCAAGATTGCTAGGCCCTTGACGCTTTTGCTGGCCAAGGACACGCCTTTCGACTTCAACTCGAGCTGTGTGACTGCATTCGAGTCACTGAAACGCTCACTCACTTCTGCTCCCGTTCTTTCTTCCCCTGACTGGACGCACCCATTCGAGATTATGTGCGATGCATCCGACTTTGCCATTGGTGCTGTCCTTGGACAACACATCAACAAGATGCCGCACGTAATCTATTACGCAAGCCGAACCCTGAACGACGCCCAACTTAACTATACAACAACTGAGAAGGAATTCTTAGCTGTTGTATTTGCTTTAGAAAAGTTCAGGCCCTACCTCATCGGCTCTCCAGTCATTGTCTACACTGACCATTCTGCTCTGCGCCATCTTTTTGCGAAGAAAGATGCCAAATCTCGGTTAATACGTTGAATCCTTTTGCTTCAAGAGTTTGACCTTGTCATTAAGGACAAACGAGGATGTGAGAACGTAGTTGCCGACCATCTCTCACGACTTCCTTCTTCGCCTTCGCTTCCAATTCCGATCAACGACGTTTTCCCGGATGAACAACTCTTGACAGTATCGTGCGAACCCTGGTTCGCAGATATTGTGAACTATTTGGCCACGGGATTACTACCGACTGAATGGTCGAGTCAGGACAGACTTCGCTTCTTATCCCAAGTAAAACACTTTTACTGGGACGAACCCTACTTGTTCAAGTACTGTCCCGACCAGATTATTCGTCGGTGTGTCCCTGATGAGGAATTCAAGAGTGTGCTGTCGTTTTGCCACGACCAAGCATGTGGCGGGCATTTTGGGCCCAGAAAGACAGCTGAGAAGATCTTGCAATGTGGTTTCTACTGGCCACAACTCTTCAAAGATGCTCATGACTATTGCAAGACTTGCTCCCGGTGCCAACACATGGGCCGGATATCCCGGAGGAACGAGATGCCGCTCCAACCGATCTTGGTTGTGGAGATTTTCGATGTTTGGGGAATAGATTTCATGGGGCCGTTTCCCAGCTCTTTCGGAAACTTGTACATCCTTCTAGCTGTTGATTACGTCTCTAAATGGGTCGAGGCTGTGCCCAGCCGGACTTAGGTTCCTTAAAGAAAACATTTTCTCCCGGTTTGGGCACCCCCGAGCGATCATTAGTGACAATGGAAGTCATTTCTGCAACAAAACCTTCGAGGCCTTGATGCGGAAATACTCCATTAATCATAAGCTTTCTACGCCCTACCACCCCCAAACCTGCGGGCAGGCCGAAGTTTCAAATCGGCAAATCAAGCAGATACTGGAGAAGACGGTTTCCAAGAACCGTAAGGATTGGTCTCTGAAACTCACTGATGCCCTTTAGGCATTTAGAACCGCTTATAAGACCGACCTTGGCATGTCTCCCTATCGGCTTGTGTACGGTAAAGCCTGCCACCTTCCTGTCGAAATAGAGCATCGCGCATTTTGGGCGATAAAGGAGCTAAATCTGTCTCTTGAAGATGCGGGCAGCCATCGGAAGCTGCAGCTGAATGAACCATGCGAGCTTAGGGACGAGTCTTACGATAACGCGGTTGTCGTTAAGAATCGAACGAAGGTGTTTCACGATAAACACCTTTTGCGCAAAACCTTCGTACCTGGTCAACAGGTACTGCTTTACGACACCCGACTTCACTTTCATCCTGGAAAGCTCAGATCTCGCTGGAAAGGGCTGTATTTTGTGCGGAATGTGTATCCGCAGGGCGCTGTGGATTTGGAGAATCCAAAGGACGGTTCACTTTTCAAAGTAAACGGACACCGATGCAAACCGTACCTTAGCGCCGAACCAACAGAGGAGCTCGTGTTCTTAAAGGAGCCGGTTTACCCTGCATGATCTTCCTCTGCCTACCTCCAAACTTCGGTTATCCAGCCAAGAACAGCGGACACTGTTCCAAATAAGTTTGGGGGTATGTACAAACCATTTTGTATATATTTGCGTATATTCTTTTTCTTTTCTTTAAAAACAAAAACAAATAAAAATTGTGTATCACTAACCGACAATTTTGAACCTTCCAACTGCTCTCTTCATGCAACGACAGTGAGGACACTGTCCAGTTTAAGTTTGGGGGTACGCTCGGTACGCATTTCTTACCTTCGCATTCATATGTATATTTTGCATCTGCATATTAATATCCATAAAACCCATAAAAATTTGAAAATTTTCAAAAAAATATAAAAACTTTTTTGTCAAGTTAGCTTGTGGAAGAACTCTGATTCAACATTCGACGGTTTTTGTTTGAAAAAAATAGGAATAACTAAATCTTATGTTTGGATTTTGAAAACCTGAAAGATAACTCTCCTTTGAAGTTAACTATAGCTGATATACGTCTTTACATCACACCACACGTGTCGTGAATTTTTGGGAATTAGATGACAAGTCTTTCATGTTTAAAACTTTTAAACAGATATATAATTTTCTGAGGATCAAATAGGTTTGTTCTGAAATAAGTAATGGCAAGAATAGTTTATGAAGTAAAGCGAATATAAAGGAATGTTATTGATGCCGTAATTGGAGCTAAGTCTGAAAAATAACCCATCTGAAACTTGATTGGAATGATTACACACCAAACCCACTAAACACGTCTTTTATCCAAAAAATAATTGAACTGCCAGTTATATCTCCGTTCGTATTAAATCATCTGATTTTCACGCCAAACTGTCTTTTGTTTTTGGACCTAGGTAACTTGAGTAATTAAGTCCGCTGGGGTGTTTCTACACCTAATGCCCTAAAACCAACTGGTTTGGGTGCATTGGCCCAAAGCTCGCTAAGAAGCCTAGAAAGTCCAGTTTAAAACAAAGTCAAGCAAGTGTTCTCTCCGAGTTAAAATTCCTAACGGTTCTTTGTGTGAGAATAATCTTGATAAAAGACAGGCATTTATAAAAAATTTAGTGGAGATATGAAGGTTTTATTCTATGATAAAGACTATTGCACGTTCACAGAGGTGTGTATGAAATGAAAACAAGAAAAATGTGGAGTGAAAAATACGACTTAGTTTCCTGTTATGGAAGATAGAAATTCTGAAGTTGAAACCTTACTGGAAAACGAAACTTGAAAAATACTTAACTCTTTATAAAACTTATGTGATCCTTTTAAAATTGTTATCTGGGCTTTATTGTGCGACATGATGACTTTAATCGATCCTTCTGGAACTTAACGACACTATTTGCACTGCACGTAAAGACATATAAAATCTGTAGTTAAATAAGAAGCGAGGTGTGAAAAATAAAGGTTCGATAATCTAGACTTAGGATTATAGAATTGTTATTTTATGAAACAAAACTTTAGGGTTTGAATCTTAGTTATTTTACAAAACCAACTTGACCGGATTTTGTGGGTAGTATCCGCTGAAAACCCTCAGGAGACAACACTCCTCCTACTAGGGACACCTAGAGGTTTAACGGTTTGTTGCACATGCTCAGTGCAATCGCGTTCCCTGCGAAAGTGAGGTTAGGAAATTTTTTGTGAATAAATGGGCTTTGCTCGGGACGAGCAAATGATAAGTTTGGGGGTATTTGTTCATATCAGATTTTTGCATTTTCATACCGCCCAATTTGTATCACATTGCATATCGGTAGATACTCTTGAGCCGTGTTTGCTAGTCAATTGCAGGATACAGGTTCTCGGTTCTAAAACGGTGAAATTCATGGAAAACACAACAAAATCCGGGTTCCTGCCAACCACTGAGAAAACACGGTTTCCGCTCGTCATCCGTATGTTGCCAGATACCAGTTTAGGAAGACAAAATGTCAAATCAATGTCACCTTCATGCACAAGGCTCAATGGCAACAACAAGTTCCAAGAGATCTACGCAGAGCTCGAGGCAATCATGCCAAATCTTGACAAAAAGTCCACCTTTCCCTCAACAGAAATTCTGGAAAAATCGTGGAGCCAAATTGAGAAAATACACATACCAGAATAAAGGAGACAGAAGACCAGGGAAGCCCAAAAAATAGGAAAGCCCAACTCAACCATAAGGCCGCGGATCCGCGGCCAAAGTGGGGTCTAGGCCGCGGATCCACGGCCGTTCTGGCGCCAAAGAAGAGGGGCTTTGGGGGGTAGGATGGTATTTTCATGTGTGTTCTGAAGGTTGCCCTAGATTTCCATTCTCCATCCTATAAATAGCCCAGAAGTTTGAGAAGGAAAGGGTCCATTCTTGTATTTTCATTTTTGCCTAGATTTAGTGTTTTTCTTCTTCCTCTTCTCACCTCTTCTCCATTAAACTTGTAGTGAGCTTTTGAATGAAGAGTGATGAATAAAGAAGACCATTTTATTATCATGCTTGTCTCCTTATCTTTATGCTTGTTGTAATTTTAATTCGTTAAGTAGTTGTTGTTATTTCCTTGTTGTTTATTTCTTCTCTCTTTTTCTTTATCATTCATACGACAATGATACTTACGCTCGATCCTCGCTTAGGTGAGGTCGCAAATAGTTAGTCGTATTCTCCTAATCTCCTTCTTTCTATCTTCCTCTTTTGTTTTTGTTTTGTTTTTCCTTATCATGAAGTGTGAGTAGTTAATACTTGTTAGGGTAGGATAAGGGAAGTTTGAGAGAAGGAAATCTCTCTCACTCTTTCCTTGCCCAACAGCTTAAATCAACTCCCGTTAATTGAACCACAATCCGCTCCTTACGGCACCCTATCCTACATGATAGCGGTGATTCCGTAGTGAGACCGGTTGTGGTTGAATTAACCGGAGGTTATGGCTAAGAGCCAAGAACGGACGGACAAGCACCAAAAGAAAGACTTATGCGTTGGAAAGCCTAGCTTATACTCGCAAAGTCCTTCCTAGTCGTGCTAATCCCCGTTGTTGCCAATTACCGTAACACCGATATTAAGAGGGGCAACGAAAGATGTGGAGACTCCTAACTCAAACTAACCTAATCCTAACCCTAACATGCTCTCTTTAAATATCAACTCAACACTTAGATAATCCAACAAAATCTGAAAACAGGACTTAACTCGTTAAAACACTTTGAAAAAGACTCCCATCTCCCTGCGGACGACCCGTACTCAACCGGCTAGCTACAAGCGAAACCGTCTTGATTGCGGTATTTAAAACTAAACTTGAACACGCACGTATCCTAACAATCAGGGATCCCTTGGTTGTAGCTCGATTGCTGAGCAAACCGGTGCGGGTTATACCTCATAAAGAGTGCAGTCTCATTCTGCCTGAACACCAAGTAGCCCGGCCGAATGGAATAGAGATGGAGGATTTCCTGAGCCTTCAATATGGAAGCCCCATCTTTAAAATCATCGCGTAGCAACACTACTGACTTGGTGGTCTCTGAGCCTATTGTTATGACCTTATCCAAGAAAGAAGTCTTCGCTCCGACTAGGCGCGGTCGAAGGAGCAGTCCCCTAGCCTCCCGCGGAGGTGCAACTACGATCGAAGCCCCGACCAACCGTATAACCCTCGGGAGTCTGCATCTCTCAAAAAAGGGAGGAATCTTATGGGCGCCGAACACCCCGTGCACGTGCATTTCCATCCAAGAGGTAAAATAGTGCATCGGGAAGTTGGCGGGTTGCACCCCGGGCTCACTAGCATCCGCCGCTACGCTAAGTCCATTATAAAGGTAAGCCAGCCCGGCGATTCCTACTTACAACTGCAAACCAGCCACCATCCGATGCGCTGGGTAGAAAACAGATGGCCGCATGTGGCGTGGGTGCATAGGGAGCGCAAAGCTGCACAGCCACAAGCCCGGGAACCCTACAAAAAAAGTCTCCTCATCTATGCCCGGGACGGCAATTTCTGAAAAAGGGACGACGGCGGCACTGGGGAGGTAAAAGTCTTGGTGGTCATCCTCTGATGTGGGTCGGTGATCCAAACCGAATCCAAAAGGGTCGTCGAGCTGGGCGAACTTCTCGCCCTGCTCCGATAAGAACTCCGCCCGAATAAAACGGGCAATAAAATCTGCAAAACTGACGCCCCGGACGCCCGATTCCAGATAGAGTCCTTCATAGATCTCCAGCACCTTAACAAAGCCCGGGTACTGGTGCTGAATAGCGTTCTCCGGCGTCAGGTCAAACACCAGCAACTTGGTGGCAAAGACGTATTCATCGGGAAGAAGCAGCTCCTCGTAATACTCCCCCCTCATTGGTAGACCCGAGACTTCAGCAAACTCCTCCAAGGAGATGGAGACCTCCATGTCCGTCATCAAGAAGGTGTGGGTGGGGATATTCCATTGTTCAATGAAGGCCTTGATCCACCACGTTGGAGGAGAGGGATACTCGAAAAGTGAGACGTAGATGGCCGAATATAAACCAATCTTCGTTAGATGGGTCCTTTTCGCCGATAAAATATACCGGGCCCACTGCAAATATCCGGCGGGCGGTCGCGGAACCAATCTAATATTATAAGCCTGTCCCTAAGGGCATGCTTCACCCTGACAGATTCGCCTCCCTAGAATATCTATTGCCGGCGGCGGCTGCACGGGAATGGCACCAATTGCAGGCTGGAGGAGATCATCAGAATTCCAATTTTTAACCTCCACGGCATACTTCACCGGGGGTTCATCCGCATAAGGAATTGAAGTTATGGGCTCAGACGGTGATTAGTCGAAAATATTGCATCTTTTAGCCGGCAATTTCCTCATCATTGGCATTCATATAGAAGTGTTCGGCATTCATATTTCACATATTAGCAAAACAGTCGCAGAATATCAGATTACATGTGTTAGACCTTAAAACCGGCATTTCTAGGGAAATTGACTGCATTTCATTGCATGACATCATTTCTATATATCGCAACCCGTGTTTCGAAGTCTGTGCAGGAAAATCAGAAGCTTGCTCAAATTGACACCGCTAAAACATGACGCCAACTCAATGATTTCAGTTCTGGTATCAATCCAAAGGGGAAAATACAAATCAACACATCAGATAAAGCCCCAAATATCATCCCAAGACCACACCAGAAAGCCCAAAGCCCAAGCCCCATAAAGAGCCGCGGATCCGCGGCAGGAGCCTGCTTGCACCGCGGATCCGCGGTGGGTCCAAGGAGTTAGCTTCTCATTTTTGGTGCAAAACTCCTCTCTCAGTGGCTACAGTTCATAAATGTGCTACATTTTCCAGAAGACTCCAGAGACTTCTGCCAGATCAGCAAGCTTTGGGATCAACACTAAACTGGCCTTGTATTCTAGAAACTTCTCCCTAAACCCTAGCTTAAACCCTAAGCTAAAGCCTAACTAACTACTTTTAGAAGTCTTTCAACAAACTTTTGGAAGGAACTTCTATTTCAAACTCAAGGCCTAGGGTTTGGGAAATCTATAAATAAGACCCTAGGCTCACTTGTAAAAGTATCCATTTATTGAATTCATTGGATTCATTCATTGAAATCAATAGATCCATTCACTCTTTTTTCATCTTCTTCCATAAGTCTAGTGAGAAGACTTGTGTGAAACCCTAACCCTAATTCCAATCAAAAGCCAAGATCCCGTGTACCCCATCAAGCAAGAAGCCTTGCAACCTTTTATAAGCGGAACCGATCTTCAACAGACCAAGTGGTCCAAGCCGACCCGCGACTCACAGAGCCGAGCGAAGCCAATTCGATAATTTAGTTCTTCCTCTTATAGTTCTTGAGCGACTGTAATCAAATTGTTGATATAAATAAAATGTGATATCCTTTTATCTTGTTTTCTTTAAATTCTTGCATCATGATTCAATCTAAATTTCTAGTTGTAATTCTTGTTGTGATGTTTGAGTAATACTCCGCTCGTCGAGGAGTCGAGACGATCAACAGAATGATGATGTAACATATCTTAAATCGATTCTTGAGTCCTACGAGTTTTGTAAACCCTAGCAAGTTCAAGAACCGACAACCCAGTTCGTTGCGATGCTTTCTTGATTGATATCGCTCGAAATTGAGGAGTTACGATCATTTCTTGAAATTGCTAGAGGCTAGAATGTGAATGATATCGACGAAAGAACAAGGGTTAAACGATGAAACCCTAGTTTCACGAGAAAGCCCTAACTCTCGTCGATCATCATCGATCTAGTATCAATCCTTCGAAGGACAAGAACACGATATCTTGAGATTACATCACGTCTATAGATCCGATCGATTCCTACGAGCCTCATTTAGATTCTTGACATTTGGTTGGAAATATTATCGAAACCCTGATTCTCGATTGTTTATCATTTTCTTGATCCTTGATTAGATTAGTGACACCCGAATCAATCGATAAAATCTTGAATCATGTTTTCTTTTCTTTTCGATTAACTTTTCAATTCAAACAAATCAAATATAAAAACGAATCGCATAATCCCTGTGGACGATCCGCCCTCGCTTACGATCTACAACCGACACCGAAATTGATTGCGGTCAAATATAATTCTTTGATTGTGAATTTTATTCAATTTTCTAATTACCGACACAAAGAAACTCTTATCGATCAAATGAAACCGTTATCGGGAATCATTTGATTTGATTTACACAGTCTCGAATTTTTCATTCAATCAAATGGCGCTGTTGCCGGGGACCATTTGAGTTACTTACACAATCGGAAATTTATGATCAATCAAATGGCGCCGTTGCCGGGGACCATTTGATTTGATTTACACAACAAGAATCTATTACAATCAAATGGCGCCGTTGCCGGGGATTACGCGCTAATTCATTTCATATCAAAGTTTGAATTGAAGATTTATTCCATTGTAATTTTTGAGATCAAAATTCGTGCAAACCCTAAACGATTTGTTGTGGTTCATTGCAAGGAAATCTGGAGCTGTTTGGAAATTGAAGAAATTTTTTTGAAAATACCAGAGAGTTGAGGGAGTCTACAGAAGCTCCCTGTTGAATTTTGGTGCAGTGATCTGCACAGAAGACCGCGATTCCGCGGTGGTAGCCCCCTTATTGCGGCGGTTCCGCGGCTACCTGAAGAGATCTCTGTGCTAGTTTTTCTCTGTAAGCTTCTTACCTTCTCCTCTCTCCTCTTTTTAGCTCCAACTAACAGTTTGTGCAGGATTCTTTGCAAATAATCGCAGCTCGCAAATTGCAAAAATTAAATTTGTGCGTGATTTTGTTTCTTGGTTGTTTGCATTATAATACGGATATTAAAGGGCACGGCCAAATCCAAATTAGGTGGGGAGTTCATTACCCTTCCTAGGCCCCAAAAATCGCAAAACTTGCATCCGCATTGACCCACATTAATTAAAAGAAATCTAGAGATGACTCTAAGGACCGTCGCGCTCACTTAGGACAGAAGAAGGCCGTGGGTAATTCATTGCTTATCCGCGTTTTCTTGTGGTGTCTAGGCAAGTGTGTCGAAGGCTAGTGGTTGTTAATTAGGCCCACTACTTACGTAGTGGAGTACCTTCCCACTTACCTGGCACTTACCTGGCCACAGGGGAACAAAGAGGCAGTGGAGGATTCTATCCTGCGACTTGTCTTTTGGCAGTTAGGAGCGGTCTAGAGCCGGACCTAGGTGACCACTAGATTCTAGGGTTTTGTGTGCTGCATTTGTTGTGTCGCATCATTTTTTTTTTAAAAATCCGTCCCTTTTTCAAAGCAAGCACCGCATTCATTCATTACCCCTAATTATAAGCCAACGCTGCCACTTGTACTAACCCGTTTTAGTACAAGATAGGCTGGACACGGGATTCTAGTACCCGTTTAGTCCGCGTACCCTTTATCGACTCCGAAGTCGATATTTCTCCATTTACTTCTTCTTTACCCACTACCACACCCACACCGATGGATCCACCTCCATCAAACTTCTTTAACCCTAATCTGCCGCCGTCCGTTGGTGCGCAGAATCCACCCCGCATCTCTCTCCAGGAGAGGTGCTATCCACTGCGAGGTCCTCTTTCGACCTGCCTATCCATACCACCAGCCAATGGGGATAACTTTGAAATTAAACCCCAGTACATCAACCTTTTACCCAAATTCCACGGATTCGAGACTGAGGACGATTACGTTTTCATCACCAAATTTGAAAACGTATGCGCAATGATGGGTACGTCACAACTTTCAGTGGATGCGATGCGTCTACGACTTCTTCCATTTACATTGTGCGATATAGCCGAGAAGTGGCTATATAACACTACCGCACACTCTATTACGAATTGGGAAGAATTCGTCACTGCATTCCTTAAGAAATTTTACCCAATACAAAAGACAGCTCGAATCCGTAGCGAACTGAATCAATTTGCCCAGCTCCCTACTGAACCATTCTCTAAATGCTTTGAACGTTTCAAGGATCTATTGGTTCAGTGCCCTCATCACGGCATCCCGAGATGGGAATTGTGCCGAATCATTTATGAGGGCATTAACCCAAACACTAAACAGAGCCTTGAAAACATGTGTCAAGGTACTTTTATGACTAAGGATGATGGGGAAGCTTGGAAGTATTTAGAAGAGTTCGCTGAAAAATCACTACAGTGGGAGAGTGGAACCCAACCATTGAATAGGGGTGGCATACACCAAATAGATGTGTCCATAGGTGTTCGAGCTGAGATGGCAGCAATGCAAAAGAAGCTCGACGCTATGGAACACAAATTTACTGCAGCCTCCCTAAACCTAATGTCGCTCCCCAAAACTGTTTGTGGGTGCTGTTCTGATCCGTCTCATTTAACGGAAGAATGTCCATTAAACTCTGCGTTTCAAGGTCACGAGCATACAAATGCCGCATTTCAAAGACCTCGAAACGATCCATATTCTTCCACGTACAATCAGGGTTGGAGGAATCACCCGAATTTCGCTTGGAACCAAAACCAATCTCAAAACACGGTTCTAAACACGAATAATTTTCAAAGGGCTCTTCCTCCACCACAACAGCAACCCCTTCAACTCACTCAGCACCCCTACCAGTCACAAAATTTCCAAAACCAGGGCAACACTCCTGCACAGTCTAATCCTATGCAGTCGTCCTGTTCTGACGAATTCTCTCAATTCACTCAAACCATGAAATAACTTTTATCAAATTTCATAGAGGTTTCGACTGAGGTTAGATCTTCCGTCAGTGAGATAAAGAAAAATTCAGCGTCCCAAGCTGAGAGTATCAGATCGATGGAAGCTGAAATCGCACGCCTTAAAGCTGAAATGAGTGCGAGAGAAAAAGGGAAACTTCCCTCTCAACCCCTACAGAATCCTGGGCATTACAATGTAAATGCCGTCACAACGTTGAGATCGGGAAGAGTGCTGAACAATCATGTCAGGGAAGGTATTGATGATATTGAAAATCATATTAACATCCCGGCTGAGACCTTTCCACACACACACACTTCTCCTTCTGATCCTTCTTCTTCTACCACACCACCTTCTCGCGAGCCTATTCTCCATTTCCCACTAGGCTCAACACCTCAACCAAACCCTTATAGTTCTCCACAGACGGTCTCCACACCTCTTTTAGGATCACGTCTACCCCCTCTTCCTTCTCCTATGATGGACCCGGCGCTTATTGCGAAAGCTCCTTACCCGAATCGGTTAAGGGGTAATAGAACGAGTCCTCATATGGAGAAAATTATGGAAATGTTCAAACAGGTTAACATCAACATCCCTCTCCTAAATGCAATTCAACAAGTCCCTGCTTATGCGAAAATTCTTAAGGACTTGTGCACTAGGAAGAGGAAGACCCAAGTGCCGAAGAAGGTCTTCATGGCTAATAATATCAGCACTGCTTTTATTCCCCAGCTACAAAAGAAACGAAAGGACCCAGGATGTCCTACAATATCGATTTCTATTGGGGGTAAAAACATAAATCGTGTTCTTTTAGACCTTGGCGCAAGTGTTAACCTCCTTCCATATTCTGTATATGAGCAATTAGGGATTGGAGAGCTGAAACCTGCTCACTGCACTCTCCAAATGGCAGACCGTTCAATCACCAAACCAAGGGGTGAACTAGAGGATGTGTTGATAAAGGTCGGGGAATTTGTTTTCCCTGTAGACTTCATTGTGCTCGACACACAGCCTGTAGCAAACCCCCGGGGCCAAATTCCGGTGATTCTAGGTTGTCCTTTCCTTGCCACTTCCAACGCCGTTATAAATTGTAGAAACGGTTCAATGAATTTATCATTTGGAAATATGACCATTGAACTAAATATCTATAAAGTTGGAAGTCAGCCATCAGAACCCTCTGCTCATATTTTAGATGTGTGCTCTGTCCATGAGATCGCTCCCGATAGTTGTGGAGCTGAGGAACTTTGTTTTACTGATCTCGACGACATTACCACATTTCTGTTTGATTTCACACAAGATCTTAGTGAGGACACTTTACCTACACTTGAGTCCTGCACTCCTGACTTTTCTCCACCCGAGTCTGTATCTTTCACAGGCTCTGAGCTTCTTTGTAAATTCAAAAATCACTCAATGATCCCTCCTTCTATCATTTCTCCGCCCGAATTAGATCTCAAAATTTTACCCTCTCATCTGAAATATGCTTATTTAGGTAAGAAGGAGTCTTTACCGGTTATAATATCCGCTTCTCTAGCATTAGAGCAAGAGAATGCACTTTTATCGGTATTGAGATCTAACAAAGAGGCGTTTGGTTGGAGTATGGCGGACATCAAAGGGATTAGTCCCTTGATAGTTGAACATCATATACATGTGATGGATGATGCCAGACCAACCCGAGAACCACAGAGACGGTTGAATCCCGTCATGAAGGAAGCGGTAATGAAAGAGATCGTTAAATGCTTAGATAATGGTATTATATACCCCATCTCCGATAGCCAATGGGTGAGTCCTATACATGTCGTTCCTAAGAAATCCGGCATCACTGTTATAACCAATGAGGCGAATAAGTTGATTCAGACACGCGCCCAAACTGGGTGGCGTGTATGTATCGATTATAGAAAACTCAATGCTGCCACGAGGAAAGACCACTTTCCTCTTCCATTCATTGATCAAATGCTGGAACGATTAGCGGGACGAGAGTATTATTGTTTTATGGACGGATACTCAGGATATAATCAGGTCCCCATCGCCAAAATGGATCAAGATAAAACCACTTTTACTTATCCTTTTGGTACCTTTGCTTACAGTCGTATGCCCTTTGGGTTATGCAATGCTCCCGCTACCTTTCAGCGGTGTATGATGGGGATATTCTCTGATATGGTAGAGAATTTTCTGGAGATCTTTATGGACGATTTCTCGATTTTTGGAGACTCTTTTTCTGATTGCCTATCGAATCTTGACGCTGTTCTTACTCGATGCAAAAAGAAGAACTTGACTTTGAACTGGGAAAAATGCCACTTCATGGTCCAAGAAGGAATTGTACTTGGACATGTCATTTCACAGAAAGGCATTGAGGTTGACAGAGCTAAGATAGATGTCATTCAAAACCTCCCTCATCCCAAAAGCGTCAAAGATATTCGATCTTTCCTTGGCCATGCGGGCTTTTATAGGAGATTCATTAAGGACTTTAGCAAAATTGCTAGACCTTTAACTCTTCTCCTGGCCAAAGATACGACCTTCCATTTTGACTCGGACTGTGAGACAGCTTTCGACTCACTTAAACACTCACTCACTTCAGCTCCCGTTTTATCATCACCAAACTGGGACTACCCCTTTGAACTGATGTGTGACTCATCTGATTTTGCAGTAGGTGCAGTCTTAGGACAGCACATCGAAAAGATGCCACACGTGATATACTATGCAAGTAAGACCCTGAATGATGCGCAAATCAATAATACAACCACAGAAAAAGAACTTTTAGCGGTTGTATTTGCATTAGAAAAATTCAGGCCTTACTTAATTGGCTCACCTATAGTTGTGTACACGGACCATTCCGCTTTAAAACATCTTCTGGCGAAGAAAGATGCAAAAGGTCGACTAATACGTTGGATCCTTCTGTTACAAGAATTCGATCTTGTTATCAAAGATAAGAAAGGATGTGAAAACGTAGTAGCTGACCATCTTTCACGCATCTCTTCTTCCCCTGTGACCCTGTCGATCAATGATTCGTTCCCTGACGAACAACTCTTGAGCGTATCCAATGAACCATGGTTCAGGGATATTGTGAACTATCATGCCACGGGACTGATACCCAGCGATTGGTCAAAACAGGACAAATACGGTTTTCTATCCCAAGTAAAACACTTTTACTGGGACGAGCCCTATTTGTTTAAATATTGTCCTGATCAGATCATTCGCCGGTGTGTCCCGAATGAAGAGTTCAAGAGTGTTCTTTCTTTTTGTCATGATCAGGCCTGTGGGGGTCACTTCGGTCCTAGAAAGACGGCGGAGAAGGTTTTGCAATGTGGATTTTATTGGCCGACCTTATTCAAGGACGCATTTGACCATTGCAAAACCTGTACACAATGTCAGTACACGGGTAGAATATCCCAGAGGAATGAAATGCCTCAGCAACCCATCTTGGTTGTTGAAATATTCGATGTTTGGGGCATAGATTTTATGGGTCCTTTTCCCAACTCCTTTGGGAATTTGTACATACTGCTGGCGGTTGATTATGTCTCAAAGTGGGTAGAAGCCATTCCATGTCGCACTAATGACAAGAAAGTTGTTATTAAGTTCTTAAAAGAGAATATCTTTTCGCGATCTGGGCACCACGCGCTATCATTAGCGATAATGGGACACATTTCTGCAACAGGTCTTTCGAGACTCTGATGCGGAAGTACTCAATCAACCACCGACTTTCTACACCCTATCATCCCCAAACAAGCGGGCAGGCTGAAATCTCAAACAGACAAATCAAACTTATCCTGGAGAAGACTGTTGCTAAAAATAGAAAAGACTGGTCGACCAAACTGACGGATGCTCTTTGGGCATTCCGAACTGCATTTAAAACCGACCTAGGGATGTCTCCATATAGGATAGTGTTTGGAAAAGCATGTCACTTACCTGTCGAGATAGAGCATAAAGCATTATGGGCTATTAAGGAAATAAATTTTGATCTAAACCAAGCTTGCAACTTTCGGAAGCTGCAACTTAATGAGCTAAGCGAACTCCGCGATGAAGCTTATGATAACGCTGTAATCATAAAGAATAGGACTAAGGTTTTTCACGATAAAAATATTTTGAGGAAAACATTTTCACAAGGTCAACAAGTCCTTCTTTATGATTCACGATTACACCTTAACGCGGGTAAGCTCCGATCTCGATGGAAGGGACCTTTTGTTGTGCGGTCTGTATACCCGCACGGGGCAGTAGAAGTAGAAAATATAAAAAACGGCACCTTTTTCAAAGTGAATGGACATAGACTAAAGCCGTATTTTTCCACTGACCCTATGAAGGAGCTCCTGTTCTTACAGGAGCCAGTTTATTTGGATTAAAATTCCTCCGTCTCATCTTCATATCCAGTATATCACTGCATCATTTTTTGAATGGAGGTGAGTGAAAAGAGTAAGTTTGGGGAAAGTTCTTCACTTATATATTTTGCCCCCACTAATAATTCCTCCCAGACTTACAGGCTTTTCAGATATAGCTGTTGGCAATAGTGAGGACACTGTTGAAAACAAGTTTTGGGGAGGTTTGTGCTTATTTTTACATCATTTGCATATCATTTGCATAAGCACAAAACATTTCTTTTAAAAATCTATAAAAATTTAAAAATTTTCAAAACCCATAAAAATTTAAAAAATTTCAAGTATAAAAATAATTTTAATATTTACACTTTTTTGTATATAAATAAGATAATGAAAGTTTAGATAGTGAAAAATTACATCCATGAGAATAGAAAAATTTAAGAAAACCAAGAAAATTAGAACTTTTCTTATACGAACTAGTAATAAGTAGTTATGAGCCGTTGTCCCAAGGGTTAGTAAGATGAAGGACGTCACTAATCTGAGAATAAAAATAAGTCTGAAAAATAGTTTCTATTCTGGAAGCCAAACATTTTGAACGTTGATACCCTGCTATTCGCACTTACACACGTCTTAAAGCCTGGGATAGTAGAGGATACCTTGAAATGCTCTTGTCTTAAAGCCAAAAGTATGAAGGAAATAAAAAAATGAAATAAAGAAAATATAAAGTGGTGAGAAAAATGGACACTGGTTTTGTTATCACCGAGGGCAATAAAAATGTATAGCGAGGGTGCTTCTTCACCTAGTGCCCTAAGGCCAACTGGTCTGGGAGTCACTGCTATGCCTAAGGTGGTGCAAGACGAGTAAAATACACCAAGTAAGCAAGCACAGGAGTAATCGGTCGGTTAGTACCTCAAGAAGTATTAACGGTCGCATGAAAGTGTGTGAGCAATCTCATCTAAATATTCATTAATTAAAAAGTACTGAGGCTGATGGGCAAGAGTATGATAGCTTGAATTGAATTCTCCGGGTGTAGGGATGTCTTTACACACACGCAGGGTTATATGATCGATGTTTGGAAGAAAGATAGGAATGAAAAATAAGACGATGTTTTATTGAGGGAGGACGTGATTTCTAACATCTTTTCATGAC
Source organism: Agapanthus africanus (assembly GCA_030015575.1). Lineage (NCBI taxonomy): Eukaryota > Viridiplantae > Streptophyta > Magnoliopsida > Asparagales > Amaryllidaceae > Agapanthus > Agapanthus africanus. The sequence continues at coordinate 744,645,751 of CM057339.1, read as the reverse complement.
CATTAAGATAGGGCTCATGACAACCGAAAAGCTAACTTAGTTGGAAACCCTAATTTTCGAAGCTTTTCTTTTACAATTCTTTTCTTTAAATGTAATATTCATGATCTTTCTTTTATTATTGGATTTTGTGGGTGTAATCCGCTGAAAACCCTCAGGAGACAACACTCCTCCTACTAGGGACACCTAGAGGTTTAAAGGCTTGTTGCACATGCTCAGTGCAATCGTGTTGCCTACGAAAGTGTGCTAGTTAGTTTTTCTCCTTCTTTATTTTCTCCTTCTCTTTTTAATAAAAAGTTCGTTCGAGACGATCGAAATTAAGTTTGGGGGAATTTGATTAGTCGAAAATATTGCATCTTTTAGCCGGCAATTTCCTCATCATTGGCATTCATATAGAAGTGTTCGGCATTCATATTTCACATATTAGCAAAACAGTCGCAGAATATCAGATTACATGTGTTAGACCTTAAAACCGGCATTTCTAGGGAAATTGACTGCATTTCATTGCATGACATCATTTCTATATATCGCAACCCGTGTTTCGAAGTCTGTGCAGGAAAATCAGAAGCTTGCTCAAATTGACACCGCTAAAATATGACGCCAACTCAATGATTTCAGTTCCGGTATCAATCCAAAGGGGAAAATACAAATCAACACATCAGATAAAGCCCCAAATATCATCCCAAGACCACACCAGAAAGCCCAAAGTCCAAGCCCCATAAAGAGCCGTGGATCCGCGGCAGGAGCCTTCTTGCGCCGCGGATCCGCGGTGGGTCCAAGGAGTTAGCTTCTCATTTTTGGTGCAAAACTCCTCTCTCAGTGGCTACAGTTCATAAATGTACTACATTTTCCAGAAGACTCCAGAGATTTCTGCCAGATCAGCAAGCTTTGGGATCAACACTAAACTAGCCTTGTATTCTAGAAACTTCTCCCTAAACCCTAGCTTAAACCCTAGCTTAAACCCTAAGCTAAAACCTAACTAACTACTTCTAGAAGTCTTTCAACAAACTTTTGGAGGGAACTTCTATTTCAAACTCAAGGCCTAGGGTTTGGGAAATCTATAAATAAGACCCTAGGCTCACTTGTAAAAGTATCCATTTATTGAATTCATTGGATTCATTCATTGAAATCAATAGATCCATTCACTCTTTTTTCATCTTCTTCCATAAGTCTAGTGAGAAGACTTGTGTGAAACCCTAACCCTAATTCCAATCAAAAGCCAAGATCCCGAGTATCCCATCAAGCAAGAAGCCTTGCAACCTTTTATGAGCGGAGCCAATCTTCAACAGAGCAAGTGGTCCAAGCCGACTCGCGACTCACGGAGCCGAGCGAAGCCAATTCGACAATTTAGTTCTTACTCTTGTAGTTCTTGAGCGACTGTAATCAAATTGTTGATATAAATAAAAGGTGATATCCTTTTATCTTGTTTTCTTTAAATTCTTGCATCATGATTCAATCTAAATTTCTAGTTGTAATTCTTGTTGTGATGTTTGAGTAATACTCCGCTCGTCGAGGAGTCGAGACGATCAATAGATTGATGATGTAACATATCTTAAATCGATTCTTGAGTCCTACGAGTTTTGTAAACCCTAGCAAGTTCAAGAACCGACAACCCAGTTCGTTGCGATGCTTTCTTGATTGATATCGCTCGAAATTGGGGAGTTACGATCGTTTCTTGAAATTGCTAGAGGCTAGAATGTGAATGATATCGACGAAAGAACAAGGGTTAAACGATGAAACCCTAGTTTCACGAGAAAGCCCTAACTCTCGTCGATCATCATCGATCTAGTATCAATCCTTCGAAGGACAAGAACACGATATCTTGAGATTACATCATGTCTATAGATCCGATCGATTCCTACGAGCCTCATTTAGATTCTTGACATTTTGTTGGAAATATCATTGAAACTCTGATTCTCGATTGTTTATCATTTTCTTGATTCTTGATTAGATTAGTGACACCTGAATCAATCGATAAAATCTTGAATCATGTTTTCTTTTCTTTTCGATTAACTTTTCAATTCAAACAAATCAAATATAAAAACGAATCGCACAATCCCTGTGGACGATCCGCACTCGCTTACGATCTACAACCGACACCGTAATTGATTGCGGTCAAATATAATTCTTTGATTGTGAATTTTATTCAATTTTCTAATTACCGACACAAAGAAACTCTTATCGATCAAATGAAACCGTTATCGGGAATAATTTGATTTGATTTACACAGTCTCGAATTTTTCATTCAATCAAATGGCGCCGTTGCCGGGGACCATTTGAGTTACTTACACAATCGGAAATTTATGATCAATCAAATGGCGCCGTTGCCGGGGACCATTTGATTTGATTTACACAACAAGAATCTATTACAATCAGACGGCGTGGCGGAACTGAAACCGCGGCGACCCTGGATGATTTCATTGTACCGCCTACCCCAATGATGAAGGCTCTTATGCTCGGGGTCATGATCCTTTATGAGAGCGAGCACCACTCGATCCATCGGTGCCTGGGGGAACCCTCCCTCCGAGCGAACAAACGGGAAAGACAAATTAGCAGACATGTTTCCTGCAGAAGGACAAAAAATTTATTAGCCGTCAGTGTTGTAATTCCAACGCTTGACATTTTAAAATTTTACACCACGCTGCAATGCAGTGGGTGGAGGACCAAATGGGGACCCATAAAATCTGGATGACAGTGCATCATTTAATATGACAGCCCCATCATTGGATGAGACTGACAATTAAAGAAAGATTCTCCAAGAGAATACCCTCATTGATGGGAAATTCCTAGAGACAAGGAGAAAATCTCTTCTTTTAGAGCAAAGCTCTGTCACATAGTGACATTTGTCAAATTTTTGGTCTCAAAGGAATAAAATTTCCTAAAAAGAGCCTAGCTCTATAATAATGATGAAAACTATAACTCCTGAGAATTAAAAATTTGGGATCTTAAAGATCCATGAAAACTTTTAGGTGTTCTCCATTTTTAGATAAAAAAAAATAGATCTACATTTGATCCATGAGCAAGGCTCTGTTCATGGGTTAAAACCAATGAACAAGATCTCTGTAGATCTGTGAACTTTTGAGAGCAAGGCTCTGTTGATGAAACCCCAAAAGAGTTTTCTTTAGATCAAAGATCTATGAGAGCAAGGCTCTGTTAATTAAATTCGATTTAATTTAATTTAATTTTACCTAAAAGTGATTCTGAGTTCTGAAATTTGAAGAAACGAGAGCAAGGCTCTAAAAATTCTCAAACAAGAGCAAGGCTGTAAAGTTCAAATTCTTGAAAGTGGTAAAAAATTACCAAGGACCAAAGGTCCTATTTATAGGCGTCTGCACCCCTTCAGATCACCCTTTGATCAAACGATTGGAATCTCGCCACCGTCGCACTCACGTGTGCGCCACGTAAGCGCAACGGTGGGGGGGAATTTGTTTCCCCCAATCAGAGCAAAGCTCTGTTGAAATTCAAAATTCAAATTTTGAAGCAACGCTTCAAATCCCGGGCGCAACGCGCCACGTGTCAGGTGCTGATACGTCGGCGCAACGCCCGAGACAGCGCGCCCAATCAGAGCAAAGCTCTATTAAAAGACAAAACGAAGCAACGCTTCAGTTGCGCTGTGCTTTGCGCTGCGCGACACGTGTCGGCGCTGATGCGCCAGCGCAGTTGCGCTGCGCTTTGCGCTGATGCGCCAGCGCAGTTGCGCTGTGCTTTGCGCTGCGCGACACGTGTCGGCGCAGATGCGCCAGCGCAGTTGCGCTGCGCTTTGCGCTGCGCGACACGTGTCAGCGCAGTTGCGCTGCGCTTTGCGCTGCTTGACACGTATCACGCGCTGGGGCATTTGCGCCAAACAGAATTAAGATTTTAAAGAAATCTTTCTGTTCTTGTTAAAACAAGAAGATTTTCTTCTGTAAAACAGGAGCCCTTGGATCAAAGATCCAACGGTGGGGAAAATTCCCCAAATCACTCAGAGAAAGATCTCTTTAACTAATTTATGGGCACTATAAAAAGGACCCTAGACCTCAATTCAATGATCAACATTTTGTGAGAAATCAAACAGAGAGAACTCTGAAGAATTGGAGAGAATTCCTCAAGAACAAAAAAGGTAAAAAAACCTTTAGAAAAAGAGAAAATTCTCTTATGAACAGATCATTGATCAGAGAACAAGATCAAGGATCTCTAATGAAAAGAAACATAAATAATAACAAGTGCTTTGCACTTTTCTATGAGCCATTGGTTCCCCGAGATAAGAAAAACAAGAAGGACTTGTTTTCTTTGATCTAAAATTAGATCAAGAAAACAAACAGTGCTTTGCACTTCTTTTTTTATGAACCATTGGTTCTGAATCTAAAAGATTCTCAAGTTAATAGTGCATTGCACTTGCAGAACTGCGCTGTTGCGCTCTTGGGTTGGCGCAAGCCACCTAAGAGCGCCACGTGTCAACATCTGAACCGTTTGCGCTATGCGTTTTGAAATAGAGCCTTGCTCTCTGAAACTGGCACAACTCATCAGAGCGCGCCACGTGTCAGCAGCGCAGCGCAATGGCGCAGCGCACTGCGCTTGCATGACACGTGTCCTCACCATAAGCGTTTGCGCTCTTTGATTGGCGCAAAGCGCCTAACAAATGCAATGCATTTCTTTTGCTAAAGGGCCAGGCCAAAGTCAAAAAGACCTAGCAGGCTAAAACAAATTGCAAAGCAATAAAAGGGCAGAGCCCAAATAAAATTGATGCCCTGCATCATTTATAAAGGCCAGAGCCCAAGTAAAGTTGATGCTCTGCATCATTCATAAATGGGTAGAGCCCAAAACAAATTGATGCTCTGCATCCTTTATGGGTAGAGCCCAAAACAAAAATAAAAGTAATGCAATGCATTATGTGGGCAAAGCCCTAGCACAGGTCTAATAAACCAAAAATAAATAAAAGCGTTGAATATTTTTCAACTGGACTTAGCCCAATCATGGCCGTAAGTCCTCAAATTAAATCGACTGAGCACAGCTGCTCTCTTAAATCAATTTACGATCGGTTCGAGGGTACATCTCCGAACTCCTTTGACTCCTATCGTTGTAATCCTTCAACGATGTCAGAGAGGTGACGGGTCCCGACAACCACACATCAACATGGACTGCGGGGTCCTTAAACTCGTGGACCGAAACGTCCTTAAACTAATATTTACCCCAAAATGGGAATGTTGGACCGAAACGTCCTTAAACTAATGATGGACCACCACGTCCCTAAACTGGCGATGGACCACCACATCCCTAAACTGGAACATAGACCGAAATGTCCTTAAACTAATGATGGACCACCACGTCCCTAAACTGGCGATGGACCACCACGTCCCTAAACTGGAACATGGACCGAAATGTCCTTAAACTAATGATGGACCACCACGTCCCTAAACTGGCGATGGACCACCACGTCCCTAAACTGGAACATGGACCGAAACGTCCTTAAACTAATGATGGACCACCACGTACCTAAACTGGAATATGGACCACCACTTATCTAAACTGAAATATGGACCACTATGTCCCTAAACTGGAACATGGACCACTATGTCCCTAAACTGGAATAATAGAGCCCCCAAATGCTCTTTTGTCGGATCCAAACGATCCCGTTAAGTTGATCTTAGTCTCAAATCAGACTAGTGTATCCTTAACAAACGTTTAAGTCGATCTTAGCCTAAATACGACTAACGTATCCTTAAACCAAAACATCAAACCCAAATCTAAGTAAATACGGATTTGGACTAATCCACGTCCTACGGGCGACGATATCGCTTAGTCTCCGTATACAATCCACGGGCAACCACAAACAAAACAAACATACACGACACGAAGTGAAATTCTGGAGAAGGAGAAAGTTGTTACCGCGATGCGGTAGTGTAATTAACTGCAGGGGCTTGCGCCTGCAGGGAAGAGCGTCCCCACAATCAAAAACCCCTCAAGCGAGGGGGAATCTGACGAAGTGTAACCCTTCGAAAATCGTTTAGGCAGTTTTTCGGTAATCGGCAAATTTTTCGGCTTTTTCCGTAAAAAGTCAAAATAGGTGTTTTTCATTGTAGAACTAATTATACAAAATTTAGACAAGATATTACTATAATTTTGTCACTAAAATGTCACTTATAATTTTCTAGTTAAATAAAAAAAATTCGTAATTAATTATTTTTTTTATTATTTTAAGCCTTTTTAAATACATTAAATTAGTGATAAATACAAGTTTAATTAGGTAAATTTCTTAATTAGGAGTCTTTATAAGATAAAATATGGTGTTAATAAAATTATATCATGTCTTGCAAACTTTTGGTTTTATGGTGGGAAAATTATGAAAAAAATGATGAAAAAGGGGTTTTTTTGGAAAAAGTTGAAATGAAAAGCATTAAATGATATCATATGATGTTTATTGACCTAGAAACTTCTCAAAATTTCCCCACAACTCCCTCCCTCACCTGCTGGCCGAAATGCTTCAGGTTTTTCCCCCCATTTTCCCCATTTTTGTTTAGCTTAAAACTCTTGAAAAATCCACAAAAATCCACCGAAATTCACTAAATCCTTCTCTAATTCAACCCAAAACCTTAAGCCATCCCTTCTCAACCCCAAATTGGTTTAAAGTAAGGAGAAAAGAGGCCACTTTAGAGGTTTATGCAAGAGAATCAACACTTGTAAGGTAAAATTTTAATCTAGTTGTTTAATTGTAGTTTAATTATGCTAGATTAGAAAGTTTAAGTGTGAATTTTAGTTATAAATTATTGTTTATGAAATTTCAAGAAAGGGATGAAGTTCTAGATTAGGGTTTGAAGTATGATAATTGGGTTAAAATTGTGTTGTGGCCATCTAGTAGTTTAAATTGGATGTTAGAGTTGGATTGTGATCGCGATATCGTTAAATTTCGATGTTTGCATCGAATCGGTATTGAAATTGCTTGCTAGATTTTTACGAAAAATAGAATGTGATCAAATTGCGTTATGTTAGCGATATAATTATCTTCGTATAGGACTATTAGAGTGCGCGAACGCGGGGTTTCGTCTAGTCGGGTTGTAGTTTAGTCGATTTTCCCGAAATGACAATTCTAGTTTAACGATTAGCGATTTTCATGCGTTTTTCCGCGCACCGAGTGCATGCTATGATTAATACAAGAGCGTGGATAATTGTATGTTGTGACTTGCATTGTGTTAGGTTTTGTAATCTTATGCTTGGTATTGTGCAAATATAGGATCGGTCGAGGAAACTTCGGACACGGCGCGAAAAGGCAAGGCGGTGGCCGGATCAGATTAGCGGAGATTTTAGGTGAGTAGATGTATTCATCTATGGGGGAATCGTCTGGATGGCGCGAGGCGCCCCCCTAGTTAGGATTACCCTACTTTATGCAAGATTTATATTGTTAGATAGCTTACCCCTTTATGTACATTGCATACCCTCACAGCTAACCGTATGCTAGATTGCATGGACATTCATCTTCATATATGCGATATCACTTCGTAGGACACGAACACTATTACCATTGGCATCTGTTGCACGTGCACTATTCATTTGACACACACGCCTTTGGTAATTGCCATGCCACGTGCACTATAGAACCTGTTTAACTTAATAACACCATTTGCATTCATACATGATGCATATACCTCGCATTACCATTATATTTACATAGATTTCTAGCCAAAACTCACATCATATACATTGGTATCATAGACATTTATCATATATAACATGTGGACATTATGATTTTCTTGAGGATTTCAGTTTTGCTGCGATTTCTGGATTTTTGGGGAAAACCGCAAGAATTTAACAAAAAGCTTATATTTATCATTTTTAAAACAAAGTTGCGGTTTTCTCGTGATGTATGTGTCGTCCACCATGAGTTTTCATGTTTTCTGTTGGATTTCGTGACCCGATTCGAGGAGTGGATGAACCGTCTCGGGTACATGGTGGGCCCGGTATGGTACCCCGGGGCAAGAAGATCGAGTTGTAGACGATGAGCCTGGCAGGGGAAGACTACCTACCGGTGATGTCTGGCGCGGCGGATATCCGGAGGATACCGACCGTTGTCGTGAGATTTATGATATGGGCCGATCCGGACTGACGGAGCCCGATATTGAGACAGATATGATTCCTATTTGGTGTCGATGCTTGACACGGGTTTTCAGAGGATTTCTTGATGATATTTAGCTATTATGCAGACATTCATTTTCTAAAAGTTAAGAATGCAGTAACTTTAACATTTAAAACACTTAAAGAGTTAGAAAAGATATTGCATACATGTGCATGCATACTAGAGTTATTATATCACATATGGACATACATGTTGTTCCGTATTGCGTGCATTCTTACGATTGCCTTACTAGATGTTATATTCTACTCACGAGCTGGCAACTCACCCCGGTTGTGCCACAGTGTCTTGCAGGTCGGACCCGTCACTCTTGTAGCGGCGGGCTATCTTGTCATCAGTTCCTTTTGCTCAGACTCGCGACATCGCCCGTAGGTGGGTTGCGAGTATACCTTATTTCTTTTTGCTTTATCATTGTATCTAGTATTCTCCATCTACCACTTTATATTGTATATGCGACCTAGTGATGAGACTGAGAAATTTGTATATTTGTAGTTCTTTTGGGTCGAGCTCACTTGAGCCGGCGTTGTGTTTTCAGATATTTTGCGTTTCTTCCATGCTCTTTTCTTGATATTGCTATTATATTGCATGTGGTTGTGATCCGCCTTGGGCGAAGAGCTAGCTCTCGCTTGGGGATGCCATTTTATGATTACAGGTTTATTATCTTGTTGTGCCCATTTTGGGGGATAGAAAATACAGGGGAGATTCTGCCGAAATTTTCAGAAATTTATGATGTTTTTAAAAAAAAGGATTCTTGCAACTTAATTGATTTGAAAATCGTTTTCATTAAAGGTTTCCTTCACTCTCTTTTGATTTTGGGTTAGATTTCTGGGCTTTGGCTGACTTAGGTTACGGTACGCCTTTAGACGTCTCGTAATCCAAGTGCCAGTCACGTTCCGTACTTTCGGGTCATGACAAAGTTGGTATCAGAGCTTAGGTTTTACCTTTCTGAGTGTAGGACGGCCTTGGTAGATGGAGTAGGTGACTTAAGCAGAGTGGCGTAGCGTGGGTATGGTCCGCGGCATACTTACGATACGGTACTCCGCCTAAGTGATCTTAGGACAAAATTGCATGTATTTCCTTTCTTGATTCCTTACATTCCTTGATTCAATTGCAATGTCCTTATCAGTCCTGTTTCTTATTCCAGCTTCGATGCCGCCAAAGACTACGAGAGCTCAGCGGGCTGCCGCTAGGGATGAGATTCGGGCGGGCTCGTCTGAGGCGAGGATCGAGCGGGAGGATACGCCTACCCCTCAGGGTCATACTGATCCGCCTTATCCAGACCGTATTGCCAGATTAGAGGCCGGCATGCAAGAGTTGCGACAGATGATGGGATCTTTAGTTGAGTCCAGCCGGGCACAGAGATCCGAGGACGTTCCTTCCACCGCACAGACCACGATCGTACCTGCTGCACAGATGGTCACTCCTGCTGCTACTACGGAGACTATCCCTGTTTCACTACAGGAGTTCATGAGATTGAGACCTCCAGCTTTTACCGGTACAGATGCGACAGAGGATCCACAGGCATTTCTGGATAGGATGGCTCGGATTTGCCGTTCGTTGAGGTGTTCTGATGATAGATTGGTGGAGTTTGCGAGTTTTCGTCTGGAGGGTCTTGCCCAGACATGGTACGATTCAGTAGAGAGAGGCCGAGCTGCAGGTCTGCCTTCTATGACCTGGGATGAGTTTACATCTGCATTTCTTGCCCGTTTTCTTCCGGAGAGTGTCCGAGATGCTCGCGCTCGTAGTTTTGAGTCTTTGCGCAAGACTCCTGGGATGACGGTGTCGGAGTATGATATACAGTTTACCCAGTTGTCTCGATATGCTCCGTACCTAGTCGACACAGAAGAGAAGAGAATAAAGAGGTTTGTGCGAGGGCTTGATACACAGCTATTCCTTGCCATCGGCACTCAGCACTTTGACACATACGCAGCCGCGATGGATGCAGCCTTACTTTTGGAGGAGCGTATTTCTGAGACTCCGGTCGTCTCTGGGCCGAAGAGGATCCGTACTGATACGCCAGCTCAATGGCAGATGGGCAGACATTGCGATAGGTTATTTCCGGGAGATGGTGGAGGCAGAGGATTGAGACGAGGTCAGTTATTTGGTTCATATCCACAGACCCAGCAGTCGTCTCCAGGATGTTTTCGGTGCGGGAGTCAGTACCACCGTATCAGAGACTGTACCATAGGGCGTCCGGGCGCGGCGACAGTCCCGCATGTGACTTTACCACCCTCACCACCTTCTCAGAGAGCTTTACTTCCTACTCCTGATGATGCTTCACACCAGCCAGATGCTTCTAGAGGCCGTGGGCGTGGCGGTCCGGTTCAGAGAGGACGAGGCGACAGAGGCAGAGGCAGAGGCCGAGGTAGAGGCAGAGGACAGCCAGCTATTAGTGGTGGACAGGCCCGAGTGTTCGCATTGACTCCTCAGGATGCACAGGCATCCAATGCCGTCGTGACAGGTACTCTGCCAGTATGTTCTTTTGATGCACGGGTATTATTTGATCCAGGCTCCACACATTCCTATGTATCCACGTACTTTGCATCGAGGTTGGGCCGAGAGTCTTCTCCGTTAGATCAGCCGCTTGTCGTTATTACCCCGGTAGGCGAGTCTTTTGTTGCCCGTTTCGTATACCGATCATGTTCCGTTCGTATCGGGGAGAGAGATTCTTCAGTTGATTTGATTCTCCTCGATATGCTAGACTTCGACGTTCTTCTTGGTATGGACTGGCTAGCCACCTGTTATGCATCCGTGGACTGCCGTGAAAAAGCAGTCAAATTCAGTTTTCCTGGTGAGCCGGTTCTTATTATTCAAGGAGATTGTAGCGCTACCCTTCCCAGCTTGATTTCTTCTCTTCGCGCTGGTCAGCTCTTGAGAAAAGGGTGTCAGGGATTCTTAGCTTATGTTTGTGATACTAGCTCCACAGAGGTTCCGTTGGACCAGGTCCCTGTTGTGAGAGAGTTTCCTGATGTATTTCCTGACGAGCTGCCTGGTCTGCCACCAGAGCGCGAGATTGAGTTCTGTATTGACTTGATCCCCGGCACGGGGCCTATCTCTATACCGCCTTATCGGATGGCCCCGGCGGAGCTGAGAGAGCTAAAGGATCAATTACAGGACTTGCTGGACAAAGGGCTTATTCGACCGAGTGTGTCACCTTAGGGTGCTCCCGTCTTGTTTGTTAAGAAGAAGGACGGAAGTATGCGCTTATGCATTGATTATCGTCAGCTGAACCGGGTTACTGTGCGGAACAGGTATCCCCTACCCCGCATTGATGACTTATTTGATCAGCTCCAGGGTGCAGGGTTTTTCTCGAAGGTTGATTTACGGTCAGGTTATCACCAATTGCGGGTTCGGAAGGAGGATATTCCGAAGACTGCCTTTCGTACTCGATATGGTCATTACGAGTTCTTGGTGATGTCGTTCGGGCTCACCAATGCCCCGGCAGCTTTTATGGATTTGATGAACCGTGTATTCAGGCCGTATCTCGATCAGTTCATTATTGTGTTCATTGACGACATTTTGGTTTATTCTCGGAGCCAGGAGGAGCATGAGCAGCACTTACGTATCACATTGCAGACTTTGAGGGAGCATCAGCTGTTCGCCAAATTTTCCAAGTGCGCATTCTGGTTAGACAGTGTTGACTTCTTGGGTCATGTGGTGACGAGAGACGGTATTTGGGTAGACCCGAAGAAGATCGAGGCAGTTCAGCGTTGGCCTAGACCAGTATCAGTTACAGAGGTTCGCAGCTTTCTAGGTCTGGCCGGCTATTATCGACGTTTCGTCCAGGATTTCTCCCGCATTGCTGCACCGTTGACCGGGTTGACCCGGAAGGGGGTTCCTTTTGATTGGACCCAGGCATGTGAGGATAGCTTCCAGCAGTTGAAGACTCGTCTGACTACTGCACCAGTGTTAGCATTGCCTTCAGGATCAGGCGGGTTCGTGGTATATTGTGATGCTTTTAGAGTGGGGCTGGGATGTGTATTGATGCAGCACGACAGAGTTATCGCGTATGCTTCTCGGCAGCTGAGGAAACACGAGCAGAACTACCCCACCCATGATTTAGAGATGGCTGCAGTGGTATTTGCACTCAAGATCTGGAGACATTACCTATACGGTGAGTCGTGCCAGATATTCACTGACCACAAGAGTTTGAAGTATATCTTCCAGCAGCAAGATCTGAACCTGAGACAGCGCCGTTGGATGGAGTTGGTGAAGGATTATGACTGCGAGATTCTATACCATCCGGGCAAGGCGAATGTGGTGGCAGATGCTTTGAGTAGGAGGCCCGGAGGTAGCCTATCTTGTTTGAGCACAGTACAGATGCAGTCGACGGCGGATTGGCAGGTGTTATGTGACAGCAGAGTGCAGTTCGAGTTTACTTCTTCAGGGGGACAGCTGGCCCATTTCAGAGCACGCCCATAGTTACTTGACCGTATCTATGAGGCACAGTCCGGCGATGCCCGTACATTTGAGATTATTGAGCAGATTCGGCAGGGCAGAGTTTCTGAGTTCGTGATTGACGATCAGGGGATACTTCAATTTGGGACTCGACTGTGCGTGCCAGATTCAGAGGGACTGAGGCGTGATGTCCTCGAGGAGGCACATAGATCAGTATATAGTGTGCATCCAGGTTCCACCAAGATGTACCGTGATTTGAGAGAGGTTTACTGGTGGGACGGGATGAAGAAGGATATTACAGACTTTGTGTCGAGATGCCTGACTTGTCAGCAAGTCAAGGCCGAGCACCAGAGGCCAGCCGGCGAGTTACAACCTTTGCCCATCCCTGAGTGGAAGTGGGAGCAGGTCTCCATGGACTTCATTGTGGGTCTACCCAGGACCAGTCGAGGGTATGACTCTATTTGGGTGATTGTGGATCGACTGACGAAAGCGGCTCACTTTCTGCCAGTGAAGACCACTTTTGGATTTTCTCAGTACTCCCAGGTTTATATTGATGAGATAGTGCGACTGCATGGCGTTCCGACTTGCATCGTGTCCGACCGTGGCACCCAGTTTACCAGCCGATTGTGGCAGAAACTTCAGGAAGGTTTGGGCACCCGATTGAGTTTTAGCACAGCCTTTCATCCTCAGACTGACGGTCAGTCGGAGCGTACGATTCAGACTCTAGAGGACATGCTCAGAGCTTGTGTTTTAGATTTCGGTGGTAGCTGGGATCGTCATTTGCCTTTGATCGAGTTTTCCTACAATAATAGCTTCCAGGAGACGATTCAGATGGCACCTTTTGAGGCTTTATATGAGAGGAGATGTCGATCGCCTATATGTTGGACAGAGCTCAGGGAGAGCAGTATTTTGGGGCCGCAGATCGTACAGGAGACGACCGAGAAGATACAGCTGATTCGGGACAGGATGAGAGCGGCACAGAGCAGGCAGAAATCATATGCTGACAGGCGCCGTCGCCGACTCGAGTTCGCTGTTGGCGATCATGTTTTCCTGAAGGTCTCTCCGATGAAAGGTGTGATGAGATTTGGGCAGAAAGGGAAACTGAGTCCTAGATATGTTGGTCCTTTCGAGATCCTAGAGCGTGTTGGTCCGGTCGCTTATCGGTTAGCTCTTCCGCCCAGCTTCCCCGATGTTCACCCCGTATTCCATGTCTCGATGCTCCGCAAGTACCTTCATGATCCTTCCCAGGCGATTCAGCACCAGACGATCCAGTTAGACCGTGATCTTTCTTTCACCGAGCAGCCGGTTGTCATCTTGGATCGGCAGGTGAAGAAATTGAGGTCGAAGGTTATACCGTCCGTCAAGGTCCTTTGGCGTGGCCCGAACAGCGAGGAGGTCACCTGGGAGACCCAGGTCGAGATGAGGAAGAGATATCCCCATCTTTTTGAAGGTACGCGTAGTTAAATTCTAAATTCGGGGACCGAATTTTTTTAAGGGGGGAAGATTGTAACCCTTCGAAAATCGTTTAGGCAGTTTTTCGGTAATCGGCAAATTTTTCGGCTTTTTCCGTAAAAAGTCAAAATAGGTGTTTTTCATTGTAGAACTAATTATACAAAATTTAGACAAGATATTACTATAATTTTGTCACTAAAATGTCACTTATAATTTTCTAGTTAAATAAAAAAAAATTCGTAATTAATTATTTTTTTTTATTATTTTAAGCCTTTTTAAATACATTAAATTAGTGATAAATACAAGTTTAATTAGGTAAATTTCTTAATTAGGAGTCTTTATAAGCTAAAATATGGTGTTAATAAAATTATATCATGTCTTGCAAACTTTTGGTTTTATGGTGGGAAAATTATGAAAAAAATGATGAAAAAGGGGTTTTTTTGGAAAAAGTTGAAATGAAAAGCATTAAATGATATCATATGATGTTTATTGACCTAGAAACTTCTCAAAATTTCCCCACAACTCCCTCCCTCACCTGCTGGCCGAAATGCTTCAGGTTTTTCCCCCCATTTTCCCCATTTTTGTTTAGCTTAAAACTCTTGAAAAATCCACAAAAATCCACCGAAATTCACTAAATCCTTCTCTAATTCAACCCAAAACCTTAAGCCATCCCTTCTCAACCCCAAATTGGTTTAAAGTAAGGAGAAAAGAGGCCACTTTAGAGGTTTATGCAAGAGAATCAACACTTGTAAGGTAAAATTTTAATCTAGTTGTTTAATTGTAGTTTAATTATGCTAGATTAGAAAGTTTAAGTGTGAATTTTAGTTATAAATTATTGTTTATGAAATTTCAAGAAAGGGATGAAGTTCTAGATTAGGGTTTGAAGTATGATAATTGGGTTAAAATTGTGTTGTGGCCATCTAGTAGTTTAAATTGGATGTTAGAGTTGGATTGTGATCGCGATATCGTTAAATTTCGATGTTTGCATCGAATCGGTATTGAAATTGCTTGCTAGATTTTTACGAAAAATAGAATGTGATCAAATTGAGTTATGTTAGCGATATAATTAGCTTCGTATAGGACTATTAGAGTGCGCGAACGCGGGGTTTCGTCTAGTCTGGTTGTAGTTTAGTCGATTTTCCCGAAATGACAATTCTAGTTTAACGATTAGCGATTTTCATGCGTTTTTCCGCGCACCGAGTGCATGCTATGATTAATATGAGAGCGTGGATAATTGTATGTTGTGACTTGCATTGTGTTAGGTTTTGTAATCTTATGCTTGGTATTGTGCAAATATAGGATCGGTCGTGGAAACTTCGGACACGGCGCGAAAAGGCAAGGCGGTGGCCGGATCGGATTAGCGGAGATTTCAGGTGAGTAGATGTATTCATCTATGGGGGAATCGTCTGGATGGCGCGAGGCGCCCCCCCTAGTTAGGATTACCCTACTTTATGCAAGATTTATATTGTTAGATAGCTTACCCCTTTATGTACATTGCATACCCTCACAGCTAACCGTATGCTAGATTGCATGGACATTCATCTTCATATATGCGATATCACTTCGTAGGACACGAACACTATTACCATTGGCATCTGTTGCATGCGCACTATTCATTTGACACACACGCCTTTGGTAATTGCCATGCCACGTGCACTATAGAACCTGTTTAACTTAATAACACCATTTGCATTCATACATGATATTTGAGATTGATTCGCTTGCATATACCTCGCATTACCATTATATTTACATAGATTTCTAGCCAAAACTCACATCATATACATTGGTATCATAGAAATTTATCATATATAACATGTGGACATTATGATTTTCTTGAGGATTTCAGTTTTGCTGCGATTTCTGGATTTTTGGGGAAAACCGCAAGAATTTAACAAAAAGCTTATATTTATCATTTTTAAAACAAAGTTGCGGTTTTCTCGTGATGTATGTGTCGTCCACCATGAGTTTTCATGTTTTCTGTTGGATTTCGAGACCCGGTTCGAGGAGTGGATGAACCGTCTCGGGTACATGGTGGGCCCGGTATGGTACCCCGGGGCAAGAAGATCGAGTTGTAGATGATGAGCCTGGCAGGGGAATACTACCTACCGGTGATGTTTGGCGCGGCGGATATCCGGAGGATACCGACCGTTGTCGTGAGATTTATGATATGGGCCGATCCGGACTGACGGAGCCCGATATTGAGACAGATATGATTCCTATTTGGTGTCGATGCTTGACACGGGTTTTCAGAGGATTTCTTGATGATATTTAGCTATTATGCAGACATTCATTTTCTAAAAGTTAAGAATGCAGTAACTTTAACATTTAAAACACTTAAAGAGTTAGAAAAGATATTGCATACATGTGCATGCATACTAGAGTTATTATATCACATATGGACATACATGTTGTTCCGTATTGCATGCATTCTTACGATTGCCTTACTAGATGTTATATTCTACTCACGAGCTGGCAACTCACCCCCGTTATGCCACAGTGTCTTGCAGGTCGGACCCGTCACTCTTGTAGCGGCGGGCTATCTTGTCATCAGTTCCTTTTGCTCAGACTCGCGACATCGCCCGTAGGTGGGTTGCGAGTATACCTTATTTCTTTTTGCTTTATCATTGTATCTAGTATTCTCCATCTACCACTTTATATTGTATATGCGACCTAGTGATGAGACTGAGAGATTTGTATATTTGTAGTTCTTTTGGGTCGAGCTCACTTGAGTCGGCGTTGTGTTTTCGGATATTTTGCGTTTCTTTCATGCTCTTTTCTTGATATTGCTATTATATTGCATGTGGTTGTGATCCGCCTTGGGCGAAGAGCTAGCTCCCGCTTAGGGATGCCATTTTGTGATTACAGGTTTATTATCTTGTTGTACCCATTTTGGGGGATAGAAAATACAGGGGAGACTCTGTCGAAATTTTCAGAAATTTATGATGTTTTTAAAAAAAAGGATTCTTGCAACTTAATTGATTTGAAAATCGTTTTCATTAAAGGTTTCCTTCACTCTCTTTTGATTTTGGGTTAGATTTCTGGGCTTTGGCTGACTTAGGTTACGGTACGCCTTTAGACGTCTCGTAATCCAAGTGTCAGTCACGTTCCGTACTTTCGGGTCATGACACGAAGTCTGCTACATCGGCCGCATCTGTCTAAACCTCCGATACACGGTGCCATAAATCAACTTGGCATCTTCGGAGAGGTGGACGGATAAAACCAAATAGCATCTGCCCTGAATCTCAGGCTAGACGTCCTCGCGTCGTCGGCCGCCATTCGGAGGGGAACAGTGACCTTTGGTCACGTGTAAGCACGTGACCCCCGGTCACATGTAAGCTTGTGACCCCCCGGTCACGTGCAAGAACGCGACCCGGGTCACGTGCAAGCACGTGACCCCTCCGAATGGGCACCTCTTCTTTGCTCTGTTCTTTGCCGCTGTTTTACCATCACGTGCCAACACGTGACCACTGATCACGTGTGTGCACGTGATGCTTCCTCTGAAACTTTTTTCCTGATTTTTTAATCAGGGAACACCGCACTCTGGACTCGAGGATGTCATATGATATATTGTATCGTACGTGATACTATTGAGGCGGGATCACCGACTATTATATATATATATATATATATATATATATATGTATGTATGTATGTATATATCGACTCAGATTTAGGTGGTTTCCTTACCTTTTCGATTAGCCTGTTAGTTTAGTCATGTAGTTTACTTGTAGAAGTTAGACTAGACTCGAGTCATACCTATTTCAAAACTAACGAATCGTGAGTATTTTAAAGACAGGACAATGGATTCTACGGATATTTCAAAGGACGTACCTTTTCTTAAAAACACCGCAGTCCCTATTTACTAAACACCACGATTCGTGTTATTTCAAATGTCAAAACTGTATGACTCATATATAGTAATGTATATTCCTTATTGCTGTGTTTACCATTCATTTTCCGCATATTCTATTATTCGCATCGCATGCTTATTTGTGCTTTAGTAATTATGCTGAAACCCATGCTTTCAGGACACCAGCACCATTACCGATGATGCGTATGTTCCACATACACCTGCTTACCGGCTCACACACATCATCATCGGTAATTGCCATGTCACGTACACATTAGAAAATAATACTTCATTAGTATAGAATATTAGCTGATAGTTTCGACATGGTACTAGTGAGCTTGTTTTTATATGATAGCTTAGACATTGCATTTATTACTATGATTTCCATGCATATTTATATATTCATTTGCTATGACATTTTGGGCCAGTCTGGATTGCCGGAGCCCAATAATATAGAATTCAGTATTTATTTACATCGTGATTTGTTGATTTAGGATTTCCATGAGATTTCTGGATTTAGAGAAACCGCAAGATTTTATAAACTTATCATCTTTTTAAAAAGATAGAAAATGCGGTTTTCTCATGATATGATATGAGATATGTCCACCATGAGTTTTCTTGGCTCTTGAGCGATATCATACACCCGATTCAAGGAGAAGGAGGACCATCTGTAGGTTCATGGTGGACCCGGTGCGGTACCCCGGGCCGAGAAGGTCACAGTTGATGGCGTTGAGCCTGTGACAGGGGGGCACTACTGACCGGTGATTTTATTTGTGACTCGACGGATATCCGGAGGATACCGATCGGAGTACAGGCCAGTTCGGATAGCCGGAGCCTGAGGTTTACAGATTTGATGATATGGGCCAGTCCGGATAGCCGGAGCCCTAGATATTGAGATTCGAGGTTGCAGGCCAGTCCGGATTGCCGGAGCCTGAGATATTGAGATATTAGATTTATGTTTTGTGTCGATACTTGACACTGATTCTATGTTGATTTCATTGATGATACCTCGATTTTAAATGTATACAGAAATCTTACTAAATTAAGAAAACAGTTTCGCATTAATGATGCATTCTGTTTTCATTATATTGCATTCATATCTCATATTTATGATACGTTGCTACCTGAGGCACTGACACGAGCACTTGGTATTACACTTATGTATAGATGTTTACCTTTGCCACCTTATCATGCTTCAGACCTTATCATTTTGAGGATATTTATATTATGATCGTATTGACCTAGGACTGAGTCATACATACGATTTCTGCTCTGTGATGTTTTCTACTCACGAGTTGGCAACTCACCCCCGTTGTGCCACAATTCTTACAGGTTTTGCCGTACAGATTTCATTGCGGCTTTGCTGGCACACTGCTCCTTTCCGGGTGATTGCTTTGGTAGGTGGGTTCACTCGCATCGTGACCACCCTTGTATTTTATTTACATTGTTGTATCTAGTAACTCCATCAACCAGACTGTATTATTTGATAGACTTAGAAGACCGGTGTATATTATTTCGACCTTAGAGTCGCGCGTTGTATTATTATGGGTTTTCTTGATGATTTTGAGTTTCCTTTTGAGTTTTGATTCTCGCCCTTCGGCGTTGTATATTATATTGCTTGCGTGGTTGTGACCGTCAATTGACGAAGTGCTCGCTCCTGCTTGGGGATTCCTTTATTCATATTATTCATGTTGTACCCCTTTACGGGCCAGTATTTACAAAGGAAACCCTGCCGAAATTTTCAGAAAAGACTTGAGATTTTAAAAATGCATACTTCGACTTATGTTATTAAAACCACTTGCTTAAAACATATTTTCTTCACTTCTTTCTTAAAAATGGTTTAGATTTCTGGGATTTCTTGGCTTACTTGAATTAGATGGGGTCCTATAGACTTCATATGATTCAAGTGCCAGTTACGTGCCCTTTCGGGTCGTGACAGACTTATGGTTAACCCCACTGCCAGCGTACTTGTAGGGTGTTTTTCGTCACCCCATTGAGATGGGAATACGCGCGCGCTTGTCAGGCGTACTACAGATTCCCCCTGCCTAGGGTAAGCCGGGGTTTAATGATTATGGGGATCCGAATCTCCGACAGCCGCGGACTAAGCTGTCGTTAATTACCCCCCGCCTTTGGGGCGGGGGAACCTCCGATTAACGGGTTAAACTGGTCATGCGAACTCAATGTGCAGTGTACGTGTGTTGTGTTTTGAAAGGGGGGTTTGAATATATCGATAGCCACGCAGAGTTTTTACGGGGGTCCCGCTACCCGGGTAGCGGGCTGGGGGTCAAGGGGGCTAGCAGCGCCCCGCACCCCGCCCTTACGGGGTACGGGGCAGCGCCCCGTTAGAAATTTTTTTCTAACAGGGACAGTGTCGTGGAGTATGTGTGTGTACATTTGTATGCATATGTATATATATATAAAGGGGGAAAAAGACATCCAAAGGATGCGTGGGGCCAGCGCCTAGGCGCTTGAGCGCAAGCGCGCCACGTGGGCGCTTTGCGCTCGAGCGCAGAGTGCTGGAGCGCAACGCGCCACGTGTCGGCACGTGGGCGCTTTGCTCTCGGACGCTGAGCGCTTGGGCGCAAGAGCGCCACGTGTCGGCACGGGGGCGACTTGCGCTCGAGCGCTTGCGCTGGAGCGCAAGAGCGCCACGTGTCGGCACGGGGCGACTTGCGCTCGAGCGCTTGCGCTGGAGCGCAAGAGCGCCACGTGTCGGCACGCGGGTGCTTTGCGCTCGAGCGCAAGCGCGCCACGTGTCGGCACGCGGGCGCTGTGCGCTTGAGAGCAAGCGCGCCACGTGTCGGCACGTGGGCGCTCTGGGCTTGAGTGCCGGCGAGGAAAAGAGGCTTTTAGCCTAAAAAATTTCTCAGAAGAGAAATCAGAGAGGAGTTGGACTCCTGAATGTGTTTTTCTTTTTTTTTGGGGGGGGGGTTTAGTGAAAGATGTTATTCTTCTTCCTCCTCTGTTAGCTGGATCTTGAAGATCAAGAGATGTGGGATTTTTAAAAATCTCTTCTTTTTGAGATCTAATGGAAGATCTGAGTTCCCCTTTGTAGGTTTGGTGGTGAAAAACTATTTTTGTTTTTGAAAAGGAAGAGTAAAACTCTTGATTTAATTCAAAAGGAAGAAGAAGGCTTGAAACCTTCAGAAAGAGGAAAGAGGCACAAACCCTTTGTTTTTGAGAGAATGAAAAAGTATATGTTTTATTCATCATCATTTTGTCTTTTATAGGCTTACATATTTACATATAGCCCCTTGGGCTTTGCAAAATGGCATTTTTCCCATTCCATGGCTCATGTGCCATTTCATTTTTGCACATAAGCCATAGGCTTACAAAATATTGGCTTTATGCCCATTTTGCATACATTCATGTATATAAAAAAATTACATAAAAAATTATTTATTACATGATTTTGTTGTTGGCATGGGAAGGCTGGCCGCGGGCTCGACTTGGGCATGGGCCCGCTTGACCTGGGCTTGGGCCCACCTGGCTTGGGGTTGACCTTGACTTTGACTCGGTCAACTGGGTGTAAATTTTTACCCCAACAGTACTGTCGAGTATTTAGAGTCCCACACAGAGGGTTTCTCTGGATCATGCGAGACAATATAGAGGCCATATGGTCTTACGGCAGGGTTTTGATCACATACGTGTACTGGCTCTACGGATGATGTTCGGACGGATAATACTAGTGGGCTTTGGTTTAAGTCGGATCCTAGTATTATACTATTAGATTATACTTATCTCTGTGTATCCGTATTTTTCAGAATACGAATACGGGTATGTATATATGGTGAGGGCATTCTTGTAATTTCACAAGAATGGGCTTCTAGAAGGAAACACCTCATTATTGATTTATCCTTTTTTCCTAAAGGATTAATGAGGTGGAAATTAGGAGACACTTGAGCAATGGGTTGAAAGCATGGCTTTGTTAATTATATATTCATTTGCAGTTCCTATTCAAGCATGGTTGATTATTTTGAGACTAAAATAATCCATGCTTGAATTATTGTCATGAGACTTAGCCATTCTCTCATCTCATTCTCTAGTTCATTATCATTTGCTCATTCTCTCTCCTAGGTTTCCTCTCCTCCTCCCTCAAGCTCAACCCTTCACATGTATTGTGATCCATTGAGTTTTGAGACAAATTAATCCATAGATCTTCTCTACATCTACTTAGTAGTCTTCCTTAACAAGTTAGGTCACTAAGTTACCTCACTTGAGGTTGGAGCTTGACCATAGGTCCTCGGGTGGATCTTCTACGACGTAAAGGAGACTGGCAACCGAGTTCGTTTGGAGCGACCTAGAAGCCAAGAAGAGGAGTTCAAAGTTGAAGCTCGATCCAAGGAGCCAAGAACCACTAGAAAACCCGAAGGACTTGACACGAAGGTATAACACTCTAACCGCGTAATTAGAACCTTCTTGTAGATTAGTTTTGCTAGTTAAGGTTTAATCAAGATCTTAAAGTGGATAAAGTCTATGTTGCAAAGCCAAACATGATCTTTTGATCTGAGAAAAATCGTTTTTGATGTATTCCACCTCGCCGCAAACTCGCGGGGTGTGCGACATTGACTTACACTGATATCAGAGCCACTTAAACCCAAACTAGCTTGTTAGCAAATAGTTAGAAGTTCGATGGAATGTTTTTTTGCCCGAAATCATATTTTCTGGACTTACTTGCTGTCGATTTTTAAACGAGTTCAAAAAATATTTTTAGAGGTCTTAAAAATACGTGCATGCAATTGTAAGAACACACAAGAAATTTGAGCACGTGATCATCCAAGACCGCCGCGGAACCGCCGCGGAACCGCCGCGGAACTCACTATTTCACCGCGGAATCGCGGCCGAGTCAGGGCCGATTCACACCAAATTTCTTCTGTGGATCCATTTTTTGGGAATATGATTTCTGGAATATTTTGTTTTCTGTCCAGAGTTATTTGTGTTTTGGATTGTTCATGGGATAGACACAAATTTGTTATTCGATCGAAATTCTAAGTTATATGGCTAATCCGGTTTTCTGTGTTTGTATAAATGTGTTTCGAAACGTCCGCTAATTGCTATATATCGATTAGTGGGGGTTGCACATTTCTGTGATTGTGATCTGTTGTGGTTTGTGTATATGAATTGATTGGATCGTCGTGAATGAATAGCCGGGGGATGCGAGACGAGTGTTTTTCTTTTCTTTCATTCATGTACAATTTGTAAATTGATGTAATATTATTTTTGCAGGGCACATCCAGGTTGAGGTTGTAGCCACCGTTGTATATTTTTTCTTTTTACTGTTTTTTCGCCTAGGATAGATCCAAGGTGGGATGCACAAACTACCAGGTTCTTAAAGGGCCGAGTGGCCTACTCATTTTATTGATTGAGGTTGCTTCATTTCGGAAATTCGGCGAGTAGTTTGCCGCACCCGTAGGGGTCTAGGGTAGGGTTTTGGCTATTTATCACGACCGTGGAATCCGTGTTTCGTTACATGATTAAAAGAAGCACGAAAATCCTATTATATCCAATATTTCCATCTGTGATTTTGTGATCTAGAATGCTTATTATTGCGTGAGATGAATAACTATATACATTATATATATAATAAACGTTGCTTATGTTTTGCACCTGCGCTAGTCCAGTCCCCGCTCTGCCGGTAGTTAAGTAACCTAACGGTGTATGACGGAGCCCGTAGTGAATGCAGATGGTATAAGCGTACGTTCTATTTTCGTTTCTTTTGCTGTAATGATAAGGTTAATTGATGGGACCACATTAATTCTAATTAATGTAAGGAAATAAAACTAAAATCTGATGTTGTTGGAACAAATACAAAACCACCCGGTTTTCTTCAAAAAGCATTTTAAAAGCGGAGCTTAAACCACTCCTTTTCAAAAACTATCAAGTTCCTTCGACTATATCAAGTTCAATACGTTAACGGTTTTTTCGCTAGAAAACCGGCCGTAGCCCTCCGTCATTTCAGATAGGTATCTACTAGTATTCATGCTATGTGTTTTGACTTTGGCCATGGCATAGTGTTTGGCAGCTAGTAGGTGCTTATCTATGGCATAGATAGATGCATTAATCTAGAGCAGATGTATAGTTGTTTTGGCCTTCGTCAAGGGCTTGTATGAATCGGTCTAGGTTAATCTGGATAATGATGGGTAGAACTTGACTTGCGACTTATAATGTTTTGGCCTTCGTCGAGCTTATAAGCGCACGGGGAAAAAATCACATCGAGGGTTTCAAATATAAAGGAAACTTGCTAGTGTTGCATACCTTCTTGAGTGTGTTGTGTTTGGTAGGCTTCCTTCAAATTCATCACACAATGATAGTTGGGTCCTGATCCTACTGTGAGTATCCGCTACTCTTTGATAAACAATTTCACTTAACAATCAATGCTATAAACCAAGTAGATGTCTAGAACAGTGTTAGCAGGGCTACGCCTCTAGAGAAAAGAGGTTATATAATTAAGGAACTTCGAGAAAGCATTGGAAAACCTTCCTCGAAGTACCGACACTAGTCTGGCTGAAAGGTTTAGCAAGTATTGTGACGTGTGATTAATCCTGACTAATTCTTCTTTTAGGGTTTGAAGAAAAATTCGAGGAAACAGTGGGAGCCATCCTGTTTAGATAAACTAAAAACCAATCTAAACTTGCAAGATCATATGCTGAGTGTTTCTTTTTTCCTCTCCTAATTGCAGCGACCATGACAGAACTAAATCTTATATTAGATAAAAATAAACTCGCTGGGCCAAACTATAAACACTGGCTGAGGAATGTCCAAATGGCCCTTACATATGATAAGGTCGCACACGTCCTCACGGCAAAAGCTCCCTCTGTTCCCAGTCCAGCATCCTCGGTCACAGACATTGAGGTCCATAAGACCTGGGATCTTAATTGTGCGAAAGCCAAGTGCCTCATGCTGGCCTCTATGGACAATGAACATCAGAGGCGGCACGAGAAGATGGACCTTGCTTCCATCTTCCTCCATACCAAACAATTAAATGAAGAGAAATCTCGTATCGCAAGATACGAGAGCTCAAAGAAACTGTATCAAACAAGGTTGGTTATCGGATCGTCTGTCGGGGACCATGTCCTGCAGATGATTTCTCTTATTGAAGAGCTCGCGGACCTCGGAACCACGTTGGAAAATGAGTTGTACATCGACTTGGTTCTCCAGTCCTTTCCCTCCACCTATGCCCAGTTCATATTGAATTTCAATATGAACAGTATAGAAGTTACACTTCCTGAGCTCCTCAACATATTGAGGATGGCAGATGGCACCTTACAAAAAGGCAAGAAAACACCCGCTCTGTTTGTTGGAGGATCTTCTTCTGCTAGATCCAAGGCTAAGGCCAAGAGGAAGAAGAAGAAGGCCCCTACCAAACCGAAGGGAAGTGTGCAGAAGGTGGCGGGAAAGGGAAAGGAGAAAATGGGAGGGGCAACCACAAAGGAAGAGTGCTTCTATTGTTGGAAGAAGGGTCATTGGAAAAAGGACTGCAGGGCCCTAAAGGCCAAGAATCAGGACACGAAGCAAGTTGTGGCTTCGGTTTCAGGTGTGTTCATGATTGAAAACTGCTTTTCCATAAACTCTACTTCCTAGATATTGGATACCGGATCAGGATCTCACATCTATAATTCTTTACAGGCGCTGAGAAGCCGTAGGGTTTTGAGGAAAGGTGATATGACCCTCATGGTTGGCAACGGAGCCAGTGTGGACGCAGTTGCAGTAGGGGAATATCACATTGGATTGGCGAGTGGACATATTTTGTTGTTGCATAACTGCTTTTGTTTATCCAGTATGGTGTGTAATATTATATCAGTTTCTTTAATATCAAATGAAGGATATAATTTTGCACTTGTAAGCAATGTTATCAATATTCACCTAAATCAGGAAATGGTTGGGTCGAATAAACTTAGCAACAGAATATACATTCTCAATCAACATCAAGTTTTCAACGTCCAAAACACACTAAAAAGAAAAGCTCCAGAATCAAACCAATATTTTCTATGGCATTGTAGACTCGGTCATATCAATGAAACACGACTGACCAAGTTACATAAAGAAGGATATTTAGATCCTTTTGAGTATCAATCATATGCAACCTGTCAATCATGTATCATGGGAAAGATGACAAAAACTCCGTTCACTGGACACGGAAAAAGAGCCACTGAGCTCGTAGGACTCATACACAGCGACGTGTGTGGGCCAATGTCTACACTTGCTAGAAGTAGTTATTCCTACTTCATTACTTTCACAGATGATTTCTCTAGGCATGCACATGTATTCTTAATGAAATATAAATCCGAGGCCTTTGAGAAATTTCAAGAGTATAAGAATGAAACGGAAAAGAAAACCGACAAAAGTATCAAGATGCTACGTTCCGATAGGGGCGGAGAATACTTAAGTGCCGAGTTCCTGGAATACCTAAAAGAGAATGGAATTCTCTCTCAGCTTACTTCTCCATACACACCACAACACAATGGTGTATCAGAAAGGCGGAATCGCACCTTACTAGATATGGTGTGTTCCATGATGAGTAATGCTGAGTTGCCGCCATCCTTCTGGGGTTATGCACTGGAATCTGCTGCATACCTATTGAAAAAAGTTTCAACTAAGTCTGTGCCTACCACTCCATATGAAATGTGGAGTGGGAAGAAACCCTGTCTTAAGTATTTGAAGATATAGGGGCTGTCCTGCCTTTGTCAAAAAGGTGCATCCAGACAAACTCGAGGCACGTTCAATACTGTGTAAGTTTGTGGGATACCCCAAGAATTCTAGGGGGTATTATTTCTATCACGATGAGGAACAAAAGATCTTTTTTCTCATCATGCCCGCTTCATGGAAACTCAATTTCTCGAAAAAGAGATAAGTGGGAGCGCGATAGAGCTGGAAGAAATTCCAGAACCACAGACTATTACTGAAAACTTAGTAGATCCTGAGACTTCAATAGAACAGGACGTACCCACGCCACTCCACGGATCTAGTAGGCAGTCTCATCCACCCGAGAGATACTACGGTTTTCTCATAGATGGGGATCGAGAGAATTGCATCATTGACGATGATGAGCCGACTAGTTTTCAGTAAGCCATCATGAGTAAAGACTCGGTGAAGTAGCTGGATGCTATGCGATCCGAGATGGAATCCATGTACACAAACAAAATTTGGACT
Organism: Agapanthus africanus; assembly: GCA_030015575.1. Taxonomy (NCBI): domain Eukaryota; kingdom Viridiplantae; phylum Streptophyta; class Magnoliopsida; order Asparagales; family Amaryllidaceae; genus Agapanthus; species Agapanthus africanus. Next base: position 744,618,797 of record CM057339.1, on the reverse strand, counting down.
TTGGATTTTGCTCCTACTGGGGTAAAACCCATAAGATGCAAATGGATCTTCAAAAAGAAGATTGGTGTAGATGGTCAGGTAGAACCTACAAAGCTAGACTTGTTGCTAAAGGTTTTCGTCAAAGACCTAGATTAGACTATGACGAAACTTTTTCACCAGTGGCTATGCTTAAATCCATTCGGATCCTACTTGCCATTGCTTCCTTCTATGACTCTGAGATTTGGCAGATGGATGTTAAAACCGCCTTTCAAAATGGAATTTTAGAAGAGTGCAATTGTTTCCCCCAATCAGAGCAAAGCTCTGTTTGAATTTCAAAAATTCAAAAATTGAAGCAACGCTTCAGATTCCTTGCGCTGCGCGCAACGCGCCACGTGTCAAAAACAGACACGCGAGCGCTGCGCCCAAGACAGCGCACCCAATCAGAGCAAGGCTCTGTTTAAAAATAAAAATAAGGGAAGCAACGCTTCAGATGATTTGCGCCCTGCGCTGTGCGACACGTGTCAGCGCGGTTGCGCTAGCGCAGTTGACTTGCGCTCTGCGCTGCGCGACACGTGTCAGCGCGGTTGCGCTAGCGCAGCTGCGCTGCGCGACACGTGTCAAGCGCAAGTGCGCTTGCGCCAACTGTGCCAGCATTTAAACAATAAAATTTTGGAAAGATCTTTCTAATCTTGTTAAAACAAGAAGATTATCTTCTGTAAAACAGAAGCCCTAGGATCAAAGATCCAGCGGTGGGGAAACATCCCTAAATCAATCAGAAAAAGATCTCTTTAACTGATTTAACAAATCAATTGGCACTATATAAAGGCCCCTAGACTCCAAGTCTAAAATACAGAGACACAGAGATAGAGATACAAAGCTCTTCTAAAAAAACTTTGAGAAGAATTCAAACAGAAAGAAAAAAGGTAAACCTTTGAATAAAAGAAGATATCAATGATCTAAGAACAAGATCAAGATCTTGGATTAAAAAAAATAATAATAAAGAAGTAATCTACTTCATGATTAGATCTTTTGATCTATATAAAGGCATTGCCTTTTGATAAGAATCAGAACCACTGGTTCTTGAAATTTGAGGTAGAACCTCTCTGGAAAAAGAAAAACTTGTTTTCTTTGATCTAAATTTGATCAAGATATTAAACAGTGCCTTGCACTTTTGAAATTTGCACTGTTGTGCTCCTTGGATTGGCGCAAGCCACCAGAGAGCGCCACGTGTCAATCACAGAAGAAATGCGTCGTGCGCTTCTAAAAACAAAGCACTGCTCTCTTGGTTTGGCGCAAGTCACCAGAGCGCGCCACGTGTCAGCAGCGCACTGCGCTAACAGACTTGCGCTCACCAGCGCGTAACACGTGTCACCTCCACATGAATTTGCGTCTTGCGCTCCTCAATTGGCGCAAAGCGCCTGACAAGCCATGTGGTGCATTGTCAGAACATTTAATGCAGTGCATTATTAAGGGTAGAGCCCAATTAAAAGGTCTATCAGACCAAATAAAATGCAATGCATTATTAAAAAAAAGGCAGAGCCCAATTAAAAGGTCTATCAGACCAAATAAAAAATGCAGTGCATTATTAAAAAGGGCAAAGCCCTAGTAAAAGCCTAATAGGCCAAATGAACAAAATGTTAAACATTTTCAAATGGACTTAACCCAATTCTGGCCGTAAGTCCTCAAATTAAATTGAACTGAGCACGACTTCTCTTTCAAATCAATTTACACCCGGTTCAAGAGTACATCTCTGAACTCCTCTGGTATTTGTGTAATCCTTCAACGTCGTCAGAGAGGTGACGGGTCCCGACAACCACATATTGATACGGATTGTGGGGTCCTTAAACTCATGGACTAATGCGTCCTTAAACAAATATTCTTCCTTAAAATGGGAATGATGGACCACCATGTCCCTAAACTGGTAATACAAACTGTGGTCCTTAAACTCATGGACTAATGCGTCCTTAAACAAATATTCATCCCCAAAATGGGAATGATGGACCACCATGTCCCTAAACTGGTAATACAGACTGTGGGGTCCTTAAACTCATGGACTAATGCGTCCTTAAACAAATATTCGTCCCCAAAACGGGAATGCTGGACCACCATGTCCCTAAACTGGCAATGGACCGCCATGTCTCTAAACTGGCAAACGGACCACTATGTCCCTAAAGTAGAACAATAGAGCCTCCAAATACTCTTTTGTCGGATCTAAACGATCCCGTTAAGTTGATCTTAGTCTCAAATTAGACTAACGTATCCTTAACAAATGTTTGAGTTGATCTTAGCCTCAAATATGGCTAACGTATCCTCAAACCAAAACCCCAAACCCAAATCTAAGAAAATACGGATTTGGACTAATCCACATCCTACGGGCGACGACATAAATTAGTCTCCGTATACAATCCACGGGCAACCACAAAAAAAACAAACACCCACGACATGAAGTGAACATCTGGAGAAGGAGAAAGTTGTTACCGCGATGCGGTAGCGTAATTAACTGCAGGGGCTTGCGCCTGCAGGGAAGAGCGTCCCCACAATCAAAAACCCCTCGAATGAGGGGGAATCTGACGAAGTCTGCTACATCGGCCGCATCCGTCTAAACCATCGATACACGGTGCCATAAATCAACTTGGCATCTTCGAAGAGGTGGACAGATAAAACCAAATAGCATCTGCCCCGAATCTCAGGCAAGACGTCTCTACGTCGCGCCGCCATTCGGAGGGGAACAGATTCTGGCATGCCCGGTGGGACCTTTTCCTCTTTCCACTCCACACTTCGTGCGTAGTATTCGTGAATGAATCGCGGTTTGTTAATGGTTGCCCTCGGGTTTCAAGTTACTATGATTTGGTCTCTTGCTTGGCGCAGAAATCAAACAGCAATGGCATTCAACTGCTCGAACTGCTCCAACTGCAAGTGCAACCGACGCTCTACCTCACCTGGAGGTGTAGCCTATGGACCGCATGCAGCATCACTATTCACGATGCCGGTGGAACAAATTACCCAAGCTACTACCGGTCTATTTTTCGGGACCATGCTCCCGCCAGCGAGCTTCGCCATCCCTGTACCCATATCGGAAGCTTCAAAGAAGTCGGTCTTCGATCGACTTGCTACTCCCACGGCCCCTCTCAACGGGTCTTCCAATTCCTCAGTCTTCACCAGGCTGAACTCGGGCTCCAAAGGGCCTACCAAGAAGCCCATAATACCTGAAGTGGACATCCCAAAGAAGATAGCTGCTCCTGAAGTCGTCAAGGCGGCTTCTCCTCCCAGAGGGTCGGTCTTTGCGAGACTGATTGCTCCCGTTCCCGCTCCCGCTCAGAAATCTGTGTTTGACCGGTTGGACACGGCTTCTCAACGGACGTCAGTCTTCAAGAGGCTGACACCGGCAACAGCCCCTCACCTAAACAGGGGGCAAGACAAACCCGTCGCTGAACCAATCCCAACAACTCGTCACGCCCGACGTCGCCACTAGCGCCAGACAAGGAAGGATGGGGGCAACTCCCCCTCAGGGCTAACTCCACCAGCTCCAACGGTGGAAATTAATGCTGCTGTTCCAACCGGGAACAGCTTTGAGCTGTTGAACAGGGTACGCAGGAATTCGCCAACTGCTGTGCTCAAAAGGTCTCCTCCACCGGTAGAGACCGTCGTAGAAGCAAAATCGGAGCAGTCTCCTCAACGAATGTCTTCCAAAGTCTACAAGACTTGGCGACGAGTACGAGAATCGGTGATTGATCCGAACTTCTCCCATCAGCATAAGAAGTCGAAATCCCGACAGGAAGACAACCGCCCTGTTAAGCAACGGAAGACGACGGCCACCTGGGTGCCCACAACAACGGCCCCCTCGACTTCAACGGCCCACAAGAGAAGAAGGGCGGAGAAAATCCCCACGCCCGCGGCAAATGTCAAAGGCAGTGAACCTAAACGCCCTAAGTCCGGGGGCATTGTGGTACACACCGTCTACATGGCGTCCGGGAAAGAGGACAGCCGTATATCCACAGGCCATAGACCGCTTACGCGATCGGTGACTAAAGCTCAAGAGCAGCAGCGGAAGCTCCAAGAAATGATGACTGCGATGGACGCGCTTACCGGGCCAAAAGAAAGCCCAGAAGCATCCTCGGATCAATGCCAGGAGCAAGAAACCGATGCCGAATTCCTTCGGAGAATACTGGAAAAGAAGGAAAAAGAAGCTGCGGAACAAGCAGCCAATATAAAACGAATGGCCCTTCTGTTCCAGGACATGGTGGGTATGATGATCCAGCAGGATCCTCCTGCTGAAGATCCTCCGATTGTCCTTGAAGATGACAGAGGAGAAACGTCAAATCCTCCACCGGCTCTGTCAACAGCCAAGGAGGAGACAATTTCTAAAGCTGCCCTAGATGAATATATAGCCCAGCAGATAAGGGTTCACCAGGCAACTGAGGCGTCCGGCCAAGTTGTCAAAACGGGGCGACCATATTCGAGCTGGTATGATCAGATCAAATACCCGCCGGGCTACACGATCCCAAAATTCCATGTCTACAAGGGGACAGGCAATCCCCATCAACATGTTGCCTAGTTCAGGGCTCTTTGTGGCAACACCGGCGGCGATGATAAGCTCCTGCTTCGTCAATTCGTCGGCAGCTTATCGGAGACGGCGTTTGAATGGTACTCCGAGCTTCCGAACGACTCTGTTAAAACTTTCTTTGAAATGGAGTTGTTGTTTACCCAGCGTTTCGCAAGCGCCAGCGAGCGTACTCCAAAAACAGCTTTGATCAATGCAATAGTAAAGCCGGGCGAAACTTGGGTTCAATTTGCAATCCGATGGCGGAACTTATGGTCGAAGTGCGAACAACGCATCGAAGAAGCGCCAGCGGTGGGCATGTTCGTGGGCACCCTAGATCCTCATGCAACTATTTCACAGTTCATGATGTTCTTTAAACCAACCACATTCCAGGCCTTGATTGACAAATTAGCCCAAATGGACCAGATAGGCCATAGACCGTCTCCTCCAAAGCCGGACTCTCGAAATGAAAAGGGTAAAGGAAAAGCGATCGTTGTCGCCAATGCTCAACAACGGCCGTGCAACTTGAAGCCGGCTGTCCGTCAAAAAAAAATGCGTTCGCGCCTATCCCTCGAGGAGAGGCTAGGACGTCCTTACTCGTTTCCTCAAGATAAAATGAGAAGACTGTTCGAGCTGGCAGTGCGCAACAGACTCATCAATCTGCCAGATTCAAAACATCCTTTGCAGCCAAACGACGTCAATGATCCCAATTACTGCCCCTACCACTGAGTATTGGGTAATCCGATCGAAGATTGCTACATCTTCAAAAACTAGATCGAAGACCAATACCAACAAGGCAAGTTCGCATTATCCGAAAAATGGAGGGTGAACCCGCCGTAACCTCATACCCCTAAAAAGGTGAATATGCCAGGGGCAACGTGCTCCCTTGTTGAAGAAGCTCCATGGGAGGTCGTGCTATCAGCCAAAACCAAAAGGATGCTAAATGATCTCAAGACATGCCCGGCGATCAGGTGGAAGAACCCGCTAGAACCCCAGATCATCGAAGGGATGCTAAAGCCGCGCCCAACTCCAAAGATCGGTGGTGATGGCCCAAGAACTTGTATTCAGCCGTCGAAATCTTCAAAGAAGAAGAAGAAAAGATCCAAAAAGCCCGTGAAACCTGGCGACAAGCGCACGGACTTATAGAAATAGATTGACGCGCTGGAGGAATATAATCAGAAGGCACGGACTCCCATCACGCTCCAAGAGTTCCTCAGCCACGTCTTTCTGGAGGAAGATGATGGAGAAAGCTCGTCAGATGAATCTGAGGGTTACGTGGCGAGTTGTCATATGATCTCCCACTCGTTTACATACGATGAGAAAACTCCTGGCACATAGAAACTGGGGGCAGATCCTAAACCGGAACTTCTGGGGCCATCAGATGAAACAATTGATGCATTCCTCAACGAAGCTCTTTTGAAGAGTAAAGCTGATCGGGAACGCGAGACGGTCATATTTGAAAGGGCCAAGCGCCGACGACTAGACGAAAGAGTTAAGACACCCCCGTCAAATTAAAAGACATACGTTGCGGATAAAAATAAATTCAAGACGAGGAAAAGGTTTGCTAAAGCCATATCGATAGGGATGAAGCTACCACCTTCTGAAGGAAACATTGCCAGCAAAGCAGAAATGCACCCTTCCTACTGCTTATATCATCGAAAGATTTCGCATCCCACCGAAGAGTGCAAAGCTTTCAATAGATGGTGGCAGGGGTATGTTGGTCACCGACAACATTTTAAGCGGGAGAAGCGCAAAACTCGTCGGGAGCAGAAAAGTACGACCGAGAAGCTTAGAAGAACTACCGGCGATTGTCGCATGGTTAACGCCGGGGAAGCGCAAATTCTCACATTCGGGAGCGACTCTGACGAGGAAATGGCTCTTAGCCCTCTCTTTAAAGAGTCCACCTCGGGAAAAGAGGGAGACCCGAAGGCCTGCGAAAATATCCGGCTGCGTAATCGTACGCTATCCGAAAAGAATCTCGGACCCTCAAATAAAAAAGGTAAGGGAAAAGAAAAAGTCTCTGAGGATATCGCCCTAGATGATCAAGTCATGGAAGAGCTAACCGCCAAGGACCCGCCAAGAAAGAAAAAGGTGGACTACAACGTCCTGGCGCACTTGAGGAAATTTCCCTCACAACTCAGCATTCTCGACGCCCTTTTACTATCCAAAGAAGCAAGAGATTCATTGATCATGGCGCTGCAAGAGCCAGAACAATTCTAAGCTTTTCTCGCCGAAGAAAAGATGAAGGACGAGCTGGAGGAAGTACACACAGCCGATATTACCTTCGGCGACGAAGACCTCCTCCTTGGGACGTGCGAGCACAACCGTCCCCTATATATCTCAGGATACTGCCACGATATAAAGATTGGCAAAATCCTGGTCGACAATGGGTCTTCCGTCAATCTCCTCAACGTGCAAGTATTGAAGGAAATCAGCATGAGCGTCCAGCATCTCGCTCGTGATAAGATCACCATCTCTGGTTTTGACTCCCAGTCATCGCGGACACTCGGGTCGGTGATATTGACACTACGATTCGGGTTACTTGTCACGGATATTAAATTTCATGTCATTGACGCCAAGACATGCTATAACGCTCTGCTTGGCCGGCCTTGGTTACACGAGTACAACATCATCCCTTCTACACAACATCAGTGTATGAAATACTTTAAGGATGGTCTTGAGTATACCGTAATGGGAGAGCTAAACCCATTCTCCGTGAACGAAGTCCGTAAGTACGAAGATGCAAAATATTTCCTGCCGGATTTCGAAGACACGGAGAGGTGTCATAAGCCGGAGAACAAAGTTATCGCCACTATCCATGTCTTCGGGAGTGATACTGAAGAAGAGGAAGAGATGGTTTATTCGGGTCCACCCCAATACAACAAGTCGGGACCGTCCACTCCTATGTTGATCTTTGGCAGCAACTCGGAAGATGAGGTCCATGCTATATTCTCTGCTCGGCCCTCAATACGAACATTCGCTGATGAAGAGCAAAGTTTGCAAGTTGCTATGGTTCTGCCCAAACATCATAAAGAACTGGACGCGCTTGATACCTATATTGTGGAAGAGCTGCAGATGTTCTATGTCCCTCCCAGGCAAGAAGGTGAAAAGGCGATCCTATGCTACCGCTCCGGGGAAACTAAAGTGAAGAAAGAAATCTGGCACGGCACAGATTCTACACTTGACAGGCTTCAGCCCATCCGTCTGCCTAGATATTATACAGAAGGCTTGAAAAGGCTGTTGAAGCGCCAAGGGATACCCTTCAAACAAACCACTCGAAAAGCTAAGTTCTATGACAGGATCTGGAACGTTCCCGGAACTCAGCGCAAGTTGCCCAATGGGAGAATGGAAGCAATCGGGCTTGGATATGTTCGATCCAAGAGACGGGAACTACTCCGCGATTGCTATGTCGTATATGACTTTGATGAAGAGGAGATGCTCAATGGGAGAGTGCTAACCCTGAACCAGAGAAAGTCCCCGACGTAACAATGCCCAGTCTGTCGTTCAAAGAACAAATGGACAAGCTTATAAGGGAAGCTGGTCAAAAAGTCCGAGACGACCATAACCGCGAAATGGCCATCTATGAGAAAGCCAGGACGCAACGCCTTCTCCAACAGGCGGCAAAAGACGAAAACTTCCCTCCCTGTCAACCTGTTGTAAAAAAGGTCCGAAGCAGAGGCAGAAACAAGTCAAAAAGCGGAAAAGGCATTCAGCAACGACAAAGCGGGACCAAGAAGTCGCACGAGCGGGAATCGAGCGGTCCGGATTTGTCCCTTATGAAGAAGATGAGTCGAGTGTACTCTTTTCCTCAAGATAAGACAAAGAAGATACTTGATCTCTCCATAAGGCATCAAATGATTACACTGCCGGAATCTAAACACCCTGAGCAAGCAGGCGAAGTCTCTCACCCAAACTATTGCTCTTATCACCAAGTAATAGGACACCCTCTCGAAGATTGCTTCACCTTCAAGAACTGGGTCGAAGATCAGTATCAGCTCAGCAAGTTCGCTCTATCTGACAGCTGGAGGGTAACGCCGCCACAGAAGCATGAACCCAAAGCTACAAGAGCAGAACCATATCCACATCGGTCTTGGAAGCGAGTTCGTACTTTTCATATGATAACGATATCAAAAGAAGAACCCGAGAATATGGATGAACTCCCCTGGTGCTTCGAAAACAATAATGACGAGATGATCGCAGAATTTCCACCGGCGCCGAAAGAGCTGGAAGATGGAATACATACCACTGCAGATAACCTCAAGAAAATTGATTTGGGGACGACAAGCGACCCACGACCGACATTCGTCAGCGAATTGCTGCCTGAAGAAAAGGTGGCTGCACTAAAAGACATGCTTATGCAGTATAGAGATTGCTTCGCATGGAACTATTCCGAGATGCCAGGACTAGATCCAGAGATTGCTGTCCATAAATTGGCAATATCCCCGGACGTCAAGCCAATCAAACAAGCACTGAGAAGAATGCGGCTCGAGCTTGAAATGAGCATCAACGCCAAGGTCAAGAAGCTGATCGACTCTGGCTTCATCCAAGAGGTTCAGTACCCTGACTGGATCGCCAACATCGTCCTGGTGATGAAGAAAAATGGGACAGTACGCATATGCGTGGACTTTCGGGATCTCAATAAAGCTTGCCCGAAGGACGACTTTCCAGTACCGGTTACCGAGCTGATGATAGATAACACGTCCACTCATGAGGTTTTCTCCTTCATGGACGGCTCATCAGGATATAATCAGATAAAGATGCATCCCGAAGACCAGAAGCACACCGCTTTCCGGACCCCTTTGGGTATATTCTGCTACAAGGTGATGCCCTTCGGTCTAAAGAACGCCGGTGCCACCTATCAGAGAGCCATGACAAAGATCTTCGATGACCTTATACATGAAATCGTCGAATTCTATATCGACGACCTCGTGGTTAAGAGCAAATCATACGAAGAGCATTTAGAGCATCTGAAGACCGTATTTCAACGCCTTCGACAATACAACTTGAAGATGAACCCTCTCAAGTGCGCATTCGGAGTTTCATCGGGCAAATTCTTAGGATTCATCGTCCGACACCGAGGTATCGAGATAGATCCGTCAAAGATCAAGGAGATCATGGAAATGCCTCCGCCAAGGACTCTCAAGCAATTGCGGTCTCTTCAAGGGAAGCTTGCGTATATCCGGCGATTTATAGCCAATCTCTCTGGCAAGTGCCGTCCTTACAGCCACTTGATGAAGAAGGGAACCTTTTTCGTCTGGGATCACAAATGCCAAAGCGCGTTGGACGAAATCAAGCAATACCTGCAGAATCCGCCAGTGTTGGCTGCTCCGGTCAAGGGAAAGCCTCTCATTCTTTATACAACAGCCCTCGAAGGTTCTTTAGGCACATTATGGGCACAAGAGAACGACCAAGGGAAGGAAAGAGCCCTCTACTATTTGAGTCGAGCTCTACTGGGGGCAGAAAGCAACTACTCCCCCATCGAAAAAAACTGCCTGGCGTTGATCTTCGCGATAACAAAGCTCAGGCACTATGCGTTGGCGCATAAAGTCCGTCTCATTTCGAAGGTGGACCCCCTTAAATATTTAATGTCGAAGGCCATATTGACAGGGCGACTTGCTAAATGGACCTTGCTTATGATGGAGTTCTCGATAACTTATCAACCTCTTAAGGCAGTGAAAGGCCCGGCCATCGCCGACTTCCTCGCTGAGCATCCGATACCGGCCGATTCCCCTCTGAATTGCGAGCTGCCACACGAACACGCGTTTGATGCGATCGATGGTAGTAATACCCGATGGGAACTCTATTTTGATAGAGCGTCTTCCATGAAGAAGCGCAAACAAAGCACCCCTGTAATCAAATCGGGAGTAGGCCTTATCTTCGTAACTCCACAAGGAGGGATAATGCGCTTTGCTTTCTCCTTGACAGAGCCGAGAACGAACAATAAAGCCGAGTATGAAGCTTTAATAGCAGGCCTCGAGATCGCCATCGACATGGGAATTGAAAACCTCCTCATATACGGAGATTCTCAACTGGTCGTCAGTCAAGTAAATGGCAACTACCAAACGTGCAAACCCGAACTGGTAAAGTATGGTGAGAGAGTGCAGCAACTGCTGACTCAAACTCCCTCTTACATGCTGGAAAGCATACCGCGTGCGGAAAATAGCAAAGCAGATGCACTAGCTAAGCCCGCTAAAGAACTGGCCGACGAGAACCTCGATGACGTAAGAATCGTGGTACAAAGTCGTCGGGTGCTTGCCCTAGCAGAAATATCTCCGGAATCATCCGAAGAAAAGGGAGCGACTGAGCAAATGGCTATGCAAATAAAAGACCAGGAAAAGGCTAAGGATTGGAGAGAAACCTTTATAGACTACTTCAAATCCCGTCAAACACCTGAAGATGCGTCCTCAAGACATCAGCTTATGAAACGAGCTCTGTCTTTCGCCTTCGTCAATGATACTCTATACAATAGGTAGTTTGATTCTCTGTAGTTGAGATGTCTGGGACCTGAAGAGGCGAAAAGAGTCGTTCAGGAAATTCACGACGGACTTTGCGGTTCTCACCAAGCAGGCCCAAAGATGAAGTTGAAGATCAAACGGATGGGTTATTATTGGCCCACGATGATCCAGGACTGCCTCGAGTATGCAAAGCAATGCCACTCATGCCAGATTCATAGGGAATTTATCCATCAGCACCCAAATCCTCTACATCCAACAGTGGCCAGCTGGCCATTCGAAATGTGGGGGACTGACGTAATCGGCCCCATCGAACCAACATCGTCCAGGGGACATCGATTCATTCTGGCGACGACTGATTACTTCTCCAAATGGGCAGAAGCAGTACCGCTGAGGGAAGTGAAGACGGAGAATATCCTTCATTTCTTCAAGACGCACGTCATTTATCGGTTTGGAACTCCTCGACGGATCATCTCCGATAACGGGCCAGCCTACAGAAGCCACAAGATCAGCCGCTTCGCACAACAGCACAACATAGACTGGAGATACTCCTCAGTTTATAATCCCCGAGCTAACGGTCTAGCTGAGGCTTTCAACAAGACCTTGACGAAAATCGTGAAGAAGATGGTGTCCCGAAATAAGAAGGACTGGCACGAGAGACTGCAAGAAGCCCTCTGGGCATATCGAACTACGTTCAAGACGGCCACGAACACAACACCGTACGCGTTAGTATTCGGCACAGAAGCGGTACTCCCCCTCGAGATAGAGTTACCCTCTCTACGAGTGGCAGTCCACTACGAGCTAACGGACGAAGAAAATGCTCACCTTCGGCTTGAGGAGCTTGATGCCCTTGATGAAACCCGGCTCACAGCGCAACAAAATCTGGAGGCTTATAAAGCAAAGATGACACGCTCATATGAAAGATTGACCAGGCCGAGGACATTCTACCAAGGCGAACTCGTGCTAGTGGTCAAAAGACCTATGATCCCCAATCACGCCAAGCGGGGAAAATTCGAGCCGAACTATGAAGGCCCGACAAAGTCTACCAGGATGGAGCCTATCTGCTCATGGATATGCATGGTGAAAGGCTTTTCAGGCCAATAAACGATCGCTTCCTAAAGAAGTACTACGCTTGACGAGTCACGGCCTAGGTCAATGATAGATGACGACGACTATGTCCGCTCTCTATTTCCCTAAGCCCAAAACTCTATAAGTAGTAGCTGGTTAACAGACCAAAACGTCCTTAAACTAACAGAGGACCGAAACGTCCTTAAACTAATGGCGGACCGCTACGTCCTAAAACTAGCTGTTGACCGAGATGTCGATAAACTACGGTGGATTGCAACATCCCAAAGCCGATACAAAAAAAGAATAAAAAAACAAAAAAAACGGTATGCCCATAAGCAAAAAAGGACACGGATGAAAACCCGAAAGGGCTCCGAGAGTAAAAACAGTAGGGCTACCGGCGAGTCTTGTGAAAACCCGAAAGGGCGCAACCTCGTTACATAAAAAAAAGATAGAGAAAAGGAAAAGAGAAAAAAAAATGGTATGTCCATAAGCAAAATGGGCACGGATGAAAACCCAAAAGGGCTCCGTGAGTAAAAACAGCAGGGCTACCGGCGAGTGTTTGTGAAAACCCGAAAGGGCGCAACCTCGTTAAAAGACACTTACAGGGTCCTCTCGACCTTGTAAGGAGAAACCACCCGTGTGGGATCCTTACGACTCACAAGGGAGCAAGACACTTAGGGATCCACACGATTCCTAAGGAGAAATACACTTGCAAGATCCTCACGACTCGTAAGGAGAACTCTCTTATGGGACCCTCACGGCTCATAGGATTTGAAAGTATTAAGTTACAGAGACCTGAACCTATTCTTAAGCAATCCCCACAACCTTCGATTTTGACCTACAAGTGGTTCAATACTGACCCTTGTATACAATCCACGGGCGCGAATAAACATTTCCCTAACAAAGTCTCATCTGTGACTAGGGATATGTTTACACGGTGAACAGCCTTTGTAATTCCTCTCGACTTATAAGGAGAAAGCACTCTTGTAGGATCCTTACAACTTATAAGAGAACATACACTTAGGAATCCTCACGATTCCTAAGGAGAAAACACACCTACGAGATCCTCACGACTTGTAGGGAGAAATACCTTTGTGAAACCCTTACGGCTCATGAAGTCGAAAGCCTTAATCGACAGGACCCTAACCCTGTTTACTAAGCCACCTTTGTTCGACATCGACAGAAGCAAATGACGATTCGCTCCTGGTAATATCCCAGTTGTAGCGGTGCTGATACCAAAATCGGTGTCTAATTCCAAGCTTGCAGCGAAAAACCAGCAAGCCATACATGCATACGAAATAGCCGAAATGATAGGGAAACTTGCAGAGAAAATCAGCAAGTAAAAATGTATGCATGAAAAATAGACGAAATGATTGGGCAACTCGCAATAAAAAGCAGCGAGTAAAAATAAAACAAATAGCCTAAATGATTGGGCAATGCGAAAAATAGCCGAAATGATTGGGCAATCGCGACCTTCGCGATATAAAGCTGAAATGATAGAGCGTCGCGGAAAGAAATATAAAAATGAAATTTATACCCTACAGGTGATATCACATCAATCCCTGTATACAATCCAGGGGCTCAAACAAAGAGGGAACCATATCTTCCCAACAGGCTCCACCAGAAAGAGAAGCCAAATCTCGACGGTTCATAGACAACCTCGACATTTGTCGCAATATTGCAGAAACAATGTCAACAAACGAAGAGAAGGAAGATCCCTAGCTTCAGGGTCTCGACGTCGATATCGACAACTTAGAGATCACCAACGGCGTTCCTTCGCAGTCCAGCAGGATACGGATACAACGTCAACAAAAGACCTCACGGTCGAAACAAAGCAAAGCGACGGCAAAATCCCAGCTCCACCTCAGCATTCGTCTCGATACAATAGACGCAATACCAGCAAACGAAGCAAAGGCTAAATTCCTAGCTTCAGGGTCTTAACGGCAAGTCATATAAAGCCTGAAAGACAATCGGAGATCATCTCGCACCAGTGCGGAGTGGTCGCCACCTCGACGTTCATCTCGACACAGCAGACGCAACATCACCAAGAGGAGCCACGGCAAAATCCCTAGTTCCAAACCTCGATGGTTCACCAGCAACCTAGACACAACCGCTACATTCGTCTCGATATAGAGGACGCAATGCCAGCAAACGAAGCAAAGGCCAAATTCCTAGCTTCAGGGTCTTAACGGCAAGTCATATAAAGCCTGAAAGACTATCGGAGATCATCCCACACCAGCGCGGAGTGGTTATGACTCATCAGGGCTCTCCAAAATGAGCCTAACCTCAAGTAAAAAGCGGCATGGAAAAATTCCTAACGATTGCTCTTCCGACGTTCAAACTGCCTAGGAGGATTGCTTGAAGACGTCTTGTCCAGTCCCCAAAGGGATCAGAGACACCACATTCGCAAGGCTACTCGAACAGCAAGATTGCCTATCGAGGAATACATCAGCCAACGCGACGGTACGACGGACAAAACCCTAAGTACCACAGACCCTAACGGACCTCTGTCGTAAAGAGCAGAGGTTAACTGTGACGTTAGGATATTCTTGCAAGAACTGCTCGATTCGTCTCGACTCGTGAGGAAATTAGTGTTTTTGCGAGAACTTCTCGATTCGTCTCGACTCGTGAGGAAAAGCCTTAGGCAGCAGGGATTAAAAAACCTGTTTCCTAAGCACTGGGGTCCTACAAGTCGGTCCAAAACGGACTCTTGCATACTATTCACGGACCACACTCTCCAAGGTCGAATCTCGACAAGGAGGGAAACAACCGCTTACGAGTCCTCTTAACTTGTAAGAGGGAAAATTCTCTAGTAAGATCCTTACGAATCTCAAGAGAAAAAACATTTAGGAATCCTCACGATTCCTAAGGAGAAAATACACCTACGAGATCCTCTCGATCCGTCGGGAGAAAAGTCTTTGTGAGACCCTCACGGCTCATAAAGCTGAAAAGTCTTAGGCAGTAGATCTGAACCTGCAGCCTAAGCCATCACTACCTCCTGAAGAAGCCAATACAAGATGCTCGCTCTATCATCTGTTAACCATGTTTACTAAGGTAACATGCTGATAATAAAAGAAGAGAGAAAGCACAGAGATGACATGATACATTGCAAAAGAAAATGTGTGTATCTTTATTCATGAATTCAATTAAGTACAAGGCGAATCGTATAAAAGAATAAAGAATGTATACATATTATTCAAAGATTACAAGTATATAATTGATACAAAGGCAGCTACTGAGAAGGAAGCGTCTTATATAGCCCTATCAATTGCTCGCGCATTTCCTTCAATGCCTTCTCCTGATCGGCTGCCACCGCCAATTCTGCTTCCACCTGAGTCCGCTGCTGCAGGAAGGATGAAAGCTGCTCCTCAACTGCCTGTTGGGCTTCTTCCTGATTTGGTGCATCCCGCTCGACGACGTCAAGCTGCTGCCTCAGTGTTAACCCGTCGGAGATGCATCGCAGAAGGCCTTCAAAGATAACCTTCAACTGTGCAGCATTTGCATCCACCTGAGCATGCAGTCGGGCAGATTTGCTCGAAGTCTCTCCGCGCTCCTTACGCCTTAAAGAAACTTCTTGTTCAAGATGGCGGAAGTAAGAAGCACTCTGCTCGATCCATGCCGCCCGTTGAGTGCTCGCGGCCAAGATCTCGGGGGCAGGACGCATAAGCTCCAGCTGATGCAGGCGGGCCTCGATTTCCCTGCAGTGATTAACCCAAGACTCGACGACGCCTTCATTATGAAAATTTGCAAGCGTCGCCAGCATCGGATTAACTTCTGCAACGAAATCTACGGCAGATGGGGGAGCTTCTGCGTCAAGCTCTTCGATGCATCCGCTCAGCATACTCAAACTCATCGCAGCACCCTTTGAGGATGGACGCTTGGAGAATGGGCCTACCGGCATCGTGATGCGAGACTCGAAGGGGGCCGGAATCGGAACGACGGCTGAAAAAACAAAACACAATCAGATGACGGTTCAAGAAATATAAGAAAGCCATCAATGAGGGAGTTTGCTATACCAGCTGCAGCAGGCGGCAAAGCCGGGAGGACCGGTGGCACGGCTGATCTTACATCTCCTCCTTCGATCTGTAGCACTGTAATCAGGGCAAGGAAGAATCATAAAAAAGTTCATTATTGGAAAAAGAAAGAGTATTAATGGAAAACTATACTCACCAGCGCCACTAGAGGAAGCAAGCTCCGACGGGAAGGAGAAGTGTGGGTGCAGCACCTGGTAAAGGTGATCAAAAATCACTCCTGCAAGGACGCAATATTATGACGTCAATACATGAATTATACGGCCGAGAGATAAGGCTAATGGGTTACAAATCCATAGCTTCCAACATTTACGATGGTGCGAGAGAAGGTAGAGAGGTGGCCACCGTCAAGGCAGTAACTGACGGCGCTCCCTCGAGCAATGGGGCATCAGCACTGGCCGCACCTGCGTTAGAAACAAAATAAGCCCAGTCAGAAAAGTTACAGAATAAAAAAAAAGACGATAACCCAAAATTTACCTGATGAGTTGCCAGCCGAAACGGAGGCGTCTCCCTCCTCCATTGGCATGGGTTCACCTCCCGTTGCCTCATCGCCCGACTCCACAGGAGCCGTCGTCACGCTCGCGGCGCCGAGAGACGATAAGGAACCGAAAGCAGGGAGAGCGATGATCGGAGTGGCACCCAACTCTTGAGAAAGAGCGGCCATCTCGTGCTCAGCGATCACGCCCGTCTCATCCACTACCACCTCGGGCTCGGCGGTCGCAGCCGTCTCGTCCACCGCTACCACGGGTTCATCGGTCGCAGCCGCCCCATCCGCTGCCGCCCAGACTCGGCTGTAGCAACCGTCTCATCTACCGCTACCTCGGGCTCGACATCGACAACCTTCTCGGGCATAGCAGGCATGACCATTTCGTCAGCCCCTAGCTCAGGCCCGGCGACTACGGTCGCACCGCTTACCGTCGACTCAGTTTCGACTGCTACCTTCTCCACCGTCCCCTCAGGCTCGACGGTTTCCTCCGCTCCTTCAGTTGGACTTGGCCCTGCAGGACAAGATGTATAAGAACCGATAGTTTTACAACTCTTACAATAAAGCCTCGAAAAACACGTTACCTAAGGTGGATTGATCGTTGGTTTCTCAAGTTGCATGCACCGCCCGTCTATGAGCAGTAGAAAAGGTGACCGGTGGCTCCTCAGAAGGAGTAGCAGCGGGGGGTAACGACACTTGGGCCCGCTCCGACGGCCAAGGCAGTGCTGCGCTCCTTCGCTGCGCGCCTCAAGCGCTTCCTCTCCTCCCGGGCTGTCATGATGGACCTCTTGGAAGCCTCCTTCAACAAGGCGCCGTCGTCCGCGTTCAGAGTTGCCTCCAGAGCCTTCAAGGCATCCATCATCGGCTTTTTGAGTTGGGTTTCTTGCGGCAATTCCGAAGAGGCCGGAACATCGGTAGCTGGCCCGGAGAGAATTCCCGCATCAGTTTGCGGGATAGGTCTTGTGGTCCCTGCGATAAGACAAAGAGGGGGTCAAATCGCACATAAAGAATGGAAGGAGAGACATAATGAACCGAAATGTACCAAGGCCTAAGGATGCTCTGAGTCGCTCCTCCTCCTGGAAAGTTTTGAGGGAAGCAGCGATAGCTTCTTCGGTAGAAATGCCTGTTAAAAAAAGGGAGGAAAAAGCATTAGTCAAAGACAATGATAAAAGTACGATGCAATGATAGAAAAATACAACTAGTGATTACCCGATTGTGCAAGTTTAGCCAACCACGCATCGCGCCTTGCCAATCGCTCAGAAGCTGCAATGGCGGCCGCCATATCAGTGTCTTCTTGCGGCGTAAATAGGCCCTCATTGGTCCCATACTCACCCAAGCCCTCTCTATAAGGAGCATGAGGTTCCTGGCCAAACGCAACGTCAGCAGAGAGGATCGACTTCTTCTTCCTCTTCTGCGCGCGAGCCCCGGATGCACCCAAAATCAATTTGCGCTTCGTGGGCACCTTGGGACGGCGGGTCCTGATGTCCGAGCTCACGCCAGACTCCGGTGAAACTACATTCACCATCTCCACTGGAGCATGGAGCGCTGAGGGCACGTCCGCGGTAGCATGGGGCAATCCGCGCGGAGGGCTCAACACGCGCGGTGGCTCAGCTCCAGCATCTCTTAGCGGAGGGACGACAGGAATCCTTGGCCTCAGGGGAGCTTTGCGGTCGCCGCCAGGGGGCGCACCCTTGCGATCAACCAACAATCGCTTCTCTTTCCGGATGACAGCACCCATCGCATGCGCGTACCAAGCCACGTACACGTTGAGGGCCCATGGGACGCAGCTCGGCTCGCTGATAAAGAAGTGGGAGCCCGTGTTCAGCCGCATGAAGTGATGTAATGCATTCTGTATCCCCTCCATAGTGGCCACGGGCTCTTCCAAAAACGCCTCCAATGGGACCCCCTGGTTATATCTCAATTGTTAGGAGAACCGATGGGGGTTATACCTCATGAAGAGCGCCATGTCGTTTTGCCCGAACACCAGGAAGCCCGGCTGGATGGAGTATAAGTGAAGAATCTCCCGGGCTTTCAATACGGAGGCCCCGTCCTTGAAACCATCACGCAACGACAACACCGCCTTGGAGGTCTCCGGGCCGATGGTCACGACTTTGTCCATGAAATAAATCTTCGCTCCGACCATGTGTGGACGAAGAAGCAACCCCCTAGCCTCCCGCGGAGACGGATTCACAATCGAGGCGCCAATCAGCCGCATAACTCTTGGGAGTCTGCACTTCTCGAAAAACGAGGGGCTCTTATGAATGCCGAATACCCCGAGCACATGCATTTCTACCCACGAAGTGAAGTAGTGCATCGTGAAATTGGCAGGTTGCACCCCGGGCTCATTTGCGTCTGCCGCCACGCTGAGTCCATGGTATAAGTGAGCCAGCCCGGCGATCCCGATCGACAACTGTATACCAGCCACCATCTGATGCGCTGGGTAGAAGACCGACGGCCTCATGTAACGCGGGTGCATGGGGAGCGCGAACCAGCACAGCCATAATCCCAGAAACCCTAGAAAGAATGTCTCCTCATCAATGCCCGGAGCGCCGATTTCTGATAAGGGCATGATGGCGGCATCGGGATGGTAGAAACTTTTTGGTCGTCCTCCAATACTGGTCGACGATCTAAGCCGAAGCCGAAGGGGTCGTCGAGCTTGGCGAACTTTTCACTCCGCTGCGATAGAATCTCCGGTCGAAGGAAGCGGGCGATAAAATCTGCAAAACTAACTCCCCGGACTCCCGATTCCAAATAGAGACCTTCGAATATATTCAGCACCTTCACCAGGCTCGGAAACTGGTGCTGAATAGCATTCTCTGGTGTTAGGCCCATTACCAGTGACTTGGTGGCGAAGACAACTCTTCATAATGCTCTCCCCTCACCGGTAGGCCAGAAATCTCAGCGAATTCTTCCAAGGGGATGGAGACTTCCCTGTCCGTCAGAAGAAAAGTATGGGTGGGGATGTTACATTGTTCTATGAATGCCTTAACCCACCACGTCGGAGGAGCAGGGTACTCGAACAGTGAGGCATAGACCGCAGGGTATAGACCAATCTTCATCAGATGCGTCTTCTTTGCTGATAAGATATACCTAGCCCACGGCAAATACCCGGTCGATTGTCGAGGGGTCAATCTGAGGTTATAAGCTTGTCCCTAAGGGCTCGCCTCACCCTGGCATATGCGTCGCCCCAAAATGTCCACGGCTGTCGGCGGCTGCACGGGAATGGCGGCGATCGAAGGCTGAAGAAGATCCTCCGAATTCCAATTTACAACCTCCACGGCATAGTTCACCGGGGGTGCATCCGCATATGGGATCGACGAGATTGGCTCTGACGGCGTCGCGCAACCGAAGCTTCGGCGACCCTTGATGATTTCACTGTACCACCTACCCCACAGGTGAAGGTTCTTATACTCGGGGTCGTGATCCTCAATGAGAGCGAGAACCTCCCGGTCCACTGGCGCCTCAGGGAATCCTTCCTCTGAGCGAACAAATGGGAAAGACAGATCAGCAGACATGATTGCCTGCAAAGAAAAACGAAATGCAACCGTCAATATCATAATTTAATTTTATAAGCCTGACGCTTGATACTACACTGCAATGCAGTGTAGAAGGGACCAAAGAGGGACCCACAAAATCCAGATGACAATGCATCAGTTAATAAGACAGCCCCATTATTGCATGGGACTGTCAATTGATGAGGAGATCCCCATAAGAATATTCTCATTAAATGAGAAATCCCTTGTGACAAGGAGAAAATCTCTCTTTTCAGAGCAAAACTCTGTCACAGAGTGACACTTGTCAAACTCTGGTCACAAGGGAATAAAATTCCTTAAAAGATTCTAGCTCTGTAATAATGATGGAAAAATCCATCAAAGGAAAAATTAACTCCTAAAAATGAAAATGTGGGATCTTAAAGATCCATGAAAAACTCTTGAGAGTTCTTCATCAAAAGATAAAAAAAAATCTATATTTTGTCCATGAGCAAAGCTCTGTTCATGGGTTAAAAACCCTAAAACAAGATCTCTTTAGATCTATGGATTCTTGAGAGTAAGGCTCTGTTGGTGAAACCCCAAAGGGTTTTCTTTAGATCAAAGATCTATGAGAGCAAGGCTCTGTCAATTAAATTTAATTTAATTTAATTTAAGTCAATTTTACCTAAAAGTTTTCTAGAGTTTAACTCTTAAGATTCTTGAAAGCAAGAGCAAGGCTCTAAGGTTCTGAAAATAAGAATTCTGGAAGATGATAAACATCTGAGGAAGACCAAGGGTCCTATTTATAGGCGCTTAAGCGCCCCTTCAACTCCTAAGTTGATCCAACGGATCAGATCTTGCCACCGCTGCACTCACGTGTGCACGACGTGAGCGCAACGGTGGGGGGGCATTTGTTTTCCCCAATCAGAGCAAAGCTCTGTTTGAATTTCAAAATTTCAAAAATTGAAGCAACGCTTCAGATTCCTTGCGCTGCGCGCAACGCGCCACATGTCAAAAACAGACACGCCAGCGCTGCGCCCAAGACAGCGCACCCAATCAGAGCAAGGCTCTGTTTTAAAATAAAAATAAGGGAAGCAACGCTTCAGATGACTTGCGCCCTGCCCCGCGCGACACGTGTCAGCGCAGTTGTGCTAGCGCAGTTGCGCTGCGCTCTACGCTGCGCGACACAAATCAAACGTAGGTGTGCTTGCGCCAACTGTGCCAGCATTTAAACAATAAAATTTTGGAAAGATCTTTCTAATCTTGTTAAAACAAGAAGATTATCATCTGTAAAACAGAAACCCTAGGATCAAAGATCCAGCGGTGGGGAAACATCCCTAAATCAATCAGAGAAAGATCTCTTTAACTAATTTAACAAATCAATTGGCACTATATAAAGGCCCCTAGACTCCAAGTCTAAAACACAGAGACACAGAGATAGAGATACAGAGCGCTTCTAAAAAAACTTTGAGAAGAATTCAAAGAGAAAGAAAAAAAGTAAACCTTTGAATAAAAGAAGAGGTTCTTCTAAAAAGATCAATGATCTAAGAACAAGATCAAGATCTTGGATAAAAATAAATAAATAATAAAGAAGTAATCTACTTCATGATTAGATCTTTTGATCTATATAAAGGCATTGCCTTTTGATAAGAATCAGAACCACTGGTTCTTGAAATTTGAGGTAGAACCTCTCTGGAAAAAGAAAAACTTGTTTTCTTTGATCTAAATTTGATCAAGATATTAAACAGTGCCTTGCACTTTTGAAATTTGCACTGTTGCGCTCCTTGGATTGGCGCAAGCCACCGGAGAGCGCCACGTGTCAATCATAGAACAACTGCGCCATGCGCTTCTAAAAACATAGCACTGCTCTCTTGGTTTCGCGCAAGTCACCAGAGCGCGCCACGTGTCAGCAGCGCACTGGCGTAGCGCACTGCGCTAACAGACTTGCGCTCACCAGCGCGTGACACGTGTCACCTCCACATGAATTTGCACCTTGCGCTCCTCAATTGGCGCAAAGCGCCTGACAAGCCACGTGGGGCACTGTCAGAACATTTAATGCAGTGCATTATTAAGAGCAGAGCCCAATTAAAAGGTCTATCAGACCAAATAAAATACAATGCATTATTAAAAAAAAGGGCAGAGCCCAATTAAAAGGTCTATCAGACCAAATAAAAAATGCAGTGCATTATTAAAAAAGGGCAGAGCCCTAGTAAAGGCCTAATAGGCCAAATGAAAAAAATGTTAAACATTTTCAAATGGACTTAACCCAATTCTGGCCGTAAGTCCTCAAATTAAATTAAACTGAGCACAACTGCTCTTTCAAATCAATTTACACCCGGTTCAAGGGTACATCTCTGAACTCCTCTGGTATTTGTCGTTGTAATCTTTCAACGTCGTCAGAGAGGTGACGGGTCCCGACAACCACACATTGATACAGACTGTGGGGTCCTTAAACTCATGGACTAATGCGTCCTTAAACAAATATTCGTCCCCAAAATGGGAATGATGGACCACCATGTCCCTAAACTGGTAATACGGACTGTGGGGTCCTTAAACTTATGGACTAATGCGTCCTTAAACAAATATTCGTCCCCAAAATGGGAATGATGGACCAACATGTCCCTAAACTGGTAATACGGACTGTGGGGTCCTTAAACTCATGGACTAATGCGTCCTTAAACAAATATTCGTCCCCAAAATGGGAATGCTGGACCACCATGTCCCTAAACTGGCAATGGACCACCATGTCCCTAAACTGGCAAACGGACCACTATGTCCCTAAACTAGAACAATAGAGACTCCAAATGCTCTTTTGTCGGATCTAAACGATCCCGTTAAGTTGATCTTAGTCTCAAATTAGACTAATGTATCCTTAACAAATGTTTGAGTTGATCTTAGCCTCAAATATGGCTAACGTATCCTCAAACCAAAACCCCAAACCCAAATCTAAGAAAATACGGATTTGGACTAATCCACGTCCTACGGGCGACGACATAAATTAGTCTCCGTATACAATCCACTGGCAACCACAAACAAAACAAACACCCACGACACGAAGTGAACATCTGGAGAAGGAGAAAGTTGTTACCGCGATGCGGTAGCATAATTAACTACAGGGGCTTGCGCCTGCAGGGAAGAGCGTCCCCACAATCAAAAACCCCTCGAATGAGGGGGATATGACGAAGTCTGCTACATCGGCGCATCCGTCTAAACCTTCGATACACGGTGCCATAAATCAACTTGGCATCTTCGGAGAGGTGGACGGATAAAACCAAATAACATCTGCCCCGAATCTTAGGGAAGACGTCACTACGTCGCGCCACCATTCAGAGGGGAACAGCGTTTTCATGGATCAACCAGAGGGATTCGTAGACAGTGGGTGCAGTGGAAAGGTGTGAAAATTGCTTAAATCCATTTATGCATTAAAGAAGGCATCACGGAGTTGGAACATCTGCTTTGATGAGACGGTCAAAGAATTTGACTTTATCGATAATGTAGATGAACCTTATATTTATAAGAAGATTGTAGGGAGAACTGTGGTGTTTCTCGTTTTATACGTTGATGACATTCTCCTGATAGGAAATGACATTCCTATGCTACAATTGGCCAAGCTATTCTTGTCACAGAAGTTCTCTATGAAAGACCTGGGTGATGCCTCGTACATTCTGGAGATTAAAATCTATTGTGACAGATCTAAAAGAATGTTGGAACTTTCACACTCGAAATACATTGACACCGTACTAAAGAGGTTTGGTATGGAAGATTCTAAGCACGGTAATTTGCCTGCTTGTCACGGAATCACCCTCTCCAAATACATGTCTCCTAAGACGATGAGGAAAGGGCTCGCATGAGCATAGTACCCTACGCTTCAGCGGTAGGGTTGATAATGTATTCGATGTTATGTACGAGACCAGATGTAGCTTACACACTTAGCGTGGTAAGCAAGTATCAGTCTGACCCATGTGAGAAACATTGGATAGCAGTTAAGAACATTCTTAAGTACCTGAGAAGGACTAAAGAGATGTTCCAGGCGTACGGTAATGGGGACCTCCAGATCGAGGGTTTTACCGACTCTGGCTTCCAAAATGATAAGGATGACTCTAAATTTGTCTCGGGTTATATGTTTACCCTCAACAGAGGGGCGGTCTGTTGGAAGAGCTCCAAACAGGATACCGTAGCAGACAGGACGATGGAGGCTGAGTACATCGCTGATTGCGATGCTGCAAACAAAGCAATCTTGATCAGGAAGTTCATTTCTGAACTTCAGGTAGTTCCATCCATTTCTAGTCCAATATCTTTGTATTGTGATAACAATGGAGACATAGCTTTGGTAAAGGAACCACAGTCCCATCAGAAATCCAGACATATCTTGAGGCGGTATCACCTGATCAGGGAGATCGTGAATCGCCAGGAGATCGAGGTACGGAGAGTGGACACAAAGGACAACACGACAGATTCATTCACCAAGGCCATCCCTCAAGTCCAGTTCGAGAGACTGTTTGAGATGATGGGCATGCGGTACGCCAGCTACTGGGTCTAGTGTAGACTATGGGTACTCATTGCGTCAATTACAGGCCTTAGTGCAAATGGGAGATTGTTGGATATGTATGCCCTAGAGGCCTTCATTGTACATGATGCTAAGGATATATATGTACAGGACAATCTTGCCCGATATGATAGTATGTTATTTGGTTTGTCTTTATCTTAACATGTGATGTGTTTTACTTTGTATTTCATATCTTGTATACATGTTGATAAAGCCCGTAGGTTTTTTGCCTGACTACCTGCATTTTGTTGGCGATCATACTAGTGGGAGCTGGGTAGTCAATAGGCACATCCTTAAAAGCGTCCCTAGTCGTAGGAGTATCGAGACTGGGCATCGTTACTCCATAGTAGACTAGTGTATACATATCTAAACCCAGACGAGGGGCGATGGATTGGTCCTGCAACCATTGGTGAGGTGCACCTAAGATTGTATACAGGTGCTCACTGGGTGGGAGTACACCGGACAAGACTCGATAAGTTGTTACACATGATATTAGTCGGTTATAGCCGGATTATTAAATCAAGAGTTGATTTAATAATTTAATGTATAATTATATATTTGATATATTACATTACATTAACTAGTATTAGCTCACTTAAGATTTGTTTTCTCACTTTGTGTACACATTGTACATATGTGATATGTATGTTTGTGTACATGCATTGTGTCATGGTTGATGATACATGAAAGATGGGTATATGAGACTTATACCATGATTAGGTTAAATTAGGGTTTTGTTTATGTCTTAAGATTTAACAAAAGGGATAGACTTAGTCAAAGTTGTCAAGCTTGGAAGAAGCTTGTAGAAATATTGACAAAGTCTTCTCTTTTGTCATTTCTTTAGATATTTAGTTAACCCAACCCTTAACCTTATAGCTTGGTTAATTCTCTACATGAGTTAAGCATGAGGACTTAACTCACCCATGGTTGGATTATTCATTGGGATTAACTCATATGATGAGTTCTATCTTCATCTTCTTCTTCCTCTCAAAAGCTTACTAGCTTTAATGGAGGTATGATAAAAAGTGTAAGAAAATCAATTCTAAAGTGAGCCCACTTCCTACTTCATCATCCTCTACTACTTGCCATGTAGTATAGGGTGTTCTCTTCACAAAGTTCATGACCTAGTGAAGTAATAGCTTGAGTTAATGTCTCCCCGACATAGATCATCTTCGGGCTCGAAGTCTTCGAAGCAAGCATGTTCATTTCTTCGTGGAGCCTCTTGATTGAGATGAGATTTTGCGTATGCGTTTTGAATCAAAGTTAAGAATATACCGCAATCAAGACGGTGTCGCTTGGTAGCTAGCCGGTTGAGTACGGGTCGGTCCGCAGAGAGATGAATTCCTATTCTTTATGTTCTAACGTATTAAGTCCAATTATTGTGGGTTTTGTTTTAAAATCTAAGAATGAGATTAAAATTGATTAAAAGTTTTGCTAGGGTTAGGATTAGGTTGGTTTGGAAAAAGAATTCTACTCAATGCTTTCTTTGCCCTAATTAAAAATATAGGTGTTAGGGTAATAGTCAACAAAGGGGATTAGCACGACCAGGAAGAAACTTAGTTTCTTCCTTTTGGTCCTTGTCCGTCCTTTCTTAACTCTTAGCCCTAAACTCTGTTTAAATCAATCACAACCGGTCTAACTAGGGAATCACCGCTATCTTGTAGGATAGGGTGCCGTAGTGAGCGATGTGTGGTTAATTTAAATAGAGTCCTATTATAAAAATTATATGGGCAAAGAAAGGAGAGAGAGAGATTTACTTCTCTCAAACCTTCCCAATCCTAACCCTAACAAATGAGGAATTACTCACTCATTAGGGTATTAACAATGGAATTCATTTTTATGTTTTATTGTAAAAACTATCTAAGTTGCAAATAATAAAAGAAAAAATAAAATAGCAGATATTAAAAGAACAAATAAAAAATGCAAGAATTAAATTCAGATAAAAATTCTTAGTTTATTGATGCACTCTTGACGATTATAAAGGAATTAAAATTTTAATCTAGAAAATAAAAAGAGGCATCTCAAAAGAGGCACACTTTATTTGGCTTTGAGCCCTCCTATTTATAGATAGGATAAACCCTATGGTTTACATCTGATCCACATCTGAATTTACAATATTACACTAAGAAAGCCGGGTCAAAGCACCGACACCACCGACAATTTGCACCGACACATGCACTGTACGGCCGCGGAACCGCGGCAGGAAGCCTTGTTTGGCCGCGGTTCCGTGGCCATCTTGAGGGATCTCTGGGTCGTTTTCTCAGGTTTTCTTCATGTTGCTTTTTACTTCTATTTTCATCACTTGGTTCCTCAGAGTCTCTTCTATTTTCTTCCAGATTTCCAACAGTGCAGAATTATATGGACTTTTACCGTAAGCTTCGCGTTGAAGTCTTGAATCTTGTGCTGCCTTTGTACTTTGTGCATTTGAACTGTTTACTGATCTTCATTTGTTCCTTGAACTGTTAGGCGGCATCATACGGATTCATCTTTTGTTGGTCGTAGTCTCACTTTTGTAACGTCTTTTCATGAATTTCACTGTATTGTTCTGAGAACCTGTAACCTGCAACTATTTAGCAGACATGGATCAAAAGCACCTATTTATTTGAAATATGATTAAGAATGGGTGATATAATAATGCAAAATTCTGATATGAACAAATACCCCCAAACTTATCTTTTGCTCGTCCCGAGCAAAGCCAATTTATTCTCGAAAAAATCCTAACCTCACTTTCGCAGGGAATCGCGATTGCACTGAGCTCGTGCAACAAGTCGTTAAACCTCTAGGTGTCCTTAGTAGGAGGAGTGTTGTCTCCTGAGGGTTTTCAGCGGATACTACCCACAAAATCCGATCAATTTGGTCCGTTGACTTTAATTCTTCAATTCAGTATTCTAGCAAGAAATTCTATTATCTTCAACTTAGAAATCATCAACCGGTATTTTTCACACTCACTTATCATTTAACTTAAGATTGTATATGTTCTACAAATTTATTAAGCTTTCAGCATCTTTTGAATTTCCCTTCTAAGGTTCCATCTCAACTAGGAATTTTTATCATCTCTACTGAAGGTATAAGCCATATCATTCATTCCTATCTCTCATCCAAACCCCAATCATATACCCCTACGTGTGTGTATGTATCACCCCTACAGTTGAAAATTCAATTCAAGCTATCATACTCTTGTCCATCTTCCAAAATACTTTTAGTTGGTGAATTTTAGATGAAATTTGCTCACACACCCTTCATGCGACCGTAATACTTCTTGAGGTACTAACGACCGATTACAAAATGTGTTCGCGCATTAAGTCGTAATTCCTCGTCTTGTAATACTTAAGGCTTTAGCAGTGACTTCCAAACCAGTTGGTCTAAGGCACTAGGTGATAAAGCACCCTCGCTATATAATTTTTTATTTCTGCAGCCTCAAGTAATTACAAAACCAGTGTTCATTTTTTTTTATATCTCTTTATTCACACTTGTACTTTTATTTTATTTTCTTTCATACTAAGGATTTTAGACAAGAGCATTTCAAGGTATCCTCTACTATTCCAAGTTTCAAGGTGCGTGTTTGTGCAAGTTGTTGGGTATATATATTCAGAATTTAGACTTAATGTTCAGAATTATTTTTCAAATAAATATTTCAATACTCTTCCCTTATTTGACTTAGCCCAAGATCTGAACTCAAAATTTGCCTATTTCTAAATAATCTACAAGGGCATATATTTTCTACCATTAAATTTTAAGAAAGGTTATTTTTAGGGTATTTAATTTACTAAGTTTAGGATCTAGTTTTTCCTAACTAGTTAACCGTCTTGTCAAACTTAAGTCAAATATGGTCAAAATTGAACTTTTCAATTTTTATAAATTTTAATTTTTTTGATTTTTATGGATTTTAAAATAAGTATGCAAATGCAAAAATATACACATGAATGTGAAGGAAGAAAGCTTACCGAGCACACCCCCAAACTTAAACTTGACAGTGCCCTCACTGTCAGGCTACACCAAGAGGGTCAAAATTGTCGGCACTTCGCTGTTTATTTATTTTTATTTTTTTATTATTGTTAACAGAAAAAGAAAACAAAAAATATATACAAAAAAGTTTCCCCCCAAACTTAAGTGAAACAATGTTTCCACTGTTTAAGTGTTAAAGTTTAGAGTTAGGGGGGAGAAAAAACACAGTATCAAGCTATACAAGGTCTTACACAGGCCAAAGGTTAGCACCAACCATTCAAAAAATTTATCGTTATAATGGTGTGGTTGGTGAAAGAATGGAGTGTAGAGAAAATAACTGAGAAACACACGAGACCGTGTGGAGATAGAAGCAGTATACGGTCTCGGTGGAGGAGAAGAATGGCGGAAGGGAAAAAGAAATGGTGGTGATTGTTCGACTTCTTTAGGTGGAGGTTAATTAATCACAAAATCCGTGTCATTTAGGAATGCGAGTTCGTCGGCGAAAATATCTTCGAAACTTCCATCGATAGTCCGATTGAACGTTTCAATGTCAATAAGTGTCGCGCCATAATTCAACACACTTGATTTTTCAAAAATTACGGAGCTAGGAGACTCGTAAGGCTCATTTACCTTATTTTCAAAAGATTCTAAATCAAGTTGTTTTTCTAGAATTATCGAACTCAAAATATCGGATTGTGATTCATTAACACTCGGTATCATTAAAGGAAGATTATAAGAAGAACCAGAGAAAGTGGGAGAAAGAAGTGGATTACGAACTTGAGGGGGAAGATGGAGTGTATAAATTAGCACAATTTGTAATGACCGATGTGTAAAAAGTGATTGTGCTAATCTATCAACCCACTGAGAAATGAGGTCAAATCCCTCAAGATTCGTGAGAAAACATGGGTACGTTGAACTTGGTAAACCAGACATTGAAAATGAAGTGTAACGGTTTCTTGCAAAGTCGGAACAAAGATGGAGGGAAGTGATTGAGGAAGGGTATCGGTTAAAGATTTAGAAGGGTGTGCGCAGTCAATGAAAGGGATATAATGAATTGGAAAATCCGATTCCTCAAGTAAAACTACTTCATCCTCAATAATTTCCTCAATACTCTCATCAAATTTTAGCTTATCCATGCAATTCTCATCAAAATCAAGATGCATATGAAGTTCGGGAAAAACATATAATGACTCGGGATGATGAATTGGAGAGAAAAATTCAGTCAAATCTGCGGGTTCATCATCCAAAATATTCCCGGCGTCGATATTCTCAATCAAGTGAAAATCATTTTTTTCAGACACCTCATCAAAAGCATGGATATTTATCAATTCAGGTTCTAGAGTGAAGGTGTAGAGGTCAAAAGGATTGGTGATGGTTTCACTCGAAAGGGACCCTTCACAATCTGGCAGCTCAAACACTACAAAGTCGCACAACTCATTAAACGTTTTATCTTCAACTGGTGAATCATTTGGAACACTTGATATACATTCAAAACCAGAATTGTGGGATTCAATTGGGGATGGGTTGGTTCGATTTGGAAGGATGTACAGCTCATTCTCACCACTCAAATTCTCAATCTGTCCAACCGCCTCATCATACATTGGAATATTTGGAGCTAGTTTTCATTCTCACCACTCAAATTCTCAATCTGTCCAACCGCCTCATCATACATTGGAATATTTGGAGCTAGTTGGAAACTAGCTACCAGGTCACTAGGTTGTATAAGGGCGGCCATGGACGCATTCAAATCCATCATATTTTGTCTTGACGTTACAATAAAATCTTCCAACGACTGTTCCAGACTAGACATGGGTTGTGAAGGGTTTCAGTAAAAGATTCAAAGTTGTTTGGATACTGAAAACTCCCAAATGGCTGTGTAGAAGCAATGTCTAAGGAAGGTGCGAAAGTCGGGTAGGACTGGTAGGAATTGAATGGTTGGACAGGAAAAGGATCAACATTTGAATAAGAAGGTGAATGGAAATGTTGATCCGAAGAATTCGCAGTGGTGAAAGGAGTAAAAGATCGGTTACGAGATTGTGCAATATGTTCAGCAATAGACATGGGTTTCGGGGTTACAACAGGACTCGAAAAAGGACTATCAATGTAAGAAGGTGGTGAAGGTTGAAATGGTTGATACAAGGTGGATTGCGGAGTCCAACTGGATGCCCTAGACGAGTCTATTCGATCTTTCAAAGAAATTTTGGGCATGGAGGGGTCGTCCGAAATTCGACCAAAACAATGAGCGTAAGAAGTAATGTCTAGTTGAGGGTACCAAAGTTCGGCAAGAGTTTTGCGAGTTGGGGTACCCATGATGTGAGGAAAAAAAGGAAAAGAATGTGTTTTTTTTTTTTATTATTTTATATATATATATTTTTAAATTGTTTGTTTTTGGAGTTTTGAAATTTTGAAAGTGTTTTTTTTTAGAAAGAGTTTTTGCAAAATTTGTACGGAACTACGACACAATTTCAAACAACCACAGTTTAAACATGCACAATCAAATCTAGAGCTAGGGTCTCCTAAGTCAACTAGACTGCTCCTAACTGTTCCAAAGTGACAAGTTATGAGATATCCCTCAAATCGCCTCTTCACCGCCAATTGTGGCCAGGTAAGCACAAATGAAGAAATGAGGGTTCCGCTCACGAATCACCGTGAGACGGGCCTTTTAAAGTTACCTTTCTCACTTGTCTAGCCTAGGTACCACAAAGTCAGGTTTAGATAAACGACTGAATGCCCGCAACCTTCCTTTGTCCTAATGAGCACGACAGTCCTTAGTTGGCCGAGTCTAGATATTTTTTATTAACTCAAGGGTGATGCATATGCTTTTAGTGATTTTTAGGGTATTAGGAAGGGTAATAAAATCCCTACCCAATCTGGACAGGTGTTATAGCCCCTTAAAAGTCCGTTTTAAATATGCAAAGCAATTAACACACAAAATCAAAAACACTTGGAATTTTTTTTTAATTGCTAGCGCAAAGAATCCTGCACAAAAAAAATTTATTGGATAGGAAGAAGAAGTTTTGCAAAGAATACCTGCAGGATTTTTTTTTTTAGTGGAGTGCAGAGGAGATGAGAAAAGAGATACTCACAGAGAATTTTTAACTGCTGACGTCACAGGTTCCGCGGTCAACTGCTTGAATCTGCCGCGGTTCCGAGGCGGTTTAGTTGGTTTAGATCTCCAAAATTTTTCTCTGTGTTGTTTGGATTCTCCCCTGTCTGTTCAGATCCTCTGTTTCTTGATTTGTTCACTGGCTTTCTCCAGATCTGAAATAAAGTTTGCTTCAAGCCTGCATACTTGCACAAAAACCTATCAAAAAGAACAAGATGATTTTTATTTTTATTTTATTTTATTTATTTATTCTTTTTTTTAATTCAATTTTTATAATTTTTATTATTATTATTAACCCGAAATTACACAAAGAAAAAGACTACTGTCTCGCCGGCAACGGCGCCATTTGATTGAGAGAGAGATTTTGCGTATGCGTTTTGAATCAAAGTTAAGAATATACCGCAATCAAGACGGTGTCGCTTGGTAGCTAGCCGGTTGAGTACGGGTCGGTCCACAGGGAGATGGATTCCTATTCTTTATGTTCTAACAAGTTAAGTCCAATTATTGTGGGTTTTGTTTTAAAATCTAAGGATGAGATTAAAATTGATTAAAAGTCTTGTTAGGGTTAGTATTATGTTAGTTTGGAAAAAGAATTCTACTCAATGCTTTCTTTGCCCTAATTAAGAATATAGGTGTTAGGATAATAGTCAACAAAGGGGGTTAGCACGACCAGGAAGAAACTTAGTTTCTTCCTTTTGGTCCTTGTCCGTCCTTTCTTAACTCTTAGCCCTAACCTCTGTTTAAATCAATCACAACCGGTCTAATTAGGGAATCACCGCTATCTTGTAGGATAGGGTGCCGTAGTGAGCAGTGTGTGGTTAATTTAAATAGAGTCCTATTATAAAAATTATATGGGCAAAGAAAGGAGAGAGAGAGATTTACTTCTCTCAAACCTTCCCAATCCTAACCCTAACAAGTGAGGAATTACTCACTTATTAGGGTATTAACAATGGAATTCATTTTTATGTTTTATTGTAAAAACTATCTAAGTTGCAAATAATAAAAGACAAAATAA
Organism: Agapanthus africanus; assembly: GCA_030015575.1. Taxonomy (NCBI): domain Eukaryota; kingdom Viridiplantae; phylum Streptophyta; class Magnoliopsida; order Asparagales; family Amaryllidaceae; genus Agapanthus; species Agapanthus africanus. Next base: position 744,586,161 of record CM057339.1, on the reverse strand, counting down.
AATAGCAGATATTAAAAGAACAAATAAAAAATGCAAGAATTAAATTCAGATAAAATGTCTTACTTTATTGATGCACTCTTGACGATTACAAAGGAATTAAAATTTTAATCTAGAAAATAAAAAGAGGCATTTCAAAAGAGACACCCAAAAGAGGCACACTTTATTTGGCTTTGAGCCCTCCTATTTATAGATAGGAAAAACCCTAGGGTTTACATCTGACCCACATCTTAATTTACAATACTACCATAAGAAATCTGGGTCAAAGTACCGACACCACCGACAATTTGCACCGACACATGCACTACACGGCCGCGGAACCGCGGCAGGAAGCCTTGTTTGGCCGCGGTTCCGCGGCCATCTTGAGGGATCTCTGGCTCGTTTTCTCAGGTTTGCTTCATGTTGCTTTTTTACTTCTGTTTTCTTTACTTGGTTTCTCAGAGTCTCTTCTATTTTCTTCCAGATTTCCAACAGTGCAGAATTATGTGGACTTTTACCGTAAGCTTCGCGTTGAAGTCTTGAATCTTGTGCTGCCTTTGTACTTTGTGCATTTGAACTGTTTACTGATCTTCATTTGTTTCTTGAACTGTTAGGCGGCATCATACGGATTCATCTTTTGTTGGTCGTAGTCTCACTTTTGTAACGTCTTTTCATGAATTTCACTGTATTGTTCTGAGAACCTGTAACCTGCAACTATTTAGCAGACATGGATCAAAAGCACCTATTTATTTGAAATATGATTAAGAATGGGTGATATAATAATGCAAAATTCTGATATGAACAAGTACCCTTCCTGTGTCGGAAGCGGAGGCTGAGGGTAGTACGGTCCCTATTATGGAGGCGGAGGCTGAGGGAAGTACAATCCTATGATAGAGGAAGGTAATATGGTCGCTACGTCGAAAGAGGGTAATATGCCGGTTGCGACGACCATATACACTGTGCTGACTACGGTTGTGAAGGAGGACCATATTGTTGCGAGAATTGAGTCCACTGCTCCCCTATTTGATCTCTCCATGTCGCATCAGCTTTCTCCCTTTAAGCTCTCCATACCGCATCAGCTTCCACTTTCTTCTTATCTACTTCATCCATCCTTCTGAGCTGCTCCTTTAGCTATTCGTTCTCCCATGCCTTATCCATTTGTATGTTGAAAAGAGCGGTCAACGTACTTGAAATTCCTTTGGAACTCGACAGCGAAACACCAACGGGGCCACCATACAGGGGAATACGGCCGTGTGACCTTGAGCGAGATTTTAGAGTTCCACACAGAGGGTTTCCGGCTTTGGCGAAATGTTGTAGTTGCAGTACATTGGTACACGCTTGGGTACGATTAAAACTAGTGTATTTTATATACTGACGGTAATCGGACGGCTGTAATACTAGCTGATCATTTTAGAAAGATGGATATTAAATCGGGTGCCGATTTAATATATTAATACATATTTTTTGTGGTATGTATTTACTAGAATTATGTCATTATTAATTAATCTCTCTTTTATGTATTTTAAATATCTTGGATAACAATTACAAGTATATGTATTCAGTATATTTTATTACATATAAATATATATATTGTTTTTGTTTATTCTTTTTCCTATTATTTTCTTAAGCTTATGTTATTCCTTGGACATAACATATTCTCACCATATTGTAGTATGGTGACATGTGTAATCAAGAGAAGGTTGTGGACACTTGGAAGGTTGGTTTGGTGCAAGGGCTTGGATTATTTTGGAGGAAATATATTACTAACCATTTCTTTAGAAATGGTTAAGAATTTATTTTCATTCTCACTCACTTTTTCATAAGTGCTCTCATCTTCTTCTTCCTCCTCTCTTTACACTTTGGAAAAGAAAAAGGAAAAATAAAATAAAAAGAGAGAAAATTATTAGTGAGCTTGAACTATAACTCCTAACTAGTTAGTTTAGCAACCTGACTATTTAGGTTATCTCAATTTGAGATTAGAGCCAAAGTTCTTGAGCCTTCAAGGTGGATCATCTTTGATAGAGAAGATGTGCATGCAAGCTTGTTCCATGAAGTTTCAAGGAGCCTATAATGGAGTCCAACACAATTTGGGAGAACTTGAAAATGCTACAAAGGTTGTAGCTAGTCTCAATTTAGTAGCTAGTTTGCACTCTTTTCTTATTACAAGTTATAATTTTTAGCTTAGATCCTAATTGTGGTACTGATTGCTCTCTAAATTTTTTTAAATCCTAAGATATCATCTTTTAAAATCGCTTATTAAAGTGCACTAGTTCCTTCAGATTTTGTCTGCATATTCAGAAGATAACATATCTAAATGTAAATTAATCTAAATTCGGTATTCAAATCAAATAAATATCTTTTTAATTACCTTTGCCTCGGGTGTCTCCTAATACCATAGGAGAAAAGCAAAGTTCTCCCTAGGGATGTTTAAAGGAGAAGACTGGCAAAACATTTCCAATCCTCCGTAAATTTAGCCGACTTTGTGTATTTTCTTTTTAATCTTTCACGCTATCTCTTGAAACACTGTTGCATCTCATACCGGACATACGTTCAATGTCCGTCTATATCGTTTTCTAAGAAGAAATGTTTCTATAATGCAGGTTAACAAGTATATTAATTAATAAATTAATATCATTTAACAAGCATGTAATTGTGAAATATGGTTAATTGAGTTATGTATTACCAAGAGGGTGCACCAAGACCATACATAGGCTTCTTAGGGGTTTTCTGTAAACGTGAATCCTACGTTCTCGAACTCCGTGTTGCGGACAAGATACCAAAATAACCATTGAAATGAATGGCCCACGAACTCAGACCTATGGGCTTCCTACCTACCCATTCCACAATTGCCCTTTTTTCACCCATATCGTATTTGGTATACTCGGAGGCAAAATCTCTTACGTGCTTTTCAAACATGGACAAATCATCCCCACAGCCCTTGTCTCAGCGATATGTGCATCTGATGCATCTATCATTCTCTCGATTTAAGGATAAACAAATACATACCTCGTCCGAGCTTTCGTATAGTACCTATCTCGATAAACTTTTTCGTCTCGTAATGCGCGAGGAGAGGCAATGTAGTAATATACTCATCTATGATGGGATATGAGAACGCGTCAGGTTCTCTACTTAGATTCATGCACCGCTCGTCTAGTTTTGCAAATGGATCATCTGGTACAAATGTACTTGCATCCTCCTGATCAGATGTACATATACATTTCAATTTATTGTAATCAATGCAAACAAAATAATTTGAACACGCTTATTTAAAACTTCTAATATATACCTCTAATCTCAGGTTGTGTCGAAGAGAAACTATCTCGATATTTTTTCTTTAAAGAGAATGTTGCGGTAAATTTTGCTTATATGCCTTTTCTAGATGATCGTCCCATCATGTAAGTTATGACGATAAAAAATATATAATATGCATAAATCATTGAACTAACATATCAATAGATTATAAGTGATTACAACTGTAAAAATATTCATATATCAATTGATTACAACTGCAAAATTTATAACATATATAAATGATTACAACTGCAATATTTATCATATGTCAATCGGATCTACTTCCTCAAGATCACCCTCGTCGGTAAAACTATCGAATAAGGATTTAGGAGGTGCCCGCAATGCAATCAAAATATCTTCACGATTAAGATCTTTGACATAAAAGCACTGATCATCTTGTGAATCTAACATTAACTTATTGTCTCGATAAATTTCTTTATTGAGATTGACAAGCTGAAAACTGTACTCATCTTTCTGGATGCAAGCGCACCAACGAACTTTGAACATAACAAATTGTTATTGTTCATTAGTCCCATAAAATAACTCTATTATGTTCTCCAACTGACCATAATATTTTTTTTGTCCTACCTGCGGTCTTTGATCACGGGAACTTCATAAACACGTTTGTTCAAACGGATAATAAATACCATTATTTTGGGTAGTCAATTTCTCAGTTGTAAGAAATTTTAGGTTATTAATGAAATATGAACCGTATCGATTCGCTTTTGTACCATGACCTTTAGATAGTCGCACGATTACATTCGGGAATCGCATCCCTTTTGTTATGCTATCTTCGATGTACAATGCATTTATACGTAAAATGTATAAACTATATGTGATATATACATGTGATACGTGATATATACAAGAGATACGTACGTATTTGCGGCACCGACATGGAAAGTATTTCTTATGTTCTTGATTAATCTTGCATGTAGCGCCTTTTCCGGAAATCGTATTCGTAAACTCTTGAATATGTCGGCTAAAAGAATAATAATATTAACTATTTAGGAATACACACACACAAAATATTGATGTGTTTAAATGTTTTAATTTATATACCTTCTGTGATCGGTAATAATTTCAAGGTCGTGTGCTTGATCGAGCCACTCCCTCCGGTAGGATCGATCCTTTTCTTATGGATGGGATAGCCGGTCCTCGTTAATTTGAGAAGAACGATTTAATTTTGTTTCAACTCCACGTAAGTAACGAGAAGTGAAATTGAGGCATTCGTTGGCAGAATAACTTTTCGCTATTGACCCTTCAGGTCGAGCTCGATTGCATACTTGCCGTTTCAAGAATCCCAAGTATCTAAAATGTTGACGAATATTTTAGACAAATGTAGATATTATATTGAATTAAATTTAAAAATTGACTTAAAAAATTAATTACCTTTCTACTAGATACATCCATCTATATGAAACTGATCGAGCAATCATTGCTTCTGTAGGTAGATGCACTGTAAGATGAACCATGAAGGTGAAAAAAGATGGTGGAAATATCATCTCCAACTTGCAAAGGGTTTCAACAATACTCTTCTGCAACTCCTCAGATTTGACTATATCTATTAATTTAGAACAAAATTTATTGAAAAAGCCACAATACTCTACCAAAGCAATCGTGATATCGAACGACAAATTATGTCGAAGAACCATTGGAAGCAATTGATTTAGAAGGATATGACAATCGTGACTTTTAAGATTTAAGAGTTTTGGTAGCTATACCTGCACATTCTTTGATGTGTTAGAGGGGTTTTGACGCTCTTTAGTACCTCACCAAATCTTTTCATAACCAATTTCAACATTGAGTGGCTCGAAACTGATAATTCATAGACACCATCATCACGAAGTATCGGATGCAATTCCTGTCGGATTCCAAATTCTTCCAAGCACACACGAGCACTCATTTTATCCTTGGACTTAGAATCGTCCTATAAAAATATGCCAGAAATATTATCAAACGCATTCTTCTCTACATACATGACATCAATATTGTGTCGAAAAAACAAATGTTTTCAGTAAAGAAGATTCCATAAACTAATTTTCTTCTTTCACACATTCAACAATTCATTATTTTCGGACCGCTTCTATTTTTTTGTTTATTCAAAGAAGTACTGAGTTAAAATGATTAGATCCATGGTAGAATTGACACGCTGATATCTGCTTAAAAATTTCTATCCCTGACAACTGTTTTGGGGCTTCACCCCTCTCCACTGTTACATCAAACTCATTTGCCATCTTTCTATACTAAACATTCGCCGGTAACCATGTACGATGAAACTCGTAGCAAAACTTACCACGTGTCTTAAGCTTCTTGACACTGTAATCAAGACCATATGATAGACATGCATACTTCGCGTAGGTAGACCATCCAGATAACATGTCGTATGCTGGAAAATCGTTGATTGCCCAAATAACAGCCGCTCGCATTCTAAATTTTTCCTCGGCATAAGCATCATATGTCTCTGCTCCATAGTTCATGAGTTCTATCAGCTATTCAATTAAAGATTCCGTATAAATGTCGATGTTCTGACAGGGTGAATATTTTCTTGGAATTAATAAGGAAAGAATCATATACGGTTGCTTCATACACATTCAAGGAGGCAAATTATAAGGTATAAGTAAGATCGTCCACGTTGACCAATTAGAGCTCATGAGTCCGTAAGGCATGAACACGTCGGTTGCCAAAACTAGACGTATATTACTCGTCTCATCCCCAAAATGATCAACACCGTCTAATCGCTTTAATGCTTCTGTATCAGCCGGGTTGCCTCGGCATCCAGAATTTGATCCGACGATCGGAATACCATCACATGCTCTTTGAAATGTATTTTGAAATATATAAATTTTGCAATCTTTTAGTCAGGGGAAAATAATGGAGGACATTAGCTGCAGTTTTCTTGTTTTTTGCTGACATCAGATGTTTCTACGATTGAATTTTGCTTAATATTTTTCCACCTAAACATGTAGCAAGTGGGGCACTCATTGAGAGATACATAATTCTTACGATACAACACACAGTCGTTGGGACATCCATCGATCTTTTCATATGAGAAACCAAGTGTCTTTACAATCTTTTTTGCCTGGTAATGATTCTCTGGAATACTTTCTTTTCCTTCAAGAATTACTTTTCATAGGAGATCAAGAAGCACGTCAAAGTGCTCGTTAGTTATCCCACTAATCATCTTCAAATGGAGGAGCCTTATTACAAATGACAGCCTACTAAATTTCATAAAGATCTTGTTCATTTTTTTCCAGAAGATTCTTTAATTCCTCTACTCCACTGGTATCTTCAGATGGTTCAACTACATTCATTTCCTCGCCAGCAAATAAATCTTCCAATATCTCATGTGCATCGTCTATCTTGTCATCCGTCGGCAATTCAGATTGCGAAGTTGCAGTCTCATTATCCCTCATCACTTTCTTGTCAGGTACTCCCTTGCCATGTTAATTCCAATATTTGTAGTTTGGTTCTAAGCCGTTTATAAACACATGTTCTCCTATCACTTCATGTCGAAAACGGTATCTATTCTTACATTTTTTTATAAGGATAGAACATGAATCCGTCTCTTCTATGCTTTGGGTTCATTTCTGTGTAACCTAAAAAGACTTTAAATCCTTCTTTAAATCAGGTGTCCTTCGAACTTTATCTATCTTTTTCCCCCATGTGCATAAAAGAGTTTTCTGGAAGAATTCTCATTTGTTGTTACACGGATATTTATATGAGTTTAACATATTTCATTATGTGGACCCATTAAAGTATATGAAGTCATTTAAGGTTGGCGTAAGTCAGGGCTAAAGGTCGGGACGGATAAGTACTCTCACGGCTGTCAAGGCTAAACGTCCTAATTCACATTACGAATGCAACACTCATATCTCACGTCGTCCTGTGTTTTCGTCCACTTCGAGAAAATTTCGGCAGCACTCCTCCCTATTCCCTGTATTCGTACATATATTTGTACACGAGAAATAAGAGGAAAGTACCGTCGAAACTTCTCAAAATGGACGAAAATACAGAAGGAAGTGAGATGTGAGTCTCATTGCATTCGTAAGTTGTTCACACTAGAAAAATCCAACAATTACTGTATGTCAAATCCGCTCGTTGAATACTATAGATATATTTGAAAAAATCGAACAGAACGTTCAACTCTTACAAACATTTGTAATCGTATTCGACGGGAAAAAGATTTGAATACACTAATTGTTAGACGGGAAACTATAGGTCGATTCTAAACAAATTTAAGACCTTTCGATCTTAAACTTACTAATTAAATGGAAGTTTTCTTTTACTTACTTATATTTATGCTGTGTTAGCGGGTTTAATTTTATTTTCGATTTACGCATCTTTTATAGTTTTAAGTATTCTTAATGGGTTTGATTTTGTTTTGGATTTACGTATCCAGTATAGTTTAAGTTGTATTAAAGGATTTAATTTTCATTTTGATTTGGTTTATACATTATGATACAATTTAAAAATCTAAGCAATAAATCATACACGCTATAAGATTTTGAATCATTAAATTTACAAAACACAAAATAATTTGTACTAAAGAAAATCAATATGTTTTACTAAGCCATTCCGACTCAAACTTTAACCTAAGATCCTTAATTTTTATTTTAGGTCAAATCCAAAAATGCAAAACACTAACACTCAACTCAAACGTTAATTACAAAAAGATTGAGGGTATTTTCAGTTTCACCCTTAAATCATAAAATTCACCTTTAAATCAGAAATTTTTCTAGCCCTAGTTCTCAATTTTACCCCTAAATCATAAATACAACTAATCCTGACCCTCAATTTCATCCCAGATCTCATATTCGTCTAACCATAACCTTCAATTTCATCCTAAAATCAAAAATTTATCGAAGCCTAACTCTCAATTATCTAACCAAAATTCATCTAACTGTCACACTCAATTACCCTTAATTATCTATAATTCATCTTCTACCTTTAATCCTAAATTTCCAAAAAAAAATTCAATTTCTCAAATTTCTTCTATTCTAAAATCCATCAACCACTATTCAAATTCTTTATAATCAAAATCCCAAAGCCCAACACATTCTTCAGTTCCATATTCAATTCTTCATAATATATTACAATCAAAATCAAAATATATTTCATAATCTAACTTCACAATTTCATGATTTAATTGAAAAAATATAATAATTGGAAAGGGAAAATCCTAAACTTAGACCGGTTGTTGAGTGAGGAAGGCGTTGGCAAGCTCGAGCAGCAACTGCAGCAACATGTTAAAAAATTTAGAGAAGAATTGGGAGAATTTTGGGAAGAATTTGGAGGAATTGGAAGAGGGGAAGAAATGGGACTTGGGTGAGAGGAACGCGAGGAATTTTGGAAAGATTGGAGAGAGAGAAGGGCATTCACGGCTAAAAACTACTGAGGCTGTTAGCGACCGTTATATACGGTCGTTAATACCAATTGAACGGTCGCCGATATATTGGCAATCGTCTATTAGCGATCGTGCATTATATACGGTCGCTAATACTATATTAGCGATCGTATATATTTTAACGGCCGCTAATACCCATTACATAATACGCATAGTTTCTAGAAATGAGACCGCGGTGGCGAAGATGCCGGCGCTAATGGTGGAGGCGACGGTGGCGAGGGTTAGGTTTAGGGAAGAGGGGAAATTTTCTTGGGGAAAGGTTTGATTTTGGGGATTGTGCATGGGAAAAAGGGAAGGGGAAATTTTCTGTTTTATTTTATTTTATAAAAATTCTCCGACACTGTTCGTATGGTTTCTATCGTAGGAATTTCTCTATCGGCACCTTAGCGGCAACCTAAAATTGCCCATGTTCGTACGGTTCCGTAGAGGCAAGCAATTTATGTACTAGTTTGACTATTAGCATCTACATCATCTACCTAATATTTGTTGAATTAAATTTAGTTTTCTGATATTTTAAAAAATTATTGCAGTTTTTCGATTATAAGTAAAAATTATCAATCTATTTCAATTAACCAGAAAATAAATAGGACAGTAAATAAACTTCCTTGATATTATTCTTATAAATCAAAGTAGCTCATTCTAACGATAAGTTAAGTTTGGAAGTACAAAAAAACATCATATTTGGAAGTACAAAAAACCATCAACCGTAGGTCAAGATCGTGGTAGGTTACTATGCTTTTGCGATAAGAATACTGTAATGTATCCTGGTTTATTTTGATTCTTGTTCCACTACCACTGATGCATTTACTTTAGGTATTAGATTTCATTAAACTGCAATTTGCCTATCAAGAAACAAGAAATTTATAGCAAATTAAATTTAGTTTTCTGATATTTTTTAAAATTATTGTAGCTTTTCAAATTATAAGTAAAAATTATCAGTCTATTTGAATTAACTAGAAAATAAATAGGACGTATATAAACTTCCTTGATATTATTCTTATAAATCATTGTAGTTCATTCTTATAATTTTACGACAAGAATGCTGTAATGTATCTTGGTTTATTTTGATTCTTGTTCCACTACTGATGCTTTTACGTTTAGATTCATTAAACTGCAATTTGCTTATCAAGAACCAAGAAATTTATAGCAAATGAAACAGCATATGTATGTTGCCATATAAAAAGGGAATACCATTTATTATTATTACTCTCTTCCGCTGAACATCAAAGTGTTCTTCTTCTCTACTTACATTCCAGGTACCTCTTTTTATTACTACATATTACGTACACACTGTGTTTACTACAAACTGATCAAAACCCAGCAGCAAACTCAAGGATGGACTCGAGTGGCTGGCGTCGACCCTCTTCTTCCCTCTCGCTCTCCCTCTCCCACTGCTGCTGCTGCGGGCCGCGGACGAAAACCTCATCTTTGTTGTCCCGACCGAAAACCTCGTCCACGAGCTTGCTTGGCACGCCAAAGGCCAGCTCCTTCGCCTCCCGCTCCATCTTGTTCACTACGTTGTCTCTTCCCGCAAGGAAGGTTCTCCTGTTTCTACCGTTTCTTAAATGATCCGTGTTGACTTCGAAGCACACGACCTCGAGGTTCTGCTGTCTGTCTGCGACGATGGCAACAGGGTGCCCGGGTGGGATGGCCAACACAGTGTTTCGTGATATCTGAGACCGGACCTTCCGGTATCGCCTGCCTTGTTGGCCTTCTTCCTGTTCTTGTTGTTGTTCCCATTCTTCCGAGCCCTCTTGTTGTCTTGACAAGTGAGGACACACCATCTCAAAATAACCGCGACCCTCGGTCACTATGGCGATCTTGGTCGCCCTCGAGTTGTAGAAGGGCGCCATCATCGAACCGGCGGTGATGTTGATGACCGAGACTTGGAGGTTGAGATCTCTCAAGGGTTGGTAGTCATTCTCATCGGCCTCGTGGAGACGCCCGTGCTGGTTAGAATGTGTAGGGCGCTTGTTTATAAGGTTGAAGGGTCCCCTTGATGACTCTCCTCCGCCGAAAGGCCAGTGGCCGTGCTCGGATGAGGACGAGTGGCGGCTAAGCGATCGGATTTGTTCTTGCGATGCTTTTATAATGACGCCTTGCCTCTGTTGGCCGAAGAGCCTCTCCAATTGATCCCGTCGGGTCTGGAAAATCAATTAATTAACATAATGAGTCGATTTTTCATTTCATTTGTCGGGAATAAATTACAAAGATACATATCGATAGAATTTCGGTATGTACATTCAAAGCGGCCTCGAGAATTTCGGAGCTGAAGACCCTGTAGTATGATTGAGGTTCCTCTCCTCCAACAGTGTAAAACTCCTGAATCAATCGCAAATTAAATGTGATCGTCTAAACTGGGTAAACTATATATATGTATGCCAAAGTGACAATAGTCATTAAATAAAATGCATTACTGTTTAATATGATGTGATAGTAATAAGATATGATTTATTTTGCTCCCCACTAATTATCGAGGAGAACCCCTGCATGTTTGATTATGATATAAATCAGCATGCATCGCGATCGATAGATGGCTCATATAATACTAAATATATATTTTCTTATAAATACCTGGACTTGGCTCATATAATACTAAATATATTTTTGCTTATAAATACCTGGACTTGGCCAGGTGTAGAGACGGGGCGTAGGATTTTTGCGATCTGGAGCCTCTGGTTGTTGCTTCGGTTGATCAAATAGACTACGGTTCCAGCTGAAACCTTGGTGATATCTCCTTGCTTAATGTTATGTGATTCGCGATCTTGGTCTCGATGATCTCCCCTTATAAGGGTAATAGTTCCTTCGCCTACATTCCGATCGATATAGTAGTTAATAATAAGGATCAGATATTTAAAAAAAAGTAAGATGAAATTAATAAAAAATTTAAGCATTCATCATTACCTCTCACGACATAGAAGAGAGAGTCGGCATCGAAATGGTTAGGCACCACAAAGGTGTTAGGGTTAGCCTCAAGGATTGCTAGCCTATAATTAGCAATCCCAAGCAAAAGCCGCGATTTCTGAGCGAAGTTCTGAAGGATTCTGATATTCCCATGCTCGCTCCTCACGCGATGCCTGAAGCTCTCTTGCTCAAACACATAAGGGTTGTTCCCGGTCCTCCCTTCCTCTTCGCGTCCCATTGGATCTCTCCCTTGCTCTTGCCTTTCTTGCTCGTATCGCTGCTGGCATCGGCTCTCACATTGTTGTCGTTCTTGCTGCCCTTGACCTTGCCGGCGTTCGCGACAGTCTTGCTTGCATTGTTCTAGGCGGTGTTCCGGATCTTGCTGCCCTTGAGAGTCTTGCCCTTGCTCACGTCTCTCTTGTTCGTAGCGTTGTTGACATTGCTGCACACACTGCCTCTGCTGTTGCTGGCCTTGGCGACTCTCGCGGCAGTCCTGCTTGCATTGTTCGAAACGGCGTTGAGGATCCTGCGGTAGATAATTAACATTTGTTAGAAAAGTTTATTCAGAAGAACATGATATATTCCCTTAGGGAGCACGGGGCGCCCCGTCATTAATGTACCAAAACCTAAAGTTACCAGCTCTCGCATGTTGAGGGCGCCTTAATTAGCTTAAGTCTACCAGATTTGCACAGTAGTTTTCTTTATTAATTTGCTATTTGAATCGCCCTCGGTGGAATTGATCCTAGATTAATTGGTTATTTAATTTTTCTAATTGACTATTTTTCATTGAAGGATAGAACTCTTTATTAATTTGCTGTTTTATCTCCCTGTTGCATATTAGTACAAAAATTACTATATATATATATATACCTGGCGCTGTGTGTCTTGCCCTTGTTCGCGTCTCTCTTGTTCGTATCGTTGCTGGCATTCCTGCACACACTGCCTCTGCTGTTGCTGGCCTTGGCGACTCTCGCGACAGTCCTGCTTGCACTGTTCTAGTCGGCGCTGCGGATCCTGTAAGAGACGAACAATTAATAAGATTCTTACACTACAAACAGAAAAAACAAGTTTTCATTATGATTGTACTTCTTGAAGCCTAAATTGCATTAAAATGACCTTAACCATCGGATTCTTTACTGAAATATCCTCAATATATATGAGAGTTATTTTTAATATTTAATATTTTATAAGTGTTGGGCTTTATCATATGAGTGTCAAATAGACTTAAGTCTTGTTATTGGAATGCCCAATCTATATCTTAAACGCACGTACGTACCTCCTTTTGTTTTCTAAGGTGGGACTATTGATTCCACGTTAACACTCCTTCAGTCTTTTTTTAAAAATCTTAGACTTAAGTCGTGCCGGTATTTTATTCATTTATACATAGGTAGGTAGCTAGGTACCTCACGCTGTGAGTCGTCCCGTCCTTGCTCGCGCCTCCTCTCTTCTTCGTACCTCTGCTGGCATTCCTGCACACACTGCCGCTGTTCCTGCTGGCCTCTCCGGCTGCAGTCCTGCTTGCACTGCTCGAGGCGGCACTTGGTGTCTCCCCGACGGTGATCAGGGTTTATAACCAAACCCTCGTCGTCCCCGCGCCCCCTCTCTTTTTCCTGCTGCTTCTCCTCGCATCGTTCCTCGCATCGCCGGCGCATGCCCTGGTCGTAGTGGGGCTGATCGCTGCATTCTCGCTTGCACTGCTCCAGCTCTTCTCTACGAGAAGCGAGGGCGAACGTCGAAGAAACAAGAAGCAGAGAGAGCAAAAGGAGACTTGCTTTGGTAGCCATCATGTGTGTTAATTTGTGTGTGTTAACTTGGATGAGTGATGAGGAGAAGGGTGTGGGGTTTGGTATTTATAGCCAGCTAGAGAGAAAGAAGAGATTGGTGAGTACTAGGAGAGAGAAATTAAAGGTAGCGAGGCGACTCGTGGAACCATGCATGGATACACGTGGGAGGTTCAGCCCGCTCTCGTACACGTGAGGGGCGTGGCACTCGGTGTGCGCGCATGGAGGGAGAGGGGACACGTGCGAGGGGAGAATATGAGGACGGGGCTTCGCCTCGCCGCGTAGTAATGTTGGTGGCTTGATGACGTGGAGCCTCATGATGGTGGGTCCAAGCGGTGATGATCTGGATTCCTCGTCGCTGTCTGCCCGGTGCTTATCAACAACTTGTTTCCAAACCATATATGTATGTTTTATCTTTTATTTATATATCTCTTCCGTATCTAACTCAAAAGAGCCTTTAATCTCTAAAAAAATCTAATTATTAAATATGTGTAGCACGCAAAACACTTGTTATAATAAGAAAAATACTTTTTGTACCGACCACCAAGACCCATATAAAAAAGTACTATGCCTCCAATAAGAGGCCTAGTACCACTTGGCCTCTCTATTTGAGACATTCATACTCAACCTCCTATATTTTCTAGAAAAAGCAGTTCTCTTACCTTCTCACTCACTAACTTTTCAAATTTAATTCAAACCAAGAAAATTGAGCCCAAGTTTTCAAATATAGAAATTTCTGCGCCAACAATAAAATATATTTATGGTGAATTCTATTTACAATAGAAATTTAGATCAGCAAGTAACCCCGTACAAATATCTTTTAATTAACTAATTTATTGCATGCATGAGTATGTATTTCTAATTCGGTAATAAATAGTACATATTCATATCATATTTATGTTATAGCCTCCAAATCAGTTCTAGCACATCGTGTATGGCCGCATTCTCAACATAAAATTTACTAACATTATATATGTATATTAAGAAAATCAATTTTTAGAAGGATTTCAATTCACCTAATTATTTACGTGTATAACGAGGTCTCTTTAAAAAATAATCATTGTTTACTTTTAATTCATAATTTACAAGAATATGAATTAATAAATTAATTCCATATTTTGCGGATCGTTTTATCTTTTTATATTTGTCAAACGGTGTAAATCTTTTTATTTTTCTTGGATTTTCAAATCATAAAAATCTTTTAACTTTTTATTAGCAAGTGGTTGTAAATCTTTTCATATTTTTATTTGAGAAGTTTCACCAAAATCACAATATATTGTGTCCTATGTGCCTAAAACCACCCGGCGTCGATTTGGTGCACAAAAACCTCACGAGTTTTCCTCTGTTATACATGACCCCTTGCCGTTGATTGTTTTTTTTTGTGTGTGTAGTTTTATCTGACGACGAATATCAAATATATGTTAACCAATAGACGGAGACTACGGCGTGTTTTGATTTTGACATATAATTATCGATGAAAATATGAAAATTTCACATTATCATCGAGTATATATCATACACTTAGTTTAATATTTAATTTGAATTAATTTTACGTTTACTAAGCTTTTGAAGTTTTTAATTTATTGTAAATTTTTTTTAAATTAAAGGTTTTCTTTATCAAGTTTAAGATTTTGGATTTAGCTTTTAGGTTTGGTTTAAAGTTCGGGTTTTAATCAACTCCTAGGATTTGCACATATAACATAGTGTTTTTCAGGAGATTTGCAAATTATTAGTATCTCCTTCTAATTGCAATTATGCATGATAGTTTTTTGTTGTTAATCAACTTTATAATTTAATTTTAGAGTGGTCAACTCTAACCAGAGTTGCCCACATATTAAAGAATTGAAAAATCCACCAACACCTAAACCGTCACCCCTTTATAAATTTCAACCCTACCTGACATATATGTTAAATTAAACTAATTAAATTGTCATCTTAATCATCTCCACCCTTTTACGGTCATCAATCTTACCACATACCTCCCAATCTCAAATTGCCTTTATAATTTTTCCCACCCGTAGGGACATGCCATCTTCGTACTAGCGGTCATGGATCCTTTATTTTCGTCTTTTAGCTTATGATAGTCAATTTCCCGTAATAAGATCATTTTCCACTTAATTAGATTGAAGAAAAACAATGCTGATCATTATCCTCTCAAGTTCATGAAACGGAAAAAACAATAGTTTTTTCCTTTCAATTCTCCAACTTTTTTCTCTAATTAAGGGCTTAATTAATTTTTACCCATGGTTAATTGCAGCTTCTTAACATTCATTAACTAAGACAAACCATTAGTAAGATGCCAAATCCATCTAGAGTTACAAAAACACTAAGCTAGTAACACTTGGACAAGATAATCTTCTTGTCACGACCCGAAAAGTACGGAACATGACCGAAACTTAAATTACGAAACGTCTCGAGACGTACGTAATCTATGTAAGCCAAAACCCAGAAATCAAAACCAAAGAAGAGTAGAGTGAAGGAAAAACCAATTTAAAGTAAGTAGTTTTAATCAACATAGGCCGAAGTATATATTTTGAAATTCTCAAGTATTTTCTGAAAATTTCGGCAGAGTCTCCTTTGTAAATACTGGCTCCAAACGGGATACAACATGAATAGTATACGAAATGAAACAAAAAGGCATCCCCAAGCGGGAGCTAGCTCTTCGTCAATCGACTGTCACATCCACGCAAGCAATAATATACAACGCCGAAGGGTGAGGATCAAAACTCAAAAGAAACTCAAAAAATCAAGAAAACCCAAGAATACCACAACGTGCGACTCTAAGGTCGAAATAATAACAAATCCGGTCTTCTATCTCTCTCAAATATACAATCTGGTTGATAGAGTTTCTTGATACAACGGAAATAAAAATAAACAATGGTGGTCCTGATGCAAAGAACCCACCTACCAAAGCAATCACCCGAAAGGAACAGTGTGCCAGCAAAGCCGCAACGAAACCTGTACGGCAAAACCTGCAAGGAACTGTGGCACAACGGGGGTGAGTTGCCAACTCGTGAGTAGAAAACATCTACGAGTAGAAATCGCATGTATAACGCTATCCTAGGTCATATCCTCAAATATTATCCTGATCCATCTACATATAAGTGCAATACCACGTGCTCGTATCAGTGCCTCAGATAGCAACATATCAGATATATATGATGTATGAATACATTACGAATGGAAACAGAATATATCATGAGTGAGACAACTGTTTTCTTTAATCAATGAGATTTCTATATGTATATCAATCAAGTATCATCAATGAATGCAACAGAGAAATCAATGTCAAGTATCGACACAAAACATAAGTCTCAGTATCTCAATATCAAATCTCAATATCTCAAATATCAATATCTCAGGCATTCGTATCATCTGCGGGATCGGCCCGCGGGCTCTGGCAGAACGGATCAGCCTATAACCATCTCATGACTCCGGCCGGTATCCTCCGGATAACCGACGAGTCCAAATAATATCACCAGTAGGTAGTGCTTCCCTGCCAGGCTCATCGAATACAACTCGAGCTTCTTGCCCCCGGATACCATACCGGGCCCACCATGTACCCGAGACGGTTCATCCAACTCCTCAAATCGGGTCTCTAAATCCAACAACAGTCATGAAAACTCATGGTGGACGACTCATACATCACGAGAAAACCACAATTTGAATTTTTAAATGATGATACTAAGCTTTTATTAAATTCTTGCGGTTTCCCCCCAAATCCAGAAATCTCATGTAAATCCGAAATCATCAAAATCATGATACCAATAAACAGCGAATACCGGCATAAATCTCCATAATACTGCATAACCAATGAATATATGGATGCATCTGATATCATGCAATGAATGCAATAATTAAACTAGCATATGGAAACTATAACATATTACAACTATCAGCTAGCAAGCTATGTCACTGAAATAGTATTTTCTAAAGTGTACGTGACATGGCAATTACCGATGAAGATGTGTGTGAGCCGGCAAGTGAGTGTACGTGGAGCATACGCGTCATCGGTAATGGTGCTGGTGTCCTAACAGCATGGTTTCATAATTACTACGTACATAATAACATGTAATGAGGCGATAACAACACAATAAGAAAAATGAATAGTAAATACAACAATAATATGCGGAACATGAATAATAACGTAACAATAAGGAATCTACCTTACTATACATGTGTTATACTGTTTTGCCGTTTGAAATAGTACGAATCGTGGTGTTTGAAAATAAGGACTACGGTGTTTTTAAGAAAAGATACGTCTTTTAAAATATTCGTAATATCCCTTGGTATGTCTTTCAAATTCTCACGATTCGTCAGTTTTGGAAATAGGTATGACTCGGGTCCAGTCTGACATCTACTAGGTAAACTACAGGTCTAACTAACAACCAATCGAAAGGGGTACGGAAACCACCTACATCTGAGTCGATATATATCTGTCTATATAGTAGTCGGTGATCCTTCCTCAATAGTATCCCATATGATACACCATCTGATACGACATCCTCAAATCAAGAGTGCGGATCTATCATCAATATATAGCTCGTACGGTAAATCCATCGTACGACATCCCAAACTGGGTATGGGTCAATATCACATTTATCTTATTATTCATCTGGTATCCACATCATCACATATCGTGGGTAGGGGGTACTGATCTAAGTCTAGTACACTACTAATATCATCAACATATATATAAATGCGTGTGTATGAAACACATCGCCTACCGATCCGCTATCATCACATTTCGCATCTCATAATACGATCCAAATCATATCACCGATCTTGTGGCATTAAGCCCAAACTCATCGACTCATCCCCAACTATCATCCACTATCCTCATTATCCATGTATAGGTATACGTATATATAAATATATATATAGTCCCATACCTATGTGTATATAAATATATACATATCCTATTTATGCACAAGTACTAAAATGCATGCAAGTGTGTGGGGGTGCGTGTATGCAAATCCTTACTCTAGGGTTTCGTGACTAAGAAATCCGCTAAAGTCGTTTCTTCAATTCTCGCTAAGCCTAAACACATAACCTCCTAAGGCTTCTCTTACTTGGTGTTCATATCTCATAATAACATATAAAAGTATATCGTTACCACATCACATCATTCCTCATAACTTTGCGGGGGTGCTATACGCCATCCACCCGACTTCCCCCGTAGATATAAATCTACCCACCTGATCTTCGCTCGCCGGTGCCGACGTCGCCACGCGCTTGCTTGTCGTCTCGAAGTCCACATAGGGTACCTACATGTCACAACGTATCGTATCGCATAAAAACCCAATTCGAAATCGAAACGGCATACGAAAACCAAATCGGCACGCGCCTCACGCACATGTCAAAACCTGTCGCCTACGCATGCCGGAATAGCCAAACCAACCCTCGATGTCGATGTACAAACGTCAAACCATCGAGAAAAACACCAAATGTACCAATCATGGTTTTACAACTCACTAAAAATATATAAAATACGATGCAATTCATCCAAACCAATAAATTGATTAAATCGATTTATTACAAGAAACCTAGTAAGCATCAATTAGCCGTTTCACTTTAAAACTTGATGTTTAAACGAAACTAATGGCTATAATATCCACTAAATATCATAACTAAGTTATAGAAACCATTTCAATAATTTATTCTCATCAACTTGTATTAATTCCAAAATTCTAGTTTTGCAAAAAATATCCAATTTTAACACTTTTTTTTAAAGCAAAAATTCACAATTTAACAATTAAGCTTGGTTTGCATATTTTAAATGGTTAAACCACTCATGGAAACCTTAATGATGTGCTAAAAACCCTAACTAGATTTTAATCCCACATTTTAATTTAATTTCTAAAACCTAGTTAGCAATTTAGCATAATTATCATAATTTTAAACTAACAAATTAGCAACTAGTAACCAATTTAGATTTTGCATTCAATTACATGTTAATCTCCTCATTACAACCATAACCTAATGATAAAAACCCTAATTAAATTCAAACCCTAGTCTTGAATTTTCCAAACTTGCAATAAAACCAAATTAAACATCTAAATAGTTAACATTGAAGTAATTAAACAACCATATAAGCATAATGTTAACATTATACCTCATGATCAAGAGATCAAACATGAAAATCAAAGCCTCAAAAATGCCAACTTGTTCCTTAGATCCGTGCTAGATAGGCTAAAGAAAAATAGGTAGGAGTTGGATTTTTATTTTGTGGGATTTTTGTGTTGATTTTGAAGCATTTTTGAGTGGATTTGATGTGAAATGAGGTGAGGAAAAAGGGGGGCTGCTACTGTTGGAGGAGGGGGAGCTCGGCCAGAAGTTGAGGGAGAGAGGAGAGAGAGTGAAGTGGGGAAAAAATGATATCAAGTCAACCCAAGGTCAAAACCCATACTTATATATTCATTTTCTTTCAATTCCTTTGTTTTATTTTCCTTTTATCAATGAAGTGGGGGAACATTTTGGGGATGGGTTGCCACATGGGGTTTAGACACAAGGGGATGGGGGTGAGTGAGTGTGGGTGTGGGGGTGGGGTGAGGGAAAAAGATAAATTTTATACCCCAAATTTCCATTTAATTTATTTTCACAATTTAAGCCTTTTTCTTCAATATTTTCTAAAACCGTTTAACAAGTTCATTTCATTTCAGAAACAATATTTTTCATGTTAGTTTAAGGTGTCATGATGCACAAAATTGAATCAACCCATTCCAATTTGTAATTATCCCTAATTAAATGTATTAGTACCGGCTTAAAATAATATTAAAATAATTAATTTCGGAATTTTTTTCCAGAAATTTAGAAATTTTACGAGTGGCTCAATAAACACCAAATACTAGCAATTACATAGCTAGAATATGTATATTTAAAGATATTTATATCTTGATTTTTTTTTACGGAAAACACCCGTTATTTTACCGATTTTCCGAAATTTCACCTAAACGATTTTCGACGCGTTACACTTCTAGAATCTACATAAGCTATGTAAGTAATATTTAGTTGTTATCAATGATAATGATATAATTATAATCATATAATTAGAGTTGATTAATATGAAAAGCGTCGCCGCGTGTAAAATTAAGAGGAAGGTGATGCATTTTAAGGCCTAGAGAATCAAAGAAGAAGATACTGCAAATATATAATCAAGTGAAATTAATTGATTGATTAACATGTGAAAGACATATATCAGCTTAATCTTTATTATCACAATCAGTCTGTGATTAATTAAAATGGTAATCTCCTCTTTCTAGCTAATATTAGATCAAACACTTGAGAATTTCACAAAAAAGAAAAGAAAACCTAGCTCAATGCAAATATCATGAAATTAATAGACTTTCATGCCAAATGACCTCATTAGTAGCTAGTTATGTCACGATACCCGACTAATGTCAATTAATATACAATACGTTCTTCCTTTCTTTGTTGGAGATAAAAGTGGACCCTGAAAATGTTGGATATGTATGCCCTAGAGGCCTTCACTGTATAAGCTACTAGGGATATATATGTATAGGACAATCTTGCTCGATATGATAGTATGCTATTTGGTTTGTTTTTATCTTAACATGTGATGTGTTTTACTTTGTATTTCATATCTTGTATACATGTTGATAAAGCCCGTAGGATTTTGCCTAACCACCTGCGTTGTGATGGCGATCATACTAGTGGGAGCTGGGTAGTCAATAGACACATCCTTAAAAGCGTCCCTAGTCGTAGGAGTATCGAGACTGGGTATCGTTACTCCAAAGTAGACTAGTGTGTGCATATCTAGACTCTGACGAGAGGCGATGGATTGGTCCCGCAACCATTGGTGGCGTGCACCTAAGATTGTATACAGGTGCTCACTGGGTGTGAGTACACCGGACAGGACTCGCCGAGAACTGACTAAATGGTATTATATCTAGCGTCAGATAGCAGTTCTCTGGTGATATGAGTGCAGATATTCTGTCGACCCGACGTCGTCATTTGTCTCGTGTGAGTTCCCACCGTGCTTTGATTACTATCCTGCCACGGCTCAAAGGAATCGTGCAAACAACTTTTAGTTGGATACAGTTCCGAGCCACATGAAGGCAGTGAGCGACTGTTGGGGATTCGTCTCTCCTGGTATAGGGAATCGATGTCGCGCAGTGATCGGTTGGTCATCACTATAAGTCCCTGGCCAGGGCGGATTGAGAATTACTGGTGGTCGGACCAGTAGATTCTCGGATGGCCTTGAGCCACACCGATACGACTTGTCTGCTTATTAGGGGTCTGACGTTTTCCACCCCCCCTAAACCTTACATGCGATACTCTCAGACGAATAGACCGGACTGCACGGAGATTATCACGGACAGGCTCAGCAGGGGTTCGGATGAGTTCGCTCGTCGGCCTCCTTTTATGTACCTGGGTTGCCGTTATATATAGCTAGTGCCGCTGACGGACTTTGTAACATTTCAGAAAAATAAAATATTATTTTTGAGAATTTTTATAATTAAATAATAAATATTATGAATATTTTATTAATGCGGTATAATCAAATACCGATAAATTGGAAAATATTTGGAAAATTATAGAAATTACTGAAATGAGAGTGCTTTAGATGATTTAAGCAAATTATGAATTTTTATAATTAATTATATACAATTTTAATGCTAATCGCGATTAAATATCGCTAATCGTGCATTAAGCTTGAATTGTGTACATCACATGCACCAAATCATTTTTCACATTTGATACATTTTTCTACCATGTCTTTTGTTTTCCTCATGCATTTGGTTTTTAAAACTGAAAAGAGAATAATAGAAAAGAAAAAGAAAAGAAAAGAGTAAACAAATGGGTATGGGCATGAGAGAGAGAGAGAGGTGAGGGGTCAAACATTGGTCATGGCTCTTGTTCCCTTCATTGTTTTCTCTTCATCCTTTCCTCTCCCTCAACCATGGCAGCCCTCTTCAATCCCCCTCCTCTACCTCCACACAACTCCATGAAAAACTCATCAAAACCTCATCCCCACTTCATTAAAAACATGCACAAGCTCACTAGATGCACTTTGGACCAAGAAAAATCGGATTTTGAAGACTTGGAGCAACTCAAAAAAATTCTTGAGTTGCCAAATGAGGTAATTCTTGTATCTTTAATGTAGAATTTCATTCACTTTAGCACCTATATTAGTTTAGAATCGATTAAGTGTTGTTTTGTGAACTTTGAAAATTCTAAGTTGAGGATTAGGATTTGAGTTGAATCCAAAGGTGAAATTGAGGCTTAATAGTGACCTTAAACCCCTGTGGTGTGTGATTAAAGACCAAAACCTGTGAGTAAACCCCAAATTCACAAACTTAGAAACCCCGATATTGGAAAATTGTGAGAATTGTGATGCGTTTTGGTGATCTACTATAACCCGGGTGACCTGAAAATTATTTAGCAAACACAGAAGAGTGTGCAGGAAACCTGGAGTGTACCCTAAAGACCCGAGACCCCAATTCACTTTCCTGGCCGCAATTTTAATAGTTCTGGACGCAATTTGCGGCCAGAGTAGGGAAATATGGCATCGTTTTTGGTTCATGGCTCCCGTATCTTTAAAATAGACCCCCCACATATGCAAAATTGGCTAATTTCACTTAGGGTAAAATCTGGAAGTGTTTTACGAAGTTTCTGAATTCGTTTTGAGGCTTTTAATGAATTGGAATTTGTTTTTTGTGTTTTTTCTCGGTCGATTCACGTTTATACGTCAATCGTCGAGAGTTGTTGGTTATTCGTGCATGCTTAAACTATAGGTTTTGACCTATGTGTAATTCGTGCGATATTTTGGTTTTCGTGCGTGATTTCCATTTACAATGCTATATGTGTATATATGTAGGTACCCTCACATGGAATTCGGATGATGAAGAAGAGAATGGAAACATCGAATTCGGCAAGCGATGATCAGGTGAGTAGATATATATCTACGGGGGAAGTCGGGTGGATGGCGTATAGTACCCCCGCAGTTTCGTAGTGTAGTATACGAATACGTATACCTATATATATAAATATGTTTATTATGAGACTAGATGATTATCTAGATAGACTTTAGGAGTTCATGGATAGATTTTAGTGTAATTGGATGATAGTGTCGTTAGTTACTTTCTTAGTCGCGAACCCTAGAATAAGGTTTACATACACGCACGCACACACTTGCATACATTTTATTTACTTGTGCGTATATGGGGATATGTATATATATATACGAATAGGCATAGGACTATGTATATATATATATACGTATACATATACTTGGATGATGAGGATAGTACATGGTATTTGGAGATGAGTCGATGAGATTGGGCATGGTGCCACGAGATCGGTGATGTGATATGGTTCGTATTATAAGATACGACATGATATTATAGCGGGTCCTTGGACGATGTGTTTTCATACACACGCATACATATATGTAGATGATATCAGTATGTACTAGACTTAGATCAGTACCCCGATTACAGGATATGATGATAAGGATACCAGATGAATAATGAGATAATGCGATATTCGACCCGTACCCAGATTTGGGATGCCGTACGATGGGTTACCGTACGAGCTATAATTATGATGATAGATCTGCACTCTTGACTCGAGGATGTCATATGATATATTGTATCATACGTGATACTATTGAGGCGGGATCACCGACTATTATATATATATATATATATATATATATATATATATATATATATATATCGACTCAGATTTAGGTGGTTTCCTTACCTTTTCGATTAGCCTGTTAGTTTAGTCCTGTAGTTTACTTGTAGATGTTAGACTAGACTCGAGTCATACCTATTTCAAAACTAACGAATCGTGAGTATTTTAAAGACAGGACAGAGGATTCTACGGATATTTCAAAGGACGTACATTTTCTTAAAAACATCGTAGTCCCTATTTACTAAACACCACGATTCGTGTTATTTCAAATGTAAAAACTGTATGACTCATATATAGTAATGTATATTCCTTATTGCTGCGTTTACCATTCATTTTCCGCATATTCTATTATCCGCATCGCATTGCATGCTTATTTGTGCTTTAGTAATTATGATGAAACCCATGCTGTCAGTACACCAGCACCATTACCGATGATGCGTATGTTCCACATACACCTGCTTGCCGGCTCACACACATCATCATCGGTAATTGCCATGTCACGTACACATTAAAAAATACTACTTCATTAGTATAGAATATTAGCTGATAGTTTCGACATGGTACTAGTGAGCTTGTTTTTATATGATAGCTTAGACATTGTATTTATTACTGTGATTTCCATGCATATTTATATATTCATTTTCCATGACATTTTGGGCTAGTCCGGAATGCCGAAGCCCAATAATATAGAATTCAGTATTTATTTACATCGTAATTAGTTGATTTCGGATTTCCATGAGATTTCTGGATTTAGAGAAACCGCAAGATTTTATAAACTTATCATCTTTTTAAAAAGATAGAAAATGCGGTTTTCTTATGATATGATATGAGATATGTCCACCATGAGTTTTCTCGGCTCTTGAGCGATATCATACACCCGATTCGAGGAGGAGGAGGAACCGACTGTGGGTGCATGGTAGACCCGGTGCGGTACCCCGGGGCGAGAAGGTCGCAGATGATGGCGTTGAGCCTGTGACAGGAAGGCACTACTGACCGGTGATTTTATTTATGACTCGACGGATATCCGGAGGATACCGATCGGAGTACAGGCCAGTCCGGATAGCAGGAGCCTGAGGTTTAGAGATTTGATGATATGGGCCAGTCCGGATAGCCGGAGCCCTAGATATTGAGATTCGAGGTTGCAGGCCAGTCCGGATTGCCGGAGCCTGAGATATTGAGATATTAGATTTATGTTTTGTGTCAATGCTTGACACTGATTCTATGTTGATTTCATTGATGATACCTCGATTTTAAATGTATAAAGAAATCTCACTAAATTAAGAAAACAGTTTCACATTCATGATGCATTCTGTTTTCATTATATTGCATTCATACCTCATATTTATGATACGTTGCTACCTGAGGCACTGACACGGGCACTTGGTATTACACTTATGTTTAGATGTTTACCTTTGCCACCTTATCATGCTTCAGACCTTATCATTTTGAGAATATTTATATTATGATCGTATTGACCTAGGATTGAGTCATACATACGATTTCTGCTCTGTGATGTTTTCTACTCACGAGTTGGCAACTCACCTCTGTTGTGCCACAGTTCTTGCAGGTTTTTCCGTACAAGTTTCGTTGCGGCTTTGCTGGCACACTGCTCCTTTCCGGGTGATTGCTTTGGTAGGTGGGTTCACTCGCATCGTGACCACCGTTGTATTTTATTTACATTGTTGTATCTAGTAACTCCATCAACCAGACTATATTATTTGATAGACTTAGAAGACCGGTGTATATTATTT
Organism: Agapanthus africanus; assembly: GCA_030015575.1. Taxonomy (NCBI): domain Eukaryota; kingdom Viridiplantae; phylum Streptophyta; class Magnoliopsida; order Asparagales; family Amaryllidaceae; genus Agapanthus; species Agapanthus africanus. Next base: position 744,560,389 of record CM057339.1, on the reverse strand, counting down.
CAACCTTAGAGTCACGCGTTGTATTATTATGGGTTTTCTTGATGATTTTGAGTTTCCTTTTGAGTTTTGATCCTCGCCCTTCGACGTTGTATATTATATTGCTTGCGTGGTTGTGACTGTCAATTGACGAAGAGCTAGCTCCCCCTTGGGGATGCCTTTATTCATATTATTCATGTTGTACCCCTTTGGGGGCCAGTATTTACAAAGGAAACTCTGCCGAAATTTTCAGAAAAGACTTGAGATTTTAAAAATGCATACTTCGACTTATGTTATTAAAACCACTTGCTTAAAACATGTTTTCTTCACTTCTTTCTTAAAAATGGTTTAGATTTATGGGATTTCTTGGCTTACTTGAATTAGATCGGGTCCTATAGACTTCATATGATTCAAGTGCCAGTCACGTGCCTTTTCGGGTCATGACAAAGTTGGTATCAGAGCGTTAGGTTAACCTTGGTTCGAGTCTATGTTTGACTATGCGGAGCCTAGGGCATTTGTATATATACGGAACCTAGGTTTGACCTTACGGAACTTAGACTTGGTCGAGGGAGTTTTAGACTCAAAATTTCGTCGCGTAGGTTGACCTTGGTTGATGGAGTAGGTGACTTAAGTAGAGTGACGTACCGTGTGTATAATCCGCGGCATACTTACGATACGCTATTCCTCTTAAGAAGCCTTAGGATGTACATTTCCTTGCATATTATTATATTCATTCCTATGATCTATCCTCATCGATATTGGTTTATGGTTTTGCTGCCACGATTACATGGGCAGAGAGAGCTACGGCTAGAGTTGCGTCAGCATGAGCTCGTCACGGACGAGGACTGACCAGGGCGTGATTCCAGGGACACACGATTGCATAGATGTATCGTCCTATGGTGTTTTCGCGCCATGAGTGTTTGATGGATCGCTTTTACAAGATTTCTCGGACGTGCATATCAGCACCAGAGGATTGGGCCAATGCCAGAGCCCAGCCAGAATGTAATGACCGTCAATGCACCGATTATACTTTATGTTTGAGGCACTGTTCAGCGTGCGGACGAATGAGCCAGTTGCTGCTGCGAATGACGAGATATCGCCCCAGATGTTTGGAGCTATTGCCGCACGAGTTGTACTTAGAGATATGATAGAAGATCACATGTCACTCAAGGAGGAATGACTAGGACATGTGATTCGTTGCCTACCCTGATGCGAGGTCATCAGATTGATTGATTCCAGCTAGAGACGACTTCACGCAGATACGTTGAGTGTCGATAGAAGACGATCGAATGTCAGAAACCCATTTTTCCAAGTTTAAAGTATTCGGAGAAACATGCAAGTAATTCCGTGGACCCTCTAGAAGAATGAAACCCTAACTCGATATAATGACCATGAGAACGCTTTGAAAACCTTAGGGTTTGCAGCAGTTCTGGGGTGCCATTAATAAGGCTTGGGTTTGCCCTTCTACGGCTGGTCCATAGGTACTGTGGCGTGTACTAGAATACTATTAAACTGTACTCAAGATGTTGAGTTCTTGGGGGATTATGGAACCTTGACAAATCGATCGAAAGGTTCGACGTCATTCGGATATCATGTGATGGGATACATTGCTTGGGAGACTCCAGATACGAGTATAGCCGTTGGAGCACAGTCCATGCAGCCACGAAGAGACGAGTCCGAATCAGTCGACATTAGAGAAAAGTGAAGTAAGAAGTTCGTACGAGATCTTGATGAGATGACGTTCCACTCCGCTGACATCAGAGATGTGATACGCATGCAGAGGCGTTGTATATGGATATATCTTCCAGAAGGAGTCGCGATGAGTATGCGGCCATTCAGGAATAAGAAATAAATTTAGCAAGAGATGATAACTTCCGGGCAGTTCGGCAGAACGAGATTTGGGGGAGACTTCGACAGAATCTTTCTGGGATACTATACGAGAAGACTTGGACCCAGCATCGGTCATATTACGCACACCCAGTAGGCCAGAGTTCGGCATCGTTGACGAGACATGTTACGAGTGACCGTGATAGTTGGCCAGAGATCTTTAGAGGATATGCTAGAGTGGGACTGTTTCCGCCATCTTGATTTTGGTATTTTGGGCGATTTATTTGCATGATTGAGATTTTGTGCACCGCAGTTGCACTTGACTTCGATTTGATGTCATTCGAGATGCTGATTTTGACTTCATACCTATGGTATGTATATGATTTGACTTGTGTTCTCGACATAGCTTTCATGCAATTTTAGTATTTTGATTCGATTTTGTACACGCTGATGCATATGGTTGTGAGATTATATACCACGGTATACCTGATTTGGATTTCGATTGAGATATGCTGTATGCCGTCGATTTCGATTGTGATACTCGCTATTTGTTTTCATGCACCTTGTGCACTTGATTTGGATTCTTGTGCATACTTGGGCTCTTGATGCGATTTTGGTGCACGCAAGATGCACTAAATCGAGATTCTTCGTGCATATCAGATGCACCTGATATTGCTGTCAGGCACACCCGTTGCCTTTGACAGGTGTTTCGTGCACACCCGTTGCACTTAGATTTTGTTCTGTGCACATGTACGACACATTCATGGATTTCGATTTCCGTGCGCACCAGACGCACGTGGCATTCTTATGAACATTTTGGGATTGATTTCTTTTGGAGCAGTACGTTTTATGATACTTACTATTTGGTATAGTAGCTGAGCAGGACTAGTCCGAGGACAGTACCTGACTATATTTTTGCATGCATTGATAGTTATCGAAGGAATTTACAAAAAGGAGCTATAGTCTCGGTATCTACCTACGTGTCCGAGATGACACGGAAAATTTTACAAAGGAAACCCTTCTAAATTGTTTTCAAAACGGCGGGACGTGTATGTTAAACAAAGAATATATATATATATATATATATATATAGTTATTTTCTTACAATAAACGTTCGCCACTGAGCCGTGATATGCGCATCGCACATCGACTTGAAAAGGTTTGGCATGCATTTATTCAGATGTTATGACGAATTTACAACGATATGTACATGTATAGTTTTGATGTATATCATGTTGGTTTTCGTATTGGGCTTTGACATTGGTGTCTTCGCCATAACTCCGATGATTGCGGGATGCTTGACAGAGTTTTGGATTTGGATTATATACTCGTTTTTCATACGCATGCATTGCGCTACGATGTGTTTTATGTATTTATGATTTCGGAGCCCCGACGACTTGATCATTTTACTGAAATGTTTTAGTATTTGAGGGGTTTAAATTTAAATTCGGGGACCGAATTTCTTTAAGGGGGGAAGACAGTAACATTTCAGAAAAATAAAATATTATTTTTGGGAATTTTTATAATTAAATAATAAATATTATGAATATTTTATTAATGCGGTATAATTAAATACCGATAAAATTTGAAAATATTTGGAAAATTATAGAAATTACTGAAATGAGGGTGCTTTAGATGATTTAAGCAAATTATGAATTTTTATAATTAATTATATACAATTTTAATGCTAATCGCGATTAAATATCGCTAATCGTGCATTAAGCTTGATTTGTGCATATGACATGCACCAAGTTATTTTTCACATTTGATACATTTTTCTACCAGGGTTTTTCTTTTTCTCATGCATTTGGTTTTTAAAACTGAGAAGAGAATAATAGAAAAGAAAAAGAAAAGAAAAGAAAAGAGTAAACAAATGGGTATGGGCATGAGAGAGAGAGAGGTGAGGGGTCAAACCTTGGTCATGGCTCTTGTTCCCTTCATTGTTTTCTCTTCATCCTTTCCTCTCCCTCAACCATGGCAGCCCTCTTCAATCCCCCTCCTCTACCTCCACACAACTCCATGAAAAACTCATCAAAACCTCATCCCCACTTCATTAAAAACATGCACAAGCTCACTAGATGCACTTTGGACCAAGAAAAATCGGATTTTGAAGACTTGGGGAAACTCAAGAAAATTCTTGAGTTGCCAAATGAGGTAATTCTTGTATCTTTAGTGTAGAATTTCATTCACTTTAGCACCTATATTAGTTTAGAATCGATTAAGTGTTGTTTTGTGAACTTTGAAAATTCTAAGTTGAGGATTAGGGTTTGAGTTGAATCCAAAGGTGAAATTGAGGCTTAATAGTGACCTTAAACCCCTGTGGTGTGTGATTAAAGACCAAAACCTGTCAGTAAACTCCCAATTCACAAACTTAGAAACCCCGATATCGGAAAATTGTGAGAATTGTGATGTGTTTTGGTGATCTGCTATAACCCGGGTGACCTGAAAATTATTTAGCAAACACAGAAGAGTGTGCAGGAAACCTGGAGTGTACCCTAAAGACCCGAGACCCCAATTCACTTTCATGGCCGCAATTTTAATAGTTCTGGCCGCAATTTATGGCCAGAGTAGGGAAATATGCCATCGTTTTTGGTTCATGGCTCCAGTATCTTTAAAATAGACCCTCCACATATGCAAAATTGGCTAATTTCACCTAGGGTTAAATCTGGAAGTGTTTTACGAAGTTACTGAATTCGTTTTGAGGCTTTTAATGAATTGGAATTTGGTATTTGTGTTTTGTCTCGGTCGATTCACGTTTATACGTCAATCGTCGAGAGTTGTTGGTTATTCGTGCATGCTTAAACTATAGGTTTTGGCCTATGTGTAATTCGTGTGGCATTTTGGTTTTCGTGCGTTATTTCCGTTTACAATGTTATATATGTATATATGTAGGTACCCCCACGTGGACTTTGGATGATGAAGAAGAGAATGGCGACATCGAATTCGGCAAGCGATGATCAGGTGAGTAGATATATATCTACGGGGGAAGTCGGGTGGATGGCGTATAGCACCCCCGCAGTTTCGTAGTGTAGTATACGAATACGTATACCTATATATATAAATATGTTTATTATGAGACTAGATGATTATCTAGATAGACTTTAGGAGTTCATGGATAGATTTTAGTGCAATTGGATGATAGTGTCGTTAGTTACTTTCTTAGTCGCGGACCCTAGAATAAGGTTTACATACAAGCACACACACACTTACATACATTTTATTTACTTGTGCGTATATGGGGATATGTATATATATATATACGCATAGGTATGGGACTATGTATATATATATACGTATACATATACTTAGATGATGAGGATAGTACATGGTATTTGGAGATGAGTCGATGAGATTGGGCATGGTGCCACGAGATCGGTGATGTGATATGGTTCGTATTATGAGATACGACATGATATTATAGTGGGTCCTTGGGCGATGTGTTTTCATACACACGCATACATATATGTAGATGGTATCAGTATATACTAGACTTAGATCAGTACCCCGATTACAGGATATGATGATAAGGATACCAGATGAATAATGAGATAATGGGATATTCGACCCGTACCCAGATTTGGGATGCCGTACGATGGGTTATCGTACGAGCTATAATTATGATGATAAATCCGCACTCTTGATTCGAGGATGTCATATGATATATTGTATCGTACGTGATACTATTGAGGCAGGATCACCGACTACTATTATATATATATATATATATATATATATATATATATATATATCGACTCAGATTTAGGTGGTTTCCTTACCTTTTCGATTAGCCTGTTAGTTTAGTCATGTAGTTTACTTATAGATGTTAGACTAGACTCGAGTCATACCTATTTCAAAACTAACGAATCGTGAGTATTTTAAAGCCAGGACAAGGGATTCTACGGATATTTCAAAGGACGTACCTTTTGTTAAAAACACCGTAGTCCCTATTTACTAAACACCACGATTCGTGTTATTTCAAATGTCAAAACTGTATGACTCATATATAGTAATGTATATTCCTTATTATTGCGTTTACCATTCATTTTCCGCATATTCTATTATTCGCATCGCATCGCATGCTTATTTATGCTTTAGTAATTATGATGAAACCCATGCTGTCAGGACACCAACACCATTACCGATGATACGTATGTTCCATATACACCTGTTTACCGGCTCACACACATCATCATCGGTAATTGCCATGTCACATACATATTAGAAAATACTACTTCATTAGTATAGAATGTTAGCTGATAGTTTCGACATGGTACTAGTGAGCTTGTTTTTATATGATAGCTTAGACATTGCATTTATTACTGTGATTTCCTTGCATATTTATATATTCATTTGCCATGACATTTTGGGCTAGTCCGGATTGCTGGAGCACAATAATATAGAATTCAGTATTTATTTACATCGTGATTTGTTGATTTTGGATTTCCATGAGATTTCTGGATTTAGAGAAACCGCAAGATTTTATAAACTTATCATCTTTTTAAAAAGATAGAAAATACGGTTTTCTCATGATATGATATGAGATATGTCCACCATGAGTTTTCTCGGCTTTTGAGCGATATCATACACCCGATTCGAGGAGGAGGAGGAACCGTCTGTGGGTGCATGGTGGACCCGGTGCGGTACCCCGGGGCGAGAAGGTCGCAGATGATGGCGTTGAGCCTGTGACAGGGGAGCACTACTGACCGGTGATTTTATTTGTGACTCGACGGATATCCGGAGAATACCGATCGGAGTACAGGCCTGTCCGGATAGCCGGAGCCTGAGGTTTAGAGATTTGATGATATGGTCCAGTCCGGATAGCCGGAGCCCTAGATATTGAGATTCGAGGTTGCAGGCCAGTCCGGATTGCCGGAGCCTGAGATATTGAGATATTAGATTTATGTTTTGTGTCGATGCTTGACACTGATTCTATGTTGATTTCATTGATGATACCTCGATTTCAAATGTATACAGAAATCTTACTAAATTAAGAAAACAGTTTCACATTCATGATGCATTCTATTTTCATTATATTGTATTCATACCTCATATTTATGATACGTTGCTACCTGAGGCACTGACACGAGCACTTGGTATTACACTTATGTAGAGATGTTTACCTTTGCCACCTTATCATGCTTCAAACCTTATCATTTTGAGGATATTTATATTATGATCGTATTGACCTAGGATTGGGTCATACATACGATTTCTGCTCTGTGATATTTTCTACTCACGAGCTGGCAACTCACCCCCGTTGTGCCACAGTTCTTGCAGGTTTTGCCGTACAGATTTCGTTGCGGCTTTGCTGGCACACTGCTCCTTTCCGGGTGATTGCTTTGGTAGGTGCGTTCACTCGCATCGTGACCACCCTTGTATTTTATTTATATTGTTGTATCTAGTAACTTCATCAACCAGACTGTATTATTTGATAGACTTAGAAGACCGGTGTATATTATTTCGACCTTAGAGTCGCGCGTTGTATTATTATGGGTTTTCTTGATGATTTTGAGTTTCCTTTTGAGTTTTGATTCTCACCCTTCGACGTTGTATATTATATTGCTTGCGTGGTTGTGACCGTTAATTGACAAAGAGCTAGCTCCCGCTTGGGGATGCCTTTATTCATATTATTCATGTTGTACCCCTTTGGGGGCCAGTATTTACAAAGGGAACTCTGCCGAAATTTTCAGAAAAGACTTAAGATTTTAAAGATGTATACTTCGACTTATGTTATTAAAACCACTTGCTTAAAACATATTTTCTTCACTTCTTTCTTAAAAATGGTTTAGATTTCCGGGATTTCTTGGCTTACTTGAATTAGATAGGGTCTTATAGACTTCATATGATTCAAGTGCCAGTCACGTGCCCTTTCGGGTCGTGACAGACTTATAGTTAACCCCACTGCCAGCGTACTGTCGAGTATTTAGAGTCCCACACAGAGGGTTTCCCTGGATCAGGCGAGACGATGTAGAGGCCATATGGTCTTACGGCAGGGTTTTGATCACATACGTGTACTGGTTATACGAATGATGTTCGGACGGATAATACTAGTGGACTTTTGTTTAAGTCGGATCTTAATATTATACTTTTAGATTATACTTATCTCTGTGTATCCATATTTTTCAGAATACGAATACGGGTATGTATATACGGTGAGGGCATTCTTGTAATTTCACAAGAATGAGCTTCTAGAAGGAAACACCTCATTATTGATTTATCCTTTTTTCCGAAAGAATTAATGAGGTGGAAATTAGGAGACACTTGAGCAATAGGTTGAAAGCATGGCTTTGTTAATTATTTATTCATTTGCAGTTCCTATTCAAGCATTGTTGATTATTTTGAGACTAAAATAATCCATGCTTGAATTATTGTCATGAGACTTAGCCATTCTCTCCTCTCGTTCTCTAGTTCATTATCATTTGCTCATTCTCTCTCCTAGGTTTCCTCTCCTCCTCCCTCAAGCTCAACCTTTCACATGTGTTGTGATCCATTGAGTTTTGAGACAAATTAATCCATAGATCTTCTCTGCATCTATTTAGTAGTCTTCTTTAACAGGTTAGATCACTAAGTTACTGTAAGTCCATGCTACCTCTCCCGGTACATTCGGGAATGCGGAATTTGGTGAAAAACAATTTTCTAGAGGCGGTAACATGGACTCAAAACCGGATCTTTGTTAAACATCTAACTAACAACCTAACTAGGAGTTGTTAACTACTCGGTTAGGGGGTTATACCTTTCTTTCTTGAACTCCTTCGTCTTCATCTCTTGATGGTGTACGGATTGGCTTCACCCCGTCGTCTCCTTGCGCCGAAGATCGATCCACCCGAAAGCTTCTACCTTTGGCTTCTTCTTCGAACTTTGAAGAAACTAGTTCACTAGGTTTGCCAAACCTTGTGAACTAGAGTGAGTAGAGGAGAGTGTGATGAGATTTTCTCTATGGTTCTTGTTTCTCAACACATGAGACAAGTGAACCATAGACAAGAGAGAGAGCAAGAGGAAGAGGGTGAGAGCAAGAGGAAGAGAGAGCTCAAAAAAAAAGAGAGAGAAAGACCATGAAAGAATGAGCCTCTCTTTTCTCTTTCTCACTCTCATAATCCAAAAGCATCATTAGCCATAATGTCAATCAAGTATTATGTGATGGTTCATATCATGTCAAAGGCAATATCATTTTCATGCACTCATTATGCAAACCACAACAAGCAAGCAAAAGTCTTTGCATGAAAATTACAACCATTGTGATGATGATGGTCAACTAGTCCAACCTAGTCAACCGGTCAACAAAGTCAACAAGTCAACAAAGTCAACCCCTCAACAACCATGTCACTATAATACTTAATTAATATTATTGCTAAATATATATCATATTCTCATTAGGGTTGAGCAAAAAGTCAATAGTCAACAACCCTAATAAGAATCTTCTGCCTCTATCTCTCCGTCAACTGTGCATACACACCCGCATCCGCGTTCCGAGGAACACGAATACATACTGGATAAAACCAATCCCAAAACGTACACTAGGATCTGGCTTAAACCAAAGCCCGCTAGTGTTAACTGTCCGGACACTGTACGTGCACAAGTGCACGGATGTGACCGAACCCTGTCGCAAAACCATGCGACCTGTCGCAAAACCATGCGACTTCTACTCTTTTGCCTAAAGACGAATAGCTTTCTGTGTGGGACTCTAAAGACTCGACAATACGCTGGCAGTGGGTTTAACCACAGACCGCAAGCGGCACTAGCTGTGCGTAACGGTCCCCAGGTAGATGCCGACAAGAAGACTGACGAGGTGAAACCCATCTGAACTCCTATTGAGCCTGAATGTGACAGTCTCCGTACAGTCCGGTCTGTTCGTCTGATACATCGCATGGCGGGCCTAGGGGGCGGTAAACGTCAGTCCCCTAATAGCGGTACAAGTCGTGTCGGAGTGAAGCCCAAAACACCCTGAGATAACACTGGAAGCCTACCCGTATATCTCGATTGCCCTGGCCAGGGACTACTCGTGTAATGGCTCTCCTAGACACAGAGCGATGTCAACCCCCAATACCGGGAGAGTCGAATCCTGTTTAACCGTCACTGCCTCCAAGTGCTTCGGGACTGCACCCAACTACCACCTGTTTGCACGACTCCTTTGAGCCGTGGTAGGGTAGTAATCAAAGGACAGTGGGAACACACTCAAGGCAAAGTGATAGTGTCAAGTCAGCGGACTAAGCTGTACTCATGTCACCTGGGAACTGATAACTGACGATAGGTATAATACCAACCGGCCAGTTCCCGACGAGTCATGTCCAGTGTACTTGTAACCCAACGAGCACCCGCATACTATCTCCAGTACGACGTACTGATGGCTGTGGGACAGACCATCTCCCACTCTGGGATGAGAAGCGCATGCGCTAGTCTACTCCGGAGTATCGATGCCCTGTCTCGATAGTCCTGCGACTAGGGACCTGCATAAGGATGTGCTTATAGATTACCCAGCCCCCACTAGTGTGACTGCCATCACAACGCTGGTAATCAAGCAAAGATCCTAAGGGCTCCACTAATGTGTATAGGTGATATACTAAAATAAACGCATGTACACATTGAAGTAGAAACAAACCAAGTAGCATACTACCATTTTGAGCAAGATTGTTTACACAACTGTGAATATCCCAAGCTTCCATTAAGTAATATACAAACTAGTATTATACAGTAATGGCCTCTAGGGCATATACACTAACAATCTCCCACTTGCACTAAGGCCATGTACTGGCATATCGAAGACCTATCATCTCGATCAGCCGCTCGAACTGAGTCTGGGGTAGGGCCTTCGTGAGTGGATCTGCAGTGTTATCTTCTGAATTTACTCTCTTTACCTCGATCTCCCGGCGATCAATGATCTCCCTGATCAGGTGGAACCGCCTCAAAATGTGCCTGGACTTCTGATGGGACTTGGGTTCCTTCGTTAAAGCTATAGCGCCGTTGTTGTCACAATACAGCGGTATTGGATCAACACTGGTAGGAACCACCTGAAGTTCCGTGAGGAACTTCTTCATCCAGACAGCTTCCTTTGCGGCATCGCAAGCAGCTATGTACTCCGCTTCCATGGTTGAGTCAGCAACGGTTTCCTGCTTGGAACTCTTCCAGCAAACCGCCCCTCCATTGAGGGTAAAGACATAACCCGACATGGACTTGGAGTCATCCTTGTCACTCTGGAAGCTGGAGTCAGCAAAGGCCTCAATCTGGAGGTCTTTTCCGCCATACACCAAGAACATCTCCTTAGTCCTTCTCAGGTACTTGAGAATGTTCTTTACTGCTATCCAGTGTTTCTCCCCTGGGTTCGACTGATACCGGCTTACAACGCTCAATGCGTATGCTACATCTGGTCTGGTACATAACATCGCATACATAATAGAGCCTACCGCAGATGCGTAGGGTATTGATAACATGCGAGCCCTTTCCAAATCAGTCTTGGGAGACATCTCTTTGGAGAGGGTGATTCCGTGACAAGCCGGTAGATTACCGCGCTTGGAATCTTCCATACTGAATCGTTTCAGTATGGTGTCGATGTACCTTGACTGTGAAAGTCCCAACATCCTCTTAGATCTATCACGATAGATCTGGATCCCCAGAATGTAGTTGGCATCGCCCAGGTCCTTCATGGAGAACCTCTGCGACAAGAATCCTTTGACTGACTGTAGCATAGGAATATCATTTCCTATTAGGAGAATGTCATCGACGTACAAGACGAGGAATACCACATTTCTCCCTACAATCTTACTGTAAATGCATGGTTCATCTGGGTTTTTGACAAAGTCAAATTCTTTGACAGTATCATCAAAGCAGATGTTCCAACTCCGCGATACCTGCTTAAGTCCATAGATGGACTTGAGCAACTTGCACACTTTACCGCTGCTCCCACTCTGAATGAATCTCTCTTGCTGATCCATATAGACGCACTCTTCCAAATTTCCATTTAGGAAAGCCGTCTTTACGTCCATCTGCCAGATCTCATAATCGTGGAAGGCAGCAATGGCAAGAAGGATCCGAATGGATTTAAGCATGGCTACCGGAGAAAAGGTCTCGTCATAGTCCAAACCAGGTCTTTGACGAAATCCCTTTGCAACGAGCCTAGCTTTATAGGTTTCAACCTGCCCATCTACACCAATCTTCTTTCTGAAGATCCATTTGCAGCCTACGGGTTTTACCCCTTCTGGAGCAAAGTCCAAAGTCCAAACTTTGTTGGTGTACATGGACTCCATCTCGGTCCGCATTGCATCCAGCCATTTTACCGAGTCACCGTTCTGAATGGCTTGCTGGAAGCTAGTAGGCTCATCATAATTAACTGTGCAATCCTCTCTATCCCCGTCTATGAGAAAACCGAAGTATCTCTCGGGCGGATGAGACTGCCTACTACTTCTGCGGAGCGGCGTAGGAATGTCCGGTTCTCCTGAAACGTCTGGTTCATCCAAGCTTTCAGTAACAGCTTGTGGTTCTGGAATTTCTTCCAGTTCTATTGCGCCCCCACTTATCTGATTTTCCAAAAATTCAGTTTCCAAGAAGTGGGCATGCGGAGAAACAAAAACTTTTTGTTCTTCTGCGGAATAGAAAAGATACCCCCTGGAGTTCTTTAGGTATCCCATAAACTTACACAGTACTGAGCGTGCCTCGAGCTTGTCCGCATGCTGCTTTTTTACAAAAGCTGGACATCCCCATACCTTAAGATACTTAAGACAGGGTTTCTTCCCACTCCACATCTGATATGGGGTGGTAGGCACAGTCTTGGTTGGAGCCTTGTTCAAGAGATATGCAGCTGCTTCTAGTGCATAACCCCAGAAAGATCGCGGTAACTCAGCCTTACTCATCATGGAACGAACCATATCCAATAGGGTCCGATTCCGCCTTTTCGATACACCGTTGTGTTGTGGTGTGTATGGAGGAGTAAGTTGAGAGAGAATTCTATTCTCTTTTAAGTAGCCCAGAAACTCGGCACTCAAGTATTCTCCACCTTGATCCGATCTTAGAATCTTGATACTTTTGCCGGTTTGTTTTTCAACTTCATTCTTGTATTCTCGAAATTTCCCAAAGGCCTCGGATTTGTGCTTCATTAAGAAGACATGTCCATACCTAGAGAAATCATCTGTGAAAGTAATGAAGTATGAATAACCACTTCGCGCATGTGTAGACATTGGACCACACACATCACTGTGTATGAGTCCCAAGAGCTCGCTCGCTCTTTCTCTGCGTCCAGTGAACGGAGTCTTTGTCATATTTCCCATGAGACAAGATTCACAAGTGGCATAAGACTGATACTCGAACGGATTCAAGTACCCTTCTTTATGTAACTTAGTTAATCGTGTCTCATTAATGTGACCCAGTCTACAATGCCATAAGAAAGCCTGATTTGTTTCCGGAGACTTTCTTTTAAGTGTGTTCTGGACACTGAAAATCTGAGCTTGATTTAACACGTATATTCCGTTCTGTAATGTACCTGACCCAATCAGAACTTGATTTAGGTGGATGTGTACTACATCGCTTACAAAAGTAAATTCATATCCTTCCTTAGAAAGTAAGGATACATATATGATATTACAAGTCGCATCTGGTATATACAAACAGTTACGCAAAATCAATATCTGCCCAGTTGTCAGTCCAAGATGATATTCCCCTACGGATTCAGCATCCATGCTCATTCCGTTAGCAACCCTGAGAGTCATATCACCTTTCCTGATAACCCTACGGTTTCTCAGAGCCTGTAACGAATTACAGATATGAGATCCTGATCCGGTATCCAATACCCAGGAAGTAGGGTTAACTGACATACAGTTCTCAATTACAAACACACTCGAAGCCGAAGCCACAACATGCTTCGAATTCTGGCTACTGGCTTTGCAAGCCCTGCAATCCTTTTGCCAATGTTCATTCCCGTTACAATAGGAACGTCCCTCTTTAACCATATCCAGTCCCGAAACTTTTGCCCTTCCTTTTCCTTCTTCTTCCCTGGTTTCCTTCAGCGTATAAGCAGAGGGCAGGGACTGTAGAATTAAGTCAGTACTTGACCCATTCTCCAACATGGTCTCCAGGTCCGTGAGCTCAAAATAGCTGGTCACTGTAAGGACGTTGCCCCTTACAGATGACCCGACAACCAACCTCGCTTGAAGCAATTCGTTCGAGGTCTCATATCTTGCGATACGAGATTGCTCTCCATATAAAACTTTGTTATGGAGGAAGATAGAAACTGAGTCCATCTTCTCGTGCTGCCTCTGGTTTGCACCATCAACTGAGGCTAACACGAGGCACTTGGCTTTCGCACAATCCTTTTCCGATGTCCTGCGGATGTAATCATCCGTGACAGGGGAAACTGGACCTGAGACGGCAGGGGTTTGATTAGTTAAGAGATGTCCCAGCTTGTCATGGGCAATGGACATCTGGACAGACCTTTGCCAGTCATAACAGTCAAGTTCAGTCATCTTATTATCTAGATGTAACCTAGGTGTGGTCACAGGGTCGCTGCAATTAAGAGAGAGAGAAGAATACACTCAGCATGATGCTCTTGCAAGTTTAGATTGGTTTTTAATTTGTCTAAACAGGATAGCTCCCACTGTCTCTCGAATCCCTCCTCAAACCAAAAAGGAAGAATTAGTCAGGATCAATCTCACCGTACAATTCTTGCTTAACCGTTCAGCCAGGCTGGTGTCGGTACTTCGAGGGAGGTTTTCCAACGCTTTCGCGAAGTTCCTTAATTTAAGAACCTCTTTTCCCTGGGGGCGTAGCTCCGCTAACACCTTTCTAGACACCTACTTGGTTTATAGCATTGATCGTTAAGTGAGAAATTTCCTGAGGAGTAGCATATACTCACAGTAGGATCGGGGTCCAAATATCATTGCGTGACAAAACTGAAGGAATCCTACCAGAATCATCACACTCCAAATGGTATGCAGTGCTAGCAAGTTTCAGTTCTTTTGAAACTCCCGATGTGGATTTTTGCCCCATGCTCTTATGACCTTGACGAATGTCAACAAATCATAAGTCACATGTCAAGTTCTACCCGTCATTATCCAGGTTAATTTGAACCCACCCGTATATACCCTTGACGAAGGTCAACAAGGTAATACGACTGTCCCAAACCAACGCATCTATCTATGCTACATATGAACATCCAACAGCTACCAATCACTATGCCTTGACGAAGGTCAACAAACATAGCTTGAATACTATTGAATATTCATACGAAACGACGGAGGGCTACGAATGGTTTTGGCGAAACCTTGAACGTAGTGAACTTGATATAATCGAAGGAACGAGATAGCTTTTAAAAAGAGTGGCTCAAGCTCCGCATTTAAAAGTTAGTTTTGAAAAGAACCGAGTGGGTTTTCGAAAGTGTTCCAACGATTTTTACTTGGTTTATTTTCTTACATTAGTTCTTTTAATGCGTGTTATACTTGCATTAGTTCTTTTAATGCGTCCCATCATTTAATCCTACCATTGCAGAAAACAACCAAAATATGACGTACGCTTATGCCATTCGCATTCGCCACGGGGCCCCGTCATTACCCGTTAGGTTACTTAACTAACGACAAAGCGGGGGCTGGGCTAGTGCGGCTGTAAAACATAAGCAACGCCTAAATAATATCATATATAGATATATTGCAATGATAGCCATTTCAGATCACAGATGAACACATTGGATATACTAGGAACCCGCAATTCGTACGAGCCTGTAACGAAAAGTAGATTACACGGTCGCGGTGAATAGCCAATACCCCACCCAAGACCCCTACGGGTGCGGCAAACTACCCGCCAAGTACCCGAAGCGAAGCAACCTCCCTCAACTCCGTGAGTAGGCCACTCGGCACTTCGGGATACCCGGTAGTTTGTGCACCCCCTCCATGGGTCTATCCTAGGAGCAAAAACAGTAAAAAGAAATTATACAATGACGGCTACAACCCCGACCCGGTTGTGCGGCCATACAAATAATTATTACATCAATTTACAAATTTACATGAATTGAAAGAAAAGAAAACTCTCGTCTCACAACCCCCGGCTATTCACCCGCGATAATCCAATGAATTCATAGACACAAACCAACAACATTACAGATCACAGATTTGTATAACCCCCACTAATCGACATATAGTGATTAGCAGACGTTCAATACAAATATCACATCACAGAAATACCCGTCAGCTTAAGTCTTTAGAAACTCGATCAAAAATACGGTTTTTAGAGCCCCAAAAACAAATTTTTCTTTCTGGAAAATATGGGCTGAAAAAACATATACTAAAATTCCCAAAATACCCCACTAATTATACTGCAGTGAAGAAAATCTACAGAGGAGTTCAATCGGCCGCGGAACCGTGGCAAGAGCAAGCTCTTGCAGCGTTTCCGCGGCGCTTTGATGAGATCTCTTAATCGTTTTTCTTCAGTGCACTATAAAAACCCTGAGTCGATTTTTGAAGCACGATTTATTAATTTTACAGAACTTTAAAAATCGACAGCAAACATGAAATCCGGGTGTATTTCGCGACTTTTTCTCCGATCGAATTTCTAGTTACTATGCTAACATGTTAGGTAGTGTTTAACTAGGCTCTGATACCACTGTAAGTCCATGCTACCTCTTCCGGTACTTTCGGGCATGCGGAATTTGGTGAAAAACAATTTTCTAGAGACGGTAACATGGACCCAAAACCGGATCTTTGTTAAACATCTAACTAACAACCTAACTAGGAGTTGTTAACTACTCGGTTAGGGGGTTATACCTTTCTTTCTTGAACTCTTTCGTCTTCATCTCTTGATGGTGTACGGATTGGCTTCACCCCGTCGTCTCCTTACGCCGAAGATCGATCCACCCGAAAGCTTCTACCTTTGGCTTCTTCTTCGAACTTTGAAGAAACTAGTTCACTAGGTTTGCCAAACCTTGTGAACTAGAGTGAGTAGAGGAGAGTGTGATGGGATTTTCTCTATGGTTCTTGTTTCTCAACACATGAGACAAGTGAACCATAGACAAGAGAGAGAGCAAGAGGAAGAGGGTGAGAGCAAGAGGAAGAGAGAGCTCAAAAAAAGAGAGAGAGAAAGACCATGAAAGAATGAGCCTCTCTTTTCTCTTTCTCACTCTCATAATCCAAAAGCATCATTAGCCATAATGTCAATCAAGTATTATGTGATGGTTCATATCATGTCAAAGGCAATATCATTTTCATGCACTCATTATGCAAACCACAACAAGCAAGCAAAAGTCTTTGCATGAAAATGACAACCATTGTGATGATGATGGTCAACTAGTCCAACCTAGTCAACCGGTCAACAAAGTCAACAAGTCAACAAAGTCAACCCCTCAACAACCATGTCACTATAATACTTAATTAATATTATTGCTAAATATATATCATATTCTCATTAGGGTTGAGCAAAAAGTCAATAGTCAACAGACAACAGTCAACAACCCTAATAAGAATCCTCCGCCTCTGTCTCTCCGTCAACTGTGCATACACACCCGCATCCGCGTTTCGAGGAACACGAATACATACTGGATAAAACCAATCCCAAAACGTACACTAGGATCTGGCTTAAACCAAAGCCCGCTAGTGTTAACTGTCCGGACACTGTACGTGCACAAGTGCACGGATGTGACCGAACCCTGTCGCAAAACCATGCGACCTGTCGCAAAACCATGCGACTTCTACTCTTTTGCCTAAAGGCGAATAGCTTTCTGTGTGGGACTCTAAAGACTCGACACTACGCTGGCAGTGGGTTTAACCATAGACCGCAAGCGGCACTAGCTGTACGTAACGGTCCCCAGGTAGATGCCGACAAGAAGACTGACGAGGTGAAACCCATCTGAACTCCTACTGAGCCTGAATGTGACAGTCTTCGTACAGTCCGGTCTGTTCGTCTGATACATCGCATGGCGGGCCTAGGGGGGCGGTAAACGTCAGTCCCCTAATAGCGGTACAAGTCGTGTCAGAGTGAAGCCCAAAACACCCTGAGATAACACTGGAAGCCTACCCGTATATCTCGATTGCCCTGGCCAGGGACTACTCGTGTAATGGCTCTCCTAGACACAGCGCGATGTCAACCCCCAATACCGGGAGAGACGAATCCTGTCTAACTGTCACTACCTCCATGTGCTTCGGGACTGCACCCAACTACCACCTGTTTGCACGACTCCTTTGAGCCGTGGTAGGGTAGTAATCAAAGTACAGTGGGAACACACTCAAGGCAAAGTGACAGTGTCAAGTCAGCGGACTAAGCTGTACTCATGTCACCTGGGAACTGATAACTGACGATAGGTATAATACCAACCGGTCAGTTCCCGACGAGTCCTGTCCAGTGTACTCGTAACCCAACGTGCACCCGCATACTATCTCCAGTACGACGTACTGATGGCTGTGGGACAGACCATCTCCCACTCTGGGATGAGAAGCGCATGCGCTAGTCTACTCCGGAGTATCGATGCCCTGTCTCGATAGTCCTGCGACTAGGGACCTGCATAAGGATGTGCTTATAGATTACCCAGCCCCCACTAGTGTGACTGCCATCACAACGCTGGTAATCAAGCAAAGATCCTATGGGCTCCACTAATGTGTATAGGTGATATACTAAAATAAATACATGTACACATTGAAGTAGAAACAAACCAAGTAGCATACTACCATTTTGAGCAAGATTGTTTACACAACTGTGAATATCCCAAGCTTCCATTAAGTAATATGCAAACTAGTATGATACAGTAATGGCCTCTAGGGCATATACACTAACAGTTACCATACTTGTGGTTGGAGCTTGACCATAGGTCCTCGGGTGGATCTTCTACGACGTAAAGGAGACTGGCAACCGAGTTCGTTGGGAGCGACCTAGAAGCCAAGAAGAGGAGTTCAAAGTTGAAGCTCAATCCAAGGAGCCAAGAACCACTAGAAAACCCGAAGGACTTGACACGAAGGTATAACACTCTAACCGCGTAGTTAGAACCTTCTTGTAGATTAGTTTTGCTAGTTAAGGTTTAATCAAGATCTTAAAGTGGATAAAGTCTATGTTGCAAAGCCAAACATGATCTTTTGATGTGAGAAAAATCGTTTTTGATGTATTCCGCCTCCCCGCAAACTCGCGGGGTGTGCGACATAGAATTATACTGATATCAGAGCCACTTAAACCCAAACTAGCTTGTTAGCAAATAGTTAGAAGTTCGATGGAATGATTTTTTGCCCGAAATCATATTTTCTGGACTTACTTGTTGTCGATTTTTAAATGAGTTCAAAAAATATTTTTAGAGGGCTTAAAAATACGTGCATGCAATTGTAAGAACACACAAGAAATTTGAGCACGTGATCACCCAAGACCGCCGCGGAACTCACTGTTTCGCCGCGGAATCGCGACCGAGTCAGGGCCGATTCACACCAAATTTCTTCTGTGGATCTATTTTTTGGGAATATGATTTCTGGAATATTTTGTTTTCTGTCCAGAGTTATTTGTGTTCTGGATTGTTCATGGGATAGACACAAATTGTTATTCGATCGAAATTCTAAGTTATTTGGCTAATCGGGTTTTCTGTGTTTGTATAAATGTGTTTCGAAATGTCCGCTAATTGCTATATATCGATTAGTGGGGGTTGCACATTTCTGTGATTGTGATCTGTGATGGTTTGTGTATATGAATTGATTGGATCGTCGTGAATGAATAGCCGGGGGATGTGAGACGAGTGTTTTTCTTTTCTTTCATTCATGTACAATTTGTAAATTGATGTAATATTATTTTTGCAGGGCACATCCGGGTTGAGGTTGTAGCCACCGTTGTATATTTTTTCTTTTTACTGTTTTTTCTCCTAGGATAGATCCAAGGTGGGATGCACAAACTACCAGGTTCTTAAAGTGTCGAGTGGCCTACTCATTTTATTGATTGAGGTTGCTTCATTTCGGAAATTCGGCGAGTAGTTTGCCGCACCCGTAGAGGTCTAGGGTAGAGTTTTGGCTATTTATCACGACCGTGGAATCCGTGTTTCGTTACATGATTAAAAGAAGCACGGAAATCCTAGCATATCCAATATTTCCATCTATGATTTTGTGATCTGGAATGCTTATTATTGCGTGAGACAAATGACTATATATATTATATATATAATAAACGTTGCTTATGTTTTTCACCTGCGCTAGTCCAGTCCCCGCTCTGCCGGTAGTTAAGTAACCTAACGGTGTATGACGGGACCCGTAGCGAATGCAGATGGCATAAGCGTACGTTCTATTTTCGTTTCTTTTGCTGTAATGATAAGGTTAATTGATGGGACCGCATTGATTCTAATTAATGTAAGGAAATAAACCTAAAATCTGATGTCGTTGGAACAAATACAAAACCACCCGGTTTTCTTCAAAAAGCATTTTTAAAAGCGGAGCTTAAACCACTCCTTTTCAAAAACTATCAAGTTCCTTCAACTATATCAAGTTCAATACGTTAACGGTTTTTTCGCTAGAAAACCAGCCGTAGCCCTCCGTCATTTCAGATAGGTATCTACTAGTATTCATGCACTACTACAAATAAGGGTTGCCCCTACGGATTTATCCGTAGGGGCAACCCACTGCCCCTACGGATATATACGTAGGGGCGAAAAAAGACCCCGTAGGTGCAAAGGCCGCAGGTGCAAGTTGAGGCCATGAACTTGCCACTACGGACAAATTTAAGCCCCTACGGATATATCAGTAGGTGTTATAGCCCCTACGGAGTACCCCGTAGGGGTAATAAAATCATATATGTAATTTTTTTTTTGAATATATTGAATATACCTACGGATATACCCGTAGGTCCTCTTTAGACCCCTACGGATACATCCGTAGGGTATATGGAGTAGCTCCTACGGTTAAGTCCGTAGGGGCTACTCCCAACGCCCTGCACTGAGATCGGGGGGAAAAATATCAGGAAACCTGATATTTTGCCCCTACGGATAAATTCGTAGGGGATAAACAGTGGCCCCTACGGACATATCCGTAGGGACAACCCCAACACCCTGCACTGATATCAGGTGGGAAAATATCAGGTTTCCTGATAGTTTGCCCCTACGGATATACCCGTAGGGGCAACATATGTACTTGCGGCTTAAGCCGTAGGTACATATTGTCTGTATTTTTTTTTAAAAAATGGGCTGCTAGATTTTTTCCCGCCCTGTGCACAATACTATATACATCAATCAAATCATATATTGCAGTATTCATAATCACATCTCACGCATATATATAATATACAAAAGAAACCCAAAAACTGAATATGATATAAATACAAACCAATATCAATATCGTTTCAAAATGTAGTACAATGTGATATAAATACATGTTTCAAAAAATAAGAACCAAAAAGCTACCCTAGTTCGGTCCAGCTCCACCTCCGAATAACGTTAGAATAACGCGCGCCTGCTCATCGGTCAATACACTCTGCAATGCTGCATATAAGAGAGCGGCATGTGGAGCTGGCGATGTGGTCTGCGCAGCCGCCGTCGAGGTAGTCGCTTGCAGAGCCGCGGCTGCGGGAGTCTGAGTGGGCGGTGGAGCTACAGGAGCTGTCTGCGGAACCGCAGCCGATGTAGTGGCTTGCGGAGCCGCAGCCGAAGGAGATGCATGTGGAGGCTCAGCCGATCTACCCTGTCGCGTCTGGACATAACGTGTGTAAGAAGCGTGTAAGAACTGTGTATTATTCGAATTCGTTTCATTATTAAGTTATTTCGAAACCCTGTTTGGATATCTAGTTTGGAAAAGCGTTGTTTATTTTAATTACATATGTATGTATGATTAATCAGACTTAAGTCTAAAACCAAATAAGCTCAAGCTACGTACTAATTATGGATATGTTGATATGTATATAATATGAAATGATATTTTACTATAAAGTAGTATACATACCAGCATCTCCTTCAACTCCTGAACGGTGGCCCTCAAGCTATCCAGTTCCTGATGGACATGCCGGCCACTGGAGACGGAGGAAGTAACCGCCGGGGTGGAGTCCAACCTCATATGGGCCCTGCTAGGGCCCAATCACCGGCCTCTCTCCCAACCTCCGTGGTGCCCTCCGTGTGCGGCGTCCAGAACTGGGGTCAGCAGCCTCGGATCATTCTGTCCGGTAAAATCGATCCCCGAGGCCTGGGCCTGCTCAACCACCCGCTCCTACACCCACATTAAGCAGTAAAGTATAAGTATAAAATTTAAACTTGAACCTTCCAAAACTAAAATTTCAAATTTGGGTAGAAAAAATATTAACACTTACGCAGTACTCCTGGGTAGCGACGTCGGGACATCGAAGCTCGCCCGTGGCGGGATCTGTCGAGGTGCCGTGGACGGCAAGATATGCGGACAGCACGCTCGGTGTACCACCTGACGCCACGGTCCGAGATGTCTGCAATATTAGAAAGTAACTCTTAATATTAGAAATATTAGGGAATAACTCTTAATATTGCAGAATATTAGAGAATAACTCTTAATTTACCGATAACTCCATGGCTCGAGTAATGTTCCTCGAGCCACCTGTGTAAGTGGGGCGACCCCTCTTCGCCGACTTCCTGTTCTCCGTATTCTGAGCGGCCTGTTTCTGCACAACGCATTAACATTTAGTTTTCTAATTAAGAAACACAAAGAAATAAATTATATCATAAATAATGAATTAAATTTAAAATACATACTTGTTTGCGTTCGGAGTCGAAATAAGCGCACAATAGAGGCCATGTCTCTACGTCGACTCTCGCAAACGCCGGAGTAGATAGGAGGGCCGCTCTCTCTGCCTCGGGGGTCGCTATCCACAGGGAGTAGCAGTCGGCCTTCAGCTCATTCCTGTTGTATCGGACCTTGGCCTGCATGTTCTTCATCAGGCCATTGTACAGAGCATGAAGGTCGAGCACCCTCCCCGAGTGATCAGGGTCGGCTACAGGCTGAAAATCGTAATCCAACTGAAAATACAAAAAAAAACATTGTTATTAGATTGCAAGTGTTAATAATAAATATATTGGATAGATCAAATGAAAATATATATTAATACATACCCGAGCCTGTTCAAAGAAGAGGGCGAATGAGCGCTGGTGCTGCTCGCCCCACTCAACGTGAAGTGGATAGTTCTTCACGATCCGGCTCTCGTCCCCCAAATACCGGCCGAACCTCTCGGCATGAGGACCAGTATAGCGATAGTCAAGGGTAAAAAATAGGGGGAATGCTGCCTCCCCCCTAGCTCTATCAGGCCTCAGCCTATGGGACTGATTCGGGCCTCGAGTCCCCCTCTGGGGATGGAGAGGCCCTGCGTCTGCACGAAATATCAAGACAATCAATAATAAGACAAAGTTGTATTAAGAAATCAAGGTTAAACAAAAATTCAAGTGTGATATATACCTCCGGTGAATAACGCACGAGCCTGGGCCCGAGCAGCAGCACGAGCGGGACGATAGTTCCTCCGGTGAGGAACAACCGGGGTCCCGGACCCGGACGCATCCCCTCCAACTATAAAATAAACATCGACGCTAAATCTCCATGAAGTTCATATTTATTCTATAGAGCATATGTAAAATAAATAAATATTTTAAATTTATTCATACTAACCTGCAGACGATGCGGAGGGTATGGAAGCGGCAGGAGTGGCCCCTGTGGAAGGTGTGGACGCACCACCTATAATTAGACAATTAAAAATAGATTTTATAAGTAATTGCAAAAAGAATGTGTAGATCAATAATATAACGTTCTAAATCAATATGCATGAACTATAGGACATATAAACATACCCGCAGGTGCGGTGGTGTCACCACCTACAGCTAGACAATAATAAAAATTGCTAAGTAAGAGCAAAAGGAATGTGTATATTTATGATATAGCATTCTAAATCAATATACATACACTATATGATATATAAACATACCTGGAGGAGCGGGGGTGGCCTCTGTCCCAGATGTGGACGCAGGACCAACAACTAGACAATTAAAAATAGATTTGATAAGTAATTGCAAAAAGAATGTGTAGATCAATAATATAACGTTCTAAATCAATATGCATGCACTATAGGACATATAAACATACCCGCAGGTGCGGTGGTGTCACCACCTACAGCTAGACAATAATAAAAATTGCTAAGTAAGAGCAAAAGGAATGTGTATATTTATGATATAGCATTCTAAATCAATATACATACACTATATGATATATAAACATACCTGGAGGAGCGGGGGTGGCCTCTGTCCCAGATGTGGACGCATCACCAACAACTAGACAATCAAACATTGACAATATAAGTAATTTTGACATAAACAGGCATGAATATCTGTAATATTAAATTGAAAATGGATATGCGTGCAGTATACCTGGATGTGTGGCAAAATCCACACGGAAGGAGGCATCCGAAGGGGTCTCCGATCTGGGTGCAAGACCGGCCCTCTGAAGCTCCCTACGGAGCTCTCCGGGCGGCAGAACCGCTCTGCCTCTGCCTCTGCCGCGGCTGGAGCTCCTGCCGCCCCTCGCTGCTCCCGACATCGTCATCAAATCTAGATAAACGGTTCGTGGACGCATTAGACAATCATTAAAAGTATTGACTATATATGATCTAGAGCGTAAAATGTGAAGTAATAATATAACATTACTGATAACCTTTTTCGTTTCGTGGGCGCATCATACATATCTACTTGGATTTCATCGTCGATGTCATTTCTAACCCACGTAACTTCATGATCGGTCGAAGACAACCCGTCCTTCGAAACAGACGGTCGGAGCACTTTAAGCCTTCTCTCTTCTTCTTCCTCATCGCTGTCCTCGTATTCTGGGACATCGTAGACATCTCTAGGTTTCCATCAGCATACAACACTCCACCCCGGATGCTTCAAACACTGTGAGTAGTATACTTGGAACGCTTGGTTCGGAAAGATAAACGGATCGTCTTGACCGTAAAATCGAAGTGTGTTCACACTGGTCAATCCATATTCATCTTTCCAAGTCCCAAGACTGCTTCTCCACCTGTCTGTATCGGTTCGCGGATCGTACCAAGTACAGTGGAATATATAAAAGGGTTCTGATCGTCCGGGATAGTGGATGCCGAGTATACAATTTAAGTACCCATAGTAAATCACACCGTCCGATCCTACCGTCGCAATACCACTATTCTGAGTGATTCTAGATGTTTCTATGTCCTTAACTTCGAATTTGTATCCAAGGACACCAAATCCTTTGTAATGTGCAACCTCCATACTAGGAAATTGAGCTAAACATCTTGAATCACTCTCAAATAATGCAGACAAGTTCGGATTGTGGATCTAACAAAACAAATTTTACGATAAATACATAACGATACAAGTTTAGATTAAAACTGATAGCAATAAAATGTAATTCGAATAACTTACATGCTCTGTGACCCAATCACAAAAATTATCCTGATGGTATTTTTCCAAACGCTCTTCGTTCCAATCAGGATGCCCCTCACGTACCTCGTTAAAATGAGTTCTGTTTTCGACAAATAATTGTGACATTAATATTATGTCATTTCATACACACACAAACACAGATATAACAATTAATCCAAAAGAACTTACTCTCTAATTTGTTCAAGACATACGCAATTAAGCAAGATAAACCGGTATATCTTGTTGATAAACATAGTGTCTACCCTCTTATACTCGGCTTTACCATATGGCCCGTCTTGAATTCTTCGTGGTCGGTTAAGCCTTGTCTCAATGTTCTCGTCCAGATAGCGGGAACAAAATGTGGTTGCTTCATCAAGAAGATAACCTTGCATGATAGAACCCTCTGGTCGATTTTTATTGCGTATATACTTCTTAAGAGTGTAAAGGTACCTAATGAGAATATGTTGAATAAATAAACACGGGCATACATGACAAAAATAAATTTATAAATTGCGCGAAACGAAAAATTACACGTACCTCTCTACGGGATACATCCATCGATATTGTACCGGTCCGGCTAACTTCGCCTCAGTTGCAAGATGAACCGTCAAGTGTATTATGATATCGAAGAATGACGGTGGGAAAATACGCTCAAACTTGCAAAGTATCAACGCAATAGAATTTTCTAGTTTATCCAGCGTCGCAACCTCCAGCGTTTTAGCACACAACTCCCTGAAAAAACAACATAGGTCGTTGATTACTAGACCAACCGAGTCGGGGAGAGAAGTCCTGAGGGCTAATGGAAGAAGGTGCTCCACGATAACATGGTGGTCATGACTTTTCAGCCCATCGATCTTGCCCTTCACAATTTTTATTTTCTTGCTGAATGATCCTGAGAAACTTGTGGGGACTTTCAAATCATGCAACACCTGCAGGAATCTTTTCTTCTCCGGTTGTGACATATGATAAGCGGCATTGGGAAGTACAAACTTGCCCGGTTTACCCGCTACCGGTTTAGGGTGCAGTTCACTTCTTATTCCCCACTCTTGTAGATCCATCCGGGCATTCATGTTGTCTTTCGATTTCCCGTCTTTACACAGAAGCAAGTTAAGTATGTGCTCTGATACTCCCTTCTCTATATGCATGACGTCCAGACAATGACGCACTGAATTTGTAGACCAGTACGGAAGCTCGAAGAAAATGCTTAACTTGTTCCAATATTGTGGTTTGACCTGTCTCGTCGGATCCATCCCGAAGGTCACGTTATTGTAACCATCCCATTTAACTTGTTCTAGGTCACGACGAGCATCGCACGTATGTTAACCGATAGACGGGGACTAAGTGGCGCTTTTAGTTTCATATACGGGTATCGATGGGAATATGAAGGTTTCATATCATCATCGAGTATCATATATTGGTTTTAACCCGAACATCTCGAGTCGCTCTCTGATTATGCGTTTGTATGTATGTGTTCCGGCTGTCGGGGGTAGGCTTCTATCCCATTAAGAATGTATAGAGCAAACGCCCATCACTTGTGCTTTCAACCGTTTCGAGTAAATTTCGGCAGCACCTCCCCGCTGTTCTCCGAGCACACTGTAATAGAATAGATAATCATTTCAAAGATGTGAAACAACGTTGAAATGAACATCTAATCTATCTTTGTACACGGAGAACCAGCGGAAAGGTACCGACGAAATATCTCGAAACGGATGAAAACACAAGTGAATGAAGGCGTTTGCTTTATACATTCTTAACTTGTCCACACGGGACAAATCTATGGGTTACCATACGATTGAATTTTCTCGTCGCGTAGACTATACGACGATTGTTAGTATCGAGCTATACTGTCCGTTATTTAACAACCTTCGTATAGTTCTAGGTCACGACGAGCATCGCACGTATGTTAACCGATAGACGGGGACTAAGTGGCGCTTTAGTTTCATATACGGGTATCGATGGGAATATGAAGGTTTCATATCATCATCGAGTATCATATATTGGTTTTAACCCGAACATCTCGAGTCGCTCTCTAATTATGCGTTTGTATGTATGTGTTCCGGCTGTCGGGGGTAGGATTCTATCCCATTAAGAAAAAATGGAGTGTATTTCGCTGTGAGAGACTCTTCAAAGAAATGGAGGAAGAAGCACTAAAGAAAAAAGAGAGAAAAATAAGAATATAAAGTTGAAACTAAACTTGAGCTATCCGCTGAAATCATAAAGCATAGGAAAGTTGATTGAGTCTTGATCTATTGCTCTTTCTTTGCATTATCTCGTATGTCCATTTATAGATTTTAATGCCACATGAGATGTAATCAGTCAGCTCCCTATGGTTGTATTAATGTCAGCTCTTACACAATATGGGTATCTGCCTTACCATTAAGACAACTATGGAATATGTTAATTTAAAATGTAAGGCTAGCTTTCTATGTATTCTGAGGGACTGCTTGCATAGAACTTAGCTTGATCCTCTCAATTATTACACATAAATATGTTGACATGCCTCTCATAACCCTAACCCCAGCCCCACAGTAACCCTAACCCTAGCCCCAACCTTAACCCCAGCCCACCGTAACCCTACCCCAGCCCCACAGTAACCCTAACCCCAGCCCCACCGTAACCCTAACCCCAGCCCCACCCCAGCAGCAGCCGAACCCCAACCCCAACCCTACCCCGACCCCGACCCCGACCCCGACCGCCACCGCGCCCCTGCCCAAACCCAACTCTCGCGCGCGCAACCCAGACCCAGCCATGAATAATCCAAAAATGCTTTAATTTACCTCGAGATTTATACCTGAACGGGTGCGCTGGTGGGCTGGAGCGACGACGGTGGCGAATTGGCGAAGAAACCGGCGGTGGCGCGACGGTGGCGACGAAACCGGCGGTGGCGACGACGGTGGCGACGAAATCGGCGGTGGCGACGACGGTGGCGACTCTGCCCAACGACGGTGGCGACGCGACGGTGGCGATTTGGGGTTTTTCGCGCGTGTTTGAGGGAGAGAGAGAAAATGAGCGTAGGCTTTTCGATCTGGCTTTGTTTTAAAACGATTTTTACTTGCCCCTACGGATATATCCGTAGGTCCTTTGTTTGCGCCACCGTAGGGGCAAACACCAAATTAAGAATTAATTTTTTTATTCTTGAACGTCAGTGCCCGTAGGGGCAACCTTTTAGCCCTACGGAGTAATCCGTAGGGCCAAGTAAAATCTGCCCCAACGGATAATTCCATCCGTAGGGGCAACCCCCTATTTTACTAGTGATTCTATGTGTTTTGACTTTCGCCAAGGCATAGTGTTTGGCAGCTAGTAGGTGCTTATCTATGGCATAGATAAATGCATTAATCTAGAGCAGATGTATAATTGTTTTGGCCTTCATCAAGGGCTTGTACGAATCGGTCTAGGTTAATCTGGATAATGACGGGTAGAACTTGACTTGCGACTTATAATGTTTTGGCCTTCGTCAAGCTTATAAGCGCACGGGGCAAAAATCACATCGGGGGTTTCAAATATAAAGGAAACTTGCTAGTGTTGCATACCTTCTTGAGTGTGTTGTGTTTTGTAGGCTTCCTTCAAATTCATCACACAATGATAGTTGGGTCCTGATCCTACTGTGAGTATCCGCTACTCTTTGATAAATAATTTCACTTAACAATCAATGCTATAAACCAAGTAGATGTCTAGAACAGTGTTAGCAGGGCTACGCCTCTAGGGAAAAGAGGTTATATAATTAAGGAACTTCGCGAAAGCATTGGAAAACCTTCCTCGAAGTACCGACACTAGTCTGGCTGAAAGGTTAAGCAAGTACTGTAACGTGCGATTAATCCTGACTAATTCTTCTTTTACGGTTTGAAGAAAAATTCGAGGAAACAGTGGGAGCCATCCTGTTTAGATAAACTAAAAACCAATCTAAACTTGCAAGATCATATGCTGAGTGTTTCTTTTCTCCTCTCCTAATTGCAGCGACCATGACAGGACTAAATCTTATATTAGATAAAAATAAACTCGCTGGGCCAAACTATAAACACTGGCTGAGGAATGTCCAAATGGCCCTTACATATGATAAGGTCGCATACGTCCTCATGGCAAAATCTCCCTCTTTTCCCAGTCCAGCATCCTCGGTCACAGACATTGAGGTCCATAAGACCCGGGATCTTGATTGTGCGAAAGCCAAGTGCCTCATGCTGGCTTCTATGGACAATGAACATCAGAGGTGGCACGAGAAGATAGACCTTGCTTCCATCTTCCTCCATAGCAAATAATTAAATGAAGAGCAATCTCGTATCGCAAGATACGGGAGCTCAAAGAAACTGTTTCAAACAAGGTTGGCTATCGGATCGTCTGTCGGGGACCATGTCCTGCATATGATTTCTCTTATTGAAGAGCTCGCGGACCTCGGAACCACGTTGGAAAATGAGTTGTACATCGACTTGGTTCTCCAGTCCTTTCCCTCCACCTATGCCCAGTTCATA
Organism: Agapanthus africanus; assembly: GCA_030015575.1. NCBI lineage: Eukaryota > Viridiplantae > Streptophyta > Magnoliopsida > Asparagales > Amaryllidaceae > Agapanthus > Agapanthus africanus. The sequence continues at coordinate 744,530,812 of CM057339.1, read as the reverse complement.
TTGAATTTCAATATGAACAGTATAGAAGTTACACTTCCTGAGCTCCTCAACATGTTGAGGATGACAGATGGAACCTTACAAAAAGGCAAGAAAACACCCGCTCTGTTTGTTGGAGGATCTTCTTCTGCTAGATCCAAGGCTAAGGCCAAGAGGAAGAAGAAGAAGGCCCCTACCAAACCGAAGGGAAGTGTGCAGAAGGTGGCGGGAAAAGAAAAGGAGAAAATGGGAGGGGCAACCACAAAGGAAGAGTGCTTCTATTGTTGGAAGAAGGGTCATTGGAAAAAGGACTGCAGGGCCCTAAAGGCCAAGAATCAGGACACGAAGCAAGTTGTGGCTTCGGTTTCAGGTGTGTTCATGATTGAAAACTGCTTTTCCATAAACTCTACTTCCTAGATATTGGATACCGGATCAAGATCTCACATATATAATTCTTTACAGGTGCTGAGAAGCCGTAGGGTTTCGAGGAAATGTGATATGACCCTCATGGTTGGCAACGGAGCCAGTGTGAACGCAGTTGCAGTAGGGGAATATCACATTGGATTGGCGAGTGGACATATTTTGTTGTTGCATAACTGCTTTTGTGTATCCAGTATGGTGTGTAATATTATATCAGTGTCTTTATTATCAAACGAAGGATATAATTTTGCACTTATAAGCAATGTTATCAATATTCACCTAAATCAGGAAATGGTTGGGTCGGATACACTTAGAAACGGAATTTACATTCTCAATCAACATCAAGTTTTCAACGTCCAAAACACACTAAAAAGAAAAGCTCCAGAATCAAACCAATATTTTCTATGGCATTGTAGACTCGGTCATATCAATGAAACACGACTGACTAAGTTACATAAAGAAGGATACTTAGATCCTTTTGAATATCAATCATATGCAACCTGTCAATCATGTATCATGGGAAAGATGACAAAAACTCCGTTCACTAGACACGGAAAAAGAGCCACTGAGCTCGTAGGACTCATACACAGCGACGTGTGTGGGCCAATGTCTACACATGCTAGAAGTAGCTATTCCTACTTCATTACTTTCACAGATGATTTCTCTAGGCATGCACATGTATTCTTAATGAAATATAAATCCGAGGCCTTTGAGAAATTTCAAGAGTATAAGAATGAAGCGGAAAAGAAAACCGACAAAAGTATCAAGATGCTACGTTCCGATAGGGGCGGAGAATACTTAAGTGCCGAGTTCCTGGAATACCTAAAAGAGAATGGAATTCTCTCTCAGCTTACTTCTCCATACACACCACAACACAACGGTATATCAGAAAGACGGAATCGCACCTTACTAGATATGGTGCGTTCCATGATGAGTAATGCTGAGTTGCCGCCATCCTTCTGGGGTTATGCACTAGAATCTGCTGCATACCTATTGAAAAAAGTTCCAAATAAGTCTGTGCCTACCACTCCATATGAAATGTGGAGTGGGAAGAAACCCTGTCTTAAGTATTTGAAGATATAGGGGCTGTCCTGCCTTTGTTAAAAAGGTGCATCCAGACAAACTCGAGGCACGTTCAATACTGTGTAAGTTTGTGGGATACCCCAAGAATTCTAGGGGGTATTATTTCTATCACGATAAGGAACAAAAGATCTTTTTTCTCATCATGCCCGCTTCATGGAAACTCAATTTCTTGAAAAAGAGATAAGTGGGAGCGCGATAGAGCTGGAAGAAGTTCCAGAACCACAGACTATTACTGAAAACTTAGTAGATCCTGAGACTTCAATAGAACAGGACGTACCCATGCCACTCCGCGGATCTAGTAGGCAGTCTCATCCACCCGAGAGATACTACGGTTTTCTCATAGACGGGGATCGAGAGGATTGCATCATTGACGATGATGAGCCGACTAGTTTTCAGCAAGCCATCATGAGTAAAGACTCGGTGAAGTGGCTGGATGATATGCGATCCGAGATGGAATCCATGTACACAAACAAAATTTGGACTTTGGATTTTGCTCCTACTGGGGTAAAACCCATAGGATGCAAATGGATCTTCAAAAAAAAGATTGGTGTAGATCGTCAAGTAGAACCTACAAAGCTAGACTTGTTGCTAATGGTTTTCATCAAAGACCTGCATTAGACTATGATGAAACTTTTTCACCAGTGGCTATGCTTAAATCCATTCGGATCCTGCTTGCCATTACTGCCTTCTATGACTCTGAGATCTGGCAGATGGATGTTAAAACCGCCTTTCTAAATGGAATTTTAGAAGAGTGCGTTTTCATGGATCAACCAGAGGGCTTCGTAGACAATGGGTGCAGTGGAAAGGTGTGCAAATTGCTTAAATCCATTTATGCATTAAAGCAGGCATCACGGAGTTAGAACATCTGCTTTGATGAGACGGTCAAAGAATTTGACTTGATCGAAAATGTAGATGAACCTTATATTTATAAAAAGATTGTAGGGATAATTGTGGTGTTCCTTGTTTTATACGTTGATGACATTCTCCTGATAAGAAATGACATTCCTATGCTACAATCGGCCAAGCTATTCTTGTCACAGAAGTTCTCTATGAAAGACCTGGGTGATGCCTCGTACATTCTGGAGATTAAAATCTATTGTGACAGATCTAAAAGAATGTTGGAACTTTCACAGTCGAGGTACATTGACACCGTACTAAAGAGGTTTAGTATTGAAGATTCTAAGCGCGGTAATTTGCCTGCTTGTCACGGAATCACCCTCTCCAAATGCATGTCTCCTAAGACCGATGAGGAAAGGGCTCGCATTGTTAGTGTATATGCCCTAGAGGCCATTACTGTATCATACTAGTTTGTATATTACTTGGTGGAAGCTTGGGATATTCACAGTTGTATAGACAATCTTGCTCGAAATGGTAGTATGCTACTTGGTTTGTTTCTACTTTAATGTGTGCATGTGTTTCTTTTAGCATATCGCCTATACACATTAGTGGAGCCCTTAGGATCTTTGCTTGATTACCAGCGTTGTGATGGCAGTCACACTAGTGGGGGCTGGGTAATCTACAAGCACATCCTTATACAGGTCCCTAGTCGTAGGACTATCGAGACAGGGCATCGATACTCCGGAGTAGACTAGCGTATACGCTTCTCATCCCAGCAGGGGAGATGGTTTGTCCCACAGCCGTCAGTACGTCGTACTTGAGATAGTATGCGGGTGCTCGTTAGGTTACGAGTACACTGGATAGGACTCGTCGGGAACTGTTGGTTGGTACTATACCTATCGTCAGTTATCAGTTCCCAGGTGACTGACGACGGGGTTCGTTCACATCCGCGCACTTGTGCACGTTTGGTGTCCGGACAGTTGATACTAGCGGGCTTTGGTTTAAGCCAGATCCTAGTATATGTTTTGGGATTGGTTTTATCTCATTGTATTCGTGTTCCTCGGAACATGGATGCGGGTGTGTATGCACAGTTGACTGAGGCAGAGGCAGAGGATTTTCATTAGGGTTGATGACAGCTGTCTTTTTCCAAACCCTAATGAATATGTGAAATATCATTAATACTGTTAATTAAAAGGAAATTGAGTTATGGTTAGGGTTGTTGACCTTTTGACCAAGGTTGACTTGTTGTCCAAGGCTGAAACTTTGACCATCATCATTTCACACCAAAGATGCTCTTTGATCTTAGCAAAATCATTAAATGTGAAATGATAATGGTCTTATCAAACCAACCATCACCTTTTTCATTTTGATTAATATTATTAATTTGATAATTCACATATATGTGATATGGCTGTAAATTTCTTATCATAATCTCATTCTCATTCTCTCTCATCCTTTACTCTCCCTATTCCTCTAGCTCAAGGCAAAAAACCTCTCATGTGTTGAGAACCATTTTCCTTGGAGATAAAACACCAAAATTCATATCTACTCATCCTAAGGTTGAAGGTTTATCAAACCTAATACTTTAGTTACCTCAAGATCGAGGAAGGAGCTCAAGGTAGAGGCCCTCGGGTGGATATGTCTTCGGCAAGAGAAGGTGACGAGGAGAACCATCCAACCCACTCCAAGGAGAACAAGAGAAGGAGTTCAAGACTAGGTATAACCCCCTTAACCGAGTAGGTAAAGCTCGTAGTTGTTGCTAGTGTGTTGTTTAGCAAAGATCCGGGTTTTCTAGTCCATGTTACCATAAACCCTAAAAATTATTTTTCACCGTTTCCGCAACCTCGAAAGAACCGGGAGAGGTAACGTAGACTGACAGTGGTATCAGAGCCTGGCTAAACACACACTAGCATGTTAGCAAAATATCTAGAATTTCGATCGGACAGAAAACCGTAAAACACGTCAAAAATATCAGCTTTCTGCTGATTTTTATTTCTGCTCAAAAAATAATAAATCATGTACTAAAAATCGGCTCAGGGTTTTTAAAGAACACCCAAGAAAAACGATCCAGCGAGTCGACCAACTCACCGCGGAACCGCGGCAAGAGAAAAACGATCCAGCTAGTCGACCAACTCACTGCGGAACCGCGGCAAGAGCATGCTCTTGCCGGGGATCCACGACCGAGTTGACTCGGCCGTGGGTCGTTTCTCCTGCAATGTTCTTATATTGGTGTTTTGGGATTCTTAGGATGGTTTGTTTCTGCCCAGATTTTCCAGAGAACAAATTTGTTTTTGGGGTGGTTACAAATCCGTATTTTGATCGAACTTCTCTAGACTTTGGCTAATGGGTTGTATCTGTGATGTGATATATGTATTAAACGTCTGCTAATCGCTATACGTCGATTAGTGGGGGTTATACATATCTGTGATCTGTAATGTTGATGGTTTGTGTATATGAATTCGTTGGATTGTCGCGGATGAATAGCCGGGGGGTTGTGAGATGAGAGTTTTCTTTATCTTTCATTTGATATAATATGTAAATTGATGTAATATTATTTGTATGGCCGCACATCCGGGATGGGGTTGTAGCCGCCATTGTATAATTTCTTTTTACAGGTTTTGCTCCTAGGATAGACCCAAGGTGGGGTGCACAAACTACCGGGTACCTCGAAGTGCCGAGTGGCCTACTCACGTTGTTGAGGGAGGTTGCTTCGCTTCGGGTACTTGGTGGGTAGTTTTCCGCACCCGTAGGGGTCTAGGGTGGGGTATTGGCTATTCATCGCGACCGTGTAATCCGCTTTTCGTTGCAGGCTCGAACGAAACGCGGATTCCTAGTATATCCAATGTATTCATCTGGGATCTGGAATGGCTATCATTGCATCTGACGAATGTATATATCTATATATGATATCTATTTAGGCGTTGCTTATGTTTTGCATCAGCGCTAGTCCAGCCCCCGCTCTGTCGTTAGTTAAGTAACCTAACGGGTGATGACGGGACCCCGTGGCGAATGCGGATGGCATAAGCGTACGTCATATTTTCGTTGTTTTCTGCAATGGTAGGATTAATTGATGGGACACATTAAATTAATGCAAGAAAATAAACCAAAGTTAAAGTCGTTGGAACAATTTCAAAACCACTCGGTTTCTTTTCAAAACAACTTTTAAACGCGGAGCTTAAACCACTCCTTTTAAAAGCTATCTCGTTCCTTCGATTATATCAAGTTCACTACGTTCACGGTTTCGCCAAAACCATTCGTAGCCCTCCGTCATTTCATATGGATAGTCAATAGTATTCAAGCTGTGTTTGTTGGCCAAAGTCAAGGCACAGTGATTGGTAGCTATTGGGTGTTCATATGCAGCATAGATAGATGCGTTGGTTTGGGACAGTCGTATTGCCTTGTTGGCCAAAGTCAAGGATAGGTACGGGTGGGTTCAAATTAACTTGGAGAATGACGGGTAGAACTTGACATGTGACTTATGATTTGTTGGCCAAAGTCAAGGTCATAAGAGCATGGGGCAAAAATCCACATCGGGAGTTTCTAAAGAAACTGAAACTTGCTAGCGTTGCATACCATTTGGAGTGTGATGATTCTGGTAGGATTCCTTCAGTTTTGCCATACGATGATATTTGGATCCCGATCCTATTGTGAGTATATGCTACTCCTCGGGAACTTTCTCACTTAACGATCAATGCTATAAACCAAGTAGGTGTCTAGAAAGGTGTTAGCGGAGCTACGCCCACTGGGAAAAGAGGTTATTTAATTAAGGAACTTCGCGAAAGCGTTGGAAAACCTCCGTCGAAGTACCAACACTGGCCTGGCTGAACGGTTAAGCAAGTATTGTACGGTGAGATTGATCCCGACTAATTCTTCTTTTTTTTGGTTTGAGGAGGGATTCGAGAGACAGTGGGAGCCATCCTGTTTAGACAAACTAAAAACCACTCTAAACTTGCAAAAGTATCATGCTAAAAGTGTTTCTTCTCTCTCTCCTAATTGCAGCGACCAAGTATCATGACCGGACTTAAGTTACTACTAGATAAAAACATACTGACAGGGCCAAACTATAAGGATTGGTTTAGGAATATCAAAATGGCAATCACTTATGACAAGTTGGGGTATCTCCTTACCACCAAAGCTCCCCCTGTCCCAGGTCCCAAAACCAGCGTCGCTAATAAGGAAATCCGTAAGACCTGGGAGATCGACTGCGCGAAGGCCAAGTGCCTCGTACTTGTCTCTATGGACAATGAACATCAGAGGAGGCACGAGAATATGGACCTGGAATCCATATTTCTTCATACAAAAGAACTGTATGGAGAGCAATCCCGTATCGCCAGATACGAAGTCTCGAAAAAGTTGTTTTCGGAGAGATTGGCCGTCGGATCATCCGTAGCGGAACACGTGCTTAAGATGATTGGCTTCATTGAGGAGCTCGCGGACCTTGGGACCACGTTAGAGAACGAGCTCTACACGGACTTGATTCTCCAGTCCCTTCCTTCCACTTACGCCCAGTTTATCCTGAACTTCAACTTGCAAGAAAAGGAAGTTGAACTTTCAGAACTCCTCAACATGATGAGGAGTGCAGAGGGCACCTTACAGAAAGTAAGGGAAACATCCACTTTGTTTGTAGGAGGATCTTCCTCTTCTAGGTCCAAGGTGAAAGCCAAGAGAAAGAAGAAGAAAGCCCCCACCAAACCAAGGGGCGGTGTTAGTAAAGTGGAAACGAAGGGAAAGGCAAAGGCAGCAAAGGCAACAAAGGTAGTGGGAAAGCTTGTGGGAAAGGAAGAGTGCTTTTACTGTCACAAGAGTGGACACTGGAAAAAGGATTGCAGGGCTTGGAAGGCCAGAAACCAGGATCCGAAGCAAGTTACGGCTTCGGCTTCAGGTGTGTATGTTATTGAAAATTGTCTATCAATAAACTCTACTTCCTGGGTATTGGATACCGGATCAGGATCTCATATTCTATAATTCTTTGCAGGCACTGAGAAAGCGTAAGGTTTTGAAGACAGGTGATATGACCCTCAAAGTTGCAAACGGAGCTAGCATGGATGCTGGGTCCGTGGGGGACTATCACTTGGGATTATCAGATGGGCATGTTTTGGTTTTGCGTGATTGTTATTTTGTACCCAATGCAACTTGTAATATCATATCTGTATTTTTGATGTCTAAAGAAGGTTATGAATTTGCATTTGTAAGCAATGTTGTGAACATTCACCTTAATCAAGTTCTGATTGGGTCGGGTACATTAAGCAATGGTATATACGTATTAAACCAACCACAGATTTTCAATGTCCAGAATACACGCAAAAGAAAGTCTCCAGAAATAAATCATGCTTTCTTATGGAATTGTAGACTGGGTCACATCAATGAGAGAAGCTTGACGAAGTTACATAAAGAAGGATATTTGGATCCGTTCAAATATCAATCATATGCAACTTGTCAATCCTGTCTCAAAGGAAAGACGACAAAGACTCCGTTCACTGGACACGGAGTAAGAGCGAGCGAGCTCTTGGGGCTAGTACACAGTGATGTGTGCGGTCCAATGTCTACACATACGCGAAGCGGTTATTCTTACTTCATTACTTTTACGGATGACTTTTCGAGGTACGGATATGTCTTCTTGATGAAACATAAATCTGATGCCTTCGGAAAGTTCCAGGAATACAAGAATGAAGTAGAAAAACAAACAGGCAAAAGTATCAAGACACTGAGATCTGATCGAGGTGGTGAATACTTGAGTGCCGAGTTCCTGGATTACCTAAAAGAGAATGGAATTCTCTCTCAGCTTACTCCTTCATACACTCCGCAACATAACGGTGTATCGGAGAGACAGAACCAAACCCTATTAGATATGGTACGTTCCATGATGAGTAACGCTGAGTTGTCGCGATCATTCTGGGGATATGCGCTAGAATCAGCTGCATACCTTTTGAACCGAGTTCTAACTAAGACTGTTCCTACTACACCATATCAGATGTGGTATGGGAAGAAACCCTATCTTAAGCACATTAATACATGGGGATGTCCAGCTTTTGTCAAAAAGCAGCATGCGGACAAACTCGAGGTACGCTCAGTACAGTGCAAGTTTGTGGGATATCCAAAAAACTCCAAGGGATATTTCTTCTATTGCGAAGAGGAACAAAAGGTTTTTGTTTCTCGTCATGCCCACTTCTTGGAAACTGAATTTTTGGAAAATCAGATAAGTTGGAGCGCAATAGAGCTGGAAGAAATTCTAGAACCACGAGCTATTACTGAAAGCTTAGTAGAACCAGATGGCTCGAAAGAACAGGACATTCCTACGCCGCTCCGCAGGAGTAGTAGGCAGTCTCATCCGCCCGAGAGATACTACGGTTTTCTCGTAGACGGGGATAGAGAGGATTGCATCATTGATAGTGATGAGCCGACTATCTTCCAGCAGGCCATTCAGAGCGTTGACTCGGTAAAATGGCTGGATGCAATGCGGACCGAAATGGAGTCCATGTACACCAACAAAGTATGGACTTTAGACGTTGCTCTATAAGGGGTAAAACCCGTGGGATGCAAGTGGATCTTCAAGAGGAAGATTGGTGTAGATGGGCAGGTTGAGACCTATAAGGCTAGACTTATTGCAAAGGGTTTTCGGCAAAGACCTGGTTTGGACTATGACGAAACCTTTTCTCCAGTGGCTATGCTTAAATCCATTCGGATCCTTCTTGCCATTGCTGCCTTCCACGATTATGAGATTTGGCAGATGGACGTAAAGACCGCTTTTCTAAATGGAAATTTAGAGGAGTGTGTCTATATGGACCAGCCAGAGGGTTTCATTCAGAGTGGGAGCAGCGGAAAGGTGTGCAAGTTGCTTAAGTCCATTTATGGACTAAAGCAGGCATCACAGAGTTGGAACATCTGTTTTGATGAGACAGTCAAAGATTTTGGCTTTATCAAAAATCCAGATGAACCATGCATCTATAGTAGATTTGTAGCAAGAACTGTCGTATTCCTCGTTTTATACGTGAATGAAATTCTCTTGATAGAAAATGACATTCCTATGCTACAATCTGTCAAAGGGTTCTTGTCACACAGGTTCTCCATGAAAGACCTGGGTGATGCCTCTTACATTCTGGGGATCCGGATCCATCGTGATAGATCCAAGAGGATATTAGGACTTTCGCAGTCCAGGTACATCGACACCATACTGAAAAGATTCAGTATGGAAGATTCCAAGCGCGGTAATCTACCGGCTTGTTACGGGATCACCCTCTCCAAAGAGATGTCTCCCAAGACTGATTTGGAAAGGGATCGCATGTCTATTATACCCTACGCTTCTGCGGTAGGCTCTATAATGTATGCGATGTTGTGTACCAGACCAGATGTAGCTTATGCACCGAGTGTGGTAAGCCGGTATCAGTCAAACCCTGGGGAGAAGCACTGGATAGCGGTAAAGAACATTCTCAAGTACCTGAGAAGGACTAAGGAGACGTTCTTGGTGTATGGCGGCAAAGACCTCCAGATTGAGGCCTTTACTGACTCCAGCTTCCAGAGTGACAAGGATGATTCCAAGTCCATGTCGGGATATGTCTTTACCCTCAATGGAGGGGCGGTGTGTTGGAAGAGTTCCAAACAGGAAACCGTTGCTGACTCGACGATGGAAGCGGTATATATCGCTGCATCTAATGCCGCAAAAGAAGCCGTCTGGATGAGGAAGTTCTTGATAGAACTTCAGGTGGTTCCGCCCATTATTGATCCAATACCTCTGTATTGCGACAACAACGAGGCTATAGCTTTAGCGAAGGAACTCATGTCCCATTAGAAGTCCAGGCACATCTTGAGGCGGTATCACCTGATCAGGGAGATCGTGGATCGCCGGGAGATCGAGGTTCGGAGGGTTGCTACAGAAGATAACACTGCAGATCCATTCACAAAGGCCTTACCCCAGACTCAGTTCGAGCGGCTGATCGAGATGATAGGTCTTCGATACGCCGGTACGTGGCCTTAGTGCAAGTGGGAGATTGTTAGTGTATATGCCCTAGAGGCCATTACTGTATCATACTAGTTTGTATATTACTTGATGGAAGCTTGGGATATTCACAGTTGTATGGACAATCTTGCTCGAAATGGTAGTATGCTACTTGGTTTATTTCTACTTTAATGTGTGCATGTGTTTCTTTTAGCATATCGCCTATACACATTAGTGGAGCCCTTAGGATCTTTGCTTGATTACCAGCGTTGTGATGGCAGTCACACTAGTGGGGGCTGGGTAATCTACAAGCACATCCTTATACAGGTCCCTAGTCGTAGGACTATCGAGACAGGGCATCGATACTCCGGAGTAGACTAGCGTATATGCTTCTCATCCCAGCAGGGGAGATGGTCTGTCCCACAGCCGTCAGTACGTCGTACTTGAGATAGTATGCGGGTGCTCGTTAGGTTACGAGTACACTGGACAGGACTCATCGGGAACTGTTGGTTGGTACTATACCTATCGTCAGTTATCAGTTCCCAGGTGACATGAGTACAGCTTAGTCCGCTGACTTGACACTGTCACTTCGCCTCGAGTGTGTTCCCACTGTACTTTGATTACTACCCTACCATGGCTCAAAGGAGTCGTACAAACAGGTAGTAGTTGGGTGCAGTCCCGAAGCACTTGGAGGCAGTGATGGTTAGATAGGATTCGTCTCTCCCGGTATTGGGGGTAGATATCACGCTGTGTCTAGGAGAGCCATTACACAAAGTCCCTGGCCATGGCAAGCGAGATATACTGGTAGCGTTTCCAGTGTTATCTCAGGGTGTTCTGGGCTACACTCCGACACGACTTGTACCGCTATTAGGGGACTGACGTTTACCGCCCCTAGGCCCGCCATGCGATATTCTCAGACGAACAGACCGGACTGTACGAAGATTGTCACATACAGGCTCAGTAGGAGTCCGGATGGGTTCACCTCATCAGTCTTCTTATCGGCATCTACCTGGGGACCGTTACGTACAGCTAGTGCCGCTTGCGGTCTGTGGTTAAACCTACTACCAGCGTAGTGTCGAGTCTTTAGAGTCCCACACAGAGGGTTATTCGCCTTTGGGCAAAACAGAGTAGAGGTCGCATGGTTTTGCGACGGGGTTCGTTCATATCCGCGCACTTGTGCACGTTTGGTGTCCGGACAGTTGATACTAGCGGGCTTTGGTTTAAGCCAGATCCTAGTATATATTTTGGGATTGGTTTTATCTCATTGTATTCGTGTTCCTCGGAACATGGATGCGGGTGTGTATGCACAGTTGACTGAGGCAGAGGCAGAGGATTTTCATTAGGGTTGATGACAGTTGTCTTTTTCCAAACCCTAATGAATATGTGAAATATCATTAATAATGTTAATTAAAAGGAAATTGAGTTATGGTTAGGGTTGTTGACCTTTTGACCAAGGTTGACTTGTTGTCCAAGGTTGAAACTTTGGCCATCATCATTTCACACCAAAGATGCTCTTTGATCTTAGCAAAATCATTAAATGTGAAATGATAATGGTCTTATCAAACCAACCATCACCTTTTTCATTTTGATTAATATTATTAATTTGATAATTCACATATATGTGATATGGTTGTAAATTTCTTATCATAATCTCATTCTCATTCTCTCTCATCCTTTGCTCTCCCTCTTCCTCTAGCTCAAGGCAAAATACCTCTAATGTGTTGAGAACCATTTTCCTTGATGATAAAACACCAAAACTCATATCTACTCATCCTAAGGTTGAAGGTTTAGCAAACCTAATGTTCCCCTCCGAAAGACGGCCGCACAGGACTGCTGAGGTCCTGGCGCTGAGGTTCGGGGCAGATGCTATTTGGTTTTATCCGTCTATCTCTCCGAAGATGCCAAGTTGATTTATGGCACCGTGTATCGGAGGTTTAGACGGATGCGGCCGATGTAGCAGACTTTGTCAGATTCCCCCTCAGGGTGAGAGGTTTTTGATTGTGGGGACGCTCTTCCCTGCAGGCGCAAGCCCCTGCAGTTAATTACGCTACCGCGTCGCGGTAACAACTTTCTCCTTCTCCAGAATTTCACTTCGTGTCGTGTGTGTTTGTTTTGTTTGTGATTGCCCGTGGATTGTATACGGAGACTGAGTGATGTCGTCACCCGTAGGACGTGGATTAGTCCAAATCCGTATTTACTTAGATTTGGGTTTGGTGTTTTTAGTTTAAGGATACATTAGTCGCGTTGCGACTAAGATCGACTTAAACGTTCGTTAAGGATACGTTAGTCTTGTTTTAGACTAAGATCAACTTAACATCATGATTGATTTAATTATCCGGGCGTCGGGACTCGTCACCTCTCTGACGTCGTTGAGGGATTACAACGACAGGTGTCAGAGGAGTTCGGAGGTGTACCCTTGAACCAAAGTTGATTTGGAGTTTTATCGTTCATTTGAATATCTAAGGACACGTTAACCGTATTTGGGGTTAAGATCACTTAGACGGGACCGTTTAGATCCAACAAAAGAGCGTTTGGGCCCTATTGTACCAGTTTAGGGACATGGCGGTCCATCGCCAGTTTTAGGGACATGGGGGTCCATTATTAGTTTAGGGACGTTTCGGTCCGTCGCCAGTTTAAAGACGTAGTGGTCCATATTCCAGTTTAGGGACGTGGTGGTCCGTCGCCAGTTTAGGGACGTAGTGGTCCATTATTAGTTTAGGGACGTTTCGGTCCGAAATTAGTTTAGGGACGTTTCGGTCCGATATTAGTTTAGGGACGTTTCGGTCCGATATTAGTTTAGGGACGTTTCGGTCCGTCGTTCTCATTTTGGAGTGAATATTAGTTTAAGGACGTTTCGGTCCAAAATTAGTTTAGGGACGTTTCGGTCCGATATTATTTTAGGGACGTTTCGGTCCGATATTAGATGAGTAGTCGTTGGGACCCGTCACCTCTTTGACGTCGTTGAGGAATTACAACGACAGGTGTCAAAGGAGTTCGGAGATGTACCCTCGGACCGGTCGTGACTTGGTTTACGAGAGGCATTTAATTTAAGGACTTACAGCCAGGATTGGGTTAAGTCCAATTTTTATTTTAGGCTCTGCCCGATTAAAAGAATCAACCTAAACAGGGCTCTGCCCCTTCATTATTTTTGCAATCTGATTCGGGCCAGGCCCTTTTAAATAATGAGTTACAAAAAAAACTCAGGAATTTTCTGAACAGGGCTTTGCCCTTTTATTTTCTGCAATTGGGCTAGGCCCTCTTAAGTAATGAGTTACAGAAACTCAGGAGTTTTCCTAACAGGGCTTTGCCCTTTTATTATTCTGCAATTGGGCTAGGCCCTTTTAAATAATAAATTGCAGAACTCAATAATTTTCTTGAGTTGGGCCAGGCCCACTTGTGCAGAAATTCTTGATTTGAGAACAAAAAGTGCATGGCACTTTTGATCTAAATTTAGATCAAAGGAAAACAAAATTCTTCTTGTTTTCCCTGATTTTACAGAACCAAGGGTTCATATCAAGTGCAAGGCACTATTTATTATTCTTTGATTTTTCAGAACCAGGGGTTCATATCAAGTGCAAGGCACTATTTATTTTTTTATTATTCCCTTCTGTTCTTCAGAAATTTTACCTTCTTTTTTGTTCTTGATTAATCTTCAAGAGCTCTTTTTTTTCCAGAAGTTTATCCTTCTCTCCTTGATGATTGATTATGCCTTTGAATGAGGCTTGGGGTCTTATTTATAGTGCCCACAAATTTGTTGGATTTGTTAACAAAATCTTTCCTGAATAATTTTGGGAATTTTCCCACCATTGGATCTTTGATCCAAGGGTTCCTGCTTTACAGGAGAACAGAAAAGATTTATCTAAATCTTCATTCAGTTGCTGCGCAACTCACCAGCGTGTGACACGTGTCACGCATCTGTGCGCTTGCGCAGTTGCGGTTGCGCAACTGCGCAGACAAGTGTCGCGCATCCGAGCGCTTGCGCAGTTGCGGTTGCGCAACTGCGCAGACACGTGTCGCGCATCCGAGCGCTTGCGCAGTTGCGATTGCGCAACTGCGCAGACACGTGTCGCGCATCCGAGCGCTTGCGCAGGTGCGTTTGCGCAACTGCGCAGACACGTGTCACGCATCTGTGCGTTTGCGCAGTTGCGATTGCGCAACTGCGCAGACACGTGTCACGCATCTGTGCGCTTGCGCAGACACGTGTCGCGCATCTGTGCGCTTGCGCAGTTGCGACTGCGCAACTGCGCAGACACGTGTCACGCATCTATGCGCTTGCGCAGACACGTGTCGCGCATCGGTGCGCTTGCGCAGCTACGATTGCGCAACTGCGCAGACACGTGTCACGCATCTGTGCGCTTGCGCAGACACGTGTCGCGCATCCGTGCGCTTGCGCAGTTGCGATTGCGCAACTGCGCAGACACGTGTCGTGCATCCATGCGCTTGCGCAGACACGTGTCGCGCTGCCATGCATTTGCGCAGTTAAGTCTTAATTACGTTTTCTGAAGAGCCTTGCTCTGATGGGACGCACCGTCTCGGGCGTTACGCTGCCGAATTGGCTTCTGCCATGTGGCAAATTGCGCACTGCGCACGGAAACCGAAGCGTTGCTTCAAATTTTGAATTTTCAAAATTCAGTAGAGCCTTGCTCTGATTGGGGGAAACACCTAATACTTTAGTTACCTCAAGATCGAGGAAGGAGCTCAAGGTAGAGGCCCTCGGGTGGATCTTTCTTCGGCAATAGAAGGCGACGAGGAGAACCATCCAACCCACTCCAAGGAGAACAAGAGAAGGAGTTCAAGACTAGGTATAACCCCCTTAACCGAGTAGGTAAAGCTCGTAGTTGTTGCTAGTGTGTTGTTTAGCAAAGATCCGGGTTTTCTAGTCCATGTTACCATAAACCCTAAAAATCGTTTTTCACCGTTTCCGCAACCCCGAAAGAACCGGGAGAGGTAACGTGGACTTACATGCATGAGCATAATACCCTACGCTTCAGCGGTAGGGTTGATAATGTATTCGATGTTATGTACCAGACCATATGTAGCTTACGCACTTAGCGTGGTAAGCAGGTATCAGTCTGACCCAGGTGAGAAACATTGGATAGCAGTTAAGAACATTCTTAAGTACCTGAGAAGGACTAAAGAGATGTTCCTGGCGTACGGTAATGAAGACCTCCAGATCGAGGGTTTTACCAACTCTGGCTTCCAAAATGACGAGGATGACTCTAAATTTGTCTCGGGTTATATGTTTACCCTCAACAGAGGGGCGGTCTGTTGGAAGAGCTCCAAATAGGATACCGTAGCAGACTAGACGATGGAGGCTGAGTACATCGCTGATTGCGATGCTGCAAAACAAAGCAATCTTGATCAGGAAGTTCGTTTCTGAACTTCAGGTAGTTCCATCCATTGCTAGTCCAATATCTTTGTATTGCGATAACAATGGAGACATGGCTTTGGTAAAGGAACCACAGTCCCATCAGAAATCTAGACATATCTTAAGGCGGTATCACCTGATCAGGGAGATCGTGAATCGCCAGGAGATCAAGGTACGGAGAGTGGACACAAAGGACAACACGACAGATCCATTCACTAAGGCCATCCCTCAAGTCCAGTTCGAGAGACTGTTTAAGATGATGGGCATGCGGTACGCCAGCTATTGGGTCTGGTGTAGACTATGGGTACTCATTGCGTCAATTACAGGCCTTAGTGCAAATGGAAGATTGTTGGATATGTATGCCCTAGAGGCCTTCATTGTACATGATGCTAAGGATATATATGTACAGGACAATCTTGCTCGATATGATAGTATGTTATTTGGTTTGTCTTTATCTTAACATGTGATGTGTTTTACTTTGTATTTCATATCTTGTATACATGTTGATAAAGCCCGTAGGATTTTTTCCTGACTACCTGCATTTTGATGGCGATCATACTAGTAGGAGCTGGGTAGTCAATAGGCACATCCTTAAAAGCGTCCCTAGTCGTAGGAGTATCGAGACTGGACATCGTTACTCCAGAGTAGACTAGTGTATACATATCTAAACCCTGACGAAGGGCGATGGATTGGTCCCGCAACCATTGGTGAGGTGCACCTAAGATTGTATACAGGTGCTCACTGGGTGTGAGTACACCGGACAGGACCCGCCGAGAACTGACTAGATGGTATTATGGTATTATACCTAGTGTTAGATAGAGTTCTCTGGTGACATGAGTGCAAATAGTCTGTCGACTTGAGGTCGTCATTTGTCTCGTGTGAGTTCCCACCGTGCTTTGATTACTACCGTACCACGGCTCAAAGGAGTCGTGCAAACAGGTTTTAGTTGGGTACAGTCCCGAGCCACATGGAGGCAGTGAGCGACTGTTGGGGATTTGTCTCTCCTGGTATAGAGAGTCGATGTCGCGCAGTGATCGGTTGGTCATCACCATAAGTCCCTGGCCAGGACGGATTGAGAATTACTGGTTGTCGGACCAGTAGATTCTCGGATGGTCTTGAGCCACACCGACACAACTTGTCTAGTTATTAGGCGTCTGACGTTTTCCACCCTCCTAGACCTTACATGCGATACTCTCATACGAACAGACCGGACTGCATGGAGATTGTCACGGACAGGCTCAGCAGGGGCTCGGATGAGTTCGCTCGTCAGCCTCCTTTTCGACATGTACCTGGGTTGCCGTTACGTACAGTTAGTGCCGCTGACGGATTTGTGGTTAACCCCACTGCCAGCGTACTGTCAAGTCTTTAGACTCCCACACAGAGGGTTTCCCTGGATCAGGAGAGACGATGTAGAGGCCGTATGGTTTTACGGCAGAGTTTCAATCACATACATGTACTGGCTATACGGATGGTGTTCGGACGAATAATACTAGTGGGTTTTGGTTTAAGCCGGATCCTAGTATTATACTATTGGATTATACTTGTCTCTGTGTATCCGTATTTTTCAGAATACGGATATGGTTATGTATATACGGTGAGGGCATTCTTGTAATTTCACAAGAATGTGCTTCTATAAAGAGACATCTCATTATTGATTTATCCTTTTTTGCTAAAGGATTAATGGGGTGGAAATTAGGAGACACTTGAGCAATGGGTTGAAAGCATGGCTTTGTTAATTGTTTATTCATTTGTAGTTCCTATTCAAGCATGGTTGATTATTTTGAGACTAAAATAATCCATGCTTGAATTATTGTCATGAGTCTTAGCCATTCTTTTCTCTCATTCTCTAGATCATTATCATTTGCTCATTCTCTCTCCTAGGTTTCCTGTCCTCCTCCCTTAAGCTCAACCCTTTATATGTGTTGTGATCCATTGAGTTTTGAGACAAATTAATCCATAGATCTTCTCTACATCTACTTAGTAGTCTTTCTTAGCAAGTTAGATCACTAAGTTATCTCACTTGAGGTTGGAGCTTGACCATAGGCCCTCGGGTGGAACTTCTACGACGCAATAGACACCGGCAACCGAGTTTGTTTGGAGCGACCTAGGAGCCAAAAAAAGGAGTTCAAAGTTGAAGCTTGATCCAAGGAGCCAAGAACCACTAGAAGACCCGAAGGACTTGACACGAAGATATAACACTCTAACCGAGTAGTTAGAGCCTTCTTGTAGATTAGTTTTGCTAGTTAAGATTTAATCAAGATCCTAAAGTGGATAAAGTCTATGTTGCAAAGCCAAACATGATCTTTTGATGTGAGAAAAATCATTTTTTATGTATTCCGTCTCCCCGCAAACTCGAGGGGTGTGTGACATGGACTTACAAAAAATATATAGAAAAACACGACAATTGCATGATATCACGATCATCATCAAGTGATCAGTGATCGGTGTTAGCAATATGGAAACATGATAGAAAATTAGGTTATGTCTAATTGCACTTCGTCCATGAGGATAAAGAAAAACAATATTATTTAGTAAGAAAAATGATGTTAAAAGAGAAATGTAATGGGAAAATGCAAGGATCAAGCCAAAATAAAATTTTATTGGAGCACCAACTACTATTACTAGTAAGAAATTAATATTCTGTCTATTATAAAGAAATGTTTTCACGTAATGAAATCCTTGTGATGGATTTCATTTTCTCTTTTAACTGAAAACATATGGCCTTTTCTCTCTTCACCAAAAGACTTGACGTTCATTTTTCCTTTTTCTCTCTTAACTGAAATCATATCACGATCATCATCAAGATCTTCATCATATTTGATAAATTGAACTAATTAACTCATCATCTTCATCTTGGAAATGAGCTATCTTTAGTTTTCTTTTTCTCTCAATATTTTCTCACCTTGGAAAAAGCTAGCAAGCTTTTCATGAGGAAGAAGATGAAGTGATGAACAAAATGAAAACTCATGAGGTGAGAAAATGAACCATGGGTGAGTTAGTGTCATGCACTAACTCATATAGAGACTTAACTAGGGCTAGGGTTAATGGTTAGATTAATAAATATCTACAAGTGAAAACAAAAGGAGTGGACTTGGTCAATATTTCCACAAGCTTCTACAAGCTTGTAGCCATGACAAAAATCCAACCACTTAGATAAATATAAACCCTACATTATCCTAAGTATAGTGTAAGTCTCATACACCCATGAATGATGTGACATCAAGCATGACACAATAAAATGTACATTAATATATATCACATATATACTATATGCACACTTGTGAGAAAAAGAATACTTAGTGAGCAAATATTAGTTAATGTAAGTTAATATATCAAATATATAATTATACATTAAATTATCAAATCAACACTTGATTTAATAATCCGGCTATATCACATACAACCGACTAATATCATATGAATCAACTTATCGAATCAACACTTGATCCGATAACCCGGCTATATCTCATATAACCGACCGATATCACATATCGTGAGAATAGAATGCGGTATCACATACACACATTAATCTCGGTCCCGCATATATCACATATGTGCTCCTACTCCGTTTCGCATGAACCAGGAAACCTCTGTGTAGGACTCTAAAGACTCGTCAATACGCCGACAGTAGGTGATGATCATATCAAACACCCACAAGCCGCAAGCGGTATGCTAAATGTAACGGCCACCCAAGTATTGAGCGATCAGAAGATCAACAAGCAAGCCTGCTCAAACTCCTGTGAATCCAATCAGTAACACTACCGTTCAATCCGATCTTTTCGTCAGATATGTCGCATATCACAGCCTGGGGGTGGTATAACGTCAGACCCTAATAGCCTGATAAGTCATGCCGATGCAAGGTCTGTAACGGTTTGAGAAACTATTGGTAACACTTACCAGTAAATCTCAGCAATCCTGGCCAGGGATTTCATGTTATGGCCAATTGAGCATAGCGCAACATCAACTCCCAATACTGGGAGAGACAAATCCCCTCCTATCGCTCATTGCCTCCATGTGACTCGGGACTGTACCCAAAAACCACCTTTTTGCACGATCTCTTGACCGTGATATGGTGGAAATCAAAGCACAGTGGGAATCACACAAGACTCTATGACGATCTCGGGTCGACAGACTAACCTGTACCAGTGTCACCAGAGAACTGCTAGCTGACGATAGGTATAATACCATCTAGGAGTTCTCGGCGAGTCCGTTCAGTGTACCCAGTCTCCACTGAGCACCCTTATACCATCTCTGATGTCAAACACCAATGGATATGGGATCATCTATCACCCATCATATGGGCCGAGAAGCGTATACGCTAGTCTACTCTGGAATATCGATGCCCCGTCTCGATACTCCCACGACTATGAACATTTGAAGGATGCACTTGCCGACTACCTCTGCCCCACTAGTATGATCCGTATCATAATCCTGGTAGTCAAGTACTCATCCTAAGGGCTTTATCAACATGTAATAGAGAGACAATAATTGTACATGTTAAGATAAAGAGCAAGCAGATAGCATACTATCATGTCGAGCAAGAAAGTCTTCCCTATATATGTCCAAGCATCCACTACAATATACATCCAATGTACAGTAATGGCCTCTCGGGCATACATATAACTAACAATATTATCCAACAATAGTGCTTTGAATACAAACTAACACATAAATACAATACACTATATATCAAACAATAACAACAACTCAAACCAACACATACATGAATTAAAATCGTAATAAACCAACACATACTCAAGCCAACATATACAACAATAGTGTTTTGAATACAAACCAACACAATACGTTATATATCATCCAATACCAACAACTCTTCAAATCGTGTGCAATCCCAAGTCACTCAACTCTGTGAACTCTGCAAATCCAACCTAATAAATAAATATATGAACTAAAATTATAATTTTCGAAACAACGCTATCTATACTAACACACAGATATATACACACCTCACTCACTCCCGCCGCTTCCATCGACATCAGAATCTCGTCTTGATATGTATCGATTGGTATCTTCCCAGTCTTCTTCCAAAAAAATGAAGAGAAGTACCCTTCTTGTGTCGGAAGCGGAGGCTGAGGGTAGTACGGTCCCTATTATTGAGGCGGAGGCTGAGGGAAGTACGATCCCTATGATAGAGGAAGGTAATACGGTCGCTACGTCGAAAGAGGGTAATATGCCGGTTGCGACGGCCATATACACTGTGCTGACTACGGTTGTGAAGGCGGACCATATTGTTGCGAGAATTGAGTCCACTGCTCCCGCATTTGATCTCTCCATGTCGCATTAGCTTTCTCCCTTTAAGCTCTCCATACCGCATCAGCTTCCTCTTTCTTCTTATCTACTTCATCCATCCTTCTGAGCTGCTCCTTTAGCTATTCATTCTCCCATGCCTTATCCATTTGTATGTTGAAGAGAGCGGTCGACGTACTTGAAATTCCTTTGGAACTCGACAGCGAAACACTAACGGGACCACCGTAAAGGAGAATACGGCCGTGTGACCTTGAGCGAGGGAAAAGTTGCTCTATAATAGTTACCTCGGCCTCGGCTGGAATATGATTATCGGCCGGAAATTGAGGATTTGATTCCTGATAGCTTCTCTCCGCCTCCTCGAAATGCGCATTCGATAAATGAAACAGTAATTACTATTTATTGCGAAGTTAACAAGTGCATTTACTTAAGAAAATTTATAAATGCAATCTTAATAGATATTGAGTGGCCGTATCCATTCTTTTTTCAGGAATGCCTTCTTTAGTGTACAATGCCTCCCAAATCTCAGTAAGTCTCAGCTTTTTCCCACCATTCTCCTATACTGAATATATAATTTATCTATATGTGAGGATATGTAACGATAAACTTAAAAAATCAAACATATATGTAATTAAAAATAAACTCACCAAAGTAGATCTATATTGATCAGTAGGAACCGGTCCACCAAAATAGTTATCTGTGCCTTTCCCGCGGTTCTGGCTATTCCTTGCTGATTATGTTGGATATAGCGCCCTCAAGGCAATTATTGTAATCGCAAGCAGACAATTATTGTAATCGCATGATTGATGGAGGAACTATACGGTTAGAACAATCTTACTCGGGATGATAGTATGATATCTGGTTTGACTTTATCATTATGTACATTTCTTGTGTGGTATAGCATATCACTATTACATATTGATAGAGCTTATATGATTCATACTTGACTGCCAGGGTTATTATGGCGATCATACTTGTGAGAACTGGGTGGTCTATAAACACATTCTTAAATGTCCCTAGTCGTGGGAATATCGAGACTGGGCATCGATACTCCAGAGTAGACTAGTGTATACGTTTATTGATCCCGACGAGAGGCGATGGTCAGTCTCATAGCCATTGATGTTAGTTAGTCACCAAAAATTGTATACAGGTGCTCATTGTGTTATGAGTTACACTGGACGGAATCGCCGAGAACATGCTAGATAGTATTATACCTATTGTCAGATAGCAGTTCTCAGGTGATATTAGTATAGTGTAATCTGTCGATCCGAAATCGTCATTTGTCTTGCGAGTGTTCCCACTGTACTTTGATTGCTACCCTACTACGGCTTTAAAGAGTCGTGCAAACAGATAGCTTTTGGGTGCAGTCTTGATGCACTTGGATGCAGTGAGCAATTGAGGGGATTCGTCTCTCCTGGTATTGGAAGTTTATGTCGTGCAGTGTACGGTTAGCCATTACCATAAGACCTAGGCTTGGGCGGATGGAATTTACTGATTGCGATCAATAGTTTCTCGATTGGTGATAGGGTTTGACACTGGCATGACTTATCATGCTATTTGGGGTCTGACGTTACCCACCCCAAGACCTGATATGCGATACTCTAAGACGAACAGACCGGACTGTATGGTACATGTCACTGGCAGGCTCAGTAGGGTTTCATATGAGCTTGTTTGTCAATATCTTTTTCGATAATACCTGGGTAGCCGTTACATACAGCTAGTGCCACCGACGTGCTTGTGATTAAACCTGTTAGTTATATGTATGCCCTAGAGGCCTTTACTGTACATTGGATGTATATTGTAGTGGATGCTGGGACATATATAGGTAGGACTTTCTTGCTCGACATGATAGTACGCTATCTGGTTACTCTTTATCTTGACATGTATACTTTCTGTCTCTCTGATTACATGTTGATAAAGCCCTTAGGATGTGTACTCGACTTCCAGGACTATGATGCAGATCATACTAGTGGGGCCTGGGTAGTCAATGAGTTCATCCTTCATTGTTCCTAGTCGTGGGAATATCGAGACAGGGCATCGATATTCCAGAGTAGACTAGCGCATGTCTTCTCGACCCATGCGATGGGCGATGGATGATCCCATATCCATTGGTGTTTGACATCGAAGATGGTATGCGGGTGCTCAGTGGAGACTGGGTACACTGAACGGACTCGCCGAGAACTCCCAGATGGTATTATACCTCACGTCAGATGGCAGTTCTCTGGTGACACTGGTACAGCTTAGTCTGTTGACCCGAGATCGTCATAGAGTCTTATGTGTCTCCCACTGTGCTTTGATTTCCACCCTACCACGGCTCTACTGAGTCGTGCAAACAGGTGGTTTTTGGGTACAGTCCCGATTCATATGGAGGCAATGAGCGATAGGAGGGGATTCGTCTCTCCCGGTATTGGGGGTTGATGTTGCGCAATGCACGACTGGCCATAACAGGAAATCCCTGGCCAGGGTTGCAGTGATATACTGGTAAGAGTTATCAGTAGTTTCACGAATGTTATGGACCTTACGTCGGCATGACTTATCGAGCTATTGGGGTCTGACGTTTACCACCCCTAGGCGAGATATGCGACATATCAGACGAACAGACCGGACTGTACGGTAAGTGTTACTGGTTGGATTCACAGGAGTATGAGCGGGCTTGCTCGTCGATCTTCTGATCGCTCAATACCCGGGTGGCCGTTACGTTTAGCAGACCGCTTGCGGCTTGTGGGTGCTTGATATGATCATCATCTGCTACCGGCGTATTGACGAGTCTTTAGAGTCCTACACAGAGGTTTCCTGGCTCAAGCGAAACGAAATAGGAGCGCATATGAGATATGTGCGGGACCGAGAATAATTCGTGTATGTGATACCGTATTCTATTCTCGCGATGAATGTATCGAATGGTTATATGCGATATAACCTAGTTATCGAATCAAGGATTGATTCGATAAGCCGATACATATGATACTAGTCGGTTATATCCGATATGACCGGATCGTTAAATCAAGTGTTGATTTAATGATTTAGTGCATATTTATATATTTGATATATTACTTTGCGTTAACTAGTATTGGTTCACTTTAAAAGGATTTTCTCACTTGAATTGTACACATTGTATATGCGATATAGTTTTGTGCACATGTTTGTATCATGTTTGATGATACATGCTTACTTGGTTAAGTGTAATGAATCAAACCATGGTTTAAGTTAATGATTAGGGTTTTGATTATTTATTCATTTATCTTTCTTATTTATTCATTTTGGAAAAAGAAAAAGGTAAATGAATGGTTGAATGTTTTGTTTTTAGTTGAAGTTTCTTGAAACTTTGACTAAGTCACTCTTTTGTTCTTATGCTTAACCTTAACCATCCTTTTAACCATGGTCTTTTCTCTACACTTAACTATAGTTGAAAGTATGATAAGTATTGATTTATTTTATCTAATGATTAAGACTTATCATATCTTCTTCTTCTTCATCATCTTCTTCAACAAAAGAGAATGCTTGCTACTCCAATGGCAAGTGATGAAAACTAGTGAGAAATCCAAAACTAAAGTCTACCCACTTCCTATTTCTTCATTCTCTACCTCTTGCCAAGTTGTATAGGGTGTTTACTTCACAAGTTTTCAAAGCTTGGTGAAGTTGGAGCTTGTTCTTGTGAAGCTTCGACGTAGATCATCTTCGGCATCGAACCGACGATCAAGCCCGCCTATTCTTCGATGATGCCAATGCTAGAGTCAAGGGTTTGATTTGGACAGCGGAGGGAGATCATCGCGGAGCTTAGGAAGTGGTGGACCGGATCTACAAAGGTTGTAGTCACTTTCCTTTAGATACATTTCCATTTACTTGCTTGTTTCGCCTAGATATCTAGTAAACGATCCGTATTAGGGTTTGTGGGCACCCGTAAAATTTGATTTGTGCATGTTTGATCACTTGTAAGATCTCACTAGGGTGCCTAGGAATCCTACAGTGGTATCAGAGCCTAGCTAGAGCCTTAGGCGAAGTCCAGACGGAATTAGAAGTCCGATCGACCCGAAACCCCGACATGAAAATGCTCTCTGGACAATTCTGTAAATTGTGGATGTTTTGGAATTAAAAATATGCAGAGAAATGTGCAGGAAATTCTAAGAAAAATTGCAGAAAACGACAGCCTGATTCTACAGTACGACCGCGGAACCGCGGCGTTGACCCCCCTTCTGCGGCGGTTCCGCGGCCGTCTGTGATGATCAGGCTGTGATTTTTCTTCAGTTGTTTCTGTTGGTGCTTCTTGTGTGTTCTGGATGCTTTTAATATTTATTCCAGAGTTGTATTTTCTGAGTTGTATTGGGGACTCGGTGTATTCGATCGGACTGTCTAATTTTGTCGGTGTGCTTTTCCGGGTATTTTTAGAATATGTTAAAAAGTTCGACCGGATATAAATACCCAACTTTTCCCCTGTCGGGAAATTTCCAAGTATTGGATTTTTCCGTAGTTTAACGACGTTCTAAGTAGTGCAAGTAACGCGATGGACCCTCTAGAAGACAACAAACCTTAACTCGATTATGTGACCGTCTTGAACTGCCCTTTGAACCTTCGGGTTTGGGGCAGTACGGCGTGCCACATGTGAGGCGTTGGCTTGACCCTTCTACGGCTGGACCGTTGGTACTGAGGCACGAACTGAATGTTGTTAGACTTATTTCATGTGTTGAGCTGTATCGGGAAAACTTGGGTGTTCGATTGTTCGATCGAAAAGTTTAGCATTTTCTATTTATCCGGAATGTGATACAATAATTGGAATTCACAAATTGTTATGAGATAACGGAATGAATATTATAAACGTAGCAGTTTAGTCTCACTTGATCGGTTGCCACGGAATTTTGATGTGATCAAAAGTCCGTCGCAATCACGTAGCGTACGCGGATACTCGCCGGGTAAACTTTATAGACAGCCTCACCCCATAGCCCCGACCAAGTGACTTTAGGAGAACCCCGTCGTCGAAAGCATCCGTTCGGGTGCTCGCGGCAGCGGTGTTCCGCCTTGGTGCACTTCGTCGACGGTATCGGGGGTGCGGCCGCCTACTAAAGTTTGCGACGAGCATTCAATTAGAATGTCGGGAATCCTGTTGAATTGCCCGACTTGATATTGAAAAGAGTTTTCGATAATGAGACTAAAATGCGGGGTTTATAATTGTTAGGCATGCGATGTCTAAAGAATTCATTTGGTCAGGCATGCGATGTCTGAGGTGGTTGCGGATTCCAACTGTTGTAGTTTTACACTTTCTTTTCTGTGACCGTAAGTGTAATATGTGATGTCGCCGGTTTCGTTGCTATATGTCAACGACAATTGGGATGCGCATATTTACTTACGTTGATGACATGTGATGTTATGTGTTGCTGGATATGTTATATTGGATCGTCGTATTTGAATAGCCGGGGTTTTTTTTATGTGAGATGAGTGTTTTTCATTTTCATTCATGTAAAAACTTGTATGTAATATTCTTTTATTGGGGCACTTCCAGGTTGCGGAAGATGTCACCGTTGATGTATATTATTTACTTTTCTGCACTAGGATAGACCCAAGGAGGGAAGCACAAGTAACCGGGTTCTGGGGTCCAGTGGGAGACCAACTCGAGGAGTCGAGTCCGGGTCTCCTAACCCTAGAATTGGCAGGGTTGCTTGCCGCTCTCGTAGGGGTCTAGGGGTGTGGGATTGGCTATTCATCATGACCGTGGAATCCGTGTTTTATACTGGCTCGTATTGAAAACATGGACGTCCTTGTATATCCAATATTTCATATGTTTCTTCTGCTGTGCATTATCTGTGATGTGATCATGCGATGTTCTGTGCTCTGTTCAGATATTATAGTATATATGATATATTATATAGACGTTACTTATGTCTTACACCCGCGCTAGCCCTGCCCCGCTTTGCCGTTAGTTACCTAACCTAACGGTGTACGAGGGGACATCGAGGCGAATGCGGATGGCATAAGTGTACGTCATATTTATCTGTGATGTTTAGGTAATATAAATGATGGGATATTCATTAATGAGATTAATGAAAGAAAATAAACCTAAATGATGTTGTGGAATCGAATTTCAAAATAAAACAGGTAGCTACAGTTCTTGCTTTGCATCGCGGTGTTCATTATAGAACATCCTACACCTTATTCGATGAGGAAAGGACCGAGATCCCTTCACCGGGAGTGACTCCTTTAGCAATAACTGGCAGATGCTACAACCCTCGGTTTGTCATTTGATCGCTTCTATAGTTTCCGCTTTGCACAGTGATATATATAATATATCCCGCACCTCATTCGACGAGGAAAGGGCCGACGATCCCTTCACCGGGAGTGACCCCTTTAGCAAAACTAGAAAAGCTTCAAAAACATTTCATTTAAAAACCATTTGATTCCGCAACGAGATCAAGTTCAAAGCGTTAAAGGTTTTCACAAAAACCAGCCGCAACCCTCCGTCATTTTAGGAAGTAGAGTACTTAGTATTCGTGCTGTGTTTGTTGACCATAGTCAAGGCACAGTGTACGGTAGCTAAGTGATGTCTTCCTATACCGCATATGATGCGATTAGTTAGGACAGTCGTGTGGCTTTGTTGACCTTAGCCAAGGGTCATGTGGGTGGGTCTAATTAATCACGAAATGACGGGTAGAACTTGACTAGTACCTATGATTTGTTGACCTTAGCCAAGGTCATAGGTGCTAGGGGTAAAAACCATTATCGGGAGTTTCAAGTGTTGAAATTTGCAATGAGATTGCATACCTTCTATATGATAGTTGGATCCCGATACCCACTGCGAGTAATTGTTACTCCTGGGAGAGTTTGCACTTTGCAATTAGCCGATCAAGTAGGTGTCTAGAAAGGTGTCAACGGGGTTACGCCTCTGGGAAAACGAGGTTTACTGTAATTAGGTCCGTGCGAAAGCACGGGGAACCTCCCTCAAAGTACCGACACTGGCCTGGCTGAAAGATTGGCGAACTTGTAGAGTGTAATTAATCCCGGCTAGTCTTTCCTTTTAAGGTTTGAAGGAAGATTTGATAAAAACAGTGGGAGCCATCCTGATTAGATAAAATATATAACCAATCTGATCTTGCAAGAGCGCACGCAGAGTGTTTTCTTCTTTTTCTCTCCTGGTAGCGACCATATCACGCCTTAATCAAGATAATAAAACGGAATTTTGACCGAACCCGCTTGTTATACTGAGCTGGGGAACGTTGGTCCCGCTCCAACTTATAATTGTTATAAGACAGAGCAGGAAATAGGGGAATACCAGAATTCCTATGCCGCCCAAACGAAGAAAGTGCATATGATGCATCTCCTTCGTGTGTGTTCATTACAAAGAACTGTTTCTCAGTATCCTCTGCATCCTGGGTATATGATACCGGATCAGGATCCCAGATATGTAATCTGTTACATAGGGCTACAAAAAGGTAGAAAAACTGAGAACGGGTGATAAGTTTCATGAGACAGAAACCGGGGCAAGTGTTGCAGCCAAGTTTGTTGGTCACTGTCACCCTGTATTACCAGTACATTGATTCTGAACAAATGCTATTAGATACCGAACCTGATATACAAAATCATATCAGTCTCTTTATTAGTAAAGAAGGATATAATTTTGTATTGTTGGATAATGTTTTGAACATTTCCTATATCAAAAGTTGATCGGTTCAGGCACGTTATCTAAAAGCATTGACGTTCTAAATCAAACTGCAGTTCCTAGTATACAGAACACACACAAGAGGAAGAGTTCAGAAATGAACGAATCCTTCTTGAGGCATTGTAGACTAGGTCACATCAATGCGACCCGACTGGCTGAAGTTACATCTTAGATGCATATTTAAATCAGTTTGAATTTACATCTTGTGAAACTTGCCAGTCATGTCACAAAGATCAGATGACCATAGCTCTGTTTATTAGAAACAGAGAAAGAGTTAGTAAACTCTTGGGACTGATACATGATGATGTATGTAAAGTCTCTTGTCTACACATGCCAGGACTGGTTCTTTATACTTCATAGTATTCTCTGATAATCTCTCAAGATTCAGTCATATGTTCCTGTTGAAACATAAGTCTGAAGCTTTTGAGGTATTCACAGAATATAAGTTAGAAGTAGAGAACCAAAATAACAGGGTATAAGTATTATGTCCTTTGATGAGATCGGGGAGGAGAATATTTGTGCATAGAATTCCTGGACTATTCTAAAGGAGAATGAGATTTTCTCTCAGTGTTACTCCTCTGAATACACCACAGCACAACGGTGTATCAGGGCGGAGCAATTGCACAATATTAGATATGGTGTGCTCTATGATGAGTATTACTGAGTTACCTATTTCCTTTTGGAGTTATGCACTTGAGAAGCTGCATACCTATTGAATTAGGTTTGAATCAAATCAATGCCTACCACTCCATATGAGATATGGTATGGGAAGAACCCATCTCTTAAGCGAGTTAAGATTTGGGGTTGTCCGGCCTATGTTTAAAGCAAAATTCGGACAAGATCGAGGCAGGATCAGTTCTGTAGAACTGGAAAGGTTCCAGCTATACAAAACTGCAGTTGATGATTTGACAGAACCATAAGATTCTATAGTTCCCGACGAACCTCAGCCTCTCCGCCGATCTAGTAGGGTTCCTCATCCGCCTGAGAGATACCTCGGTTTCTCGATGACAGTGGGAGCAAGGAATGCATCATGAGATGATGACCCAACTAGTTTCGAGCAGGCCATCAAGAGTAGGGACTCTGTAAGAATGGCTGGATGCTTAGCGATCAGAGATGGAATCCATGTACACCAGCAAAGTATGGACTTTGGCTGCTATATCTGAAGGGTTAAATCCCCATCAGGAGCAAGTATATCTTGAGAAGATTACTTGGTGTAGATGGAAAAGTTGAGACTTTCAAAGCTAGACTTGTTAAAGGTTTTCGTCATCAACCAGGCACGGATAATGATGAAACCTTTTCCAGGGACTATGTTTAAATCCATCCAGATCCTACTTGCCACGGCTACACACCACGACTACGATATCTGGTGGTTGGGTGCCATGACTACTTTTCTAAATATTGATTTAGAAGAGAACGTCTATAAGAACACAGCCAGAGGGCCTCGTAGACAGTGGGAGCAGCGGAAACGTGTGCAAGATGCTTTATAGGATAAAGCAGGCATCGCGGAGTTGGAACATCTGTTTTGATGGATTAGTCAAAGAAGTTGACATCATCAAAATGGTAGATGAACCTTGTATAAACAAAAAGGTAGTAGGGAGTATGGTGACGATCCTCGTAGAGTACGTGGATGACATACTCTTGTTAGGGAAGGAGTTTCCTATGCTACGCTCGATTAATCTCCGCTTATCACAATGATTTTCCATATAGGATCAAAGTGATACCTACTAAATCCTAAGCTTTGGATCTATGAGATAGATCTAATTGGATGTTAGGATACTCACTAGTTGAAGTGAGATGGTATCAATCGATCCTGGGGAGAATCACTGGAAGGGTTCCAGAGTGATAAAGACGACTGAATGTCAGTCACAGGCATTGTCTTTACCCTCAGTAAAGGGACGGTATGTTGGAAGATTTCCAAGCTAGATACCGTGGCAAACTAGACGATAAAGGCTGGTAACATCGCTATTAAAGATACTACCAAAGAGGCAGTTTGGGTGTATATTGGTCCATAAGATAAACTAGGTTCCTGCCATTGTATGACAATGGAAGTGTGGCTTCGCCCCTGGAACCCTGGTCCCATCAGTGACCCAGACAAATTCTGAGGCAGCATCACCTGATCATGGAGATAGTTGATATCCAGGGTGATCGAGGTTAGGAGAGAAGACTCAGAGGACAACACGGCGGATCCACTCACGAAGGCCTTTCCCAGAGAGAGACTCATAAGGGATGGTTGAGTATTAGATACTGCGACCACTGCTACAGATGGCCCTAGTGCAAGTGGGAGATTGTTAGTTATATGTATGCCCTAGAGGCCATTACTGTACATTGGATGTATATTGTAGTGGATGCTGGGACATATATAGGTAGGACTTTCTTGCTCGACATGATAGTACGCTATCTGGTTGCTCTTTATCTTGACATGTATACTTTCTGTCTCTCTGATTACATGTTGATAAAGCCCTTAGGATGTGTACTCGACTTCCAGGACTATGATGCAGATCATACTAGTGGGGCCTGGGTAGTCAATGAGTATATCCTTCATTGTTCCTAGTCGTGGGAATATCGAGACGGGGCATCGATATTCCAGAGTAGACTAGCGCATGTCTTCTCGACCCATGCGATGGGCGATGGATGATCCCATATCCATTGGTGTTTGACATCGAAGATGGTATGCGGGTGCTCAGTGGAGACTGGGTACACTGAACGGACTCGCCGAGAACTCCCAGATGGTATTATACCTCACGTCAGATGGTAGTTCTCTGGTGACACTGGTACAGCTTAGTCTGTTGACCCGAGATCGTCATATAGTCTTGTGTGTCTCCCACTGTGCTTTGATTTCCACCCTACCACGGCTCTACTAAGTCGTGCAAACAGGTGGTTTTTGGGTACAGTCCCGATTCACATGGAGGCAATGAGCGATAGGAGGGGATTCGTCTCTCCCGGTATTGGGGGTTGATGTTGCGCAATGCACGACTGGCCATAACAGGAAATCCCTGGCTAGGGTTGCAGTGATATATTGGTAAGAGTTATCAGTAGTTTCACGAATGTTATGGACCTTACGTCGGCATGACTTATCGAGCTATTGGGGTCTGACGTTTACCACCCCTAGGCGAGATATGCGACATATCAGACGAACAGACCGGACTGTACGGTAAGTGTTACTGGTTGGATTCACAGGAGTATGAGCGGGCTTGCTCGTCGATCTTCTGATCGCTCAATACCCGGGTGGCCGTTACGTTTAGCAGACCGCTTGCGGCCTGTGGGTGCTTGATATGATCATCATCTGCTACCGGCGTATTGACGAGTCTTTAGAGTCCTACACAGAGGTTTCCTGGCTCAAGCGAAACGAAATAGGAGCGCATATGAGATATGTGCGGGACCGAGAATAATTCGTGTATGTGATACCGTATTCTATTCTCGCGATGAATGTATCGAATGGTTATATGCGATATAACCTAGTTATCGAATCAAGGATTGATTCGATAAGCCGATACATATGATACTAGTCGGTTATATCCGATATGACCGGATCGTTAAATCAAGTGTTGATTTAATGATTTAGTGCATATTTATATATTTGATATATTACTTTGCGTTAACTAGTATTGGTTCACTTTAAAAGGATTTTCTCACTTGAATTGTACACATTGTATATGCGATATAGTTTTGTGCACATGTTTGTATCATGTTTGATGATACATGCTTACTTGGTTAAGTGTAAAGAATCAAACCATGGTTTAAGTTAATTATTAGGGTTTTGATTATTTATTCATTTATCTTTCTTATTTATTCATTTTGGAAAAAGAAAAAGGTAAATGAATGGTTGAATGTTTTGTTTTTAGTTGAAGTTTCTTGAAACTTTGACTAAGTCACTCTTTTGTTCTTATGCTTAACCCTAACCATCCTTTTAACCATGGTCTTTTCTCTACACTTAACTATAGTTGAAAGTATGATAAGTATTGATTTATTTTATCTAATGATTAAGACTTATCATATCTTCTTCTTCTTCATCTTCTTCAACAAAAGAGAATGCTTGCTACTCCAATGGTAAGTGATGAAAACTAGTGAGAAATCCAAAACTAAAGTCTACCCACTTCTTATTTCTTCATTCTCTACCTCTTGCCAAGTTGTATAGGGTGTTTACTTCACAAGTTTTCAAAGCTTGGTGAAGTTGGAGCTTGTTCTTGTGATGCTTCGACGTAGATCATCTTCGGCATCGAACCGACGATCAAGCCCGCCTATTCTTCGATGATGCCAATGCTAGAGTCAAGGGTTTGATTTGGACAGCGGAGGGAGATCATCGCGGAGCTTAGGAAGTGGTGGACCGGATCTACAAAGGTCGTAGTCACTTTCCTTTAGATACATTTCCATTTACTTGCTTGTTTCGCCTAGATATCTAGTAAACGATCCGTATTAGGGTTTGTGGGCACCCGTAAAATTTGATTTGTGCATGTTTGATCACTTGTGAGACCTCACTAGGGTGCCTAGGAATCCTACAAAACCCACAACCAGCGTATTGTCGAGATTTTAGAGTTCCACACAGAGGGTTTCCGGCTTTGGCGAAATGTTGT
This sequence comes from Agapanthus africanus, assembly GCA_030015575.1. Lineage (NCBI taxonomy): Eukaryota > Viridiplantae > Streptophyta > Magnoliopsida > Asparagales > Amaryllidaceae > Agapanthus > Agapanthus africanus. The sequence goes on along the minus strand of CM057339.1, from coordinate 744,497,717 downwards.
AGTTGCAGTACATTGGTACACGCTTGGGTACGATTAAAACTAGTGTATTTTATATACTGGCGGTAATCGGACGGCTGTAATACTAGCTGATCATTTTAGAAAGATGGATATTAAATCGGGTGCCGATTTAATATATTAATACATATTTTTTGTGGTATGTATTTACTAGCATCATGTCATTATTAATTAATTTCTTTTTTATGTATTTTAAATATCTTGGATAACAATTACAAGTATATGTATTTAGTATATTTTATTACATATAAATATATATATTGTTTTTGTTTATTCTTTTTCCTATTATTTTCTTAAGCTTATGTTATTCCTTGGACATAACATATCCTCACCATATTGTAGTATGGTGACATGTGTAATCAAGAGAAGGTTGTGGACACTTGGAAGGTTGGTTTAGTGCAAGGGCTTGGATTATTTTGGAGGAAATATATTACTAACTATTTCTTTAGAAATGGTTAAGGATTTATTTTCATTCTCACTCTCTTTTTCGTAAGTGCTCCCATCTTCTTCTTTCTCCTCTCTTTAAACTTTGGAAAAGAAAAAGGAAAAATAAAATAAAATAAAAAGAGAGAAAATTAGTAGTGAGCTTGAACTATAACTCCTAACTAGTTAGTTTAGCAACCTGACTATTTAGGTTATCTCAATTTGAGATTAGAGCCAAAGTTCTTGAGCCTTCAAGGTGGATCATCTTTGATAGAGAAGATGTGCATGCAAGCTTGTTCCATGAAATTTCAAGGAGCCTATAATGGAGTCCAACACAATTTGGGAGCACTTGAAAATGCTACAAAGGTTGTAGTCTCAATTTAGTAGCTAGTTTGCTCTCTTTTCTTATTACAAGTTATAATTTTTAGCTTAGATCCTAATTGTGGTACTAATTGCTCTCTAAATTTTTTTAAATCCTAAGATATCATCTTATAAAATCGCTTATTAAAGTGCACTAGTTCTTTCAGATTTTGTTTGCATATTCAGAAGATAACATATCTAAATGTAAATTAATCTAAATTTGGTATTCAAATCAAATAAATATCTTTTTAATTACCTTTGCCTCGGGTGTCTCCTAATACCATAGGAGAAAAGCAATGTTCTCCCTAGGGATGTTTAAAGGAGAAGACTGGCAAAACATTTCCAATCCTCCGTAAATTTAGCCGACTTTGTGTATTTTCTTTTTAATCTTTCACGCTATCTCTTGAAACACTGTTGCATCTCATACCGGACATACGTTCAATGTCCGTCTATATCGTTTTCTAAGAAAAAAATGTTTCTATAATGCAGGTTACCAAGTATATTAATTAATAAATTAATACTATTTAACAAGTATGTAATTGTGAAATATGGTTAATTGAGTTATGTATTACCAAGAAGGTGCACCAAGACCATACATAGGCTTCTTAGGGGTTTTCTGTAAACGTGAATCCTACGTTCTCGAACTCCGTGTTGCGGACAAGATACCAAAATAACCATTGAAATGAATGGCCCACGAACCCAGACCTACGGGCTTCCTGCCTACCCATTCCACAATTGCCCTTTTTTCACCCATATCGTATTTGGTATACTCGGAGGCAAAATCTCTTACGTGCTTTTCAAACATGGACAAATCATCCCCACAGCCCGTGTCTCAGCGATATGCACATCTGCTGCATCTATCATTCTCTTGATTTAAGGATAAACAAATACATACCTCGTCCGAGCTTTCTTATAGTTCCTACCTCGATAAACTTTTTCGTCTCGTAATGCGCGAGGAAGAGGCAATGTAGTAATATACTCATCTATGATGGGATCTGAGAACGCGTCAGGTTCTCTACTTAGATCCATGCACTGCTCGTCTAGGTGTGCATATGGATCATCTGGTACAAATGTACTTGCATCCTCCTGATCAGATGTACCTATACATTTCAATTTATTGTAATCAATGCAAACAAAATAATTTGAACACGCTTATTTAAAACTTGTAATATATACCTCTAATCTCAGGTTGTGTCGAAGAGAAACTATCTCGATCTTTTTTCTTTAAAGAGAATGCTGCAGTAAATTTTGCTTATATGCCTTTTCTAGATGATCGTCCCATCATGTAAGTTATGACGATACAAAATATATAATATGCATAAATCATTGAACTAATATATCAATAGATTATAAATGATTACAACAGTAAAAATATTCATTTATCAATTGATTACAACTGCAAAATTTATAACATATATAAATGATTACAACTACAATATTTATCATATATCAATCGGATCTACTTCCTCAAGATCATCCTCGTCGGTAAAACTATCGAATAAGGATTTAGGAGGTGCCCGCAATGCAATCAAAATATCTTCACGATTATGATCTTTGACATAAAAGCACTGATCATCTTGTGAATCTAACATGAACTTATTGTCTCGATAAATTTCTTTATTGAGATTGACAAGCTGAAAACTGTACTCATCTTTCTGGATGCAAGCGCACCAACGAACTTTGAACATAACAAATTGTTATTGTTCATTAGTCCCATAAAATAACTCTATTATGTTCTCCAACTGACCATAATATTCTTTTTGTCCTACCTGCGGTCTTTGATCACGGGAACTTCATAAACACGTTTGTTCAAACGGATAATAAATACCATTATTTTGGGTAGTCAATTTCTCAGTTGTAAGAAATTTTAGGTTATGAATGAAATATGAACCGTATCGATTCGCTTTTGCACCATGACCTTTAGATAGTCGCACGATTACATTCGGGAATTGCATCCCTTTTGTTATGCCATCTTCGATGTACAATGCATTTATACGTAAAATGTATAAACTATATGTGATATATACATGTGATACGTGATATATACAAGAGATACGTGCGTATTTGCGGCACCGACGTGGAAAGTATTTCTTATGTTCTTGATTAATCTTGCATGTAGCACCTTTTCCGGAAATCGTATTCATAAACTCTTGAATATGTCGGCTAAAAGAATAATAATATTAACTATTTAGGAATACACACACACAAAATATTGAAGTGTTTAAATGTTTTAATTTATATACCTTCTGTGATCGGTAATAATTTCAAGGTCATGTTCTTGATCAAGCCACTCCCTCCAGTAAGATCGATCCTTTTCTTGTGGATGGGATAGCCGGTCCTCGTTAATTTGAGAAGGATGATTTAATTTTGTTTCAACTCCACGTAAGTAACGAGAAGTGAAATTGATGCATTCTTTGGCAGAATAACTTTTCGCTATTGACCCTTCAGGTTGAGCTCGATTGCATACTTGTCGTTTCAAGAATCCCAAGTATCTAAAATGTTGACGAATATTATAGACAAATGTAGATATTATATTGAATTAAATATAAAAATTGACTTAAAAAATTAATTACCTTTCTACTAGATACATCCATCTATATGAGACTGATCCAGCAATCATTGCTTCTGTAGGTAGATGCACTGTAAGATGAACTATGACGGTGAAAAAAGATGGTGGAAATATCATCTCCAACTTGCAAAGGGTTTCAATAATACTATTCTGCAACTCCTCAGATTTGATTATATCTATTAATTTAGAACAAAATTTATTGAAAAAGCCATAATACTCTACCAAAGCAATGGTGATATCGAACGACAAATTATGTCGAAGAACCACTGGAAGCAATTGATGCAGAAGGATATGACAATCGTAACTTTTAAGATTTAAGAGTTTTGGTAGCTCAACCTGCACATTCTTTGACGTGTTAGAGGGGTTTCGACGCTCTTTAGTACCTCACCAAATCTTTTCATAACCAATTTCAACATTGAGTGGCTCGAAACTGATAATTCATAGACACTATCATCACGAAGTATCGGATGCAATTCCTGTCGGATTCCAAATTCCTCCAAGCACACACGAGCACTCATTTTATCCTTGACGGACAAGCCTGGCTAAAGCCCCGCGGGGCCGAGCTCAGCGAGTTGAGTTAAGGACTTAGAATCGTCCTATAAAAATATGCCAGAAATATTATCAAACGCATTCTTCTCTACATACATGACATCAATATTGCGTCGAAAAAACAAATGTTTTCAGTAAGGAAGATTCCATAAACTAATTTTCTTCTTTCACACATTCAACAATTCATTATTTTCGGACCGCTTCCATTTTTTTGTTTATTCAAAGAAGTACTGAGTTAAAATGATTAGATCCATGCTAGAATTGACACGCTGATATCTGCTTAAAAATTTCTATCCCTGACAACTGTTTTGGGGCTTCACGCCTCTCCACTGTTACATCAAACTCATTTGCCATCTTTCTATACTAAACATTCGCCGGTAGCCATGTACGATGAAACCCGTAGCAAAACTTACCACGTGTCTTAAGATGCTTGGCATTGTAATCAAGACCATATGATGGACATGCATACTTCGCGTAGGTAGACCATCCAGATAACATGCAGTATGCTGGAAAATCGTTGATTGCCCAAATAACAGCCGCTCAGCTATTCAATTAAAGATTCCGTATAAACGTCGATGTTTTGACAGGGTGAATATTTTCTTGGAATTAATAAGGAAAGAATCATATACGGTTGCTTCATACACATTCAAGGAGGCAAATTGTAAGGTATAAGTAAGATCAGCCATGTGGACCAATTAGAGCTCATGAGTCCGTAAAGCATGAACACGTCGGTTGCCAAAACTAGACATATATTACTCGTCTCATCCCCAAAATGATCAACACCGTCTAATCGCTTTAATGCTTCTGTATCAGCTGGGTTGCCTCGGCTTCCCGACTTTGATCCGACGATCGGAATCCCATCACATGCTCTTCGCAATGTATTTTGAAATATATAAATTTTGCAATCTTTTAGTCAGGGGAAAATAATGAAGGACATTAGCTGCAGTTTTCTTGTTTTTTGCTGACTTCAGATGTTTCTACGATTGAATTTTGCTTAATATTTTTCCACCTAAACATGTAGCAAGTGGGGCACTCATTGAGAGACGCATAATTCTTACGATACAACACACAGTCGTTGGGACATCTATCGATCTTTTCATACGAGAAACCAAGTGTCTTTACAATCTTTTTTGTCTGGTAATGATTCTCTGGAATACTTTCTTTTCCTTCAAGAATTACTTTTCATAGGAGATCAAGAAGCACGTCAAAGTGCTCGTTAGTTATTCCACTAATCATCTTCAGATGGAGGAGTCTTATTACAAATGACAGCCTACTAAATTCCATAAAGATCTTGTTCATTTCCCCCCGAAGATTCTTTAATTCCTCTACTCCACTGGTATCTTCAGATGGTTCAACTACATTCATTTCCTCGCCTGCAAATAAATCTTCCAATATCTCATGTGCATCGTCTATCCTGTCACCCTTCGGCAATTCAGATTGCGAAGTTGCAGTCTCATTATCCCTCATCACTTTCTTGTCAGGTACTCCCTTGCCATGATAATTCCAATATTTGTAGTTTGGTTCTAAGCCGTTTACAAACACATGTTCTCCTATCACTTCACGTCGAAAACGGTATCTATTCTTACATTTTTTTTATAAGGATAGAACATGAATCCGTCTCTTCTACGCTTTGGGTTCATTTCTGTGTAACCTAAAAAGACTTTAAATCCTTCTTTAAATCAGGTGTCCTTCGAACTTTATCTATCTTTTTCCCCCATGTGCATAAAAGAGTTATCTGGAAGAATTCTCATTTGTTGTTACACGGATATTTATATGAGTTTAACATATTTCATTATGTGGACCCATTAAAGTATATGAAGTCATTTAAGGTCAGGGCTAAAGGTCGGCGTAAGTCAGGGCTAAAGGTCGGGACGGATAAGTACTCTCACGGCTGTCAAGGCTAAACGTCCTAATTCACATTACGAATGCAACACTCATATCTTACGTCGTCCTGTGTTTTCGTCCACTTCGAGAAAATTTCGGCAGCACTCCTCCCTATTCCCTGTATTCGTACATATATTTGTACACGAGAAATAAGAGGAAAGTACCGTCGAAACTTCTTAAAATGGACGAAAATACAGAAGGAAGTGAGATGTGAGTCTCATTGCATTCGTAAGTTGTTCACACTAGAAAAATCCAACAAGTACTGTATGTCAAATCCGCTCGTTGAATACTATAGATATATTTGAAAAAATCGAACAGAACGTTCAACTCTTACAAACATTTGTAATCGTATTCGACGGGAAAAATATTTGAATACACTAATTGTTAGACGGGAAACTATAGTTCGATTCTAAACAAATTTAAGACCTTTCGATCTTAAACTTACTAATTAAATGGAAGTTTTATTTTACTTACTTATATTTATGCTGTGTTAGCGGATTTAATTTTATTTTCGATTTACGCATCTTGTATAGTTTTATGTTTTCTTAATGGGTTTGATTTTGTTTTGGATTTACGTATCCAGTATAGTTTAAGTTGTATTAAAGGATTTAATTTTCATTTTCATTTGGTTTATAGATTATGCTACAATTTAAAAATCTAAGCAATAAATCATACACGACTATAAGATTTTGAATCATTAAATTTACAAAACACAAAATAATTTGTAGTAAAGAAAATCAATATGTTTTACTAAGCCATTCCGACTCAAACTTTAACCCAAGCTCCTCAATTTTTATTTTAGGTCAAATCCAAAAAAGAAAAACACTAACACTCAACTCAAACGTTAATTACAAAACGATTGAGGGTATTTTCAGTTTCACCCTTAAATCATAAAATTCACCTTTAAATCAGAAATTTCTCTAGCCCTAGTTCTTGATTTTACCCCTAAATCATAAATGCAACTAATCATGACCCTCAATTTCACCCCAGATCTCATATTCGTCTAACCATAACCTTCAATTTCACCCTAAAATAAAAAATTTATCGAATCCTAACTCTCAATTATCTAACCAAAATTCATCTAACCGTCACACTCAATTACCCTCAATTATCTATAATCCATCTTCTACCTTTAATCCTAAATTTCCAAATTTTTATTTCAATTTCTCAAATTTCTTCTATTTTAAAACCCATCAACCACTATTCAAATTCTTTATAATCAAAATTCCAAAAGCGTGAATGAATAAGTGAAGTGACACGTACTTATACACAATCAGCGGAACCAGTTGATTATTGCGTTGTCGACGCCTATGGGGCAAATATAAGTGTAACTATAACTGGTATGGGACGGTTATGGAAGCACTTATATTAGTGTCATAGGTAAGACATTGAGTATTGTCCGTTTATCTTGAATACCAGTCGAGACATACTTGATGGAGATCCTGTCTCTAGTTCTTGTGTAGACTTATTATGGAGCGACTAGTATTTAGGTTCATGGTCAGTGTTCGATATAGACCGCGGGTGTGGGATAGTTTGAGTGTGAGTTCGATCAACAGAATCTCAGGAGTCCTACTGCCGGCATATACAGTGATTTCGGGAGTTGTATGGATGGCGTTTCTGATTATTAGCGAGCGTTATTCGGGCCTGTATTCTCTTATCCCTGGGGCCTACCCTTGGGTTGGGAATACTCCTACGGTGTTTAACACTCACACTTGGACTGATGATAGGTTTAGTGACTTGGACATTGAGACTTAGAGACTGATAGGTTTAGTGACATGGACATTGCATTAATTACTGATTCGATACACATGCTTTATTGTTTATCTGTACCGGTTACTTCATGCTCATGTCATTACTCCATATTTACTGTTTCATGTTCATTATCATTGCACGTGTTTACATATCTATTTATATATATATTGCTATTTTGTCGCTCTGACGACCTGAGTATGCATGCTCAGAGTGAGAAGTGAATTTAGCTCGGATCAGGATCTTCCTTACCTCGAGGATATTGTGGATATCTAGATCAGTGACACCGGCGCTATCTTTCCCCTTAATTCTATCTGGTTATTTTTATATCTGTTTTGATAGAATTAGTGACTGCATTTCTCATTACCTATGCTATGATTACTGATTACCACGTAATGTTAGAAACCGAAGTGTGACTACGGCAAGATATTTTCTTGACCGTAGGAGTATGGCAGGTCTTGTCACCCTCTCGTATTCCGTATTTTAGGAAGCGGGGCGTGACACTCTATAACAAGATTATACCTTCAACTCATTTTAAAATCATCTTCTCAAACCAAAGTATTTACATGGCATAATAGTTATTTAGATAATACAATTTTCACTATACATATACGTGCATCGCACGTAAAAAGTACTAGTAATTATATGCAAAAGGGACACGACCTCTAATTTTTAAATCAATTTAGTGATGTGACGTTTTTATTTGCAAGAGAAATCAATTAAAAAACTCTAAAAATTCAAATCAAATTTCATAACCGCAACTACTAAATTTAGTGGATGAAATTTTATTTTATTTTTCCAGATCCTAATAAAACTATTTCCACTAATCCCTCTCCGTTTAAAGAAAAGAAATCATTCACATTATTTAAATTAAATAATTTTTTCTCTAAAAAGTCTAATTATTAAATATGTGTAGTGCAAAACACTAGTTATAATAAGAAAAATATTTTCTGTATCGACCACCGAGGCCCATACAAAAAAGTACTTGGCCTACCATAGGAGGCCTAGTACCACTTGGCCTCTCTGTTTGACTCTATTGATACTCAACCTCCTGTATTTTCTAGAAAAAGCAGTTCTCTTCCATTCTCTCACTAACTTTTCAAATTTAATTCGAACCAAGAAAATGGAGCCAATGTTTTCAAATATAGAAATTTCTACCAACAATAAAATATATTTATGGTGTCAGAATTCTATTTAAAATAGAAATTTAGATCAGTAACTAACTCCATACAAATATCTTTTAATTAACTAATTTATTGCACGCACGAGTATGTATTTCTAATTCGGTAATAAATAGTACATATTCATATCATATTTGTGTTATAGCCTCCAAGTCAGTTCTAACATATCGTGTACGGCATCCTTCTCAACATAAAATTTACTTACAACATCATACAACTTATATTAAGAAAATCAATTTTTAGAAGGATTTCAATTCTCCTAATTATTTACGTTTATAAAGTGGTATTTTAAAAAAATAATCATTGTTTACTTTAAATTCATAATTTACAAGAATATGACTTAATAAATTAATTCCAAATTTTGTGAATCATTTTAGGTTTTTATATTTGTCAGACGGTGTAAATCTTTTATTTTTTTCTTGGATTTTCAAATCATAAAAATCATTTAATTTTTTTAGACTTAAGAATATTGGCAAGTGGTTGTAAATCTTTTTATATTTTTATTTGAGAAGTTTCACCAAAACCATAATGTATTATGTCCTATGTGCCAAAAACCACCCTGTGCCGATTTGGTGCACAAAAACCTCCCGAGTTTTTCTCTCTTACACGGGATCCCTTGCCATTAATTGTTTTTTGTGTAGTTTTATGTCACGACGAATATCGAACATATGTTAACCGATAGGCGGAGACTACGACACGTTTTTATTTTCACATATAATTATCGATGAGAATATGAAAATTTCATATTATCATCGAGTATATATCATACACTTAGTTTAATATTTAATTTAAATTAATTTTAAGTTTACGTTCCAATTTAATTTTAATTTAAGGTTTTGAAGTTTTTAATTTATTGTAAAGTTTATTTTAAAATTAAGGGTTTTCTTAATCAAGTTTAAGATTTTGGATTTAGGTTTTGGATTTAGTTTTAAGTTCGGTTTTAATTATCTCTTATGGTTTGCACGTATAACATAGGGTTTTTCAGGAGATTTGTAAATTATAGGTATGTCCTTCTAATTGCAATTATGCATGATAGTTTCTAGTTGTTAATCAACTTTATAATTTACTTTTGGAGTAGTTAACTCTAACGAGAGTTATCCACATATTAAAGAATTGACGAATCCACCAACATCTAAACCTTCATGTCTTAACAAATTTCTATCCTACCAAACATATATGTTAAATTAAACTAATTAAATCATCATCTTAATCATCTCCACAATCATACCACATACCTTCCAATCTCAAATTGCCCTTACGGTTTTTCTCATCCGTAGGGACCTGCAATTTTTGTACTAGTGGTCATGGATCCTTTATTTTAGTCTTTTACCTTATGATAGTCAATTTTTCGGTAATAATATATAATAAGATCATTTTCCACTTAATTATATTGAGGAAAAATAATGCTGATCATTATCCTCTCAAATTCATGAAATGGAAAAAAACAATAGTTTTTGCCTTTCAATTCTCTAACTTTCTTCTCTAATTAAGAGCTTAATTACTTTTTATCCATGGTTAATTGCAGCTTCTTAACATTCATTAACTAAGACAAACCAATAATAAGATGCCAAATCCTCTTAATGTTACAAAACACCAAGCTAGTAACACTTGGATAAGATAATCTCCTAGAACTTACATAAGTTATGTAAGTAATATTTAGCTGTTATCAATGATAATGATATAATTATAATCATATAATTAGAGTTGATTAATATGAAAAGCGGCGCCGCGTGTAAAATTAAGAGGAAGGTGGTTCATCTTAAGGCCTAGAGAATCAAAAAAGAAGATACCGCAAATATATAATCAAGTGAAATTAATTGATTAATTAACATGTGAAAGGCATATATTAGCATAATCTTTATCATCACAACCAGTCTGTGATTAATAAAAATGTTAATCACCTCTTTCTAGCTAATATTAGATCAAAGACTTGAGGATTTCACAAAAAAGAATAGAAAACCTAGCTCAATGCAAATATCATGAAATTAATAGACTTTCATGCCAAATGATCTCATTAGTAGCTAGTTATGCCACAATACTCGACCAATGTCAATTAATATACAATATGTTTTTCCTTTCTTTATTAGAGATAAAAGAGGACCCTAAAAATATATAGAAAAATACAATTGCATGATATCACTATCATCATCAAGTGATCAGTGATCGGTGTTAGCAATATGGAAACATGATAGAGAATTAGGTTATGTCTAATTGCACTTTGTCCATGAGGATAGGGAAAAACAATATTATTTAGTAAGAAAAATGTTGTTAAAAGTGCAATGCAATGGGAAAAATGCAAGGATCAAGCGAAAATAAAATTTTATTGGAGCACCAACTACTATTACCAGTAATAAATTAATATTTTGTCTATTATAAAGAAAAGTTTTCACATATTGAAATCATTGTGATGGTTTTCGTTTTCTCTTTTAACTGAAAACATATGGCCTTTTCTTTCTTCACCAAAAGATTCGATGTTCATTTTTCCTTTTTCCCACTTAACTGAAATCATATCACGATCATCATCAAGATCTTCATCATATTTGAGAACTTAAACTAATTAACCAATCATCTTCATTATCAACAAATTAAACTTAACATTCAAAACTGACTAATTTAAAAACCTTAAAATAATTTCTAACAATTTTCCAAAAAAAATTCACTTACCATGATCGACGGGGGCTCGGTGGTGTGTAACTCGCTGTACAGAAGGTGGTGGGCGCTGTGATGGAGGATTGATGGGGGCTCGGCACTGGAGGAGGAGAGGGCTCGACACTGGAGGAGGAGACTCGGCGCTGGGGATCAGCGGTGGCGGAGCTCAAGGATTGAGGCGATCGACGGTAGGAGAGCTCGAGACTTAAGGCGATCGCTGAGGCTCGAGGAAATCGGCGATGGCAGAGCTTGAGGTTAGAGGAGATCAACGATGGAGTTTGATGCTCGAAGATATCGGCGATGGCGAAGCTCGAGGAGATCGACAAGCTGCGTAAGAGAGTGAGAGAGAGACATCGACTGAGAGAGAGGGGTATAACCGTGAGAAAGGTGAAGAGGGGAGCTGATGGTGGCGGAGATAGTAGAGGGCGATGATGGCGGTGGTGGCAATGGTTGCTGGGATTTTAGGGAGGCGCACCGATGGTGGAGGCGGCGATGGCGATGGCGATGGTGAAATCGACGGTGGAGGTGATTTGTAGAGGTACTACTCGATATTGTACGTATTAGAGACTGTACTAAACGGTCGCTAAATTGTATTAGAGACCGTGTATATATTATACCGTCTATATATTATACGGTCTATATATTATACGGTCTATATATCAGCGGCTGTATAAAAGATGGTCGCTAATATAAACGGTTGCTGATACCTATGAGCGCTGTCTGTCACCGTCCTTGATGCATTACACATGGGTAGTCACTCGGATACTTAACGGTTCACCGTGTAGAGTGCTTTTCGTCACCCCATTGAGATGGGAATACGCGTCGCTTGTCAGATGCATTACAGATTCCTCCTGCCTAGGGTAGGCCAGGATTTATTGATTGTGCGGATCCGAATCTCCGGCAGCCGCGGACTAAGCTGCCGCTAATTACCCCTCGCCTTTGGAGCGAAGAAACCTTCGATTGACGGGTCAAACTGGTCATGCAAACTCAATGTGCAGTGTGCGTGTGTTGTGTTTTGAGGGGTCTTGGGTATATCGGGGGCCTCACAGAGTTTCGGGGGTCCCGCTACTCGGATAGCGGGCTGGGGGTCATGGGGACTAGCATCCCCCTTGCGGGGTGCGGGACAACACCCCGTTAGAAATATTTTTCTCGCGGGAGACATATATTTAGTGTCGAGTGCATGGGAAAAGAGGGGTGAATAGCGTCCAAAGGACGCGTTGGCACCATCTCCTCACACGCGCTGGGCGCCAGCGCCTTACACGCTCGGCACGCGGGCACTGGGTGCGAGCGCCTCACGTGCCCGGCACGTAGGCGCTGGGCGCTGGCTGAAAAAATGGGCTTTTAGCCCCGGAAATAGGAGTTAAACTCTGAAAGGGGATCTTTTATTTATGGAGTTAAACTCCAAAAGATTTTGAATGGAGTTAAACTCCTAGAAATCTTTGGAGATGATCAAAGGGGACCCCCTTCTTCTCTTCTTTAGCCTTGGATCTTCTTTTGAGTCTCGGATCCTCCCAGACTGGTATTTTTGAAGATGGGTCTCCTTTTTCCTCCTCTTCTGTTGGCCGGATCTTGGAGAAAAGGAGGGTGAGATTTAAAAATCTTCCCTTTTTGAGGTATGATGGAAGATCCGAGTTCCCCTTCAAGGGTTTGATAGTGAAAAACTATTTCATTTAAAAAAAAAAAGAGAGTTAAACTCTTGATTTAATTTTAAAAAAAGAAGAAGAAGGTTTAGAAGCTTGAGGAAGGAGAAGGAGGCACAGACCCAAATTTTTTTTGAGAGAAAAAAGTCATCCTTGATTTTTTTTCATCATGTTGCCTTTATAGGCTACACACTTTACATATAGGCTCTTGGGTTTTACCAAATGACACTTGTACCACCCCATGCCTTATGTGCTTATTTTCTTTTTTGCACATAAGCCATAGGCTTTACAAAATTTTGACTTTCTGCCCACTTTACACATATTTATTTCTAAAAATTACATTTAGACTAATTTATTGCCTCTTTTTTGGCATGGAGCCAGCCCCTTCCATACTTGGTCTTGACTTGGATTTGGGATTGGGCTCGGGCCCACTTGATTTGGGGTTGACCTTGGTTTTGACTTGGTCAACTGGGGTGTAATTTTTGACCCCAACAAGGTGCCCCCCATCAATGAATGCACACCACATACGTGGGTTGTGTGTATGAAATTAATGGATATTCTTTCACGTGGAGGTTGACTTAATTTGGTTCCCGTTTTGACGATGTGGAGGTCGATGCTGCTCTTTTTGCGACATGGACGGTCGGTGCTGCCCTTTTTGCGACATGGACGGTCGTTGCTGCCATTTTTGCGACGTGGATGGTCAGTTCTGCCATTTTAGCGACATGGACGGTCGGTTCTGCACTTTTCGCGACTTGGACGGTCGGTTCTGCTATTTTAGTGACGTGGACGGTCGGTTCTGCCCTTTTTGCGTTTTGGACGGTCAATGCTGCCATTTTTGTGACATGGACGATCAATTCTGCCCTTTTTATCACTTGGACGGTCGGTTCTGCTCTTTTTGCGACTCGGACGGTCGGTGCTGGCATTTTAGCGATGTGGATGGTCGGTGCTGCCATTTTAGCGACATGGACGGTCGGTGCTTCCATTTTTGCGACTTAGATGGTCGGTTCTGCCATTTTAGCGACGTGGATGGTCGGTGCTGCCATTTTTGCGACATGGACGGTCGGTGCTGCCATTTTTGCGACGTGGACGGTTGGTGCTACCATTTTTGCGACTTGAACAGTAGGTGCTGCCATTTTTGCAACTTGGACGGTCGGTGCTTGATTTGACTTTCTCCGCTTCTTATGGTGTCAGGGTTGAAGTTGACTTGCGATTCGACTTGTTTCCGAGATAGAGCTTGATTCCGCCTGGGAGGTCATTGGTTGTATTGCTGATTTGATGTGATTTGGGTTGACATCAGTATCACTACACTGGAATATGGTACCAGGAGCGAATCATCATTTGCCGTGAGAGGGTTTCCCTCGTTCCTAGTTTAACGACTTAGGGGTCATATGTTCGCAGTTTAACGACTTAAAGGTTATCTGTTCCCAGTTTAAAGACTTAGGGGTCTATTGGATCGAAAGTTTGGAATTTTAGGGTTAGGTCGGCATCAGCGTTGCTAACACTGAAGCACACGTGCCAGGAGCAATTCATCATTTGCCTTTGCCTGTTGGGGAGCGATGGCTTAGAAGACAAGTTTAGGTCCATATCACCTAAGGCTTTTCAATTTTATGAGCCGTAAGGATCTCATAAAAGTATTTTCTCCCTACGAGTCGAAAGGATCTCGTAGGTACACTTTCTCCTTAGGAGTCGTGAGGACTCCCAAGTATGTTTTTCCCTTGTGATTCGTAAGGATCCCACAAAGGTGTTTTCTTACAAGTCGAGAGGATCTCGCTGAAGGGTTGCCTAGCACGGCAGCAAGGTTTCGGGAGGCATCGTTCATGCCATATTAAAAATTTTGTTGTTCTAGCTAACCCTAACATAGAATCGTATAGTAGAAATCCGACGAATATGTAAATGCAAACACTTTGCAAGTAAAGTGAGCAAAGAATACAATCTTTGTAGACCGGTCCTTCACTTCAATAGCTCCGTGTAATAGTCCCTTTGCTGCGATCGTGAACTCCGGACTCTAGAGAGGCTCCCATGAAGAAATGAACATGCCTGCATCGAAGTCTTCGAGGCCGAATATGATCTACGTCGAGGAGACACTAACCCAAGCTATCTCTTCACTAATTACGGAATTAGTGAATCAAACACCCTATACTAAATGGCAAGTAGTAAAGGATTATGAAGTAGGAAGTGGGCTCACTTTAGAATTGATTTTCTCACATTTTTCCTCACATCTCCATTGAAGCTAGAAAGCTTTGAGGAGGAAGAAGAAAACTATTATGAAAATTATCCAAAATGAATAATTGGCAACTATGGGTGAGTTAAGCATCTCATGCTTAACCTTTGCAGAGACTTAACCAAGGCTAGCTTAATTGGTAGGGTTAACAAATATCTTAGGTAAAACAAAACTTGAAGACTTAGTCAAAGAACTACAAACTTCTACAAGCTTATCAACCATGACAAAATAATTTAGTTTTAGAATTACTTAAATAAATAAAACCCTAGAAATTAAACCAAGCATGGTGTAAGTCATACACACACCTTTGTTGCATGTATCATCAAGCATGACACAAAACATGTACACTTACATATATCTCATATATACAATGTGCACATCAAGTGAGAAAAGAAATCTTAAGTGAGCTAATACCAGTTAATGTAAATTAATATATCAAATATATAATTATACATTAGATTATCAAATCAACTCTTGATTTAATAATCCGGCTATATCACATATAACCGACTAATATCATGTGTAACAACTTATCGAATCAACACTTGATCCGATAACCCGGCTATATCGCATGCAACCGACCAATGTCACAAATCGCGAGAATACAATACGGTATCTCATATCGTATTAATCTCGGTCCCGCACATATCACATATGTGCTCCTACTCCGTTTCGCTTGAGCCAGGAAACCTCTGTGTAGGACTCTAAAGACTCGTCAATACGCCGGCAGTAGGTGATGATCATATCAAACACTCACAAGCTGCAAGCGATCTGCTAAACGTAACAGTCACTCGGGTATTGAGCAATCAGAAGATCAACAAGCAAGCCTGCTCACACTCCTGCGAATCCAATCAGTAACACTACCGTACAGTCCGGTCTCTTCGTCTGATATGTCGTATATCTCGTCTAGGGGTGGTAAACGTCAGACCCCAATAACTCGATAATTCGTATCGATATGAGGCTCATAACGGGTCGAGAAACTAGTGATAACCCTTACCAGTATATCTCTAAAGCAGCCCTGGCCAGGGACTTCCTGTTATAGCCAATAGAGCACAACACAACATCAACTCCCAATACCGGGAGAGACGAAACCCCTCCTATCGCTCATTGCCTCCATGTGATTCGGGACTGTACCCAAAAGCCACCGTTTTGCACGTTCTCTTGAACGTGGTAAGGTGGAAATCAAAGAACAGTGGGAATCACATAAGACCCTATGACGATCTCGGGTCTACAGACTAACATGTACCAGTGTCACCAGAGAACTGCCATCTGACGTGAGGTATAATACCATCTGGGAGTTCTCGGCGAGTCCGTCCAATGTACCCAGTCTCCACTGAGCACCGTATACTGTCTCTGATGTCAAACACCAATGGATATGGGATCATCCATCGCCCATCTACATGGGTCGAGAAGCTATACGCTACTCTACTGTGGTATATCGATGCCCTGTCTCGATACACCCACGACTAGGAACATTTGAAGGATGTACTTAGCGACTACACTGTCCCCACTAGTATGATCTGCATCATAATTCTGGTAGTCAAGTACTCATCCTAAGGACTTTATCAACATGTAACATAGAGACAATCAGAATACATGTTATGATAAAGAGCAACCAGATAGCATACTATCATGTCGAGCAAGAAAATCCTCCCTATATATGTCCAAGCATCCACTACAATATACATCGTATGTACAGTAATGGCCTCTAGGGCATACATATAACTAACAATCTCCCACTTGCACTAGGGCCATCTGTTATAGTATCCAATACCCAACAATCAGCAGTGGTTGAAGTATCTCATACTCAACCATCCCATAAATGTCTCTCCTGGGTATATGCCTTTGTGAGTGGATCTGTCGTGTTGTCCTCTGTAGTCTACTCTCCTAACCTCGATCTCCCTGGAGATCAACCATCTCCACGATCAGGTGATACTGTCTCAAAATATGTCTGGATCACTGATGGGACGGGGGTTCCTAGGCCTAAGCCACAACTCCATTGCCACACAATGGTAGGAACGAAGTTCATCTCATGAACTAGTGTACATCCAGACTGCCTCTTTGGTAGCATTCTTGGTAGCGATGTATCCAGCCTTTATCGTCTAGTGTGCCACGGTATCTAGCTTGGAACTCTTCCAACATACCGTCCTTCCACTGAGGGTAAAGACATTACTTGTGACTGACATTCAGTCGTCCTTACCATCCTGGAAGCTATCCAGTGATTCTCCCTAGGATCGATTGATACGAACTCACTACACCTAGTGAGAATCCTAACATCCACTTAGATCTATCTCATAGATCCAAAACACAGGATTTAGGAGGTATCACCTTGATCCTATATGGAGAATCCTTATGATAAGAGAAGATTGACCGAGTGTAGCATAGGAAACTCCTTCCCTATCAAGAGTATGTCATCCACGTACAATACGAGGATCACCACCATACTCCCTACTACCTTTTTGTATATATAAGGTTCATCTACCAAACGCTTTGACTACCACATCAAAACAGATGTTCCAACTCCGCGATGCCTGCTTTAACCCATAAAGCAACTTGCACACGTTTCCGCTGCTCCCACTGTCTACGAAGCCTTATAGCTGTGTACTTATAGACGCTCTCTTTTAAATCACTATTTAGAAAAGCAGTCATGACACCCAACCGCCAGATATCGTAGTCATGGTATGTAGCAATGGCAAGTAGGATCCGGATCGACTTAAGCATAGGCATTAGAAAAGGTTTCATTATAATCCACACCTGGTCAGTGACGAGAACCTTTTGCAACAAGCCTTAGCTTTGAAAGTCTCATCTTTTCCATGTACACCAAGTAATCTTCTCAAGATATACTTGCTCCTGATGGGGATTTAACCCTTCAGATAGAGCAACCAAAGTCCATACTTTGTTGGTGTATATGGATTCCATCTCAGATCGCTTAGCATCCAGCCATTCTCATAGAGTCACCACTCTTGATGGCCTGCACGAAACTAGTTGAGTCATCATCTCATGATGCAATCCTTGCTCCTACTGTCATAGAGAAAACCGAAGTATCTCTCAGGTGGATGAAGAACCCTACTAGATCGGTGGAGAGGCTGAGGTTCGTTGGGAACTATTGAATCCTCTGGTTCTACAAAATCATCAGCTGTAGTTTGTATAGCTGGAACTCCTTCCAGTTTTACCTCATGACCACTAATTTCTTGACAAGAAATTCCCTTTCCAAAAGGTGGCATACTGAGAAATAAAACACTTTTTATTACTCAGTGGGGTAGAAGATATTCCCTTGCAAATGCTTGGGATATCCAACAAACTTCCACAGAACTGACCTTGCCTCGAGCTTGTCTGGATTTTGTTTTTAGACATAGGCCGGACAAGCCTAAATCTTAACATCCTTAAGAGATGGTCTCTTCCCATACCATATCACATATGGAGTGGTAGGCACCTGATTTGGTTAGAACCCAATTCAATAGGTATGCAGCTTCTCAAGTGCATAACCCCCAAAAGGAAATAGGCAACTCAGTAGTACTCATCATAGAGCACACCATATCATATAGGGTGCGATTGCTCCGCCCCGATATACCAACATGTTGTGGCGTATACGGAGGAGTAATGCTGAGAGAGAATCTCATTCTCCTTTAGAATAGTCGAGGAATTCCTTGTTCAGGTATTCTCCTCCCTGATCACATCAAAGGACATAATACTTATACCCGTTTTGGTTCTCTACTTCTAACTTATATTCTTTGAATTTCTCAAAAGTTTCAGACTTGTATTTCTACAGGAACACATGTGCGAATCTTGAAAGATCATCAGTGAATGTAATGAAGTAAAAAGAACCAGTCCTGGCATGTGTAGACAGGGGACCAACATACATCATCATGTATCAATCCCAAGAGTTCACCAACTCTTTCTCTGTTTCCAATAAACGAAGCTATGTTCATCTTATCTTTGTGACATGACTGGCAAGTTTCACAAGATGTAAATTCAAACTCATTTAAATATGCATCTTTATGTAACTTAGCTAGTCGGGTCGTATTGATATGACCTAGTCTACAATGCCTTAAGAAGGATTTGTTCATTTCTGAACTCTTCCACTTGTGTGTGTTTTGTACGTTAAGAACTGTAATTTGATTTAGAACGTATATGCTTTTAGATAACGTGCCTTAACCGATCAACTCTTGATATAGGAAATGTTCAAAATATTATCCAACAATACAAAATTATATCCTTCTTTACTAAATAAAGAGACTGATATGATATTAAATATCAGGTTCGGTATCTAATAACATTCGTTCAGAATCAATGTATTTGGTAATACAGGGTGATAACTGCCAACATACTTGGCCGCAACACTTGCACCGTTTCTAACTCTTGAAACTTATCACCCATTCCCAGTTCTCTACCTTTCTATAGCCCATGTAACAGATTACATATATGGGATCCTGATCTGGTATCTCATACCCAGGACGTAGAGGATACTGAAAAACAGTTTTCGGTAATGAACATACTCAAAGAAGATGCATCATCATGCACTTTCTTCGTTTGGGCGGCACGGGAATCCTAGTAATCCCCTATTTCCTGCTCGGTCTTATAACAATTATAAGTTGGAGCGGGACCAACGTTCCCCAGCTCAGTATAACAAGCGGGTTCGGTCAATACATCCATATTATTATCTTGATTAAGGCGTGACATGGTCTCTATTTGGAGAGAGAGAGAGAAGAAAACACTCAACGTATGCTCTTGCAAGTTTAGATTGATTATTATTTTATCTAATCTGGATGGCTCCCACTGTTTTTGTCAAATCTACCTTCAAACCCTAAAAGGTAAGACTAGCCGGGATTAATTACACCCTACGAGTTCGCCAATCTTTCAGTCAGGCTAGTGTCGGTACTTTGAGGGAGGTTCCTCGTGCTTTCGCACGGACCTAATTAAAATAAACCTCGTTTTCCCAGAGGCATAACCCTGTTAACACCTTTCTAGACACCTACTTGATCGGCTAATTGTGATGTGCAAAACTCTCCCGGGAGTAACTCTTACTCGCAGTGGGTATCGGGATCCAACTATCTCATAGAAGATATGCAATCTCATTGCAAATTTCAACACTTGAAATTCCCGATAATGTTTTGCCCCTAGCAACTTATGACCTTGGCTAAGGTCAAAAAATCATAAGCGCTAGCCAACTTCAACCCGTCATTTCCCGATTGAATTAAACCCATCCGCACGACTCTCGGCTAAGGTCGACAAAGTCGCACGACTACCCTAACTCAATCGCATCATATGCTTAGCAGATAAGCATAAATAGCTACCGCACACTACGCCTTGACGGAGGCTAACAAACGTAGCACGAATACTATGAAATACTTATCTGAAATGACGGAGGGCTACGATAGGTTTTTAAGAAAACCCTTTGCGTAATGAACTTGATCTCATTGTAGAATCGAGTGATTTTGAGAAAGGAGTGTTTTTCTGAGGCTTTTACTAGTTTTGCTAAAGAGGTCACTCCCGGTGAAGGGATCTCAGCTCTTTTCTTATCGAATAAGGTGCAGGATATTTCATAAATACCACTATGCAAAGCAAAAACTATAAAAGCAATCAAAAGATAAACCGAGTTTGTAGCATCTCTTAGTTTCGCTAAAGAGGTCACTCTCAGTGAAGGGATCTCGGCTCTTTCCTTATCGAATAAGGTGCTGAATATTTTACAAGGAATACCGCTATGCAAAGCAGGAACTAGAGCTACCAGTTTTCGAGACAAGTTTCTATAACATCTTTAGGTTTCTTTTATTTCATTAATCTCATTAATGAAGTACCATTTATTATGCTTCCCAAGCATCACATATGAAACGAAAGCAGCAATATTAATTATATCTCATATATATATAATATAGGCATTTATCTGAACATATCACAGTGATCACATCACAGAGCAGCAGAAGATAACATATGAAATATTGGATATACTAGGATTTCCGTGTTTTAAATTAAGCCTGTATAAAACACGGATTCCACGGTTGCGATGAATAGCCAAACCCATATCCCTAGACCCCTACGAGAGCGGCAAGCAACCCTACCAATTCTAGAGTTCGGAGACCCGGTCTCGACTCCTCGAGATGGTCTCCCACTGGACCCTAGAACCCGGTTACTTGTGCTCCCCGCCTTAGGTCTATCCTAATGCGGAAAAGTAAATAATATACAATGGTGACATCATCCTCAACCCGGAAGTGCCCCAATAAAAGAATATTACATGCAATGAATTTTACATGAATGAAAATAAAAACCCTCATCTCACATAAACCCCCCCGGCTATTCAAAACACGACGATCCAATATAATATATCACAGCAACACATAACATCATATGTCATCAACGTAAGTAAATATGCGTATCCCAATTGTCGTTGACATATAGCACCGAAACCGGCGATACACCACATATTACACTTATGGTCGCAAAAAAGAAAGTGAAAAACTACAGCAGTTGGAATCCGCAACCACCTTAGACATCATAAACCCGAAATATCTAATATTCCTGATTTCATGCCACCAAATGAATTTCTTAGACATCGCATGCCTAACAATTATAAACCCCGCATTTTAGTCTCAATATTCAAAACACCTTTTAATATTTAGTCGGGCAATTCAACAAGATTCCCGACATCCTGATCGAATGCTCGTCGGAAACTTTAGTAGACGGCCGCACCCTCGGATGCCGTCGACGAAGTGCACTAAGGCGGAACACCGCTGCCGCGAGCACCCGAACGGATGTTTTTGGCGACGGGGTTCTCCTACAGTCACTTGGTCGGGGCTATGGGACGTGGCTATCTAATAATGTTACCCGGCGAGTATCCGCGTACGCTACGTGATTGCGACGGACTTTTGATCATATCAAAATCCCGTGGCAACCGATCAAATGAGACTAAATTGCTAGATTTATAACATTCAAATTAGTTATCTCATAACTACATTTGTGGATTCCAAATATTATATCCCATCACATAATATCCGGACGACGTTAAACTTTTCGATCGATTCATCAAAGTCCCACAATTTCCCGACAGCTCAACACTTGAGCACAGTTCAATAATACCCAGAATATGCCACGGTATCTATGCACCAGCCATAGAAGGGCAAACCCAAGCCCCACTCATGTCGCCACAGAACTGCGGCAAACCCTAAGGTATGATCGCGGTTCCGCGATCCAAAAAGTCGAGTTAGGGTTTCATTCTTCTAGAGGGTTCATAGAATTACTTGCATGTTTTTCCGAGTATTTCGGTTTCGTAATCTTAACAAAATCCGTCTAAATTTCGGAGTATTTCGGTTTCGTAATCTTAACAAAATCCGTCTAAATTTCTAACATGGCTCTGATACCACTGAGGGGTTGCCTAGCACGGCAGCAAGGTTTCGGGAGGAATCGTTCATGCCATATTAAATTTTTTGCCGTTCTAGCTAACCCTAACATAGAATCGTATACTAGAAATCCGACAAATATGTAAATGCAAACACTTTGCAAGTAAAGTAAGCAAGGAATACAACCTTTGTAGACCGGTACTTCACTTCAATAGCTCCGTGTAGTAGTCCCTTCGCTGCGATCGTGAACTCCGGACTCTAGAGAGGCTCCCATGAAGAAATGAACATGCTTGCATCGAAGTCTTCGAGGCCGAAGATGATCTACGTCGAGGAGACACTAACCCAAGCTATCTCGTCACTAATTACGGAATTAGTGAAGAAAACACCCTATACTAAATGACAAGTAGTAGAGGATGATGAAGTAGGAAGTGAGCTCACTTTAGAATTGATTTTCTCACATTTTTCCTCACATCTCCATTGAAGCTAGAAAGCTTTGAGGAAGAAGAAGAAGAAAACTATTATGAAAATTATCCAAAATGAATAATTGGCAACCATGGGTGAGTTAAGCATCTCATGCTTAACCTTTGTAGAGACTTAACCAAGGCTAGGTTAATTGGTAGGGTTAACAAATATCTTAGGTAAAACAAAACTTGAAGACTTAGTTAAAGAACTACAAGCTTCTACAAGCTTATCAACCATGACAAAATAATTTAGTTTTAGAATTACTTAAATAAATAAAACCCTAGCAATTAAACCTAGCATGGTGTAAGTCATACACACACACCTTTGTTTCATGTATCATCAAGCATGACACAAAACATGTACACTTATATATATCTCATATATACAATGTGCATATCAAGTGAGAAAAGAAATCTTAAGTGAGCTAATACTAGTTAATATAAATTAATATATCAAATATATAAATATACATTAGATTATCAAATCAACACTTGATTTAATAATCCGGCTATATCACATATAACCGACTAATATCATGTGTAACAACTTATCGAATCAACACTTGATCCGATAACCAGGCTATATCGCATATAACCGACCAATGTCACAAATCGCGAGAATACAATACGGTATCTCATATCGTATTAATCTCGGTCCCGCACATATCACATATGTGCTCCTACTCCGTTTCGCTTGAGCCAGAAAACCTCTGTGTAGGACTCTAAAGACTCGTCAATACGCCGGCAGTAGGTGATGATCATATCAAACACCCACAAGCCGCAAGCGGTCTGCTAAACGTAACGGCCACCCGGGTATTGAGCGATCAGAAGATCAACAAGCAAGTCTGCTCACACTTCTGCAAATCCAATCAGTAACACTACCGTACAGTCCGGTATCTTCGTCTGATATGTCGCATATCTCGTCTAGGGGTGGTAAACGTCAGACCCCAATAACTCGATAAGTCGTGTCTATATGAGGCTCATAACGGGTCAAGAAACTATTGATAACCCTTACCAGTATATCTCTAAAGCATCCCTGGCCGGGGACTTCCTGTTATAGCCAATCGAGCACAGCGCAACATCAACTCCCAATACCGGGAGAGACGAAACCCCTCCTATCGCTCATTGCCTCCATGTGATTCGGGACTGTACCTAAAAGCCACCGTTTTGCACGTTCCCTTGAACATAGTAAGGTGGAAATCAAAGCACAGTGGGAATCACACAAGACCCTATAACGATCTCGGGTCTGCAGACTAACCTGTACCAGTGTCACCAGAGAACTGCCATCTGACGTGAGGTATAATACCATCTGGGAGTTCTCGGCGAGTTCGTCCAGTGTACCCAGTCTCCACTGAGAACCCGTATACTGTCTCTGATGTCAAACACCAATGGATATGGGATCATCCATCGCCCATCTACATGGGTCGAGAAGTTATACGCTAGTCTACTGTGGTATATCGATGCCCTGTCTCGATACACCCACGACTAAGAACATTTGAAGGATGTACTTAGCAACTACACTGTCCCCACTAGTATGATCTGCATCATAATCCTGGTAGTCAAGTACTCATCCTAAGGGCTTTATCAACATGTAACATAGAGACAATCAGTGTACATGTTAAGATAAAGAGCAACCAGATAGCATACTATCATGTCGAGCAAGAAAGTCCTCTCTATATATGTCCAAGCATCCACTACAATATACATCGTATGTACAGTAATGGCCTCTAGGGCATACATATAACTAACACTCGCAATATTTTTTCTCCTCATGCATCGTGAGGACACATGAGTGGGTCTTCCCAAATGGAGCATAATTCCAAGGGTGGAGACCGGCCGCGTAACTAGTGATTGCGGTGGGGCATGGGTATGATGAGAATTATTTAAGCCCGTGGATTGTATACAGTAGTCAATTTGGGGACCAACCGTAGGGCTGAGAGAATTTTGGGAAATTGGATTTTGGTTGGCGTCTGCATCGCTGCACTGGAATATGGTATCAGGAGCGACTAATCGTTCGCCGTTTGGAGAATTGGAAGTTGAATCTTGTTTGGCATCAGCATTGCTGCACTTGAATAATGCCAGGAGCAACTCATCATTTGCCTCGGGAGGACTTGGGATTTGGATTTTGGGTCGGCATCAGCACCGCTAATACTGAAGCGTAGTGCCAGGAGCAACTCATCATTTGTCGTTGTCCGTTGGGGAACGATGGCTCAAGAGAGGTTTAAATCCCTATCACCTAAGGCTTTTCAATTTCATGAGCCGTAAGGGTCTCATAAAAGTATTTTCTCCCTATGAGTCGAGAGGATCTCGCAGGTGTATTTCTTTCTAAGAATCGTGGGAATTCCTAAGTGTGTTGCTCCTTTATGAGTCGTAAGGATCTCACACGGGGATTTTCTCCTCACAAGGTCGAGAGGACTTTGCGAGTGTATTTTATCTCTTTTCACGAGTTTGCGCCCTTTCGGGTTTTCACAAACTCGCCGACAGTCCTACTGTTTTTACTCACAGATCCCTTTCGGGTTTTCAACCGTGCCCGTTTTACTTGTGGACATACAGATTTTTTTTGGTCGGTGGGACTTTAAATGCAGTCTCGCCGGTAGGACTTTTGGAGAGATAAGGGTCGTTTACTCCCGTGGATTGTATACGGTTTTACAGGATGTATGATCCCGACCGTAGGGACGGTGTGCTCAATTCACCTGCGACTTGGAGCATTCACATGTAGTATTTCTTGAGATATCGTCCATTGATGGGTGGCATGGGCCTTTCTCCCTCTGCATTTATCAGCTGGTAGGATCCTCCATCGAACACTTTCTCGATGACGTATGGTCTTTCCCAGTTTGGCTCGAATTTTTCCTTGGCATGTCGATTGGGGGATGATCGGTCTTTTGAGGACCAACACCAATTCGCCTTTCTTGAAAGCGCGGTGATGGGTCATCTTGTCATAGGCCCGTGACATTTGGGCTCGCTACAGCTCCATATTTTGTTGTACTGCGGGCCTCTTTTCTTCGAGGGCGTCAAGCTCTTCGAGCCGAAGGAGCATGTTTTCCTCCATCAACTCATGCTGAACGGCCATTCTTAAGTTTGGAACTTCGACTTCGAGGGGGAGGACCGCCTCTACTCCGAAAAGCAATGAGTATGGAGTGGACTGAGTTAGAGTACAGTGCGTGGTACGATATGCCCACAATGCCTCGTGAAGTTTGAAATTCCGGTCTCTCTTGTTCGCTGAAGCATTTTTCCTCAGGAGCTTGCACATGGTTTTATTGAAAGTTTTGGCTAGCCCATTGGCCCTTGGATTATAGATGGAGGAATATCTCCAGTCTATCTTGTGTTGAGTAGCGAACCTTGAGACTTTGAAACTCTTGAAAGAAGGCCCGTTGTCAGATATGATTTTTCTTGGTGTACCGAAGCGGTATAGAA
Source organism: Agapanthus africanus (assembly GCA_030015575.1). Lineage (NCBI taxonomy): Eukaryota > Viridiplantae > Streptophyta > Magnoliopsida > Asparagales > Amaryllidaceae > Agapanthus > Agapanthus africanus. Next base: position 744,471,271 of record CM057339.1, on the reverse strand, counting down.
TATTATGCCGGAAGAACGTCAGAATATTTTCTGTCTTGACTTCTTTTAGTGGGACAGCTTCAGCTCATCTGGAGAAGTAGTCAGTTGCGGCCAATATGAATCGGTGACCTTTAGACGACGGAGGATCAATTGGACCAACTATGTCGGTGCCCAAACTTCGAAGGGCCATGACGCCACCGTAGGATGCAGCGGATTGGGATGCTTGTGAATGAAGTCACCGTGAATTTGGCAGAGATGACGCTTCTTTGTATACTCTTCGCAATTCCTTATCATGGCAGGCCAGTAATATCCAAGCCGTTTGATTTGAAGCCGCATTTTGGGGCCGGACTGGCGAGCTCCGCAGACGCCCGAGAGAACTTCTGTCATGACTTTTTGGGCTTTGGCAAATGACAGACACCTGAGCCAAAGTTGGTCATATGATCTGCGGTATAGCGTATTATTTACAAACACATATCGGAGAGCTCTCTTCTTCAGCTGAACCCTTGCAGATTTTTCTTCGGGCAGCTTGTCGTATCGGAGGTACTCTATGAAGGGCTCTATCCAATCGGGCTCCTCTTGAATGATCAGAACTTTTTCGGCAGGATTTCTCTTTTGTTCTGCGCTTTCCTATTCTCATAAAGAGACTGGGGGCAGAATTTGTCGTCTTCCGACTGTTATCAAAATTTCATCCATATCGGGATCAGGTAGCTCATTAGCTAAGCGAGTGAGTACGTCGGCTTTTCCATTCAACGCCCTAGGTACTCTCATTAGTTCAATGAGGGTGAACTGTTTCATGAGATCCACCACCCGGTTTCTGTATCGAGCCAACTCGGGTTTGTATATCTTATAGTCGTCGCTTACTTGGTTGACGAGAAGCTGGGAATCACCGTAAACCCGCAACCAAAGGTTCTCATTTCTATGGCGAGCTCCAGACCAGCTATCAGAGCTTCGTACTCAGCCTCGTTGTTTGAGCGAGGTTCGGTGAGAGCGAAAGAATGTCGTAGGGTTCCTCCTCGATTTTATCTCCGGGATGCTTGATTTACTGGAGGACCTTATTGATGAGGCTCCGTCAAAGTAGAGCTCTCAACATGGCTCGTCATCCTCGAGGTGCAGCACTTGTTCGTCAGGTAACTCACAATTGAGCGGCGATTCTTCTGGTATGGGATGAGCAGCAAGGAAGTCGGTGAGGGCTTGCCCTTTTACTGCTTTCTGAGGAGTATAGATTATGTCAAATTCAAGCAGCATGACAGCCCATCTCGCCATTCTACCACCTAGGCTTGCTTTGGTCATCAAGTGTTTGAGCGGGTCGACCTTGGAGATCAGCATAACCCGCTGAGCGAGCAGATAGTTCCTCAGCTTCTTCACAGCTAATATCAGAGCCAGGCATTGCTTTTTGATCGGGGAATAGTTGTGTTCCGCCTCGACTAAAGTTCAACTGAGGTAGTAGAAGGCATTTTCTTTTCCTTCCTCGCTGTTCTGGACAAAGAGCGCACCGAGTGACTCATCTAGCGCGGCAGTATTGAGAATCAACGGTTTATTTGGAATAGGAGCAGCAAGCACTGAAGGGTGCAACAGGGACCGTTTGATACTTTCAAATGCTTCTTGACATTCGGCATCCCAGACAAAAGGTACTCTTTTCTTCATAAGTTTTGAGAAGGGCCTATATCTCCCCGATAGATTCGAGATGAACCTTCGTATGTAAGCGAGTTTTCTTTGAAAGGGTTGATCCCTCCAAAATTTTCGGCCAAGAGCTATTTGTTTTCTTATAACCCTTATAAGAAAGGGAGAGAAGAAAGAAGAAAAGAATTCACGGTTGGACGTCACGTGTTAAACACATAAGCAATTATATGCAAAGCATATAAGCGACCGTTTATATGCAAAACATATAGGCGTTGAAAATACATAATTAAAGGCCAAATGGGCCTCACGTGTAAAACACGTGAGTGCTCATATGTAAAGCATATGAACGCTGAACATAAATAAATCTAAAGGGCCAAATGGGCATCACGTGTAAAACACGTGAGCGCTCATATGCAAAGCATATGAACACTGAACATAAATAAATATAAATGGCCAAACAGGCCTCACGTGTTAAACACGTGAGCGCTCATATGAAAAGCATATGAACGCTGAAAATAAACAGGCTAAAACCCATACCAGGGGTCACGTGTTAAACACGTGAGTTCTCTTACCTCTCACATGCAAAGCAAGTGAGCGCCCCAATTTAAAATACTCTCATTAAATTCTATGTGATAAAATTAAATCCTATTTGGGAAATATTTTCCCTGATCTTTCTAATATGGAAAGATCGTTCTCTAACAGAGAATACTGGATTTAAAATTCGATGGTGATAAAATATTACCAATTAAATCATCTGATAAAATTATATTCTATTTGGGAAATATTTGCCTGATCTTCCTCAAACTAGAGAAATCTTCTCTGTTAAACAGAGGACATTTTGATCAAAAATCCAACGATGATTACCTTATAGAATAAAATTCTATCATAGGAAAATATTTTCTTAATCTTATTAAACTAACAAGATATTCATTTAACAGAATTAAATTCAATATTTCTAATCTTGTTAAATTAACAAGATATTCATATGATAAGAATAAAATTCTATGTTAGAATAAAATTCTAACCTTGTTAAACTAACGAGATGTGCATATGATAGAATTAAATTCTATATTAAGAAAATATATTTCTAATCTTGTTAAAACTAACAAGATATTCATAATCTTGTTAAACAAATAAGAAATCTTCTCTGTTAAACAGAGAGCTTTTGGATTAAAAATCCAACGGTGAATAAAATTCACCGATTGATCTAAAAGATCATGGAATCAATCATGATCTCTCAATGAGAGATTCTCTTAACAAATTGATTCTTGTTCTTCTCATATAAATAGGAGCGAGGAGAGGAGGAGAAGAACACACACAAGGAGGAGGAAAGAAAAATAGAGAGATTCTGTCATGCAGATTCAAAACTTAGGGGAAAGAACTAAGTTCAAAGAATTTAATTCTTACAAAAGTATATAGGAATTTAATTTCTCTGATAAAAATAGGGTTTAACCCTATAAAAGAATTTAATTCTTATAAAACAAGGGACCTGAAATTCTCAAAACTCAGATCAAGATCTCTATGCATATAAAAGAAAAGATTGGTGATTCAACGCTATAACGAAAACTCACGTGTTCCCACGTGAGCACCTCTGATGAACAAAAATGAATGACTGAGATCGAATCACGTGTTCTCACGTGACCCCCAAACAGTTGCTTAATCACTTATATGGAAAAGGGGAAAAATCCAAAGACAGCGATCACATTTTGAGCACCTCACGTGTTCGCACGTGAGTATTATATGAGCTAAGTGCTTAGCATTTATAAAAGGAGGAGGGAATAAACCCAAAGAGGCAGTGCCCAACTTTGGGGCGCCTCATGTGTCCACACATGAGGGCCACAAAAATTAAGTGTTTAACACTTATATACAGACGGGGATTTGGACCCAAATGTACAACGCCAACTTTTAGGTGCCTCACGTGCCGGACGTGAGCGCCCCAAAATTCAGTGGTTAATACTGCTTTAGAGTCTCATGTGGGAACACGTGAGCACCGAGCAGATATTAGTGTTTAACACTATAAGAAGCCAACTTCAGCCTCAAATTGGCTAAGTTTTCCTGAAGATTAAAACATCTTGGATATCCAAATAGACCGAGCCTCTATGCTCATGACTTCCCAGACCAAAGACTTCTCAATCGATAATGACTAGAACGATGTTCATCCCACATCTCCTAAGTTAATCTTAGTCTCCCAAAAATGACTAATGATTCTTAGATGGTCCACCATGATCTCTCCCCTCAATCTGGAATTTGGTTCAAGGGTACATCTCTCCACAACTCTGATACATGTTGTTGTAATTCTTCAACTTCTTCAGAGAGGTGGCGGGTCCCGAAAACCAACAACTCTTTGGTGCACTCCCAAACCGATGGGCACATCCCAATACGGACCGAAACGTCCTTAAACTAACTACGGACCGAAACGTCCATAAACTAAACCCTCACCTCAAAAATGGCGATCTACGGACCGAAACGTCCTTAAAATAACAATAGACCGAAACGTCTTTAAACTAAACCTTCACCCCAAAAATGGTGATCTACAGACCGAAACGTCCTTAAACTAACAATGGATCGAAACGTCCCTAAACTAAAACAATAGAGCCCAAATGCTCTCTTGTTGGATCTGAAACAAAAATGATCCTAAACCCCCGTTAAGTAGATCTTAGTCTAAAATTGGACTAACGTATCCTTAACAAACATTTAAGTTGATCTTAACCTTAAACTAGATTAACGATCCTTAAATAAAAACCCAAATCTAAAATATACGGATTTGGACTAATCGCGCCTTACGGGCGACAACATAAATTAGTCTCCGTATACAATCCACAGGCAACCAAAAAAAACACACGACACGAAGTGAACTTCCAGAGCCGGAGAAAGTGGTTATCTCTATGCGGTAACGTAATTAACTGAGGGGCTTGCGCCTGCAGGGAAGAGCATCCCCACAATCAAACGAGGGGGAATCTGACGAAATCTGCTACAATGGCCGCATCTGTCCAAACCTCCGATACACGGTGCCATAAATCAACTTGGCATCTTAGGAGAAGTGGACGGATAAATCCAAATAGCATCTGCCCCCAAATTCAGGAAAGACGAACCTACGCGGTTCCGTCTCCGGTTTTCGGCGGTAAACAGATTCTGGCACGCCCTGTGGGACCTCTTCCTCTTTCCACTCCACACTTCGTGTGTCGTGTTTTTCCCACGATCTGATAATCGCGGTGTATATGTTTGTGGTTGCCCTTGGGAGATTGGATACTAAAGCCGGCGTTTTTTCTTTATGAAGAATGGTGTTTGCTTCCACCCTAGCAACTCAGACTTTATCATATCTGGTGGAGTCAAGTATGGGTCACTTGCAGCCTCAAATGTCTGCAATCCGTCTCTTCAAGAAATCAACGGGCTTCTCTTTGGGTCGATGCTCCTACCTCTCACCCTCGGTGCCTCAACGCCAATGGAGGAAGCCCAGAGGAAATCTGTCTTCCGCAGGTCGGTTCCCCAAGCTGCAGCTTTGCCGACGGAATCAGTTCTCAAACAACTGGCACCTGCCAAGGACCAAGGCCGACACAGAGGGCAGAATATTAAGCTCTCAAAGGAAACAGGGGGAAGGCTCGGAAAAATCCTGAGGCTAATCAAATCACGGCCGTAAAAAATGGTCGACGTCGATATCGACATCATACAAAATGAGCTGGAGGAAGTTCTCCATATGGTCTTGTTTCAACCCCAGTGGTGAATGTTGTTGTTCCAACCGGGAATAACTTCAAACCGTTGCGAAGGGTCAGAAAAAATTCTCCCACCGCAGTATTGAAGAAATCTCCGCAGCCCATGGAGATCCCACGAGAGAAGAAACCGGTTCGCTCCCTAAGAAAACTTTCCTCATCTATATATAAGGTGTGGAAGCAGGTGAAGATCACTGTCGTCAACCGTGGCTCTTCCCCTAGACGTCAGCCAAATTCTGACAAATCCCCTTTCAAATACAAGGGGACTTATCCCAAGACGGATCCTGATACAGCGGTTCCTCCCAAAACCAAAGAGACTTCTCACAAAAAAAGAGAGGCCTAATAAATCTCAAGTGCACGAAGCAAACCCCAAAGGCCAAAACTCCAAACACCCCAAGCCTGGGGGCATGGTAGTTCACATAGTCTATGTGGTGAATTCCAAAGACGAAGTTCGAGCTTCTACTAGTCACCGACCTCAAACTCGGTCCTTGACAAAAGTTCAACTGCAACGTGAAAAGCTGCAGGAGATGCTCGCTCAGGCAGAAGCAAACACTAATCCGTCGCCTAAGGAAAATCCCGAGGACGCACCTGAAGAAAGAATAGAGAAGGAGTCAGATATTGATTTCCTAAAGCGCGCTCTGAAAAAAGGGAGATGCAGAAGAGGCAGAAATGTCCAATAAAATGAACTAGATGACCCTTCTGATTCAGAATATGGCTGGAATGATAGTTCAATCGGAACCACTGGAAGATGAACCGCCGATAGTCGATCTTAAAGATAAGGATGACATTTCAATTTCTTTGCAAACCTCATCAACGGCTGAGGAGGAAATGATTCCTAAAAGAAAAGCTGGACACATATATCGCTCAGTAAGTCAAAACTCACTATGCCAGTGAAGCATCAAATAGGTCAATCAAGACTGGTCGACCGTATCCGGCGTGCTACGATCAAATACAGTACCCACCAGAATACATACTTCCGACGTTCCACATATACAAAGGAACCGGGAATCCTTACCAGCACATTACGCGATTTAAATCCATGTGCGGTAACACTGGAGAGAATGATATACTTCTCCTCTTACAGTTTGTCAGTTGTCTGGCGGGCATTGCCTTCGAATGGTATGCGGAACTCCCGAATGACTTTGTGAATACCTTCAACGAGATGGAGATGCTCTTCTGTCAGAGATTCGCTAGTGTGAATAAACGCGTTACCGTAATGACGTTGGTCAATGAAATGGTTAGACCGAATGAGACCTGGGTTCAATAAGATTACCCGATGGCGAAATCTCTGGTCAAAATGCGAGTAACACATCGACGAAGCTGCAGCCGTGGGAATGTTCATAGCCACCCTTGACCCAAATTCAAAAGGTGTTCCCATTTACGGCCCTTTTTAAGCCGACAACCTTCCAAGAGCTCATGGATAAAATGACTCGATTGGATCAGCTGGGTCAAGATCCTTCATCATCCGATGAAGATAAATAAAAAGCGGAGGTATGGTGGCATTTGTCGCCAACGCTCAACAAAAAATGAGCGACTTTGATCCAACCTGTCGCCAAAATAGTGACGGAGTGGGTTCTCGCTCCCCCCCCCCCCCCGAGATATACACAGGGGGCATATTTCTCAATGGCGGAAGAATCTCTACATGGGATGGTCCTTTCTTCTCAAAGAACGGATAGAATATCAAGGTAATTACAAGCGGGTTCTGCAATCAAGTGGAATATCCCATTTGAACCAAAAAACCATGGGAGGGATGTGAAACCCTTGTCCCACTCCGAATCAGACGATGAGGAAAAAACCCCAAGTCAAATTCATTCTTCCAAGGAAGAGGAAGACTCGGCAGAAAGAATGACATGATATCTCGTTCCTTTGTATATGAAGAAGACGCTCCATCGGTATTGGAAAGCGACATTGATAAGCAGGGGGCAGATGCTGTTTAAAATGCCCAGTACTTCCTGTAAAACAACCCGATTGGCATGATGATAGATGAAGAAGTCCAAGAAGGTAAAAATAGTCTAAGGCGTGAAGTGTCCATGCAAACAAAGGACAAGCAGCAGCGTCTTAGCAAAAAAGAGTTGGAAGAGATGAGTTATGCAACTTCGCGACCGAATGAGAACAATGGACCGAAAAGTCCTTAAACTAGAAATTCGCCTCAAATATGGCGATAATGGACCGAAACGTCCCTAAACTAGTGTGTCGCCTCAAACATGGCACATCACTCCAAATACGGAGATATCCTCTCTTGAGATCTATATTGCAATTAAAATCCAAATGGCAAAGGTTGCAACTCAAGTCCTACCGGCTACACAGCTACTCTAGCAATGAAGCCACCCCCAAGTCCCACCGGCAAACAGATGGGTCACCTGCGGCGAAACTATTTTCGAGAGTTTCATCATTCGCAAAAAAAAAATGGTATATCCACAAGCGAAATGGGCACGGATGAAAACCCGAAAGGGCGCCGTGAGTAAAAATAGCAGGATTACCGACGAGTTTGTGAAAACTCGGAAGGGCGCAATCTCGTTAAAAAAATGGTGTGCCCACAAGTAAAATGGGCACGGATGAAAACCCGAAAGGGCACCGTGAGTAAAAACAGCAGGACTGTCGGCGAGCTTGTGAAAACCCGGAAGGGCGCAACCTCGTTAAAATAAATACACTTACGAGATCTTCACAACTCGTGAGGAGAATCCCCCCTGTGAGACCCTCACAGCTCATAGGATTCAAAAGTCTTAAGTTACAGGGATCTGGACCTGTTCTTAAGCCGTCATATCTCCCAAATTGCCCTACAGGCGGTCCATATTGACCCTTGTATACAATCTATGGGCATGAATAAATATTTCTTTGCCAAGTTATACAAATGGCAAGAAATGTCCCCATATGGTGAATAACACTTGTAGGTCCTCTCGACTTATAAGGAGAAAACACTCTTGGAAGATCTTTACGACTTACAAGTGAAGACATCACTTAGGAATCCCCACGATTCTTAAGGAGAAAATACGCCTACGAGATCCTCACGACTCGTAGGGAGAAAACCCTTTATGAGACCCTTACGGCTCATAAAGTCAAAAGTCTTAGTCGACATGATCCTAACCTTGTCTACTAAGCCACCTTTGTCCAAATCAAAAAAAGGCAAATGATGATTCGCTTCTGGCAACGTTCCAGTTGTAGCGATGCTGATGCCTAAATCGGTATCAAATTCTGAGTCCTCTCAAGGCAAATGATGAGTCGCTTCTGGCAATATCCCAGTTGTAGCGATACTGATGGCTAAATAGGTGTCAAACTCCAAGTCAATCTCTCCGGCAAATGCTGTCCCTACAACCATCTAATGAAGAAGGGGACCCCGTTCGTCTGGGATCAGAAATGCCAAAGTGCACGGGACGAAATCAAGCAATACCTGCAGAATCCGCCAGTACTGACCGCTCCAGTCAAGGGAAAGCCCCTCGTCCTGTACACAACCGCCCTCAAGGGTTCTTTAGGCGCGTTATGGGCACAAGAAAACGACCAAGGGAAGGAGAGAGCTCTCTACTATTTGAGTCGAATTCTCCTAGGGACAGAAAACAACTACTCCCCCATTGAAAAGTATTGCCTGGTTTGATCTTCGCAATAACAAAGCTCAGACACTATGTTTTGGCGCATGAGGTTCATCTCATATCAAAGGTGGATTCTCTCAAGTACTTGATGTCAAGAGCCATACTAACAGGTCGGCTCGCTAGATCGGCCCTCCTCTTAATGGAGTTGTCGATAACATATCGACCTCTCAGGGCAGTTGTTCAGTTGATAAAACTGCACTATTGATGTGACATTTTCCTCACTATTTTATATAATAAAAGATGTTTATTATAAATATGACACATATAAGGGTTTATCCGTAAAAATATTATTTTCATGTGTTTATATATTATAATTAACATTATGAAGGAAAAATGTAAGCATATAATATTCATATAATATTTGGACTATTTTAATATGCTTATTTTATTAAATATCTTTGACCAATTGTCTTAAAACTAAAATATCATGACAAATGGTTAAGATAATATCTCAATAAAAAAAATTCTACTAATATCATTTATTGAGAAAACTGTGCAGGAATTATAATATGACTGAAATCAAGGAAATCCGAGTTGGCGAGCTCAAATCTGCCGAAGATATTCAAGTAAATTGAAGAAACCAATTCTGGCAGAAACATAGAAAAGATTTTCAAAGTCTAGATATTCAAAAGATCAACAGGTGCTACAGATTTGAAGCCACAGAAATTAGAGCCCATGATCCCACCAAAAGGCCACGGTTCCGCCGCACATCTGAAGAGTTAGGGTTCTGGATTTTTTTGGTTGGGATCCTAACAACTAGTTACCATATTAGGAAACTAGGATTCTGGCTCTGTGACTATAAATAAGGACCGAGAGCCTCTTGGAAAATCATCACACCGACGCGATCACGAAGTCCACGACGGCTCAAGAATCCTGGTTGATCATCAACAGTTCATCTACCTCCTTAGAAGAGATCGAGAAGCAAACTAGGGTTTTGTAATCATTTTTCTAAAGGAACAAAGTGTAATTGATCTTGTTGATTAATAAAGGTAGTTGTTTTCTTATATCATCTTATTCTTTTTGTAGTGTTAAATATGATTTCCCTTTCTATCTTTTCTTTTCTCAACATGCGCGAGTAATTCTCTGCTTGTTAGGGTTCATAGGATTATGGTAGATTAATGGATAATGAAGATCCTTAAACTCTTTTTACGTCCTATAAAGTTTATAAACTTTACCAAAAGAATTGTTAACATCCTAATTGGGCGCGCTATCAATTCATTGATAGTCATGACCACGATTAGAGATTAGATTAACAATTGTTTTGGTAACGGCTAGACATGAACGGAGATCCATGTCAAGATAAGGGTTAAGAGTGGGATGCCTATTCCCTCCAGAAACCCTAATCTACATGCATCACTGTCGATCTAGTTTTAAATCTATTAAAGGATAAAAGGAGTAATCTTTAATTAATCATCCATGACTACTAAATCTTAGCGAACCCTACAAGCCCCCTTTTAATATAAATCCTACATCTGTAGTTAATCTAGATCTATATTTTGCATCCGTGTTTGACGTAGATCTAGAACCTACAACCATTCTTCACTTTTCATCTATTCTTCTTTCTCATTTCCTAATCAACACGCCTAAAGTAAGATTAAAAGATTCAATGTTTTCCTGAGGATGACCCGTACTCATCTCGGTCTAGCTACACGCGACACCGTTATTGATTGCGGTTATTCTACAAACGCTTCTTTAAAGAAGATCAATCAAATGGCGCCGTTTCCGGGGATATGTGCGTAATTTTTTTATTCTTACTATTTGTGTTGAATTCTTATTTGATCTATATCATAAATAAAACAAAAACTGCAAATTGTATATTTAACGATTGTTGTGTGAATTTTGCAAGGGGATCTGGAGTCACAGACTTGAGGAAACAGAGAGCCAGAGACATTCATCAAGATCTAAAGGAGAACAGGAGGCTACGTAGCAAAAATCATCACGAGATCCCTCCACTTCGTAGCGGAATCGCGGCAAAAGGGCACATTCGCGGCCGAAGAGCGGCAGATTTGAGGGATTAGGGTTCCAAACTTCTCTGGTAAATTTCTCAACTCTTTCTCTCTCCTCTGAAATCCAATAAAATATCTTTCCTACAGGATTCATTGCAAAATATCACCGCTCAAAAATCTTTTTGCAAAGTTTTGTACTTGGTTTGTTTATTCATATTTTAATACGGATTTTAAGGGGCAAGACCACAATTCAGATTAGGTGGGGATTTTATCACCCTTCCCAAGCCCCGCAAATCACAAAATGAGCATCCGCATCAACCCTAGATTAATTTAAAAAATATCTAGACAAGACTCTAAGGACTGTCACGCTCAATAAGGACAGAGGATGGTCGTGGGTAATCTATCGCTTATCCGCATTACTTTTGTGGTGCCTAGGCAAGTATGTCTAAGGCAAGTGGTTATTTAATTAGGCCCGCTATTTTCGGTGATTCATATAGCGGATACCTCCCACTTACCTGGCACTTACCTGGCCACAAGAGTAGTAAAGAGGTGGTAGAGGATTGATCCTGCAGCTTGTCCTTTGGAAGTCTAGGAGCGATCTTTTTAAAACAAACCAATTTTAGGGTTGTTTGTGCATTTTTGTGTTATTTGTCTCAAGTCCGACACTTTTTAAAACAAACCAATTTTAAATCACACACACGCTGCCACTTGCGCTAAACCCTCTTAGTGCATGCTCGGCTGGACACGGGATTCTAGTGCCCGTCTTGTCCACGTTCCTGCTATTGACTCCGAAGTCGGTACTTCTTCATTTTCTTTTCCCCCACCACCCACCACATCGATCGAGATGGATGGTACTCCATCAAATTATAATACTACCCTGCACCGCCCATAGGTGATCAGAATCAACCGCGCATCTCTCTCCAAGAGAGATGCTATCCTATCCGTGGTCCACTTCCTACCTGTCTATTCATTACACCAGCCAACGGGGATAATTTTGAAATTAAACCCCACTACATCAATCTGTTGCCCAAATTTCACGGGCTTGAGTCTGAAGACGCATATGTTTTCATCACTAAATTTGAAAACGTATGCGCAATGATGGGTACTTCACAACTGTCCGTGGATGCTATGCGCTTGCATCTTCTTCCATTCACATTGTGCGACTTGGCAGAAAAATGGCTCTATAATACTGCCGCACACTCTATTACCAATTGGGATAAATTCGTGATAGCATTCCTTAAGAAATTTTACCCAAATCATAAGACCGCCCGTTTTAGGAGCGAAATCAACCGGTTCACCCAGCTTCCCAATGAACCATTTTGGAAGTTCTTTGAACGTTTCAAGGATCTGCTGTCCAATGTCCTCATCATGGAATACATAGATGGGATCTGTGCCGAATTATATATGAAGGCATTAATCCAGCGACAAAGCAGATGCTTGAAACAATGTGTCAATGCAATTTCATGTCCAAAGACGATGGTGAAGCCTGGAAATATCTGGAAGATCTCGCTGAAATCACTTTGCAGTGGGAAAGCGTTAGACCACCTTCATCTAGGGGAGGTATTCATCAGCTCGATGTTCCCATCGCAGTAAAAGCCGAAATGGCAGCGATGCAAAAGAAACTTGACGCTATTGAGAACAAATTCTTATCAGTCTCCCTAAACCAAGTAACGCTTCCCAAAACCGTGTGTGGTTGTTGTTCCGATCCATCACACTTGACGGAAGAATGTCCTATGAATGCACCGTTTCAAGGTCACGAGCAAACTAATGCTGTTTTTCAGCAGCGACCTAGAAACGATCCTTATTCTTCCACATACAATCAGGGATGGAGGAATCATCCTAACTTTGCTTGGAACCAAAACCAAAACCAAAATCAAAACCAGTTCCAAAGCAATAACCAAAGACCTCCTCCATAGCAACAGCAATCACCACCACAGAGTCAACACCCCTTTCAATCGCAACTTGTTCAAAACCCAGCCAATATTTCTTTCCAAACGACCGGTACCGATAACTCCTTTTCACTCGCACAAACTTTGGATTTGTTTATGAAACATTCGATCCAAATGTCGGCTGATATGAGGTCTTCTATTGATTCCATAAAGAAAGTCTCCGCCTCCCACAATGAGAGTATTAAATCAATAGAAGCCCAAATTGCACAGTTGAATGCCGCGATGAGTGCGAGAGAAAAAGGGAAACTCCCATCTCAACCCCTACCGAATCCTGGCCACTCACAAAATCATAATGTGAGTGTCGTTACTACGTTGAGATCGGGAAGAGTGCTGGATAATCGAGTGGGTGAACAAGTTGATGACGTTAATGATACCAATGATACCCCGACTTCTACTTCTTTCCCTAATTCGTCTAGTCTCCCACCTACTTCCGAGCCTATTCTACGTTTCCCACAAGGCTCGAACCCTCAGCCCACTTCCTCGAATCTATCTAAAACGATCCCCACTCCAATTTTGGGATCCATTCCATCCCCACAATCTTCTCCAATGTTGGACCCAACCCTTATTGATAAAGCTCTGTTTCCAAACAGATTGAGGGCCAACAAACCTAACCCACAAATGGAGAAGATTGTGGACATGTTTAAGCAAGTTAACGTCAATATTTCTCTCCTAGATGCTATTCAACAATTCCCATCTTATGCAAGAATCCTTAAAGACTTGTGCACTAGGAAGAGAAAAACTCAAGTGCCGAAAAAAGTTTTCATGACGAGTAATGTTAGTACAGCTTTTACCCAGCAATTACCAAAGAAACGTAAGGACCCTGGCTGTCCTACCATCTCTATTTCTATTGGGGGTAAAAATATTAATCATGCTTTACTCGACCTTGGCGCTAGCGTTAACTTGCTTCCATATTCCGTATATGAGCAGTTAGGGATTGGAGAGTTGAAACCTGCCCATTGTACTCTCCAGATGGCAGACCGATCAATCACCAAACCTAAGGATGAACTAGAGGATGTGTTAATTAAAGTCGGGGAATTCATATTCCCTGTGGACTTTATTGTTTTAGATACACAACCTGTAGCGAACCCACGCAACCAAATCCCGGTGATACTCGGTCGACCTTTCCTAGCAACTTCCAACGCTGTAATTAATTGTCGTAACAGTTCTATGAACTTATCCTTCGGGAAGATGACAATTGGGCTTAATATTTACAAGCTAGGAAGTCAACCATCTGAATCTTCTGCTCATTTGCTTGATGTTTGTTCCATCCACGAGATAGCTCCCGAAAGCTGCATGGATGAGGAACTTTGCTTTGATGATCTCGACAACACTAGTGCGACATTGTTTGATTTGGAAAACTCTTATAGTGAGGATATCTTTGATGATTCCATCCCCGAGTTTGAATCCGTTGACTCGTCGCAAAAGTCAGTAGCACTTTCCGAGTCAATATCCTATGCAAGTTATGAACCTCTTAGGGAGCCCGAGCATCATTCCCTTACCCCACCTTCTATTGTCTCTCCGTCAATACTAGATCTCAAACCACTACTTTCTCATCTTAAATATGCGTATTTATGTGAGAATGAGTCTTTTCCCGTGATCATATCTGCTTCCCTAGTTTTAGAGCAAGACAACGCACTTTTGGCGGTATTGAGATCAAATCGGCAAGCATTTGGTTGGACAATGGCTGACATCAAAGGGATTAGTCCCTTAATTGTTGAACATTATATACATCTGATGGATGAAGCCAAGCCAACCCGAGACCCACAAAGACGGTTAAATCCCGTTATGAAGGAGGCGGTAAAGAAAGAAATCGTCAAGTGCCTAGATAGTGATATAATTTACCCTATATCTGATAGCCAATGGGTAAGTCCTATTCACGTGGTCCCTAAAAAGTCTGGCATCACGGTCATAACTAATGAGGCTAATGAGTTGATCCAAACACGCATCCAAACTGGGTGGCACGTATGTATTGATTATAGGAAACTCAATGCCGCAACGAGGAAAGATCACTTCCCTCTACCTTTCATTGACCAGATGTTAGAACGATTAGCTGGACATGAATACTATTGTTTCTTGGACAGATACTCTGGTTATAACCAGGTCCCCATCGCCGAAAAGGATCAAGATAAAACCATATTTACTTGTCCTTTCGGTACTTTTGCTTATAGACGCATGCCCTTTGGGTTATGCAACGCTCCCGCTACATTTCAGCGGTGTATGATGGGGGATATTCTCAGACATGGTTGAGAATTTTCTGGAAATATTTATGGACGATTTCTCCATATTTGGGGACTCCTTTGAGGACTACCTTCGTAATCTTGACGCGGTTCTTACCCGCTGTAAGGATAAGAACTTAACTTTGAATTGGGAAAAATGTCATTTTATGGTCCAAGAAAGTATTGTCCTTAGACATATAATTTCACGAAAAGGCATTGAGGTTGACAGAGCTAAAATAGATGTCATCCATAACCTCCCTCATCCCAAATGCGTCAAAGATATACGATACTTCCTTGGTCATGCAGGATTTTATAGGAGATTTATTAAGGACTTTAGAAAAATTGCTAGACCCTTAACTCTTCTCTTGTCTAAGGATACAACATTTCACTTCGATTCGGATTGTGAGGCTGCTTTTGAGTCGCTTAAAATAAATCTCACGACAGCCCCCATTCTATCATCTCCGGATTGGAACCACCCGTTCGAGCTTATGTGTGATGCATCAGATTTTGCTATTGGTGCGGTCTTAGGACATCACATTGATAAGATGCCACATGTAATTTACTATGCAAGTAGGACCTTGAACGATGCATAAATTAATTACACAACTACCGAGAAAGAGCTCTTGGCAGTTTTATTTGCATTAGAAAAATTCAGGCCCTACTTGATTGGCTCGCCAATAGTGGTTTACACTGATCACTCCGCCCTACGACACCTTTTATCGAAGAAGGATGCTAAGGCCAGGCTAATACGTTGGATCTTGTTGTTACAAGAATTTGATCTTGTCATTCGAGACAAGAGTGGATGTGAAAACGTAGTAGCTGACCATCTTTCACGCATCTCTTCTTCACAAACGTTGACCGTGCCTATAAATGACTCATTTCCTGACGAACAGCTCTTGACCGTATCCTGTGAACCTTGGTTCGTGGATATTGTGAATTATCTAGCGACGGGACTTATTCCTAGCAATTGGTTGAAACAAGACAAACTTCGATTTCTATCCCAAGTAAAATACTTTTACTGGGATGAACCTTATTTGTGTAAGTATTGTTCCGATCAAATCATTCGCAGGTGTGTCCCTAACGATGAATTCAAGAGTATGTTATCATTTTGTCATGATCAGGCATGCGGCGGTCACTTTGGACCTCGAAAAACGGCGGAGAAAGTTTTGCAATGTGGTTTTTATTGGCCAACACTATTTAAAGATGTATATGATCATTGCAAAACTTTCCCGCGGTGTCAGCACTTGGGTCGGATTTCATAAAGAAATGAGATACCGCTCCAACCTATCTTGGTTGTGGAATATTCGATGTTTGGGGTATTGATTTTATAGGTCTTTTTCCCAACTCTTTTGGGAATTTATATATATTGTTAGCGGTTGATTACGTCTCGAAATGGGTAGAAGCAATACCGTGTCGCACTAATGACAACAAGGTTGTCATTAAGTCCCTTAAAGAAAATATCTTTTCGCAATTCGGACACACTCGCGCTATAATTAGCGACAACGGGACGCATTTCTGGAATCGGTATTTTGAGGCTTTGATGCGGAAATATGCAATCAACCACAAACTTTCTACGCCCTATCATCCCCAAACAAGCGGGCAAGCTGAGATCTCGAATAGGCAAATCAAACAAATTCTAGAGAATAAGGTTTCTAAAAACCGTAAAGATTGGTCAACCAAATTGACGGATGCTCTTTGGGCATTTCGCACCGCTTATAAGACCGATCTTGGTATTTCTCCATACCGCCTTGTGCTTGGAAAGGCATGCTACCTTCCTGTCGAGATCAAACATAAGGCAATGTGGGCTATTAAAGAGCTAAACTTCGATTTTGATCAAGCTAGCAGTTATCGGAAGCTGCAATTGAATGAGCTAAGCGAACTCCGCGATGAAGCTTACGATAATGCAGTGATAGTAAAGAACCGGACTAAAGTGTTCCACGATAAAAACCTTTTTAGAAAAACTTTCACATCAGGACAACAAGTCCTTCTTTACGACTCACGACTCCATCTTCATCCGGATAAGCTTAAATCTCGTTGGAAAGGACCTTTTGTGGTGCGGTATGTACACCCGCACGGGACAGTAGAAGTTGAAAATATTAAAAACGGTTCAATTTTTAAAGTAAATGGGCATAGATTAAAACCGCATTTCTCTGTTGACCCAGAGGAGGAGCTCCTGTTTTTACAGGAACCACTTTATCATAACTAAATTCCTCCGCCTCACCTCCATGTTTCGGTAATATTGTATCATCTTAAGAATGGGGGCGAGTGAAAAAAGGACTTAAATGAATATCTGTGCGTGCCATAGAAAAAGTTTGTGGGTGGTCTTCATTTAACTACTATTTTACCCCTATTATTTTCTCTCCCCAAGTCTACAGGTCTATGCTCTCAAAGGACAACATCAGTGAGGACACTGCTGAAAACAAGTTTGGGGGGAGGTTTGTATTCACTAAGTTATCTTTGGCACTGGGCATAAAAATTTGTTATAATAAAAGAGTAGAAAGTGAAAAATTATATATGAAAGATATGAATAGTTTGAGAAAAACAAGAAAGTTAGAGGTTTTCTTAAACGAAACTAATAATAAGTAGTTATGAGCTGTTGTCCCAAGGGTTGGTAAGATGAAGGAAATTGCTAATCTGAGGATAAAAATAAGTCTGAAAAATAGTCCATAATCTTGAGGCCAAACATTTGAACGTTAATACCCTATTATACGCACTTACACACATCTTGAAACTTGGGATAGTAGAGGATACCTTGAAATGCTCTTGTCTAAAAGCCTTAGCATGAAGGAAAATAAAATAAAATATAAGTGGTGAAGAAAAAAATGAACACTGGTTTTGTAATTTCTTAAGGCAGCATAAAAAAATATAGCTGTTCCCGCCAAAATTTTGGCTCAAAACCCGCTCCCTTATAAAATAATAACAATAAAATGAACAAATAAAGGGAAAACTCCACGTGCAAAGAATGTAACAAATGCCTCAAAGCCAAGAGTTAAAACATTCTGAAGAAGCGCTTCATAGAAACGCCAAGTGCACTGCACCCCAACTAGCGCACCCCATGCAAAGCACATAAGCGCTAGCGCTAGATGCGTTGCGCTCCAAGTAGCGCACCACGTGCAAAGCACATGTGCGCTAACGCTAAGAGCGCTACGCTTCAAGTAGCGCACCATGGGCAGAGCACATAAGTGCTAGCACTGGAACTAAATGTTCCTCACCGTTGGATCAAATATCCAACGGATATGATTAAATCATCAATTAACAAGAATAAAATTCTGTTGAATCTTTCCAAACAGAAAAAATTGTGTCCTGAATTTGGAACACCGTTGGATCAATGATCCAATGGTGATTAAATTATCACCAAAAATATAGAAATAAATTCTGTTTGGAAAGATTTCCCAATCTTATTAATAACAAGAAAATTATCTTCTGTAAACCAGAAGCCCTTGGATCAAAGATCTGACGGTGAGGAAATTCCCAAATAAATTAGAGAATAAATCTCTTTAACTGATTCAACAAATCAGCCTCCCCTATATAAAGGACCCAAGACTTCAAGTCTCATACAGAGGAACCCCCCTCCCCAAAATCTCAAGAAGAAGTAGCTCTCGGCAAAAGAAGATTTTTTCTTCAAGGTAAAAAAGAATGGTGATGAACAAAGAGATAAAATCATCTCATAATTAAAAAGAAGAATTCTCTTCTTAAAAGATCATAGATCTACAAAGACCAAAGTCTTTTATAAAGAGATCAAAAAGATCTCATCATAAAACAAAGATGTACTTACTTCACAGATCATAGATCTATAAGACAAATCGTCTTTCTGAGATCATGAACATCTCATTATAAAGGGGGGGAGAATTATTCAATTCTCTTAGGATCACAGATCCATAAAGGCAAAGCCTTTCATCAAAAAGAGATTGGAATATCTCCTATAAACTAAAAACTTTGTTCTTAGAATCTCGAGACTAAGTCTCTTATCAAAAAGAAAATAATCTTCAGAGCACAAAGTTAACCTAAGAAGAGCCTTAGCTCTCATAATTTAAAAGTGTCTTAGTGCTCTTCATCTAGCGCAAAGCGCTATAGTGCCATAGCACTTCAAACCAGCGCACTGCACTCATTGGCTAGCGCCCAGCGCTAAGCGCGCCATGTGCTCCTCACGTGTGCGCTGCATTACTAAAAGCGCTTTGCGCTCATTATATGGCACCAGCGCCAAGCGCCTCAACGCTTCAACTGTAGCGCATCAGCGCTCTACATCTAGCGCTAAGCGCATCAGCGCTGTTCATTTAGCGCAAAGCGCATCATCGCATCATATCTGGCGCAAAGCGCCAAGCACATTAGCGCTTTAACCATGGCGCACTGTGCTCATCGACTGGCGCTAGTGCCAAGTGCGCCACATGCTTTTATGTGCGCTTGGACAGAACATAAATTGTTCTTTTATAAGCCCCAGAGTTATGATGAATGCTTAGCATTCAATAAAAGACAAACATTGTCAGAATTTAAATCAATGCTCAGCATTTTGAAAAGGGCCAAGCCCAAACAAATGCTTAACAGCCCAAAATAAATGCTTAACAAGAAGCTCCCAAGAAGTCGGTCTTCGATCGGCTTGCAACTATTGCGGCCCCTCTCAACGGGTCGCCCAACTCCACTGCCTCAGTTTTTAACAGACTGGGCCAGAGCTCCAACGGGCCCATGAAGAAGCCCGTAATACCGGAAAGGGTTATTCCAAAGAGGATAGCCATCTCTGCTCCCGAGGTCGTCAAAGAGGCTTCTCCCGCCAAAGAGTCGCTCTTCGCAAGACTGACTATTCCGGCTTTCGCCCCAAACGAAGTCGTTAAAACTTCTCCTCCTGTGCGAAAGTCTGCTTTTGATAGGTTGGCTGTCCCCGCTCAACGGGCGTCGGTCTTCAAGAGGCTGATACCAGCAACACCCGACCAGAACAGGGGGCACGACGAAGCCATCCCCATAGTTTTACCAACACCATCCGCGCGACATGATCGCCGTCGCCACTGGCGCCGAGTAAGGAAGGCTGGGGGCAGATCTCCGTCTGGACTTACTCCACCAGCTCCAACGGTGGAAATCGATATTGCTGTTCCAACTGGGAACAGCTTCGATCCGCTTAGGAGGGTCCGCAAGAACTCTCTAACTGCCATGCTGAAAAGATCTCCTCCACCTGTGGAGAATGCTACAGAAAAGAAGCCGGAGCAGCCCCCTCAGGGGCTGTTCTCCAAACTTTACAAAGTCTGACAACAGGTCCAGGAATCAGTGATTGACCAGGACTACTCTCGCCGACCAAAGAAGATCAAAGATCAGTAAGAAAAGAGCCATCCCGTGGTACCACAGAGGATGGCATCCGTCTGGGTGCCCACTGCAACGTCAACCACTCACAAGAGAAGGAGGCCGGAGAAAGCCCTTGTGACCGCGGCGAACCGCAAGGACGCTGAATCTAAACGCCCCAAGTCTGGGGGTATGGTAACACATACCGTTTATATGGCTTCCGGAAAAGAGGAAAGTCGTGCTTCTACGGGTCATCGACCGCTTACCCGATCGATAACAAAGTCTCAGGAGCAACATCAGCAAAAACTTCAGGAGATGCTGACTGCAATGGCCGCACTCACTGGGCCGAAAGAAAGCCCGGAGACATCCTCGGAGCAGCGCCATGAGCAGGAAACCGATGCCGAATTCCTTCGAGAATGCTTGAGAAGAATGACAAAGAGGCTGCAGAACAAGCGACCAATATAAAACAAATGGCCCTTCTGTTCTAAGATATGGTGGGCATGATGATCCAGCCGGACCCTCCAGCCGAAGACCCTCCAGTAATAATTGAAGATGATAGAGGAGAGACATCAAATCCTCTGCCAGTTCTGTCAGCAGCCAAGGAGGAGACCATCTCTAAAGCCACGCTCGATGATTATATAGCTCAACAAATACGAGCTCATCAAGCGAATGAAGCGGCTGGCCAAGTCGTTAGGACTGGATGACCCTATCCGGGTTGGTACGACCAAATAAAGTACCTGCCGGGATATACGATCCCTAAATTCCATGTATATAAGGGAACGGGGAATCCACATCAGCACGTTGCTCAATTCAGAGCCTTGTACGGTAATACTGGGGGTGACGACAAACTGCTGCTCCGCCAGTTTGTTGGCAGTTTGTCGGAGATGGCATTCGAATGGTATTCTGAACTCCCAAATGACTCTGTTAAGACATTCGCAGAGATGGAGTTGCTATTCACCCAGCATTTCGCGAGTGCTAGCGAACGCACCCTAATCACGGCGTTGATCAATGCCCGAGTGAAGCCAGGGGAGACATGGGTCCAATACGCGATACGGTGGAGAAATTTATGGTCAAAGTGCGAGCAGCGTATCGAAGAAGCGCCAGCGGTAGGCATGTTCATGGGCACTCTCGACCCTCAAGCGACCATCTCCCAATTCATGATGTTCTTCAAGCCGACCACCTTCCAGGCCTTGATTGACAAGCTGGCCCAAACGGACCAGATGGGCCATAGGCCTTCCTCTTCAAAGACGGAGCCTTGGAATGAAAAGGGAAAAGGGAAAGTAACCTTCGTCGCCAACTCTCAACAACAACCGAGTGGCCCGAGACCAGTTGTTCGCCAAACCAACAAGAGGCAATCCCTCGATGAGAAGTTGAGACGTCCTTACTCGTTTCCCCGGGATAAAACAAGGAAACTGTTTGAACTAGCAGTGCGCAATGGGCTCATCACTCTACCGGAGTCGAGACACCCACCGCAACCGGACGACGTCAACGATCCCAGTTACTGCCCCTACCACCGAGTATTAGGCCATCCGATCAAAGATTGTTACGTCTTCAAAAATTGGGTTGAAGACCAGTATCAACAGGACAAGTTCGCACTGTCCGAAAACTGGAAGGTGAACCCGCCACAACCACATGCTCCGAAAAAGATGGACATGCCGGGGGCATCATGCTCATTCATGGAGAAGGTGCCTGGACCGCAATGTCCTAAAACTTGCAACGGACCGAAACGTCGTTAAACTAACAATGGACCACTATGTCCTAAAACTGGCCATTGACCGAAACGTCTTTAAACTACTATAAATCCGCGGCATCCCCAGGCTGACGTGGTAAAAAAAAAAAAGGTACGTCCATAAGCGAAATGGGCACGGATGAAAACCCAAAAGGGCTCTGTGAGTAAAAACAGCGGGACTACCAGCGAGTTTTGTGAAAACATGAAAGGGCGCAATCTCGTTAAAAGACACTTGCAAGGTCGTCTCGACCCAGTAAGGAGAAACCACCTGCGTGAGATACTTATGATTCACAAAGGAGAAAAACACTTAGGGATCCCCACGATTCCTAAGGAGAAATTACACTTACGAGATCCTCACGACTCGTAAGGAGAACCCTCTTATGAGACCCTCACGGCTCATAAGATTCAAAAGCCTTAAGTTACAGAGATCTGAACCTGTTCTTAAGCCATCACAACCCACTTTACCCTACAAGCGTTTCAATATTGAGCCTTGTATACAATCCACGGGTGCGAATAAACATTTCCCTAACAAAGTCCCACTAGAGACTGGGGATATGCTCATATGGCGAACAACACTTGTAAGTCCTCTCGACTTATAAGGAGAAAATACTCTTGTAAGATCCTTACGACTTATAAGAGACCATACACTTGGGAATCCTCATGATTCTTAAGAAGAAAACGCACCTACGAGATCCTCACGACTCGTAGGGAGAAATACCTTTATGAGACCCTTACGGCTCATGAAGTCAAAAGCCTTAGTCGACAGGATCCTAACCCTGTTCGCTAAGCCACCTTTCCTCGACATTGACAACGGCAAATGATGATTCGCTCCTGGAAATATTCCAGTTGTAGCGATGTTGATGCTAAGATTGGCATCAGGTTCCAAGTTCCACACTCGCGATAAAGATTCAGCGAGCCAAAAATACATATGAAACAGCCGAAATGATGGGGCAACTTGCAACAAAATCAGCAAGTAAAAGATATGCATACAAAAACAGCCGAAATGATTGGGCAACTCGCAATAAAAAGAAGTGAGTAAAAACAAAAATAGCCGAAATGATTGGGCACCGCGAAAAATAGCCGAAATGATTGGGCAATCACGACTTTCGCGATATAAAAAGCTGAAATGATAGAGTATCGCGGAAAGAAAACAAATATATATATATAAAATGAAACTTTTTTCCCTGCAGGTAAGTCCGTATTGACCATAGTATACAATCCATGGGCATAAACGAAAAGCGAACCACATGTCCCAACAAACTCTACCAAAGGGAGAGTCAGGTCTCAGCGGCAATATCTGCATAAAAGAAGACCAACACGGCGTTCCTTTTCAACTCCAGCAGGATACGGACGCGACATTCACCAAACGGAGCCAGGTCAAAGTCCTAGTTCCAAGACTCTAAGATCCACAGACAACTTAGAGTCAATCAATGACTTCCCCGCCGGATCAACGCTCCGTCTCGGAAATAAGTCAACCAACTCCGAGGAAATCAGTGTCCTTGGCTAAACCTCGATTCAGGGAAATCAGCGTCGTTGACGAGAACATCTCGATTCGCATCGACCCGCAGAGAAATTAGCGTCTTTGCAGGAATACCTCGATTCGTTTCAACCTCCAGGGAAATCAGTGTCCTTGGCAACCTCCTCGATTCAGGAAAATCAGTGTCCTTGACGAGAGCATCTCGATTCGCGTCGACCCGCAAGGAAATCAGTGTCTTTGCAGGAATACCTCGACTCGTCTCAACTCCGAGGAAATCAGCGTCCTTGGCAATACCTCGATTCAGGGAAATCAGCGTCCTTGACGAGAGCATTTCGATTCGCGTCGACCCGCAAGGAAATCAGTGTCTTTGCAGGAATACCTCGACTCGTCTCAACTCCGAGGAAATCAGCGTCCTTGGCAACCTCCTCGATTCAGGGAAATTAGCATCCTTGACGAGAGCATCTCGATTCACGTCGACCCGCAAGGAAATCAGCGTCTTTGTAGGAATACCTCAACTCGTCTCAACTCCGAGGAAATCAGCGTCCTTGGCAACCTCCTCGATTCAGGGAAATCAGCGTCCTTGACGAGAGCATCTCGATTCGCATCGATCCACAGAGAAATCAACATCCTTGCAGGAATATCTCGATTCGTCTCAACCTCCAAGGAAACCAGTGTCCTTGGCAACCTCCTCGATTCAAGGAAATCAGCGTCCTTGGCGAGAGCATATCGATTCGCGTCGACCCGCAGAGAAATCAGTGTCTTTGCAGGAATACCATGATTCGTTTCGACTCCAGGGAAATCAATGTCCTTGGCAAAACCTCGATTCAGGGAAATCAGTGTCCTTGGCGTGAGAGCATCTCGATTCGCGTCGACCCGCAAGGAAATCAGCGTCTTTGTAGGAATACCTCGATTCGTCTCAACTCCGAGGAAATCAGTGTCCTTGGTAATACCTTGATTCAGGGAAATCAATCTCCTTGACGAGAGCATCTCGATTCGCGTCGACCCGCAGATAAATCAGCGTCTTTACAGGAATATCTCTATTTGTATCAACTCCGAGGAAATCAGTGTCCTTGGCAAAACCTCGATTCGTATCGACCCGCAGAGAAATCAGTGTCTTTGCAGGAATACCTTGATTCGTTTCGACTCCAGGAAAATCAATGTCCTTGGAAAAACCTCGATTCAGGGAAATCAGTGTCCTTGGCGAGAGCATCTCGATTCACGTCGACCCGCAGAGAAATCAGTGTCTTTGCAAGAATACCTCGATTCGTCTCAACTCCGAGGAAATCAGTGTCCTTGGCAACCTCCTCGGTTCAGGAAAATCAGCGTCCTTGACGAGAGCATCTCAATTCGCGTTGACACGAAGAGAAATCAGTGTCTCTGCGAAAATATACGACGTCAGCAAAACGGAGCCATGGCAAAGTCCCTAGTTCCAGGTCCCGACGGTTCACCAACAACCTAGAGACCATCTTGACGTTCGTCTCGATACAGCAGACACAATGCCAACAAACGAAGCGAAGGCAATATTCCTAGCTTCAGGGTCTTGACGGCAACTCATATAAAACCTGAAAGACTATCGGAGATCGTCCCACACCAGCGCGGAGTGGTTATGACTCATCGGGGCTCCCAAACTGAGCCTAACCTCAAGTAAAAAGCGACATGGAATATCCCTAACGCTTGCTCTTTCGACGGTAATATCACCTGGAAGATCGCTTGAAGACGTCTTGTCCAACCCCCGAAGGGATAAGATGTTAATTATATGTATGCCCTAGAGGCCATTACTGTACATGAGATGTATATAGTAGTGGATACTGGGACATATATAGGGAGGAATTTCTTGCTCGACATGATAGTACGCTATCTGGTTGCTATTTATCTTAACATGTACTCTGATTGTCTCTAAGTTACATGTTGATAAAGCCCTTAGGATGAGTATTTGACTACCAGGACTATGATGCAGATCATACTAGTGGGGCCTGGGTAGTCCATGAGTACATCCTTCAATGTTCCTAGTCGAAGGAATATCGAGACGGGGCATCGATATTCCAGAGTAGACTAGCGTATATCTTCTCGACCCATGTGATGGGCGATGGATGATCCCATATCCATTGGTGTTTGACATCAGAGATGGTATGCGGGTGCTCAGTGGAGACTGGGTACACTGAACGGACTCGCCGAGAACTCCCAGATGGTATTATACCTCACGTCAGATGGCAGTTCTCTGGTGACACTGGTACAGCTTAGTCTGTTGACCCGAGATCGTCATAGAGTCTTGTGTGTCTCCCACTGTGCTTTGATTTCCACCCTACCACTGCTCTACTGAGTCATGCAAACAGGTGGTTTTTGGGTACAGTCCCGATTCACATGGAGGCAATGAGCGATAGGAGGGGATTCGTCTCTCCCGGTATTAGGGGTTGATGTTGCGCTATGCTCGACTGGCCATAACTGGAAATCCCTGGCCAGGGTTGCAGTGATTTACTGGTAAGTGTTATCAGTAGTTTCATGCTTGTTATGGACCTTACATCGGCATGACTTATCAAGCTACCGGGGTCTGACGTTTACCACCCCTAGGCGAGATATGCGACATATCAGACAAACTGACCGAACTGTGCGGTAAGTGTTATTGATTGGATTCGCAGGAGTGTGAGCAGGCTTGCTCGTTGATCTTCTGATCGCTCAATACCCAAGTGGCCGTTACGTTTAGCAGACCGCTTGCGGCTTGTGGGTGATTGATATGATCACCACCTACTGCCAGCGTATTGACGAGTCTTTAGAGTCCTACACAGAGGTTTCCTGGCTCAAGCGAAATGAAATAAGAGCGCATATGAGATATGTGCGGGACCGAAAATAATACCAGTATGTGATACTGTATTCTATTCTCGCGATTTGTATTATCGGTCGGTTATATGAGATATAGCCGGGTTACCGAATCAAGTGTTGATTCGATATATTGATACACTAAATATTAGTCAGTTATATGAGATATGAACGGATCATTAAATCAAGTGTTGATTTAATGATTTAATGTATAATTATATATTTGATATATTACTTTACATTAACTAGTATTGGTTCACTTAAGATTGATTTTCTCACTTGATGTGCACAAGTTGTATATGTGATATATATTTATGCACTAGTTTGTATCATGATTGATGATACATACAATCTTAGGTGTGTGTATGACTTACACCATATTTAAGATAATGGTTTGGGTTTTTATTTATTTTGGTAAAACAAAATGGTGGCTTTCTTTGTCTTGGCTTGAAGCTTCATGAAGCTTTTAAGCATCTTTGACAAAGTCCAATCATTTTGTTTTGCATAAGATTTTCATTAACCAAACCATTAACTCAAACTATGGTTTAGTCTCTACAAAGGTAAACTCAACCATGGTTGCATTATGATAGACTTCACTTGATTATTCTTTTTACATAATTCATTATTCATATTCTTTCTTCTTCTTCTTCTTCTTCTTCAAGAAGAAGAAAAGCTTGCTAGAAAATTTTCAAGTGAAGAAATAAAGTGAGAAATCAAAATCCAAAGTGAACCCACTTCCTATTTCATCATCCTCTACTACTTGCCATTTAGTTTAGGGTGTTCTCTTCACAAATTTCATGACCTAGTGAAGATGGAGCTTGAGTTTGAGTCTCCTCGACGTAGATCATCTTCGGCCTCGAAGTCAACGACCTAGCCCGCTCATTTCTCCGTGGAAACCATAACTCGAGTCTGGGATCTCGATGATCGCAGCGAATGGACGTCAACATGGAGCTTTAGAAGTGAAGTACCGGACTACAAAGGTTGTAATCCCTTTCACTTAGTGTTAAAGAGTTTAACATGCTAGTTTTCGCCTAATCTCTAGTTTAAAGATCTCGTTTAGGGTTGTTCGGCACGGTAAAATTTAAATCGGGCATGGTTGATGCCTTGTAGAACCTTGTTAGAGTGTCTAGTAATCCTACAGTGGTATCAGAGCCAAGCTAGAGCTTTAGGCGAAGTCTGAGCAAAGTTTAAAGTCTGATCGAACCCGGATACCCCGATACGAACCCTTCTCTGGACAATTTTCAAAAATGTGATTTTTTATGAATTAAAAATGCTCAGAAAATTAAGCAGGAAAAACTAAGAATTACTGTGAAGTACGACCCACTAATGCTCTTATATGACCGCGGAACCGCGGCCAACCCAAGGATTTGGCGGCGGTTCCGCGGCCAAAATTATGACTTAGTCCCTCATACTTCATATATTTATTCTTAGGTCCTTTCTTGTCATTTTTTTCTGGGAAATTTTAATTCCACTCAAGTGTTGAGTTTTCTAGGGTTGTATTGGGGACTCGTTGATTCGATCGGATAATTTAACTTTATTTAGTTTGTCCGGGTAATTTTTAGATCGTGTTAAAAAGTTCGACCGGATATCAATAACTCACTTTTTCCCCTGCCGGAAAATTTCCAAGCGTTGGATTTTTTCGTAGTTTAGGAACGTTCTAAATCGTGCAAGTTACGCGGTGGACCCTCTAGAAGACAACAAACCTTAACTCGATTATGTGACCGTCTTGAACTACCTCTAAACCTTAGGGTTTGGGGCAGTACGGCGTTGCCACATGTGAGGCGTTGGCATGACCCTTCTACGGCTGGACCATTGGTACTGTGGCATGTGATGGATATTCTTAAACTAATTTCAAGTGTTGAGAAATGTTTAGGAAATCTTGGGTGTTTGATTATTCGATCGGAAAGTTTAACATTGTCTATTTATCTGGAATGTGATACAATATTTGGAATCCACAAGTAGTTATGAGATAAGTAATTTGAATGTTATAAATCTAGCACTTTAGTCTCACTTGATCAGTTGCCACGGAATTTTGATGTGATCAAAAGTCCGTCGCAATCACGTAGCGTACGCGGATACTCGCCGGGTAAACTTAATAGATGGCCACGCCCCATAGCCCCGACCAAGTGACTGTAGGAGAACCCCGTCGCCAAAAGCATCCGTTCGGGTGCTCGCGGCAGCGGTGTTCCGCCTTAGTGCACTTCGTCGACGGTATCCGGGGGTGCGGCCGTCTACTAAAGTTTGCGACGAGCATTCGATCAGCATGTCGGGAATCTTGTTGAATAGCCCGACTTGATATTGAAAAGAGTTTTCGATAATGAGACTAAAATGCGGGGTTTATAATTGTTAGGCATGTGATGTCTAAGGAATTCATTTGGTTAGGCATGTGATGTCTAAGGAGGTTGCGGATTCCAACTGTTGTAGTTTTACACTTTCTTTTCTGTGACCGTAAGTATAATATGTGGTGTATCACCGGTTTCATTGCTATACATCAACGAAAATTGGGATACGCATATTTATTTACGTTGATGATATGTGATATTATGTGTTGCTTGATATGTTATATTGGATCGTCGTGTTTGAATAGCCGGGGGGTTTTATGTGAGACGGGAGTTTTTCTTTTTCATTCATGTAAAATTCATTTGTATGTAATATTCTTTTATTGGGGCACTTCTGGGCTGACGATGATGTCACCATTGTATATTATTTACTTTTCCGCATTAGGTAAACCCAAGGAGGAGAGCACAAGTAACCGGGTTCTAGAGTCCAGTGGGGGACCAACTCGAGGAGTCGAGTCCGGGTCTTCTAACTCTAGAATTGGAAGGGTTGCTTGCCGCTCTCGTAGGGGTCTAGGGGTGTGGGTTTGGCTATTCATCGCGACTGTGGAATCCGTGTTTTATAGAGGCTCAAAATAAAACACGGACCTCCTAGTATATCCATTATTTCATATGTTTCTTCTGCTTGGATATCTGTGATGTGATCATTTGATATGTTCAGATAGATATTGTATATAGTATATATGATATATTATATAGACGTTGCTTATGTTTTACACCCGCGCTAGCCCTGCCCCGCTCTGCCGTTAGTTACCTAACCTAACGGTGCAGACGGGACATCGAGGCGAATGCGGATGACATAAGTGTACGTTGTATTTATCTGTGATGTTTAGGTGGACTTAAATGATGGGACATTCATTAATGAGATTAATGAAAGAAAATAAACCTAAAAGATGTTGTGGAATCGAATTTCAATAATTAGGTAGCTCTAGTTGTTGCTTTGCATAGCGGTGTTCCTTGTAGAACATCCAGCACCTTATTCGATAAGGAAAGAGCCGAGATCCCTTCACCGGGAGTGACCTCTTTAGCAATAACTAGCAGATTCTACACACTCGGTTTGTTTTTTGATTACTTTTCTAGTTCTTGCTTTGCATAGTGGTATTGTGAATATCCTGCACCTCATTCGACGAGGAAAGAGCCGAGATCCCTTAACCGGGAGTGACCTCTTTAGCGAAACTAGCAAAAGCCTCAAAAACACTCCATTTAAAACCATTTGATTCCGCAACACGATCAAGTTCAAAGCGTTAAAGGTTTTCTTAAAAACCATCCGCAACCCTCCGTCATTTTAGGAAGTAGAGTACTTAGTATTCGTGTTGTGTTTGTTGACCATAGTCAAGGCACAGTGTACGGTAGCTAAGTGATTTCTTTCTCCACAGCATATGATGCGATTAGTTAGGACAGTCATGTGACTTTGTTGACCTTAGCCAAGGGTCATGTGGGTGGGTCTAATTAATCACGAAATGACGGGTAGAACTTGACTAGTGCTTATGATTTGTTGACCATAGCCAAGGTCATAGGTGCTAGGGGTAAAAACCATTATCAGGAGTTTCAAGTGTTGAAATTTGCAATGAGATTGCATATCTTCTATATGATAGTTGGCTCCTGATACCCACTACGAGTAATTGTTACTCGTGGGAGAGTTTTGCACTTTACAATTAGCCGATCAAGTAGGTGTCTAGAAAGGTGTCAACGGGGTTACGCCCCTGGGAAAACGAGGTTTATTTTAATTAGGTCCGTGCGAAAGCACGGGGAACCTCCCTCAAAGTACCGGCACTGGCCTGGCTGAAAGATTGGCGAACTTGTAAAGTGTAATTAATCCCGGCTAGTCTTTCCTTTTAGGGTTTGAAGGAAGATTTGATAAAAACAGTGGGAGCCATCCTGATTAGATAAAATATATAACCAATCTAATCTTGCAAGAGCGCACGCAGAGTGTTTTCTTCTCTCTCTCTCCAGGTAGCGACCATGTCACGCCTTAATCAAGATAATAATATGGATGTATTGACCGAACCCGCTTGTTATACTGAGCTGGGGAACGTTGGTCCCGCTCCAACTTATAATTGTTATAAGACCGAGCAGGAATTAGGGGAATACCAGGATTCCCATGCCACCCAAACAAAGAAAGTGCATGATGATGCATCTTCTTCGGGTGTGTTCATTACATAGAACTGTTTCTCAGTATCCTCTACGTCCTAGGTATTTGATACCGGATCAGGATCCCAAATATGTAATCTGTTACATGGGCTATAGGTGGGTAGAGAACTGAGAACGGGTGATAAATTTCAAGAGTTGGAAACAGTGCAATTGTTGCAGCCAAAGTGTTGGCAGTTATCACCCTGTATTACTAAATACACTGATTCTGAATGAATGTTATTAAATACCGAACCTGATATACAACATCATATCAGTCTCTTTATTTTACTAAAGAAAGGATATAATTTTGTAATGTTGGATAATGATTTGAACATTTCCTATATCAAGAGTTGATCGGTTCAGGCACGTTATCTAAAAGCATATACATTCTAAATCAGACCACTGTTCTTAACGTACAGAACACACACAAGAGGAAGAGTTCAGAAATGAACGAATCCTTCTTGAGGCATTGTAGACTAGATCATATCAATGCGACCCGACTAGATAAGTTACATTTAGATACATATTTAAATCAGTTTGAATTTACATCTTGTGAAACTTGCCAGTCATGTCACAAAGATAAGATGACCATAGCTCCGTTTACTGGAAACAGAGAAAGAGTTTGTGAACTCTTGGGATTGATACATAGTAATGGATGTAAGTCCCCTGTCTGCAGATGCCAGGACTGGTTCTTTGTACTTCCTTACATTCACTGATGATCTCTCAAGATTCGGACACGTGTTCCTGTTGAAACACATGTCTGAACCTTTTGAGAAATTCAAAGAATATAAGTCAGAAGTAGAGAACCAAAACAGGTATAAGTATTATGTCCTTTGATGAGATCAGGGAGGAGAATACTTAGGCATGGAGATCTTGGACTATTCCAAACGAGAATAAGATTCTCTCTCAGCATTACTCCTCCGTATACACCACAGCACGTAGGTGCATCGGGGCGGAGCAATCACACCATATGAGATATGGTGTGCTCTATGATGAGTACCACTGAGTTACCTATTTCCTTTTTGGGGGTTATGCACTTAAGAAGCTGCATACCTATTGAATTAGGTTCGAATCAGATCAGTGCCTACCACTCCATATGAGATATGGTATGGGAAGAGCCCATCTCTTAAGCAAGTTAAGATTTGGGGTTGTCCGGCCTATGTCAAAAGCAAAATCCGGAAAAGCTCGAGGCTAGGTCAGTTTTGTAGAACTGGAAGGAGTTCCAGCTATACAAACTACAGCTGATGATTTGGTAGAACCAAAGGGTTCAATAGTCCCCGACGAACCTCAGCCTCTCCGCCAATCTAGCAGGGTTCCTCATCCGCCTGAGAGATACTTCGGTTTCTCGATGACAGTGGGAGCGAGGATTGCATCAAGAGATGATGACCCAACTAGTTTCGAGCAGGCCATCTGTAAGAATGGCTGGATACTTAGCGATCTGAGATGGAATCCATGTACACCAATAAAGTACGGACTTTGGATGCTATATCTGAAGGGTTAAATCCCCATCAGGAGCAAGTATATCTTGAGAAGATTACTTGGTGTAGATGGAAAAGTTGAGACTTTCAAAGCTAGACTTGTTAAAGGTTTTTGTCATCGACCAGGCGTGGATAATGATGAAACCTTTTCCAGTGGCTATGCTTAAGTCCATCCGGATCCTACTTGCCATTGCTGCATACCATAACTGTGATATCTGGTGGTTGGGTGTCATGACTGCTTTTCTAAATATTGATTTAGAAGAGAACGTCTATAAGAACACAGCCAGAGGGCTTCGTAAACAGTGGGAGCAGCGGAAACGTGTGCAAGTTGCTTTACAGATTAAAGCAGGCATCGCGGAGTTGGAACGTCTGTTTTGATGTGGTAGTCAAAGTGTTTGACTTCATCAAAATGGTAGATGAACCTTGTATATACAAAAGGGTAGTAGAGAGTAAGGTGGTCTTCCCCGTATTGTACGTGGATGTCATACTCTTGATAGGAAAAGAGTTTCCTATGCTACACTCGGGCAATCTCCTCTTATCACAAGGATTCTCCATAAAGGATCTGGGTGATACCTCCTAAATCCTGGATTTTGGATCTATGAGATAGATCTAAATGGATGTTAGGATTCTCACTAGGTGTAGTGAGATGGTATCAATCGATCCTGGGGAGAATCACTGGATAGCTTTCAGGGTGGTAAGGAAGACTGAATGCCAGTCACAGGCATTGTCTTTACCCTCAGAGGAGGGACGGTATGTTGGAAGAGTTCCAAGCTGAGATACCGTGGAAAACTAGACGATAAAGGCTGGTGACATCTCTATCAACGATACTACCAAAGAGGCAGTTTGGGTGTATATTAGTTCATGTGATGAACTAGGTTCCTACCATTGTATGACAATGGTGTTAAGGTTTTGGCCCAGGAACCCCGGTCCCATCAGTGACCCAGACATATTCCAAGGCAGTATCACCTGATTATGGAGATAGTTGATCTCCAGGGAGATCAAGGTTAGGAGAACAGACTCAGAGGACAACACGGCGGATCCACTCACAAAGGCCTTTTCCCAGAGAGAGACTTTTATGGGATGGTTAAGTATGAGATACTGCAACCACTGCTACAGATGGCCCTAGTGCAAATGGGAGATTGTTAGTTATATGTATGCCCTAGAGGCCATTACTGTACATGAGATGTATATAGTAGTGGATGCTGGAACATATATAGGGAGGAATTTCTTGCTCGACATGATAGTACGCTATCTGGTTGCTCTTTATCTTAACATGTACTCTGATTGTCTCTAAGTTACATGTTGATAAAGCCCGTAGGATGAGTACTTGACTACCAGGACTATGATGCAGATCATACTAGTGGGGCCTGGGTAGTCCATGAGTACATCCTTCAATGTTCCTAGTCGAGGGAATATCGAGACGGGGCATCGATATTCCAGAGTAGACTAGCGTATATCTTCTCGACCCATGTGATGGGCGATAGATGATCCCATATCCATTGGTGTTTGACATCAGAGATAGTATGCGGGTACTCAATGGAGACTGGGTACACTGAACGGACTCGCCGAGAACTCACAGATGGTATTATACCTCACGTCAGATGGCAGTTCTCTGGTGACACTGGTACAGCTTAGTCTGTTGACCCGAGATCGTCATAGAGTCTTGTGTGTCTCCCACTGTGCTTTGATTTCCACCCTGCCACTGCTCTACTGAGTCGTGCAAACAGGTGGTTTTTGGGTACAGTCCCGATTCACATGGAGGCAATGAGCGATAGGAGGGGATTCGTCTCTCCCGGTATTGGGGGTTGATGTTGCGCTATGCTCGACTGGCCATAACTGGAAATCCCTGGCCAGGGCTGCAGTGATTTACTGGTAAGTGTTATCAGTAGTTTC
The DNA here is from genome assembly GCA_030015575.1 of Agapanthus africanus. Taxonomy (NCBI): domain Eukaryota; kingdom Viridiplantae; phylum Streptophyta; class Magnoliopsida; order Asparagales; family Amaryllidaceae; genus Agapanthus; species Agapanthus africanus. Next base: position 744,437,148 of record CM057339.1, on the reverse strand, counting down.
ACGCTTGTTATGGACCTTACATCGGCATGACTTATCAATCTACTGGGGTCTGACGTTTACCACCCCTAGGCGAGATATGCGACATATCAGACGAACTGACCGGACTGTGCGGTAAGTGTTACTGATTGGATTCGCAGGAATGTGAGTAGGCTTGCTCGTTGATCTTCTGATCGCTCAATACCCGGGTGGCCATTATGTTTAGCAGACCGTTTGCGGCTTATGGGTGATTGATATGACCACCACCTACTGCCGGCGTATTGACGAGTCTTTAGAGTCCTACACAGAGGTTTCCTGGCTCAAGAGAAACGAAATAGGAGCGCATATGAGATATGTGCGGGACTGAGAATAATACCAGTATGTGATACTGTATTCTATTCTCGCGATTTGTATCATCGGTCGGTTATATGAGATATAGCCGGGTTACCGAATCAAGTGTTGATTCGATATATTGATACACTAAATATTAGTCGGTTATATGAGATATGACCGGATCATTAAATCAAGTGTTGATTTAATGATTTAATGTATAATTATATATTTGATATATTACTTTACATTAACTAGTATTGGTTCACTTAAGATTGATTTTCTCACTTGATGTGCACAAGTTGTATATGTGATATATATTTGTGCACTAGTTTGATACATGCAAACTTGGGTGTGTGTATGACTTACACCATATTTAAGATAATGGTTTGGGTTTTTATTTATTTTGGTAAAACAAAATGGTGGCTTTCTTTGTCTTGGCTTGAAGCTTCATGAAGCTTTTAAGCATCTTTGACAAAGTCCACTCATTTTGTTTTGCATAAGATTTTCATTAACCAAACCATTAACTCAAACTATGGTTTAGCCTCTACAAAGGTAAACTCACCCATGGTTGCATTATGATAGACTTCACTTGATTATTCTTTTTACATAATTCATTATTCATATTCTTTCTTCTTCTTCTTTTCAAGAAGAATAAAAGCTTGCTAGAAAATTTTCAAGTGAAGAAATAAAGTGAGAAATCAAAATCCAAAGTGAACCCACTTCCTATTTCATCATCCTCTACTACTTGCCATTTAGTTTAGGGTGTTCTCTTCACAAAGTTCATGACCTAGTGCAGATGGAGCTTGAGTTTGAGTCTCCTCGACGTAGATCATCTTCGGCCTTGAAGTCAACGACCTAGCCCGCTCATTTCTCCGTGGAAACCATAACTCGAGTCCGGGATCTTGATGATCACAGCGAAGGGATGTCAACACGGAGCTTTAGAAGTGAAGGACCGGACTACAAAGGTTGTAATCCTTTTCACTTAGTGTTAAAGAGTTTAACATGCTAGTTTTTGCCTAATCTCTAGTTTAAAGATCTCGTTTAGGGTTGTTCGACACGGTAAAATTTAAATCGGGCATGGTTGATGCCTTGTAGAACCTTGTTAGAGTGCCTAGTAACCCTACATCAGTGACACGACAGTCGCGGGGCTACTCGAACAGCAAGATTATGCGTCGAGGAATACACCAGCCAACACGACAGTGCGACGGGTAAAAAACCCTAGTGCCACAGAACCTAACGAACTTCTATTAGAAGGAGTTAACTGTGACGTTAGGACATTCTTGCGAGAACTTCTCGATTTGTCTCGACTCGTGAGGAAATTAGTGTCTTTGCGAGAACTTCTCGATTCGTCTCGACTCGTAGGGAAAAGCCTTAGGCAATGGGGACAAGGACCTGTTTCCTAAGCACTGGGGCCCTGCAAGTCGGTCCAAGATGGACTATTGCATACTATTCACGGGCCACACTCTCCAAAGTTGAGTCTCGACAAGGGGGGAAACAACCACTTACGAGTCATCTCGACTTGCAAGCGGGAAAAATTCTCTTGTGAGATCCTTACGACTCTCAAGAGAAAACACATACTTAGGAGTCCTCACGACTCCTAGGGAGAAAATAAACCTACGGTATCCTCTCGACTCGTAGGGAGAAAAGTCTTTATGAGACCCTCACGGCTCGTAAAGTTGGAAAGCCTTAAGTGACAGATCCTAACCCTGTCTACTAAGCCATCGCCGCTCAACAAGGAGGTCAACATGTACTATCTGCGGGCTACATTTACCAAAGCCACATTCGCCAATGAAATAAAGAGGCTACTTACGGGTCCTCACGATTTGTAAGGAAAAATACCCGAGTGAGATCCTTACGACTCACGGAGGTAATGAACACTTAAAAATCCTCATGATTTCTAGGGAGAATTTGCACCTACGAGATCCTCTCGACTCGTAGGAAGAAAAACCTTCTTGAGACCCTTACGACTCATGAGGATGAAGAAAGTCTTAGGCTATAAGGACCCTAAACTTGTCTCTTAAGCCCTCAATTCTGTGGCCATACATAACTCTGCACTACTTCACCCACGTACATACTTACGTGGACAAAGTAGTGGGGGGCATTTGTTCCCGCCAAAATTTTGGCTCAAAACCCGCTCCCTTATAAAATAATAACAATAAAATGAACAAATAAAGGGGAAAACTCCACGTGCAAAGAATGTACAAATGCCTCAAAGCCACGAGTTAAAACATTCTGAAGCAGCGCTTCATAGCAGCGCTAAGTGCGCTGCACCCCAACTAGCGCACCCCGTGCAAAGCGCATAAGCGCTAGCGCTAGATGCGCTGCGCTCCAAGTAGCGCACCATATGCAAAGCACATGTGCGCTAGCGCTAAGAACGCTGCGCTTCAAGTAGCGCACCATGGGCAGAGCGCATAAGTGCTAGCACTGGAACTAAATGTTCCTCACCGTTGGATCAAATATCCAACGGATATGATTAAAGAATAAAATTCTGTTGAATCTTTCCAAACAGAAAAGATTGTGCCCTGAATTTGGAACACCGTTGGATCAATGATCCAATGGTGATTAAAAAATCACCAAAAATAAATTCTGTTTGGAAAGATTTCCCAATCTTATTAATAACAAGAAGATTATCTTCTGTAAACCAGAAGCCCTTGGATCAAAGATCTGACGGTGAGGAAATTCCCAAATAAATTAGAGAATAAATCTCTTTAACTGATTCAACAAATCAGCATCCCCTATATAAAGGACTCAAGACTTCAAGTCTCATACAGAGGAAACCCCCCCCCCCCCCCGCATAAATTTTGAGAAAATCTCAAGAAGAAGAAGTAGCTCTCGGCAAAAGAAGATTTTTTCTTCAAGGTAAAAAAGAATGGTGATGAACAAAGAGATGAAATCATCTCATAATTAAAAAGAAGAATTCTCTTCTTAAAAGATCATAGATCTACAAAGACCAAAGTCTTTTATAAAAAGATCAAAAAGATCTCATCATAAAACAAAGAAGTACTTACTTCACAGATCATAGATCTATAAGACAAATCGTCTTTCTGAGATCATGAACATCTCATTATAAAGGGGGGAGAATTATTCAATTCTCTTAGGATCACAGATCCATAAAGGCAAAGCCTTTCATCAAAAAGAGATTGGAATATCTCTTATAAACTAAGAACTTTGTTCTTAGAATCTCGAGACAAAGTCTCTTATCAAAAAGAAGTTAATCTTCAGAGCGTAAAGTTAACCTAAGAAGAACCTTAGCGCTCCTAATTTAAAAGTGCCTTAGTGCTCTTCATCTAGCGCAAAGCGCTACAGTGTCATAGCACTTCAAACCAGCGCATTGCGCTCATTGGCTAGCGCTCAGCGCTAAGCGCGCCTTGTGCTCCTCACGTGTGCGCTGCATTACTAAAATCGCTTTACGCTCATTATATGGCACCAGCGCCAAGTGCCTCAACGCTTCAACTGTAGTGCATCAGCGCTCTACATTTAGCGCTAAGCGCATCAGCGCTCTTCATTTAGCGCACAGCTCTACCACATCAGCGCTTCATATCTGGCGCAAAGCGCCAAGCGCATTAGCGCTTTAACCATAGCGCACTGCGCTCATCGACTGGCGGTAGTGCCAAGTGCGCCACATGCTTTTATGTGCGCTTGGACAGAACATAAATTGTTCTTTTATAAGCCCCAGAGTTATGATGAATGCTTAGCATTCAATAAAAGAAAAACATTGTCAGAATTTAAATCAATGCTCGGCATTTTTAAAAGGGACAAGCCCAAACAAATGCTTAACAGCCTAAAATAAATGTTAAACATTTTAACTTGATTGGACTTAGCCCAAGACTAGCCATAAGTCCTCAATTCAGATTTAACTGAGCCCATGTGCTCATAATCTAATTAATTAATCTTTGTCCCAAATTGGACTACAGATTTCCCAACCAAAACTGGTTCGAGGGTACATCTTTGAACCCCTATGATACATGTCGTTGTAATCCTTCAACGTCTTCGGAGAGGCGACGGGTCCCGACAACCATACATTCCACGGACTATGATGTCCTTAAACTCGGACTGTGGGGTCCCTTTAAACCCACGGACTACGATGTCCTTAACCTCGGACTGTGGGGTCCCTTTAAACCCACGGACTATGATGTCCTTAACCTCGGACTGTAGGGTCCCTTTAAACCCACGGACTACGATGTCCTTAACCTTGGACCACCATGTCCTTAAACTGGTATTGGACCACCATGTCCTTAAACTGGTAATCGACCGCAATGTCCCTAAACTAAACAATAGAGCCTAAATGCTCTTTTTTTGGATCTAAATGATCCTGTTGAGTTGATCTTAGTCTAAAAATAGACTAACGTATCCTTAACAAACGTTTAAGTTGATCTTAGTCTCAAATAAGACTAACATACCCTTAAACCAACCCCCAAACCCAAATCTAAGAAAATGCGGATTTGGACTAATCCACGCCCTACGGGCGACAACATAAATTAGTCTCCGTATACAATTCACGGGCAACCAAAAACAAAACAAACACACACGACATGAAGTGACCATCTGTAGAAGGAGAAAGTGGTTACCGCGATGCGGTAGCGTAATTAACTGCAGGGGCTTGCGCCTGCAGGGAAGAGCGTCCCCACAATCAAAAACCCCTCAACGAGGGGGAATCTGACGAAGTCTGCTACATCGGCCGCATCCGTTTAAACCTTCGATACATGGTGCCATAAATCAACTTGGCATCTTCAGAGAGGTGGACGGATAGAACCAATTAGTATCTGTCCCGAACTCAGGAAAGACGGACCTCCACGTTCGGAGGGGAACAATAGAGAGGGTGCTTGATCACCTAGTGCCTTAGACCAACTGGTTTGGGAGCCACTGTTAAGCCTTAGGTGTTGCAAGACGAGGAATTACGCCTTAATACGCAAGCACATTTTGCAATCGGTTGGTTAGTACCTCAAGAAGTATTAACGGTCGCATGAAGAATGTGTGAGCAATTCCATCTAAAATATTCACCAACTAAAAAGTACTAAGGAAGATAGATAAGAGTATGATGGCTTGAATTGAATTCTCTAAGTGTAGGAATGTCTTTTACACACACGTAGGGGTATATGATCAATGTTTGGAGAAAAGATAGGGAGGGAAACTAAAGACGATATTTTATTGAAAGATGATGTGATTTCTAACATCTTTTCACGACCATTAAGATAGGGCTCATGACAACCGAAAAACTGGTGTAGTTGGAAACTCTTATTTTCAAGTTCTTTCTTATATAGTTCTTATCTTTGTATGTAACTTTCACTATCTTTCTTTTATTATAGGATTTTGTGGGTGTAATCCGCTGAAAACCCTCAGGAGACAACACTCCTCTTGCTAGGGACACCTAGAGATTTAACGGCTTGTTGCACGTGCTCAGTTCAATCGTGTTGCCTACGAAAGTGTGCTACTTAGGTTTTTCTTTTTCTTTCTCCCTCTCTTGAATAAATAAGTTTGCTCAGGACGATAAAAGTTAAGTTTGAGGGTATTTGTTCAGTTGATAAAACTGCACTATTGATGTGACATTTTCCTCACTATTTCTATATAATAAAAGATGTTTATTATAAATATGACACATGTAAGGGTTTATCCTTAAAAATAATATTTTCATGTGTTTATATATTATAATTAACATTATGAAGGAAAAATGTAAGAATATAATATTCATATAATATTTGGACTATTTTAATATGCTTAATTTATTAAATATTTTTGACCAATTCTCTTAAAACTAAAATATCATGACAAATGGTTAAGATAATATCTAAATAAAAACAAATTCTACTAATATCATTTATTTAGAAAATTGTGCAGGAATTATATCATGACTGAAATCAAGGAAATCCGAGTTGGCGAGATCAAATCTGCCGAAGATATTCAAGTAAATTGAAGAAACCAATTCTGGCAGAAACGTAGAAAAGATTTTCAAAGTCTGGATATTCAAAAGATCAACGAGTGCTACAGATATGAAGCCACAGAAATTAGAGCCCATGATCCCACCAGAAGGCCGCGGTTTCGCCGCACATCTGAAAAGTTAGGGTTCTGGATTTTTTTGGTTAGGATCCTAACAACTAGTTACCATATTAGGAAACTAGGATTCTGGCTCTGTGACTATAAATAAGGACAGAGAGCCTCTTGGAAAATCATCACACCGACGCGATCACGAAGTCCACGACGGCTCAAGAATCCCGGTTGATCATCAACGGTTCATCTACCTCCTTAGAAGAGATCGAGAAGCAAACTAGGGTTTTGTAATCATTTTTCTAAAGGAACAAAGTGTAATTGATCTTGTTGATTAATAAAGGTAGTTGTTTTCTTATATCATCTAATTCTTTTTGTAGTGTTAAATATGATTTCCCTTTCTATCTTTTCTTTTCCCAACATGCGCGGGTAATTCTCCGTTTGTTAGGGTTCATAGGATTAGGGTAGATTAATGGATGATGAAGATCCTTAAACTCTTTTTACGTCCTATAAAGTTTATAAACTTTACCAAAAGAATAGTTAACATCCTAATTGGGCACGCTATCAATTCATTGATAGTCATGACCACGATTAGAGATTAGATTAACAATTGTTTTGGTAAAGGCTAGACATGAACGGAGATCCATGTCAAGATAAGGGTTAAGAGTGGGATGCCTATTCCCTCCAGAAACCCTAATCTACATACATCACTATCGATCTAGTTTTAAATCTATTAAAGGATAAAAGGAGTAATCTTTAATTAATCATCCATGACTACTAAATCTTAGCGAACCCTACAAGCCCCCTTCTAATATAAATCTTACATCCGTAGTTAATCTAGATCTATATCCTGCATCCGTGTTTGATGTAGATCTAGAACCTACAACCATTCTTCACTTTTCATATATTCTTCTTTCTCCTTTCTTAATCAACACGCCCAAAGTAAGATTAAAAGATTCAACGTTTCCCTGAGGACGACCCGTACTCATCTCGGTCTAGCTACACGCGACACTGTTATTGATTGCGATTTTTCTATAAACGCTTCTTTAAAGCAGGTCAATCAGCAGTGAAAGGCCAAGTCATCGCCGACTTCCTCGCTGAGCATCCGATACCTGCCGACTCGCCCCTAAATTGAAAATTACCGGATGAACATGCGTTCGACATGAAAGATGAGAAAAATGACTCTCGATGGGAACTTTACTTTGATGGGGAATCTTCCATGAAGAAGCGAAAGCACAACACCCCCATAATCAAATCTGGAGTAGGCCTTATCTTCGTGACTCCATAAGGAGGGATAATGCGCTTTTCCCTTTCTTTAACGGAGCTAAGAACAAACAACGAAGCGGAATATGAAGCTTTGATAGAAGGTCTAGAGATCGCTGTTGATATGGGTATCGAAAACCTCCTCATATATGGAGACTCCCAGCTGATCGTTAGTCAAGTAAATGGCGACTATCAAACGTGCAAGCTAGAGTTGGTAAGGTATGGCGAGAGAGTGAAGCAATTGGTGACACAAATCCCCTCCTACATCCTGGAAAGCATACCGCGTGCAGAAAATAGCAAGGCAGATGCATTAGCCAAGCTTGCTAAGGAACTAGCTGACAAAAATCTCGATGAAGTAAGGATCATTGTGCAAAGCCGCCGGGTTCTCACACCAGCAGGAATATCTCCGGAGTCATCTGAAGAAAAGGAAGCGACCAAACAAGTAGCCTTACAAATAGAGGACGAAGAAAAAGCTACAGATTGGAGAGAAGCTACATAGACTACTTCAAATCCAATCGAACACCTGAAGATGCATCCTCAAGACATCAGCTCATGAAACGAGCTCTACCTTTCACATTCGTCAATGATACTCTATATAAGAGATCGTTCGACTCTCTGTGGCTAAGATGCTTGGGACCGGAAGAAGCAAGAAGAGTCATCCAAGAAACTCACGACGGACTCTGCGGTTCTCACCAAACCGGGCCAAAGATGAAGCTGAAGATCAAAAGGATGGGATACTATTGGCCCACAATGATTCAGGACTGCCTCGAATATGTGAAACAGTGTCACTCGTGCCAAATTCACGGGGACTTCATCCATCAGCATCCAAATCCGCTACACCCAACAATGGCTAGTTGGCCGTTCGAAATGTGGAGAACCGATATAATTGGACCCATCGAACCGGTGTCATCCAAAGGACATCGGTCATACCGGCAACAACCGATTAGTTCTCTAAGTGGGCAGAAGCAGTACCGCTAAGGAAGGTGAAGACGGAGAACATCCTCCATTTCTTCAGAACTCACGTCATCTATCGGTTCGGCACTCCGCAACGGATTATCTCGGATAACGGGCCAGCCTACAGAAGCCATAAAATTAGACGCTTCGTACAGCAGCATAAAATAGATTGGAGATACTCTTCAGTCTATAATCCCCGAGCTAACGGTCTAGCTGAGGCTTTTAACAAGACCTTGACAAAGATCATAAAGAAAACGGTGTCCAAAAATAAAAAGGATTGGCACGAGAGACTGCATGAAGCTCTCTAGGCGTATCGAACCACGTTCAAAACGGCCACGAATACAACGCCATACGCATTGGTATTCGGCACGGAAGCGGTACTCCCCTTGGAAATAAAGCTACCCTCTCTACAAGTGGCGGTTCGTTACGAACTGACGGATGAAGAGAATGCTCATCTTCGGCTTTAGGAGCTCGACGCGCTTGATGAAACTCGTCTCATGGCGCAGCAAAACCTGAAAGCTTACAAAGCAAGGATGACACACTCATACGAAATACTAACTAGACCGAGAACATTCCGCCAAGGCGAACTCATGCTAGTTATCAAAAGACCTATGATCCCCAATCGTGCCAAACGGGGGAAATTCGAGCCGAACTATGAGGGCCCGTACATCATAGACAAAGTCTGCCAAGGTGGGCCCTACTTTCTTATGGATATGCATGGCGAAAGACCCTTCCGGCCAATAAACGGACGATTCCTGAAGAAATACTACGCCTGACGAGTCACGACTCAGGTCAATGATAAATGACGGCGCCTGTGTCCGCTCACTATCTTCTTGAGTCAAAACTCTAAATGTAGTATCCAGCAGTACTCCGTCCCAAACACAAAGATCTACGGACCGTAAACTAGCATGGACCGAGAAGTCACAAAAAAACAGTACGTCCACGAGCGAAATGGGCACAGATGAAAACCCGAAAGGGCTCCGTGAGTAAAAACAGCAGAGCTACCGGCGAGTTTGTGAAAACGTGAAAGGGCGCAGACTCGTAAAAAAATTCATATGCCCTTGCAAGGTCCTCTCGACCTTGTGAGGAGAAAATACCTGCGTGAGATCCTTACGACTCACAAGGGAGAAACACACTTAGGAATCCCCACGATTCCTAAGGAGAAATTACGCTTACGAGATCCTCACGACTTGTAAAGAGAATTTCCCCTATGAGACCCTCACGGCTCACAGGATTCAAAAGCCTTAAGATACAGGAACCTGAACCTGTTCTTAAGCCATCACATCCCCCAAATTGCCCTACAGGCGGTCGATATTGACCCTTGTATACAATCCACGAGCATAAATAAACGTTCCCTCGCCCAGTTGCATCATTGGCGCGAAGTTTCCCTATTTGGTGAACAATACTTGTAGGTCCTCTTGACTTGCAAGGAGAAAACACTCTTGTGAGATCCTTACGACTTACGAGAGAAGATATCACTTAGGAGTCCTCATGACTCCTAAGGAGAAAATACACCTACGAGATCCTCACGACTCGTAGGGAGAAATACCTTTATGAGACCCTTACGGCTCATGAAGTCAAAAAGTCTTAGTCGACAGGATCCTAACCCTGTTTGTTAAGCCATCTTTATTCAAACCAACTCAGGGAAAATAAAGATTCGCTCCTGGAAATGTTCCAGTGGTAGCGATACTGATGCCTAAATTGCCAGCAAATTCCAAGTCCTTTCACGGCAAATGATGATTCACTCCTGGCAATATTCCAGTCGCAGCGATGCTGATGCTAAGATTGGTATCAGATCTCAAGTTTCATACTCGTAACAAAAATCAGCGAGCAGAAAATGCATATAAAAATAGCCGAAATGATGGGGCGAATCGCAATAAAAAATCAGCGAGTAAAATTTATGCATATAAAAACAGCCGAAATGTTTGGACAACTCGCGATAAAAAGCAGCGAGTAAAAAGAAAAATAGCCGAAATGATTAGGCGCCGCAAAAAAACAGCCGAAATGATTGGGCAATCGCGACTTTCGCAATATAAAAGCTGAAATGATAGAGCATCGCGGAAAGAAATAAAAAATGATGAAACTTTGTGCCCTGCAGGTGAGTCCATACTGACCCCTGTATATAATCCATGGGCATAAATGAAAAGGAACTACATTTCCCTACCAGGCTCTGTCAAAGAGAGAGTCGGATCTCGACGGCAACATCCGCAGCCTAGAAGATCAACACGGCGTTCCTTCTCACTCCAGCAGGATGCAGATGCAACGTCAACAACTGGCCCCAAAGTCAAAACAACAGAGCCATGGAAAAGTCCCTAGTTCCAAGCCTCGACGGTTCACCAACAACCTAGAGACTGCCTCGGAGCCATGGCAAACTCCCTAGTTCCAGGTCCTAACGGTTCACAAACAACCCAAAGAGAACCTCGACGTTCGTCTCGATACAGCAGACGCAATGTCACCCGGCGTTCCTTCTCAACTCCAGCAGGATGCAAATGCAACGTCAACAACCGACCCCAGGGTCAAAGCAATGGAGCCATGGCAATGTCCCTAATTCCAAGCCTCGACGGTTCACAGAAAACCTATAGACAACCTCGACATTCGTCTCGATACAGCAGACACAATGTCAACAAACGAAGCCAAGGAAAATACCTAGCTTCAGGGTCTTGATAGAAAATCAAATAAAACCTGAAAGACTATCGGAGATCATTCCACACCAGCGCGGAGTGGTTATGACTCATCGGGGCTCCCAAACTGAGCCTAACCTCAAGTAAAAAGCGGCATGGAAAATCCTTAACGCTTGCTTTTCCGACGGTAATATGACCTGGGAGATTACTTGAAGACGTCTTGTCCAACCCCCGAAGGGATCAGAGATACGACAGTCGTGGGGATACTCAAATAGAAAGAATGCATATCGGGGAATATATCGGCCAACGCGACGGTACGACGGACAAAAACCCTAATACCATAGACCCTAACAGACTTCTATCAGCAGAGGTTAACTGTGACGTTAGGACGTTCCTGCGAGAACTCCTCGACTCGTAGGGAAAACAATGTTCCTGCGAGAACTCCTCAACTCGTCTCGACTCGTAGGGAAAACAATGTTCCTGCGAGAACTCCTCGACTCGTCTCGACTCGTAGGAAAAACAATGTTCCTGCTCGACTCGTCTCGACTCGTAGAGAAAACAATGTTCCTGCGAGAACTCCTCGACTCGTCTCGACTCGTAGGGAAAACAATGTTCCTGCGAGAACTCCTCGACTCGTCTCGACTCGTAGGGAAAAAACATCTTCATGAAACCCTTACGGCTCATGAAGATAAAAAAAAAAGTCTTAGGCTACAAGGACCCTAAACTTGTCTCCTAAGTCATCAATTCTATGGTCACGCATTACTTTGCACTACTTGACCCACGTACATACTTACGTGGGCAAAGTAGTGGGGTGCATTTGTTCACGCCAAAATTTTAGGCCAAAAGCTATTTGTTCCCTAATAAACCTTATAAAAAAGGGAGAGAAGAAAGAAAAAACGAATTCACAGTTGGACGTTACGTATTAAACACGTGAGTGCTTATATGCAAAGCATATAAGCAAACGTTTATATGCAAAGCATATAGGTATTGAAAACACATAACTAAGGGCCAAATGGGCCCCACGTGTAAAACACGTGAGCGCTCATTGTTCATAACATAATATTACATTTTGTATTCCCCATTCTTATGCATTTTACAATGAAAACAGGTGCTTTTGACCCATGTCTGCTACATGTTACAGGTTACAGGTTCTTGGAGCAAAAACAGTGAAAAACACAAAAGACGACACAAAAGAAGGACTTTTGACCAACAATTAGGAAGATCTTAGTAAAGCCTAGCAGAAGAACGGTTCACCATCAACAAGGCAACGCAAGATCCAAATTTGCAAGAAAAACGGTTAAAAGATCCATTGCAAAGTGTTCACTGAAGATCTGGAATTAATACAGAAGCCAAATTGATAAAAAGAATAAAGAACCAGGAAGCCCAAAAGATACCAAGGCAGCCCAGAAAAAATGATGAGATGAACTCACCAACGGGCCGCGGAACCGCGGCCCAAGAGCGCCCATGCCGCGGTTCCGCGGCCGTTTGAAGCCCTGATGCACAGAAATTTTTACCATAATTCTTTGGCGGATTTGGAAAGATTTTCTAGGGGTATATTTGTAATTGTAGACATGCGGAGCAATTGTAAACCTAGGGTTTCTATGTCCTATAAATAGAACCCAAAGCCTTGTATTTTCTTATGCCTCTACTCATGAATAAAATTCTGTTTTCTTGAAGTTAGAGCGCATCAAAAGTAAGTAGGTTATTTTCCTTGCAGTAGTTGTAGTTTTTCATATCTGCCCTAGCTAAATTATTTTCTCGCCTTATTATAATTTAGTTTAGCTTTTATCAACTTGCTATCGATATTTTCTCTCTTTAACAAAATCATGTTTTTTTCATCCCCTCAATGAGCGAGTAGTTTCCTCGCTTGTTAGGGTTAGGAATAGGGAAGGATTTGAGAGATGAAGATCTCTCATCTCTTTTCGTTGCCAAACTTTTATGAACATTAGAACTCCATGCATACCTTCTTATTCCGCTCCCTACGGCACTTTTACCCTCAAGGTAGCGGTGATTCCGTAGTCTAAAGGCCCGGATTTTAAGGTTTTCCATGGAGGTTAGGGTAAAGATTAATAAAGGAAGGACAAGGATCTAGAGGAAGAATCAATCATCCCAATCATCCTAATCCCCTCTATAAATATTTACCATAACACTAATATGATAGATTTAATTAATGGCAATGGAAAGAGATGAAGATCTTTGTTTACCAAATTTTCCGTAAACCTAGTCCTAGCAAGTTTCTAATCCTAGTCTCATACAACTTCAATTTTAGGTTTAATTATAAATCCAAACACCATTTGGAATTAACTCGTAAGAACTTAAAGGAGATTTACACATCCCTGTGGACCGACCCGTACTCACCGGCTAGCTTCATGCGACGCCGTTCTTGATTGCGGTAAATATTTTTGATCGACAAAACCTCTCTTAATCAAATGGCGCCGTTGCCGGGGATGGCGTAAAATTTTCTTTTTGTAATTTCGGGTTAATATAAAAAAAAAAACCAAAAAAAAAATCTGAAAAATTCCAAAAATAAAAAAAATTTGTCATCTTTTATTGTTTGAAGGGTTTCTTTGTGAATCTTTGCAGGGTTTGACGGATCTGAAACAACACAGAAGGAAATTCAGAAAAGGGTATATCAAAACAGCAGGAGATTGAAAGTACAGAGCAGCTGAAGAAAGTTGGACACTTGAAGACTCCATCGCGCCGCGATTCCGCCGCGATAGCCGTCTCCTGCCGCTGAACCGCGGTCTTCTGAAGCCTTCTCTGGAAAAAAATTGCATGGTTTGATTTCTTTCTCCTTCCTCTACAAATCCCCATATATCTTTTGCCAAATTTTCTGCAGGATTCTTTGCGCTAAAAATCTTCTTCCCCCTTCCAATAATTGATTTTCTGCAGGATTCTTTGCGCCGCGCTAAAAAGCAAATTGATTGCAAGTGATTTATTACTTTGCATACTTTAATCTGACTTTAAGGGGCTATTGACCAATTCAGATTGGGTGGGGATTTCATCACCCTTCCCAGGACCCCAAAAATCACTTAAAGCATTTTGCATCGACCATAATTAATAAAAAAATACTAGACTCAGCCCTAAGGACGTCGAGCTCAATAGGAAAAGGACTAGTATAGGCATCGACCGTTTATCCTAACTGATTTTGCGGTGTCTAGGCTAGTGGTTTTTTATTAGGCCCACTGTCGTAGTGGTTCCTTCCCACTTACCTGGCCGTACTTGTCGGTGAAGAGGCGGTTTGAGGTCCTATTTCTAGCCCTAGTTAGGAGCTGTCTAGCAGACCTAGGTGACCCTAGATCTAAGCCTGATTGTGCATGTGTGGTTAATTGCATTTGTGTCACTAGTCTCTCTTTTCAAAAAATCTTTTTGCAAAAGCTCACTTAAAAAGAAAAAGGAAAATCGTTTCAAAACTTGCAACTTGTCGCTAAAAGAAATCGTTGCACTCACTCACACCACTTCTTCTCATTGACGTTTTCTTACCTTCACATTCTGTCCTTCATCTTTCGACTACACTAACCCTTTTAGTGTATGTCCGGTTGGACTAGGGACCCTAGCGCCCGATTAGTCCGTGTTTCGTTGGTACCGACCGACGAACCTTTCGACTCCGAAGTCGAAATCTTGTCCACTTCTTCACTTTCACCATCACATTCTTCCGAAGGTATGTCGGTATACGATCCTAACAACACCTTACCGACGGGAATGATTCCACCTCCGCCAGGTGCGAATAACCCGAATCTTCCGCCTGTTGAAGCGCCCGCACGAGTCGCGCTCCAGGATCTTTTCTACCCCGTCCGCACCGTCCTTCCTACTTGTCTTTCCCTTCCACCGGCTAATAGGGACAATTTTGAGATCAAACCCCACTTCATCAATATGCTGCCTAAGTTTCATGGCTTGGAATCCGAAGATGCATATATCTTTATCAACAAATTCCAAAACGTTTGCGCCATGATGAAACTTACCCAATTAAGTGATGACGCTATAAGGCTAAGGGTCATTCCTTTCACCTTATGTGACCTAGCCGAGAAGTGGCTATACAGCACCGCATCACACTCAATTAGAAATTAGGACGAGTTTGTGAAAGCTTTTCTTAAAAAGTTCTATCCTCATCACAAAACTGCTAAAATTCGTAATGAGATTATACAATTTTCACAGCTTCCTGCCGAACCATTTTGGAAATGTTTTGAAAAATTCAAAGACCTACTCGTTCAATGCCCTCACCATGGGATCGAAAGATGGAAACTTTGCCAAACATTATACGAGGGATTGAACCCGGCAACGAAGCAGTTGCTAGAAACCATTAGTCAAGGTCACTTTCTGTCCAAATCTAGTGAGGAAGCGTGGCAGTTTCTTGAGGATCTTAGTGAGCAAACAATTCAGTGGGAGAGCACCAAGACCGCATCATCATCTTCTATTGGTCAACCTAGGGCAGGCATACATCAAGTAGAGATGTCAATTGCTATGAAGGCCGAGATGGCCGCCCTTACGAAAAAGCTAGAAGCGCTTGAGACCAAAATCTCAGCACCTTCTCCTGCCCCTGTTGTGCCTCCACGAACTGTTTGTGCTTGTTGTTCGGATCCATCACATCTCACTGAAGAGTGTCCTTACACTGCATCCACTCAAGGACAAGATCAAGTCAATGCTGCCTTTCAGCAACGACAAAGAAATGATCCATACTCTTCAACATACAATCCGGGTTGGAAGAGCCACCCTAATTTCGCTTGGAACCAAAATCAACAATCCCAAGGAAACAACAATTTTCGAAGGGCTCCTCCTCCACAACAACAAGCACCTCCACAAACTCAATTTCAGCAACCTCTCCAACAGCAACCCTACCCTAATCAGATGAACAATTTTGTGCCCAACAATTTTGTCCCCCCTCAAAATGTTGTTAGCTCGCTCGAAAGAAGTCTAGAAGTATTCCTAAAGCAATCTGCACAGTCCACAGCTAGGATAAAGACTTCTGTTCAATCTTTGGTGCAAAACAGTGCCTCACATTATCAAAGCATCAAAGCTATTGAGGCACAAATTGCACAACTCAACGCAGCATTGAAAGAGCGAGAGAAAGGAAAGCTTCCGTCTCAACCACTCCCAAATCCCGGTCACGCACATGTTGCACATGAACAGCAGAATCATAACGTGAATGCTGTGACTACGTTGAGATCCGGAAAAGTGCTGCAAAACAATGTGGGTATTCACCATGACACCTCTGCCGGTGGTTCATCATCTTCCTCTTCTTCTTCGTTAGAGCCTATTCTCCATCCTTCACATGGCTCTACTTCTTCTAGCTCGAACGGATCCTCTTCTCACAACACAAACACATCTACACGGGGTTCCGTTCCAACTCAACAATCTGATCCGCAAAAATTGGACTCAACAACTTTTCAAAATGTTCCTTTTCCAAATCGGCTGAGATCCAATAAACCAACTCCACAGATGGAGAAGATTGTAGAGTTGTTCAAACAGGTTAGCATAAATATCTCTCTTTTGGATGCAATCCAACAAGTTCCTTCATATGCAAAAATCTTAAAGGACTTATGCACCAAAAAGAGGAAGTCACAAGTACCAAAGAAAGTTTTCGTGGCTAGTGCTGTTAGTGATGCTCTTGTCAATTCTTTACCCCCAAAGCACAAGGACCCCGGTTGTCCTACTATTTCGATCACAATTGGGAACAAGACCATCAATAGAGCACTATTAGATCTTGGTGCTAGTGTCAATTTGCTACCTTATTCGGTGTACGAACAATTAGGCGTTGGAGAGATTAAGCCTACTCATTGCACTCTCCAAATGGCCGACCGATCAATCACCCACACTAGGGGAGAGTTGGAGGATGTGTTAATTAGAGTAGGGGATTTCATTTTCCCCGTGGACTTTATTGTTATGGATACACAGCCTGTCGCTAACCCCCGTAATCAAATTCCGGTGATACTTGGTCGACCATTCCTCGCGACTTCTAACGCGGTAATCAACTGTCGTAATGGTTCGATGAATCTATCTTTTGGCAAAATGACAGTTGAACTTAACATTTTCATGTTAGGAAGTCAGCCTTGCGAGCCTAATTCTAGCGTACTTGATGTGTGCTCGATCGATGAGATCACGGAGGAGGACTGTGAGTTCGAGAATTTCATGTTTGATCACAGCAAATTCGACGCCACTAGTGCGTTCCTCCTAGGATCCGACACAGTTTTCACGACGGACAAAGATTATGAGTGCTTCACCTTTGTTGATGATCTTGAAGACTCTCCACTCGAGTTTGAGTCTTTTGCTTTTTCGGATGAGTTAGTTGAACCATCCGACTCGGTAGCGTACACTCAATTTGAACCTTTGATGGAATCCTTCGAGTTTGAAACAGTTACTCCATTGTTACCATCTATTGTTTCACCACCTAAACTCGAACTAAAGCTTTTGCCGTCACACCTAAAATATGCTTATTTAGGTGAAAATGAGACCTTACCCGTTATCATATCGGCCTCTCTAGCTCTTGCGCAAGAGAAGGCTCTTTTAACGGTCTTATACAATAATCGGCAAGCTTTCGGCTGGTCTATGGCGGACATCAAGGGGATTAGTCCCCTCATAGTCGAACATCATATACACTTGATGGATAATGCCAAGCCGGCAAGGGATCCACAAAGACGCCTCAACCCCATCATGAAAGAGGCGGTCAAGAAGGAGATTGTTAAGTGTCTTGATAGCGGTATTATTTACCCTATCTCGGATAGCCAATGGGTTAGCCCCATTCATGTTGTGCCAAAGAAATCGGGCATCACGGTCATCACCAATGAGGCAAATGAGTTAATTCCCACTCGCACCCAAACTGGGTGGCGAGTTTGCATCGACTACCGAAAACTCAATGCCGCGACAAGGAAGGACCACTTTCCTTCACCATTCATTGACCAAATGCTAGAACGATTGGCGGGGCACGAATTCTACTGCTTTTTAGATGGCTATTCCGGTTATAATCAAGTCCCCATAGCCAAAGAGGATCAAGACAAGACTACATTTACTTGTCCCTTTGGCACTTTTGCTTATCGTCGCATGCCCTTTGGGTTGTGCAATGCACCCGCTACATTTCAGCGGTGTATGATGGGGATCTTTTCGGACATGGTGGAGAAGTTTTTGGAAATCTTTATGGATAATTTCTCCATTTTTGGTGACTCCTTCGATGAGTGTTTACGACATCTTGACGCAGTTCTCACCCGCTGTAGGGAAAAGAACCTGACTTTGAATTGGGAGAAGTGTCACTTTATGGTACGAGAAGGCATTGTCTTAGGACATGTCATCTTGCAAAACGGCATAGAGGTTGATAGAGCTAAAATCGAAGTCATTTCTAATCTTCCTCCTCCTAAATGCGTCAAAGATATCCGAGCTTTCCTTGGACATGCCGGTTTTTATAGACGGTTCATCAAGGACTTTAGCAAGATTGCTAGACCCTTGACTCTCTTGTTGGCCAAGGACACTACTTTTGTTTTCGACTCAACTTGCATGGAAGCGTTCGAGTCTTTGAAACACTCACTCATTTCTGTGCCCATCCTTTCATCTCCAGACTGGACGCACCCTTTTGAAATTATGTGCGACGCATCAGATTTTGCCATTGGTGCTGTTCTTGGACAGCACATTAACAAGATGCCGCATGTAATTTACTACGCTAGCCGAACATTAAATGAGGCCCAATTAAACTACACAACAACAGAAAAAGAGTTTTTAGCGGTTGTGTTTGCACTTGAAAAATTTCGGCCTTATTTAATCGGCTCTCCAGTTATAGTGTACACGGATCACTCAGCTCTTCGCCACCTTTTTGCGAAGAAGGATGCTAAGTCTAGGCTAATACGTTGGATCCTTTTGCTGCAAGAATTTGACCTTGTTATAAGGGACAAAAAGGGATGTGAAAACGTAGTGGCCGATCACCTTTCACGACTTCCTTCTTCGCCTACACTTGAACTGCCTATCACTGATGCTTTCCCCGATGAGCAACACTTGACCGTTTCTTGCGAACCATGGTTCGCCGATATTGTAAACTACTTAGCCACCGGATTGATACCTAAAGATTGGTCGAAACAAGACAAACTACGATTTTTGTCCCAAGTAAAGCATTTTTACTGGGATGAACCTTATCTTTTTAAATATTGTTCCGACCAAATCATTCGTCAGTGTGTGCCAGAAAATGAGGTCAAGAGTGTGCTGTCTTTTTGCCACGATCAAGCATGTGGCAGGCACTTTGGCCCAAAGAAGACAGCCGAGAAAGTTTTGCAGTGTGGTTTCTATTGGCCACGACTCTTCAAAGATGCATTCGAATACTGCAAAACTTGCTCTCGGTGCCAACACTTGGGCCGGATATCGCGGAGAAACGAAATGTCGCTCCAACCAATTTTGGTTGTAGACATTTTTGATATTTGGGGTATAGACTTCATGGGACCATTTCCCAACTCTTTTGTAAATGTGTATATTCTTTTGGCTGTTGACTATGTTTCAAAATGGGTCGAGGCTGTGCCTAGTCGAACGAATGATAACAAGGTTGTCGTTCGATTTCTAAAAGAACACATCTTTTCTCGATTTGGGCACCCTCGCGCAATAATAAGTGATAATGGTTCTCACTTTTGCAATAGGACTTTTGAGTCCCTGATGCGCAAATACTCTATCACCCATAAGCTGTCAACGCCATACCATTCCCAAACATGTGGGCAAGCCGAGATCTCGAATCGACAAATTAAGCAAATCTTGGAGAAAACGATTTCTAAAAACCGTAAAGATTGGTCACTAAAATTGATCGATGCACTATGGGCTTTCCGTACTGCATATAAGACCGATCTTGGCATGTCCCCATACCGGCTTGTCTACGGGAAAGCGTGCCACCTCCCAGTAGAAATTGAGCATAAAGCATTTTGGGCCATTAAAGAGCTGAATCTATCTTTAGGAGATGCGGGCAGCAATCGAAAGCTGCAATTGAATGAATTGGAGGAGCTGCGGGATGAGGCATATGATAATGCCGTGATTGCTAAGAACCGAGTTAAGGTATTTCATGATAAAAACCTTTTGCGAAAGACATTTAAACCAGGTCAACAGGTTTTATTATATGATACTCGGTTACATTTACATCCCGGCAAGCTCCGGTCCCGATGGAGAGGACCTTTTGTAGTCCGCACCGTTTATCCGCACGGTGCGGTTGATCTTGAGAATTCAGAAGACGGTACTTTATTCAAAGTAAATGGACATCGATTGAAACCGTTCTTCTCAGCGGACCATTCGGAGGAGCTCCTGCTTGTACAGGAGCCGATTTACACCGATTGATTTTCCTCCACCTTCACCCTCGAATTTCCATTTTTCCAAAACTTTATTTCAAATAAGTTTGGGGGTGTATATGATATGTAAATATAATAATAAGCAGGAACTCGCCGATATTATCAACCCACGTGGTGCAGCATGACAGTGAGGACACTGTCCATTGTAAGTTTGGGGGTATGTTCGGTAAATTTTTCCTTTTGCATTCATATGTATATTTCTGCATTGCATCTTTATATAAAAAATCATAATAATTTGAAATTTTGAAGAAAAAAAATTTAGAAAAAGAAAAACCCATAAAAATTGAAAAATTATAAAATTATAAAAATTAATGTATTCAATTCTGGTTAATTGACTTGAGTTTGATAAATAGGTTAACTGGCTAGGAAAAACTAAATCTTAGACTTAGCAAATTAAAAACCCTAAAAATAACCTTTCTCAGAGTTTAACGGTAGAAAGTATATGTCTTGTAGATTATTTAGAAATAGGCAAATTTTGGGTTCACTTCTTGGGCTAAGTCGAAACGAAGGAAAAGTATTAAAACTTTTATTAGAGTATAAGTTTGAAAAATAGTTCCTAGCTTAAGTCTAGATTCTGAAAACATGTACCCTACAAAATGCACAATCACGCACCTTGAAACTTGGATTAGTAGAAGAGACCTTGAAATACTCTTGTCTAAAGTCCTTAGTACAATGAAAATAAAAAGAAAAAAAAAGTGAATAAAGAAAAAAAATGGACACTGGTTTTTGTGATTACTTAAGGCTGTAAAAATAGAAAAATATTTAGCGAGGGTGCTTCATCACCTAGTGCCTTAGACCAACTGGTTTGGGAGTCACTGCTAAAAGCCTTGGGTGTTGCAAAACTAGGAAGTACGCTTTAAAATGCTAACGCATCTTGTAATCGGTTGTTGGTACCTCAAGAAGTATTAACAGTCGCATGAAGGATGTGAAAGCGAAAATTCACCAATTAATAAGTGCTTTGGACAATGGACGAGAGTACGATTGCTTGATTTGAATTTCCAAGTGTAGGGGTGATATTTACACACACGTGGGGATATGTGATTAGAGTTTAGATAAGAGAAAGGAATAAAGAATAAAACTTGTATCTTTAATAGAGTTGAGAGAAATTCCTAAGTGGAGATGGAACCCTAGAAGGAAAACTTAAGAAATGCTGAAAGCTAGGTAATTCTACAGGATATATATAATCTTAAGTTAAATGATGAGGAAGTGTGAAGAATATGGGTGGATAATTTGCGGGTCGACGATAATAGAATTCCTAGTTAGAAAACCTAATTAGAGAACAAAAGTCGAAAAACCAAATTGATAGAATTTTGTGGGTGTAATCCGCTGAAAACCCTCAGGAGACACCACTCCTCCTACTAGGGACACCTAGAGGTTTAACGGCTTGTTGCACGAGTTCAGTGCAATCGCGTTTCCCTGCGAAAGTGCGGCTAGGTTAGATTTTTATTTAAATAATAAGTTTGCTCGAGGGCGAGCAAATGATAAGTTTGGGGGTATTTGTTCATAACATAATATTACATTTTGTATTCCCCATTCTTAGGCATTTTACAATGAAAACAGGTGCTTTTGACCCATGTCTGCTACATGTTACAGGTTACAGGTTCTTGGAGCAAAAACAGTGAAAAACACAAAAGACGACACAAAAGAAGGACTTTTGACCAACAATTAGGAAGATCTTAGTAAAGCCTAGCAGAAGAACGGTTCACCATCAACAAGGCAACGCAAGATCCAAATTTGCAAGAAAAACGGTTAAAAGATCCATTGCAAAGTGTTCACTGAAGATCTGGAATTAATACAGAAGCCAAATTGATAAAAAGAATAAAGAACCAGGAAGCACAAAAGATACCAAGGCAGCCCAGAAAAAATGATGAGATGAACTCACCAACGGGCCGCAGAACCGCGGCCCAAGAGCGCCCATGCCGCGGTTCCGCGGCCGTTTGAAGCCCTAATGCACAGAAATTTTTACCATAATTCTTTGGCGGCTTTGGAAAGATTTTCTAGGGGTATATTTGTAATTGTAGACATGCGGAGCAATTGTAAACCTAGGGTTTCTATGTCCTATAAATAGAACCCAAAGCCTTGTATTTTCTTATGCCTCTACTCATGAATAAAATTCTGTTTTCTTGAAGTTAGAGCGCATCAAAAGTAAGTAGGTTATTTTCCTTGCAGTAGTTGTAGTTTTTCATATCTGCCCTAGCTAAATTATTTTCTCGCCTTATTATAATTTAGTTTAGCTTTTATCAACTTGCTATCGATGTTTTCTCTCTTTAACAAAATCATGTTTTTTTTCATCCCCTCAATGAGCGAGTAGTTTCCTCGCTTGTTAGGGTTAGGAATAGGGAAGGATTTGAGAGATGAAGATCTCTCATCTCTTTTCGTTGCCAAACTTTTATGAACATTAGAACTCCATGCATACCTTCTTATTCCGCTCCCTACGGCACTTTTACCCTCAAGGTAGCGGTGATTCCGTAGTCTAAAGGCCCGGATTTTAAGGTTTTCCATGGAGGTTAGGGTAAAGATTAATAAAGGAAGGACAAGGATCTAGAGGAAGAATCAATCATCCCAATCATCCTAATCCCCTCTATAAATATTTACCATAACACTAATATGATAGATTTAATTAATGGCAATGGAAAGAGATGAAGATCTTTGTTTACCAAATTTTCCCTAAACCTAGTCCTAGCAAGTTTCTAATCCTAGTCTCATACAACTTCAATATTAGGTTTAATTATAAATCCAAACACCATTTGGAATTAACTCGTAAGAACTTAAAGGAGATTTACACATCCCTGTGGACCGACCCGTACTCACCGGCTAGCTTCATGCGACGTCGTTCTTGATTGCGGTAAATATTTTTGATCGACAAAACCTCTCTTAATCAAATGGCGCCGTTGCTGGGGACTAGTGACACAAATGCAATTAACCACACATGCACAATCAGGCCTAGATCTAGGGTCACCTAGGTCTGCTAGACAGCTCCTAACTAGGGCTAGAAATAGGACCTCAAACCGCCTCTTCACCGACAAGTACGGCCAGGTAAGTGGGAAGGAACCACCACGACAGTGGGCCTAATAAAAAACCACTAGCCTAGACACCGCAAAATCAGTTAGGATAAACGGTCGATGCCTATACTAGTCCTTTTCCTATTGAGCTCGACGTCCTTAGGGCTGAGTCTAGTATTTTTTATTAATTATGGTCGATGCAAAATGCTTTAAGTGATTTTTGAGGTCCTGGGAAGGGTGATGAAATCCCCACCCAATCTGAATTGGTCAATAGCCCCTTAAAGTCAGATTAAAGTATGCAAAGCAGTAAATCACTTGCAATCAATTTGAAAAGACGTGTAAAACCTAAATAAATCTAAAAGTCCAAATGGCCCTCACGTGTAAAACACGTGAGCGCTCATATGCAAAGCATATGAACGCTGAATATAAATAAATCTAAATGGCTAAACAGGCCTCACGTGTTAAACACGTGAGCGCTCATATGAAAAGCATATGAGCGCTGAACATAAACAGGTTAAAACCCACACCAGGAGTCACGTGTTAAACACGTGAGTTCTCTTGCCGCTCATATGCCAATTTAAAATGCTCCCATTAAATTCTATGTGATAAAATTAAATTCTATTTGGGAAATATTTTCCCTGATCTTTATAATATGGAAATCGTTCTCTAACAGAGAATACTGGATTTAAAATCCGATGGTGATAAAACATCACCAATTCAATCATCTGATAGAATTAAATTCAATTCAAAAAATATTTTCCCGATCTTCCTCAAACTAGTGAAATCTTCTCTGTTAAACAGAGGACCTTTGGATAAAAAAAAATCCAACGGTGATTATCTGGTAGAATAAAATTCTATTATAGGAAAATATTTTTCTAATCTTGTTAAACTAACAAGATATTCATTTAACAGAATTAAATTCAATATTCCTAATCTTATTAAAATAACAAGATATTCATATGATAAGAATAAAATTCTATGTTAGAATAAAATTCTAACCTTGTTAAACTAACGAGATGTCCATATGATAAAATTAAATTCTATATTAAGAAAATATATTTCTAATCTTGTTAAAACTAACAAGATATTCATAATCTTGTTAAACAAACAAGAAATCTTCTCTGTTAAACAGAGAGCCTTTGGATTAAAAATCCAACGGTGAATAAAATTCACCGATTGATCTAAAAGATCATGATCTCTCAATGATGGATTCTCTTAACAAATTTATTCTTGTTCTTCTCATATAAATAGGAGCGAGGAGAGAAGGAGAAGGACACACACAAAGAGGGGGAAGAAAAATAGAGAGAGAATTTAATTCTCTAAAAGGAGGAGACCACCCCATAAGCTCCCACAAAACAAAAAAGAATTTAATTCTCAAATAAAGGGTTTAACCCTTCAAAAAAGAACTTATTTCTTCCTCTGATTGAGATCTGCAGAAGCAGATCTCCCCACAAGTTGAGAATTTAATTCTTATCGGGGAGATTCTGTCATGCAGATTCACAACTTAGGGGAAAGAACTAAGTTCAAAGAATTTAATTCTTACAAAAGTATATAGGAATTTAATTCCTCTGATAAAAATAGGGTTTAACCCTGTAAAAGAATTTAATTCTTATAAAACAAGAGACCTGAAATTCTCAAAACTCAGATCAAGATCTCTATGCATATAAAAAAAAAGATTGGTGATTCAACGCTATAACGAAAACTCACGTGTTCCCATGTGAGCACCTCTGATGAACAAAAAGGAATGACTGAGATCGAATCACGCATTCTCACGTGACCCCCAAACAGTTGCTTAAAAATTTATATGGAAAAGAGGAAAAATCCAAAGACAACGATCACATTTTAAGCACCTCACGTGAGCATTATATGAGCTAAGTGCGTATCACTTATAAAAGGAAGAGGGAATAAACCCAAAGAGGCAGTGCCCAACTTTGTGGCGCCTCACGTGCCCACACGTGAGGGCCACAACAATTAAGTGTTTAACACTTATATACAGACGGGGATTTGGACCCAAGTGTACAACGCCTACTTTTAGGCGCCTCACGTGCTACACGTGAGCACCCCCAAAATTCAGTGTTTAACACTGGTTTAGAGTCTTACGTAGCAACATGTGAGCACCGAGCAGATATTAGTGTTTAACACTATAAGAAGCCAACTTCAGGCTCAAATTGGCTAAGTTTTCCTGAAGATTAAAACATCTTGGATATCCAAATAGACCGAGCCTCTATGCTCATGACTTCCCAGACCAAATACTTCTCAATCGATAATGACCAGAACGATTTTCATCCTACATCTCTTAAGTTAATCTAAGTCTCCCAAAAATAACTAATGATTCTTAGATGGTCCACCATGATCTCTCCCCTCAATCTGGAATTTGGTTCAAGGGTAAATCTCTCCACACCTCTGATACATGTTGTTATAATTCTTCAACGTCTTCAGAGAGCTGACGGGTCCCGAAAACCAACAACACTTTGGTGCACTCCCAAACCGATGGGCACATCCCAATATGGACCGAAACGTCCTTAAACTAACTACGGACTGAAACGTCCTTAAACTAAACCCTCACATCAAAAATGGTGATCTACGAACCGAAACGTCCTTAAACTAACAATCGACCGAAACGTTCTTAAACTAAACTCTCACCCCAAAAATGGTGATCTACGGATCGAAACGTCCTTAAACTAACAATGGACCGAAACGTTTCTAAACTAAAACAATAGATCCCAAACGCTCTCTTGTTAGATCTGAAACAAAAATGATCCTAAACCCCCATTAAGTAGATCGTAGTCTAAAATTGGACTAATGTATCCTTAACAAATATTTAAGTTGATCTTAATCTCAAACTAGATTAACGATCCTTAAATAAAAACCCAAATCTAAAATATACGGATTTGGACTAATCGCGCCCTACGGGCAACGACATAAATTAGTTTCCGTATACAATCCACGGGCAACCAAAAATAAAACAAACAAACACGACACGAAGTGAACTTCCGGAGCCGGAGAAAGTGGTTATCGCTACGCGGTAACGTAATTAACAGTAGGGGCTTGCGCCTGCATGGAAAAGAGTCCCCACAATCAAAAACCCCTCACAAACGAGGGAGAATCTGACGAAGTTTGCTACAACGGCCGCATCTGTCCAAACCTCCGATACACGGTTCCATAAATCAACTTGGCATCTTTGGAGAGGTGGACGGATAAATCCAAATAGCATCTGCCCTCAAATTCAGGCAAGACGAACCTACGCGGTTCGGTCTCCAGTTTTCGGCGGTAAACAAGGATCTTAGCTGCATCAGACTCTTTGGAGGGGGCATCTCCATGATGGCCTTTATCTTGGAAGGGTCGAGTTTGATCCTCCGATGTCGGACTATAAAGCCCAGGAATTTTCCCGATGACACGCTAAAAGCGCACTTCAGAGGAATCATCTTCAGTCGTATTCCCTCAGTCTAGTGAGAACGGTCCTAAGATCTTAGATATGATCAGCGTTGGCTTTAGTCTTGAAAACCAGATCATCAACATAGCATTCGGCGACTTTATGGATTAGGTCATCAAAGATATTGGTCACTGCCCTTTGATATGTAGCACCTGCGTTCTTCAGTCTGTATGGCATCACTTTGTAACAGTATATGCCGATCGGGGTTCGAAATGCTGTGTGTTTCTCATTCTCGGGCGACATCTTGATTTGATTGTACCCAAACGAGCCATCCATGAAGGCGAACAGCTCATAATTTGAGGTTTCATCGACCATCATTTCCATGACCGATAGCAGGAAATCATCTTTAAGGCATGCCTTGTTAAGGTCTCTGAAATCGACGCAAAATCGGATCTGCCCATTCTTCTTTTTCACTGGGAAGATGCATGCGATCCAGTCCGCATATTTCTCTTCTGATGAAACCGGCATCGTTGGGTTTCTTGGTTTCCTCGATGACCTTTTCTTCCAGTTCTCTTCTCATTCTTCGAGAAGCTTATTTGACTGGCTTGGCATCAGGAGATATAGCCAGCTTATGCACGGCCACTTCAGGAGAGAGGCCAGGCATTTCTTTGTACGTCCACGTGAATCAATCGGCGAACTCATGCAGCAGGGTGATTATCTGCTCTTTTATTTCCTCTGACAAGAGTGAGCTGATGTAGGTCGGCATTGGATTATTAGGCGTTCCTAAATCGATCTCGGTTAGTTTATCGAAGGTTGCTTGTCCGCCATCTTCGAGCTCTTGAGGGGCTTCTTCTGGCTCGGCTAGCTCGTCTTCATCATTTGACTCTTCGCTGGCTTCACCAATATGGATCATGTTGCATGCTTTAGAATCAGGTTGAATTAAACCTATGCCTCGTCTATCTAGGATTCGTCCATCGATGAGTGCTCGGACCTGAGGCGGATGCCATAGCCCTTCGTAAAACTTCGCCTCAGACTCCGTTTGATATAACCGGCATCCGCACCTTTTGAAATATTCCTGCATCTCGGGCGCATAGTATCTGGGATTGAGGACGGCTATTATGCCTCTCTCATAGGAAAGGCACGTGACAGACAAATCGTCTGGGTGCACAACAGAATTTGACCCATAAAACAGGATGCCCTTCTGTCCACTTTTCCTTCTGGGAACGTAGAAAGTTTTCAGCTGGTCCACGGTGGAGACTGACAATGCATCGAGCTCTTTGCACATCTGCTCCAGCACCTTTGTGACGGCTAGGGACCCTTCTGCAATTTTGAAGGTCTCTCATAGTTTCGCTTGTTATGTGGGGGCCCAATCTGCACAGCTGTTGCAAGGCGGGTCCTCTTCCTCCGGTTCTTCAGTGTCACTGCCTAAACGAGGGCGAATTTTGCTGTCGGATGGGTCTTCAGTATCAGATTCATCCGTATCGCTACCGAAATGAGGGCGAGTTTTACGGAAGGATGGACTTCCAACGTCGGACTCATCAATGTCACTGCCAAAACGCGGACGCACTTAAGGGTTTTTGCTTTTGAAATTGACAGCTGGCTCAGATTCACTTTTGAGTTTCGGGGCCGCTCTGTCCTCAGTCAGTTGTGGCTTAGTATTTTAGGGGTACATAAAGTATCGAGAATCCTTATATCAGACTTCATGCACATTGAACGGCTGGATGTCTCCGTCAATGCGTCTTTCTTCGCCATTTTTAGTATACTTCATGCAATGATGGAGAGTTGACGGAACAATGCCGTAATCGTGGAGCCACGGTCGTCCCAAGAGAATTTTATAAGACGTTTCAGCGTCGATCATGTATATCTTAGCTTCGGTCTGCAGATCCCCAAATTTGATTGGCAGAGCTACGAATCCCAGAACTTGCTGGCAATTTTGATTGAAGCCTTGAATGACAATCATTTCCCTTGACAGGTGTCGGACGTTCATTGACAAACTTTTCAGAGTTCGCAAGTTCATGATTTTCACTGAGGACCCTAGATCAATCAATATGCGATTAATCTGGTCTCCGTCGCTGTACCCTGTCACGTAAAGCGGTCGGTTGTGCTCAACTGTTCCTAGTAACAGGTTTTCATCTTTAAATGTGACCGCGGCTGTATGCAGAGTGTACTGGGCTTCTTTCATATCAATTTCTGCACAGCGAGCCTGATACCGCTCGGGGTTTTGTAGAGTGTGAATAAGAACATTTATAAACTCTTTAGATAGAACCAAGGCATCGTAGATGCTCAGGAGAGACGGAAGCTTTCAAAGATGAGCCAAGAAATTATAGTCCACCGAGGAAGGACTCGAATTTTCATGAGCCGGCTCTCCGCCATCTTCTTCATTAGCGACTTGTTTTTCCTTCCCTTTTGGGGCGTTGTCCTGATTTGGCGGTAGAGCCATGCCGCTTTTGAGCTGGATTTGGTTAGCCTTTGTGGCGAGCTCCTCGCCCTCTTCAGGAAAACATAGCTCTTCCTCAGAGTCGCTACCAAGGTGGACGACGTAGCAGATTACTATAGGGATCTCTTCGTTGGAGTCTTTTTCTAGCTCCTCCAGAATCTCAGCCGCTTTTACAGGGAAGAACTCCTTCAATTAAATTAGAGTCATTTCCTTTTGTTCATAATTTTCGAAGGAATCGATATATTTTTGAATGGTCGATCTCCCTGCAGACTCTTTTTCGCGTCGAGCTGCTCTTTTCTTCTTCTTGAGGATTTTAAGCCTGATGGAGCCGAATTGGCAGCTGGAATGGTTGGCCTCTTCTGCCCTTCCCATTCCGTTCTGGGCTCTTTCTGAAGTAGTTTTAGCATCTTCTTCATCTTTTTAGACATGTGCATGCTCCATGGAGGCTGCGGCGAATCAGTTTCATTCCTCGGGGCAGCGGGTTCAGCTGTTTGCTCCCAGAAGGCTTCATCTTCTGTCTGTATAAAGTTGGTGCTTGCAACTTGATTGTTCACCAACACACTCTTGGACAGATCGATCTCTCCGGTCTTATACTGCTTCTCGATCCAGTCTTTGAAAATATAACAATCCTCGATCGCATGGCTTACTACTCTGTGGTACGGGCAATACAGGGGATTGTCGGTCATTTTTGCTTCGTAGGGTCTTTTTGACTCTGGCAATTGTACCCCGTTGTTCAAAACATTTTTGAATATCTTGCGGACCTTGTCCCTTCTGAAAAAGTAAACCTTGTTCTTTTTCTCCTTTAGGGAAAGCCTTTCTCCTCCCAGCACTGACTTTCGAGACTGGTTGGTTTTGGATTCGCCTACCTTTCGCTTGTCTTCATTGTCAGACGCGTTGAAGACATTGGTATTGCTGGAATTCCCGCTTCTACGGTTGTCGTCCCGCTTGCTTTTCCAAGTCTTGTCTCTCTGAGAGTCCTGGGTAGACTCTTGCTTCGAGCGTTCCAATATTTGGACTTTCTTGGTTAGATCTTGAAACGTCTTGAGGTCTGCTGTACACAAGAATAGGACCATCCAATTGCTGAGATTCCCAATGAGGAGGCTGACGGACTGGTCCTGCTCTAGCGGCGGTTCGCACTTGACAGTAAGGTTGCGCCATCGGACAATAAACGCCGTGTTGCTTTCGTTGTTTCCCAGCTTGGTTCTCACAAGGTCAGCAATGGAGATTTTATCACTGACACTCATGAACTTTTGCCGAAACAGAGACTCCATTTGGGCAAAGGTAATGACGGACCCATCTTGTATACTCGCATACCAGTCGAAAGCGACACCAGTCAGGTTGTTGAAAAACTGACGAAGAAGGAGCGCCTCATTCCCTCATGTATTTCCGCATGATGTTTTAAAGTGGGCGACATGCTGATTTGCATTTCCCGTCCCGTCAAATCTTCCGAACTTAGGAATGATGTAGCCGCTCGGGAACTCGATCAGATCGTACTGTGCGGGATATGGCCGCCCACTGCTGCCAATTTCTTTCTGAGCTTCGGCTACCAATGTTCTAACCTTTCTAGTGACCAAATCCATTATCCGATCTTGTGTTAGCGGGATGGTGCTATCTGGGGCCAAGGCATCCCCAGAAGTAGAATGTAGCCGGCTTTCATTCGGCTCGCCCAATCTTGGACCTAAGGGGACAGGCATCGGTTGCTTCGGGTTTTCATCACCCGGCTCATGAGTAGAGACTTGTGCTTGATTGGGAGGTGTCCGGGCAATTTGAGCCGTGAGCTGCATCACGACATTCGTCAGGTCGTCGATTTTGGAGTAAACCTTGGCCATCTCTTTATCTTTGCTCCTGAGCTGTTTTTAGAGTTCTTGAAGCAGCTCTTGTTCTGCGGTCCTGGGGCGGAAAGTCAGCTCTTCCTCACTGTCCGAGCTTTACTCTACATGGACTGAAGGGTCTTTCTGCCTATCGACCTTATTGAGAGGGTTTTCCTCATCCAGCGGAGGCGGCTAATCTTGGGAAGCGACAACCACATTCAAGCAGATTGGGCTTGGGATGTGGTGGCCCCATACTTGCTTTTGCTGCGCAGGTTTTCGCTGGGTTGCGCGTCCGCCATACTGACCGTATGGATAACATATCCAACCGTCTTTTTATTATCAGCAGCTGATTTCACGGATGGCTGTCGTGTCCCTCCTGTTTCGGTAACTGGCAATCGACTGAAAGATGCTAGTCTGACTGGGTTCTTGAATGATGCTGGCGCTTCTTTTCTGGATTTGCCTCGTTGCTTTCACGCGGTACAGAGCGCTTGATAGACACTTGAAAAGATGGTGTCATGCTTTCTCTTTTGGGGCTGGGGCACGTCCCTTTGTAGCATTGTTCGGACCGCTGTCTTCTTGATTCTGACGGTCATGGTATTTTTCTGAACCCACTTTAGAGGTTCGAAAGAATTGCTGACTTTTATGGCCAACTCAGCCATCGTCATGAAGTAACCCTGCTCTTGGAACCTCACAAGATTCCACTTAGCCGAAGTCCTGGCACTCTTGTTGGATCAATACCTGAGCCGCTTCTACCTTAACTTTTCTGTTTTAAGCACTTGGCAGACTTCGGCTCTTCAGGAAGACGTCGTAGACCGATTGACAGAGAGCCCAGAGAAGATACCTGCTCGCGTGATTGTCAAGGGCACCATCTGAGCTTGCTGGAGATGCTTTGTGGCTCCATTGGTGTTGACGGCCTTGCCCCCAGCCGGAACAGTGGAGAGCCGTTCGAATACAAATTTGCATTTGGGGTGGGATGCTTTGGTGACCACGACGTTCGGTCTCCTGCCCCTTGAGGTCGGTTTGGCCGCTTGGTTTGTCGGGACCTCCGCCAGATGAGCGCTTCCAGCAGGGTAGATGACGACGGAACCAAATTGACGGGGTAGCTCCTCCCATTGCCGGCTGAGACCGGTAGGGAGAACCACGCGGTTATTGATCTTGACCACGTACGAGATCGGGGTCGCGTCGGAAGCTGAATTCATTTTAGGAGACATCGTCGTTGAAAGTTGATTGCTGCACGAAAAGAAAATTATTTTTCTACAAACATCGGCATATATGTTAAATGAGTTCGCATGAACACTTGACCCGATATATGGGAGGAGAGAAAGGTCCCACCGGGCGTGCCAGAATCTGTAGGGTGCTTTTCATCATCCCATTGTGATGGGAATACGCGTCGCTTGTCAGATGCATTACAGATTCCCCCTGCCTAGGGTAGGCCGTGGTTTATTGATTGTGGGCATCCGAATCTCTGGCAACCGCGGACTAAGTTGCCTCTAATTACTCCTCTTCTTTGGAGAGAAGGAACCTCCGATTAACGGGTCAAACTGGTCATGCGAACTCAATGTGCAGTGTGTGTTGTGTTTTGAGGGTCTTGGGTATATCGGAGGCCTCACAGAGTTTACGGGGGACGTATATTTAGTGTCGAGTGCATAGGAAAAGAGGGGTGAATAGCGTCCAAAGGACGAGTGGGCACCAGCGCTTCACACACTCGGCACATGGGCACTGGGCGCCAGCGCCTCACACGCCCGGCACGCGGGCGCTGGGCTCCAGCACTTCACACGCCCGACACGCGGGCGCTGGGCGCTAGTACCTCACGTGCCCGGCACGTGGGCGATGGGCGCCGGCGGAAAAAAAGGGCTTTTAGCCCCGGAAATAGGAGTTAAAATCCGGAAGAGGATTTTTTTTATTTATGAAGTTAAATTCCAACAGATCTTGAATGAAGTTAAACTCTTAGAAATCTTTGGAGATGATCAAAGGGGACCCCCTTCTTCTCCTCTTTAGCCTTGGATCTTCTTTTGAGCCTCGGATCCTCCCAGACTGGGATTTTTGGAGATGGGTCTCCTTCTTCCTCCTCTTCTGTTGGCCGGATCTTGGAGAAAAGCGGGGTAAGATTTAAAAATCTCCACTTTTTGATGTCTGATGGAAGATCTGAGTTCCCTTTTAAGGGTTTGATGGTGAAAAACTATTCCTTTTTGAGAAAAGAAGAGTGAAACTCTTGATTTAATTTTAAAAAAAAGAAGAAGGTTTAAAATCTTGAGGAAGAAGAAGGAGGCACATACCCTAATTTTTTTTTGAGAGAGAAAAAATTTATCCTTGATTTTTTTCATCATGATGTTTTTATAGGCTACACACTTTACATATAGCCTCTTAGGTTTTGCCAAATGGCACTTGTGTCACCTCATACCTTGTGTGCTTATTTTCTTTTTTATTTTCTGCACATAAGTCATGTGGTTTACAAAATTTTGGCTTTTTGCCCACCTTACACATATTTACGTCTAAAAATTACATTTAGACTAATTTATTGCCTCTTTTTTGGTATGGAGCCGGCCCCTTCCATACTTGGTCTTGACTTGGGCTTGGGCTCGGGCCCACTTGACTTGGGGTTGATCTTGGTTTTGACTTGGTCAACTGGGGTGTAATTTTTTATCCCAACACACCGTATCAGCGAAAGGTCGCTCATACGTATATTAGCGACCGTTCCTGTATCACAATATGGTCGCTGATACCAAATTACTGGATAAAAATATTGAAAATTATAATATACCGCACAATAATACATGTAATCACAATATATTATCCAAAAATAGTGTTTTGAAAACAAGCCAACACATAAACACAATACATTATATATCCAACAATACCAACAACTCAAACCAACACATACATGAACTAAAATCGTAATAAACCAACACATACTCAAACCAACATATACAACAATAATGTTTTTAATACAAACCAACACAATATGCTATATATCAACCAATACCAACGACTCTT
This sequence comes from Agapanthus africanus, assembly GCA_030015575.1. NCBI lineage: Eukaryota > Viridiplantae > Streptophyta > Magnoliopsida > Asparagales > Amaryllidaceae > Agapanthus > Agapanthus africanus. The sequence goes on along the minus strand of CM057339.1, from coordinate 744,403,106 downwards.
CAAATCGCGCACAATCCCAACTCACTCAACTCTGTGAGCTCTGCAAATCCAACCTAATAAATAAATACATGAACTAAAACACAATCTTCAAAACAACGCTATCTACACTAACACACATAAATATACGCACCTCACTAACTCCCGTCGCTGCCATCACCATCAGAAGCTCGCCTTGATACGTATCGATTGGTATCTTCCCAGTCTTCCTCTAAAAAATGAAGAGAAGTACCTTCCCTGCATCGGAGGCGAAGATGAGGCTGAGGGTAGTACGGTCGCTAATGCAGAGGCGGAGGCTGAGGGTAGTATGGTCCCTGTGATACAGGAGGGTAATACGGTCGCTGCGTCGGAGGAGGGTAATATGCCGGTTGCGACGGCCATAGAACCTGTGCTGACTACGGTTGTCAACGTGGACCATATTGTTGCGAGAATTGAGTCCACTGCTCCTGCATTTGAGCTCTTCATGTTGCATCAGCTTTCTCCTTTTGAGATCTCCATGCCGCATCAGCTTCCTCATTCTTATCTACTTCATCCCTCTTTCTGAGTTGCTCCTTTAGCTATTCGTTCTCCCGTGCTTGATCCAATTATAGGTTGGAGCGAGCGGTCGACATACTTGAAGTTCCTTTGTTACTCGACCGCAAAAGACCAACGGGACCACCATAAAGGGGAATACGTCCCTGTGACCTTGAGCGAGAGAAAAGTTTCTCTATAATAGATATCTCGACATCGACTGGAATATGATCGGCAGCCGAAATTCGGGATTTGATTCCCGATAGCTCCTTTTTGCCTCCTCGAAATGCGCATCCGATAAATGAAACAGTAATTACTTTTTATAGCGAAGTTAACAAGTGTATTTACTTAAAAGAATTAATAAATTCAATCTTAATAAATGTTGAGTGGCTGAATCCATTATTTTTTCAGGCATGCCTTCTTTAGTGCACAATGCCTCCCAGGTCTCAGCAAGTCTCGGCTTTTCCCAGCCTTCTCCTGTACCGGATATATAATTTATCTATATGTGAGGATATATAACGATAAACTTAAAAAATAGAATATATATGTAATTAAAGATAAACTCACCAGAGTAAATCTATATTGATAAGTAGGAACCGATCCATTTAAATAGTCATCTGTGGCTTTACCTCGGTTCTGACTATTCCTTACTAATTCTGTTGGATATAGTGCTCTCAAGGCAATTATTGTAATCGCAAGCAGACGATTATGATGATTGAGAGAGAAACTATACGGTTGGAATAGTCTTACTCGGTATGATAGTATACTATCTGGTTTGACTCTATCATTATGTACATATCTTGTGTGGTATAGCATATTACTATTACATATTGATAGAGCTTATATGATTCATACTTGACTGCCAGGGTTATGATGGCAATCATACTTATGATAATTGGATAATCTATAAGCACATCCTTAAATGTCCCTAGTCATGGAAATATCGAGACAGAGCATCGATATTCCAGAGTAGACTAGTGTATATGTTTCTTGACCCCGACGTGAGGCGATGGCCGGTCTCACAGCCATTGATGTTATTCCGTCACCAAAGATTATATACAGGTGCTCATTGGGTTATGAGTTACACTGGACGGACTTGCCGAGAACATACTAGATGGTATTATACCTATTATCTAATAGCAGTTCTCAGGTGATATTAGTACAGCGTAGTCTGTCGACCCGAAATCGTAAGTTTTATCGAGTGTGTTCCCACTGTACTTTGATTGCTACCCTACCACGGATTTATAGAGTCGTGCAAACAGATAGCTTTTGGGTGCAGTCTCGAAACACTTGGAGGCAGTGAACGATTGAAGGGATCGTCTCTCCTAGTATTGGAAGTTGATGTCGCGCAGTATACGGTTGGCCATCATCATAAGACCTAGGACTAGGCGGATGGGATTTATTGATTGCGATCAATAGTATCTCGATTAGTGATAGGGTTTGACACCAGCATGACTTATCAGGTTATTAGTGGTCTGATATTACCTACCCCAAGACCTGATATGCGATACTCTCAGACAAACAGACCGGACTGCATGGTACATGTCACTGATAGGTTCAGTAGGGTTTCAGATGAGATTGTTTGTTGATCTCCTTTTCGACAATACCTGGATAGCCGTTACGTACAGCTAGTGCCGCTGAAGTGCTCATGGTTAAACCCACTACCAGCGTATTGTTGAGTTTTTAGAGTTCCACACTGAGGATTTCCGACTCTGGCAAAATGTTGTAGTTGCAGTACATTGGTACATGCTTGGATTCGATTAAAACTAGTATATTTTATACACTGACGGTAATCGAACGGCTGCAATACTAGTCGATCTTTTTAGAAAGACGGATATTAAATCGGGTGCCGATTTAATATATTAATACATATTTTTGTTGGTATGTATTTACTAGTATTATGACACTATAAATTAATCTCTCTTTCATGTGTTTTAAATATCTTGCATAACAATTACAAGTATATATATTTAGTATATTTTATTACACACACACACACACACACACACACACACATACACACACACACACATATATATATATATGTATGTATTGTTTTTGATTAAACTTTTTCCTTTTATTTTCTTAAGCTTATGTTATTCGTTAGGCATAATATATCATCACCATATTGTAGTATGGTGACATATGTAATCAAGAGAAAGTTGTGGACACTTAGATGGTTGGTTTAATCCAAGGGCTCGGATTATTTTGGAGGAAATATATTAGTTGTAGGGTTCCTAGGCACTCCCATGAGGTTCTTAAACTGATCAAATATGGCCAATTCAAAATTTTCTATGTGCCGAGAAACCCTAATGCGATCGTTAACTAGAGGTAAAGGCGAAACAACAACAAGTAAACAATTTTATTGCTAAGTGAATGGAAATACAACCTTTGTAGATCCGGTCCACCACTTCTCTAGCTTCGTGTTGACGTCCCTCCGCTGCGATCATCGGAATCCCGGACTCTAGCGTCGATTTCATCGGAGAAATGGGCGGGCTAAGTCGTTGACTTCGATGCCGAAGATGATCTACGTCGAGGCGACTCAAACTCAAGCTCCATCTTCACTAGGTCAAGAAACTTGTGAAGAAAACACCCTCTACTATATGGCAAGTGATAGAGGATGAAGAAATAGGAAATGGGTTCACTTTGGATTTGGATTTCTCACTTGGAATCATCACTTGGAAAAATCTAGCAATGGTTTCTTCTCTTCATGAAGAAGATGAAGAAGAAGAAAGAAAAAGAATTATCAATTAATAAAATAGAAAATCAAGTGATGCCTTATTATATTGCAACCATGGGTGAAGATAACTCATGTAGAGAGCAAACCCTAGTTTAGGTAATGGTTAGGTTAAGGAAAGAAACAAAATGGTCAAAGCTTTCAAAGCTTCATGAAGTTTCAAGAATGAAACAAAATTAGCCACCATTTTATTCTTGCCAAAATAAATACGTAAATAAATAAATAATGTAATGGAAACCCTAACCATTAACCAAACATGGCTTAAAGTAAACACACACCCAAGTTTGCATGTATCATCAAACATGATACAAACTAGTGCACAAACATATATCATATATACAATATGCACAATCAAGTGAGAAAATAATCTTAAGTGAACCAATACTAGTTAATGTAAAGTAATATATCAAATATATAATTATACATTAAATCATTAAATCAACACTTGATTCAATGATCCGGTCATACTGCAAATAACCAACTAATATCAAATGTATCAATGTATCGAATCAACATTTGATCGGTAACCCGGCTATATCACATATAACCGACCAATGATACAAATCGCGAGAATAGAATACAGTATCACATACTGGTATTATTCTCGGTCCCGCACATATCTCATATGCGCTCCTATTTCGTTTCGCTTGAGCCAGGAAACCTCTGTGTAGGACTCTAAAGACTCGTCAATACGCCGGCAGCAGGTGATGATCATATCAAACACCCACAAGCCGCAAGCGGTCTGCTAAACGTAACGGCCACCCGGGTATTGAGCGATCAGAAAATCAACGAGCAAGCCCGCTCACACTCCTGTGAATCCAACCAGTAACACTTACCGTACAGTCCGGTCTCGTCGTCTGATATGTCGCATATCTCGCCTAGGGGTGGTAAACGTCAGACCCCAATAGCTCGATAAGTCGTGTCGATATGAGGTCTATAACAGTTCGAGAAACTACTGGTAACACTTACCAGTAAATCTCAGCAACCCTGGCCAGGGATTTCCGGTTATAGCCAATCGAATACAGCGCAACATCAACTCCCTATACCGGGAGAGACGAATCCCCTACTATCGCTCATTGCCTCCATGTGATTCGGGACTGTACCCAAAAACCACCGTTTTGCACGCCCTCTTGGACGTGGTAAGGTGGAAATCAAAGCACAGTGGGAATCACACAAGACTCTATGACGATCTCGGGTCTACAGACTAACCTGTACCAGTGTCACCAGAGAACTGCCATCTGACGTAAGGTATAATACCATCTGGGAGTTCTCGGCGAGTCCGTCCAGTGTATCCAGTCTCCACTGAGCACCCGTAAATCATCTCTGATGTCAAACACCAATGGATATGGGATCATCCATCGCCCATCTGTATGGGTCGAGAAGGTATACGCTAGTCTACTCTGGTATATCGATGCCCCGTCTCGATACACCCACGACTAGGGACCTTGAAGGATGTACTTATGGACTACCATGTCCCCACTAGTATGATCCGCATCATAGTCCAGGTAGTCAAGTACACATCCTAAGGGCTTTACCAACATGTAACAAAGAGACGATCAGTGTACACGTTAAGACAAAGAGCAACCAGATAGCATACTATCATGTCGAGCAAGAAAGTCCTCCCTATATATGTCCAAGCATCCACTACAATATACATCCTATGTATAGTAATGGCCTCTAGGGCATACATATAACTAACATTAGTAACCATTTCTTTAGAAATGGTTAAGGATTTATTTGCATTCTCACTCTCTTTTTTACGAGAGCTCCCATCTTTTTCTTCGTCCTCTCTTTACATCTTGGAAAAGAAAAAGGAAAAAGGAAATAAAAAGAGAGAAAATTAGTAGTGAGCTTGAACTATAACTCCTAACTTGTTAGTTTAGCATCCTAACTACTTATGTTATCTCAATTTGAGATTAGAGCAAAAGTTCTCGAGCCTTCAAGGTGGATCATCTTTGATGGAGGAGATTTGCATGCAAGCTTATTCCATGGAGCTTCAAGAAGTCTTCAATGGAGTCCAATACAATTTGGGAGCACTTGAAAATGCTATAAAAGTTGTAGTCTCAGTCTAGTAGCTAATTTGCTCTCTTCTCTTATTACAAGTTATAATCTTTAGCTTAGATCCTAGTGGTGGGACTAATTGCTCTTTAGATTTTTTAAACCCTAAGATATCATCTTTTAAAATTGCTTATTAGAATGCACTAGTTCCATCAGATTTTGTCTACATATTCAGAAGATAACATATCTAAATGTAAATTAATCTAAATTTGGTATTCAAATCAAATAAATATCTTTTTAATTAATTTTTTCTCAAGTGTCACCCAATACCATATGAGAAAAGCAAAGTCTCCCTAGGGATGTTTGAGGGAGAAGACCGGCAAAACGTTCCCAATTCTCCGTAAATTTAACCGACTTTGTGTATTTTCTTTTTAATCTTTCACGCTATCTTTTGAAACATTGTTGCATCTCATATCGGACATACGTCCAATGTCTGTCTATATCATTTTCTAAGAAGAAATATTTCTATAATGCAGATTAACAAGTGTATTAATTAATAAATTAAGACCATTTAACAAGTATGTAATTGTGAAATATGGTTAATTGAGTTATGTATTATCAAGAAGGTGCGCCAAGCCCATACATAGGCTTCCCAAAGGTTTTCTGTAAACGTGAATCTCACGTTTCAGAACTCCGTGTTGCGAACGAGATACCAATATAACCATTGAAATGAGTAGCCCATGAACCCGGACCTACGGGCTTCCTGCCTACCCATTCCAGAATTGCCCTTTTCTCACCTATATCGTATTTGGTATGCTCGAAGGCAAAACCTCTTACGTGCTTTTCAAAAGGGACAAATCATCCCCGCAGCCCTTGTCTCAGCGATACGTGCATCTGCTGCATCTATCATTCTCTTGATTTAAGGATAAACAACAACATATCTTGCCTGGCCCTTCGTATAGTCCCTATCTCGATAAACTTTTTCATCTCGTAATGCGTGAGGAAGAGGCAATGTATTAATATACTCATCTGTGATGGGATCTGAGAACGCGTTAGGTTCTCTACTTAGATCCATACACCGCTCATCTAGGTCTGCATATAGATCATCCGGTACAGATGTACTTGTATCCTCCTGATCAGATTTAGCTACACATTTCAATTTATTGTAATCAACGCGAACAAAATAAATTGAACACGCTTATTTAAAACTTCTAATAGATACCTCTAATCTCAGATTGTGTCAAAGAGGAAGTATCTCAATCTCTTTTCTTTGAAGAGAATACTGCAGTAAATTATGCTTATATGCCTTTTCTAGATGATCGCACCCATCTGTTTCATGCAAGTTATGACGATACAAAATATATAATATGTGTAAATCATTAAACTAACATATCAATATATTTTAAGTGATTACAACTGTAAAGTTTTTCATATATCAATTGATTATAAGTGTTTACAACTGCAAAGTTTATAACATATTTAAATGATTAGAACTGCAATATTTATCATAAATCAATCGGATCTACTTCCTCGAGATCACCCTCGTCAATAGAACTATCGAATAAGAATTTAGGAGGTGCCCGCAATGCAATCAAAATATCATCACGATTAAGATCTTTGATATAAAATCACTGCTCATCTTGTGAAGTTAACATGAACTTATTGTCTCGATAATTTTTTTTATTGAAACCGACAAGCTGAAAACTGTACTCATTTTTCTGGATGAAAGCGCACTGACGAACTTTGAACATAACAAATCGTTATTGTTCATTACTCCCGTAAAATAACTTTATTATGTTCTCCAACTGACCATAGAATTATTTTGTCCTACCTGCGGTCTTTGATCATGGGAACTTTAGAAACACATTTGTTCAAATAGACAATAAATACCATTATTTTGAGTAGTCAATTTCTCGGTTGTAAGAAATTTTAGGTTATTAATGCAATATGAACCGTATCGATTCACGTTTGCACTAGAACTTTTAGATAGTCGCACGATTACATTCGGGAATTGCATCCCTTTTGCTATGACATCTTCAATCTACAATGCATTTATACCTAAAATGTATAAGCTATATATGATATATACATATGATACGTGATATATACAAGAGATAAGTACGTATTTGCGGCACCACCGTGGAAAGTATTTCTTATATTCTTGATTAATCTTCCATATAGCACCCTTTTCGGAAATCGTATTCGTAAGCTCTTGAATATGTCGGCTAAAAGAATAACAATATTAACCATTTACGCATACACACTCACAAAATATTAACGTGATTAAAAGTTTTAATTTATATACCTTCTGTGATCAGTAATAATTTCAAGATTATTAAGGATATACGTAAGTGCTTGGTCAAGTCACTCCCTCCGATAGGATCGATCATTCTCTTATGGATGGGATAGCAGATTCTCGTTAATTTGAGAAGGATGATTTAATTTTGTTTCAACTCTACGTAAGTAACGAGAAGTGAAATTAGGGCATTCGTTGGCCGAATAATTTTCGGCTATTGACCCTTCCGTTCGAGCTCGATTGCACACTTACCGTTTCAGGAATCCCAAGTATCTATAATGTTGACAAATATTTTATACAAATGTAGATATTATATTTAATTAAATTTAAAAATTAACTTTAAAAAATAATTACCTTTCTACTGGATGCATCCATCTATATGAGACTGGTCCAGCAATCATTGCCTCTTTAGATAGATGCACTGTAACATGAATAATGACGGTGAAAAAAGATGGCGGAAATACCATCTCCAACTTGCAAAGGGTTTCAACAATACTCTTCTGCAACTTCTCGGATTTGACTACATCTATTATTTTAGAACAAAATTTATTGAAAAAACCACAATACTCTATTAAAGCAACGGTGACATTGGACGACAAATTATGTCGAAGAACAACTGGAAGCAATTGATACAAAAGCATATGACAATCGTGTGTTTTAAGATTTAAGAGTTTTGGTGGCTCAACCTGCACATTCTTTCATATGTTAGAGAATTTACCATCTGGTGTTTTGACGCTCTTTAGCACCTTACCAAATATTTTCATATCCAATTTCATTATTGTGTGGTAGTTTCAACAATGCTTCGTGTAGGTAAGACCATTCAGATAACATGTCATATGCTGGAAAATCATTGATTGTCCAAATAACAGCCGCTCGCATTCTAAATTTTTCCTCGGCATATGCATCATATGTCTCTGCTCCATGTTTTCAGAGTTCTATCGGCTCTTCATTTAAACATTCCGTATAGACGTCGATGTTCTGATAAGGTGAATATTTTTCCGGAATTAATAAAGAAAGAATCATATACGATTGCTTCATACACATTTAAGAAGGCATATTGTAAGGCATAAGTAAGACCGGTCACGTGGACCAATTAGAGCTCATGAGTCCGTAAGGCATGAACCGTCGGTTGCCAAAACTATACGTACATTACTCGATTCATCCCCAAAATGATCAACACCGTCTAATCGATTTAATGCTTCTATATCAGCCGGGTGCCTCGGCATCCCGTCTTTGATCCGACGATCGAAATGCCACCGCATGCTCTTCGCAATGTCCTTTGAAATATATAAATTTTGTAATATTTTAGTCGGGGAAAATAACGAAGGACTTTAGCTGCAGTTTTCTTGTTTTTTGCTTACATTAGGTGTTTCTACGATTGAATTTTGTTTAAAAATTTTCTACCTAAATAAGTAGCAAGTGGGACACTCATTGAGAAACGCATAATTCTTACGGTACAGCACACGGTCGTTGGGACATCTATCGATCTTCTCATACGAGAAACCAAGTGTCTTAACAGTCTTTTTTGCCTGGTAATGATTCTTTGGAATACTTTCTTTTCCTTCATGAATTACCTTTCGTAGGAGATTAAGAAGCACGTCAAAGTGCTCGTTAGCTATCCCGCTAATCATCTTCAGATGGAGGAGTCTTATTACAAATGACTGCCTACTAAATTCAGTACAGCCTTCGTAATGATCTTGTTCCTTTTTTTTCCAGAAATATCTTTAATTCCTCTACTCCACTGGTGTGTTTAGATGGTTCAACTATATTCATTTCCTCAGCAGCAAATAAATCTTCTAATATCTCATGCGTGTCATCTATCCACACCCGTCGGCAATTCAGATTGCGAAACTGCAGTCTCATTATCCCTCCTCACTTTCTCGTCAGGTACTCCCATGCCATGGCGATTCCAATGTTTTTAGTTTGGTTCTAAATCGTCTACAAACGCATGTTCTTTTATCACTTCACGTCGAAAACGGTATCTATTCTTACATTTCTTATAAGGACAGAACATGAGTCCGTCTCTGCAACGCTTTGGGTTCATTTCTGCGTAACCTAAAAACTCTTTAAATCCCTCTTTAAATAGGGTGTCCACCGAACTTTACCTATCATTTTTCCCCATGTGCATAAAGAAGTTAACTGGAAGAATTCTCATATGTTGTCACACAGACATTTATATGAGTTTAACATATTTTAGGAGTTTATTACAAGATCATTAAATAAATTTTCAAAAAGTAAAATAGATTTCATGATGTGGACCCATTAAAGCATATGAAGTCATTTAAGGTTGGCGTAAGTCAAGGCTAAATGTCGGGACGGATAAGTACTCCCATGGCTGTTAAGGCTAAAGATCCTAATTTCCATTACGAATACAACACTCATATCCCATGCCATTCTGTGTTTTCGTCTATTAAGAGAAAATTTCGGCAGCACTTCATCCATGTTCCCTGTATTCGTACATATATTTGTACACGGGAAACAAGTGGAAAGTAGCGTCGAAAATTCTCAAAATGGACGAAAATATAGGAGAAAGTGATATGTGAGTTTTGTTGCATTCGTAAATTGTTCACACTAGAAAAATCCAACTATACGGTATGTCAAATCCTCTCGTCAAATACTACACATATATTTGAAAAAATTGAACAGAATGGTCAACTCTTACAAATATTTGTAACCGTATTCGACGGGAAAAAGATTTGAATACACTAATTATTAGACGGGAAATTATAGGTCGATCCTAAATAAGTTTAAGACCTTTCGATCTTAAATTTATTAATTAAATGGATGTTTTATTTTACATACTTATATTTATGCTGTGTTAGTGGGTTTAATTTTATTTTCAATTTACGCATCTAGTATAGTTTTAAGTTTTCTTAATGGGCTTGATTTTATTTTGGATTTACATATCTATTATAATTTAAGTTGTATTAAAGGATTTGATTTTCATTTTGATTTAGTTTATAAATTATGTTACAATTTAAAAATCCAAACAATAAATCATACACGACAATAAAATTTTGAATCATTAAATTTACAAAACACAAAATGATTTGTATGAAAGAAAATCAATATGCTTTATTAAGCCATTGCAACTCAAACTTTAACCCAAGCTCCTCAATTTTTATTTTAGGTCAAATCCAAAAATGTAAAACACCAACACTTAACTCAAACGTTAATTACAAAACGATTGAGAATATTTTCAGTTTCACCCTTAAATCATAAATTTCACCTCCAAATAAGAAATTTTTCTAGCTCTAGTTCTCAAACTTTACCCCTAAATCATAAATGCAACTAATCCCGACCCTCAATTTCATCCCAAATCTCATATTCATCTAACCATAACCCTTAGTTTCACCCTAAAATTATAAATTCATCGAACCCTAACTCTTAATGACCTAACCAATATTTTCAGTTTCACCCTAAAATTATAAATTCATCTATCCACACCCGTCGGCAATTCAGATTGCGAAACTGCAGTCTCATTATCCCTCCTCACTTTCTCGTCAGGTACTCCCATGCCATGGTGATTCCATTGTTTTTAGTTTGGTTCTAAATCGTCTACAAACGCATGTTCTTTTATCACTTCACGTCGAAAACGGTATCTATTCTTACATTTCTTATAAGGACAGAACATGAGTCCGTCTCTGCAACGCTTTGGGTTCATTTCTGCGTAACCTAAAAACTCTTTAAATCCCTCTTTAAATAGGGTGTCCATCGAACTTTACCTATCATTTTTCCCCATGTGCATAAAGAAGTTAACTGGAAGAATTCTCATATGTTGTCACACAGACATTTATATGAGTTTAACATATTTTAGGAGTTTATTACAAGATCATTAAATAAATTTTCAAAAAGTAAAATAGATTTCATGATGTGGACCCATTAAAGCATATGAAGTCATTTAAGGTTGGCGTAAGTCAAGGCCAAATGTCGGGACGGATAAGTACTCTCATGGCTGTTAAGGCTAAAGGTCCTAATTTCCATTACGAATACAACACTCATATCCCATGCCATTCTGTGTTTTCCTCTATTTAGAGAAAATTTCGGCAGCACTTCCCCCATGTTCCCTGTATTCGTACATATATTTGTACACAGAAAACAAGTGGAAAGTAGCGTCGAAAATTCTCAAAATGGACGAAAATATAGGAGAAAGTGATATGTGAGTTTTGTTGCATTCGTAAGTTGTTCACACTAGAAAAATCCAACTATACGGTATGTCAAATCCTCTCGTCAAATACTACACATATATTTGAAAAAATTGAACAGAATGGTCAACTCTTACAAATATTTGTAATCGTATTCGACGGGAAAAAGATTTGAATACACTAATTATTAGACGGGAAATTATAGGTCGATCCTAAATAAGTTTAAGACCTTTCGATCTTAAATTTATTAATTAAATGGATGTTTTATTTTACATACTTATATTTATGCTGTGTTAGTGGGTTTAATTTTATTTTCAATTTACGCATCTAGTATAGTTTTAAGTTTTCTTAATGGGTTTGATTTTATTTTGGATTTACATATCTAGTATAATTTAAGTTGTATTAAAGGATTTGATTTTCATTTTGATTTGGTTTATAAATTATGCTACAATTTAAAAATCCAAACAATAAATCATACACGACAATAAAATTTTGAATCATTAAATTTACAAAACACAAAATGATTTGTATGAAAGAAAATCAATATGCTTTATTAAGCCATTCCAACTCAAACTTAAACCCAAGCTCCTCAATTTTTATTTTAGGTCAAATCCAAAAAAGTAAAACATCAACACTTAACTCAAACGTTAATTACAAAACGATTGAGAATATTTTCAGTTTCACCCTTAAATCATAAATTTCACCTCCAAATAAGAAATTTTTCTAGCTCTAGTTCTCAAACTTTACCCCTAAATCATAAATGCAACTAATCCCGACCCTCAATTTCACCCCAAATCTCATATTCATCTAACCATAACCCTTAATTTCACCCAAAAATTATAAATTCATCGAACCCTAACTCTTAATGACCTAACCAAAATTCATCTAACCGTAACCCTAACCCTAACCCTCAATTATCTATAATCCATTTTCTACCTTTAACCCTAAATTTCCAAATTTTTATTTAAATTTCTCAAATTGCATCTATTCTAAAACCCATCAACCACCATTCAAATTCTCTATAATCAAAACCCCAAAACCTAACACATTCTTAAGTTCCATATTTAATTCTTTAAAATATATTACAATTAAAATCAAAATATATTTTATAAGCTAACTTCACAATTTCGTGATTTAATTGAAAAAATATAATAATTGGAAGGGGGGAACCCTAACCATAGACCGGTTGTTGAATGAGGAAGGCGATGGAAAGTTTGAGCAGTAACTGCAGCAATATGTTAAAAAATTTGGAGAAGAATTGGGAGAATTTTGGGAAGAATTTGGAGGAATTGGGAGAGGGGAAGGAATGGGGCTTGGATTAGAGGAACGCGGGGAAATTTGGTAGGATTGGAGAGAGTGAGAGAAGGGACTTCACGGCTAAAAATTATTGAGGCTATTAGCGACCGCTATATACGGTCGCTAATACCAATTGAACGGTCGCCGATATATTGGCTATCGTCTATTAGTGATCGTGCATTATATACGGTCGCTAATACTATATTAGCGATCGCATATATTTTAACGGTCGCTAATACCTCTTATACAATACGCACAATTTCTAGTAGTGAGACGGCGGTGGCGAAGAAGCTGGCGATAATTGTGGAAACGACGGTGGCGAGATTGGTGGCGATGGTTAGGTTTAAGAAAGAGGGGAAATTTTCTTGGGGAAAGGTTTGATTTGAGGATTGGGCGTGGGGAAAGGAGAAGGGGAAATTTTTTGTTTTATTTTATTTTATAAAAAATCTTCGATATTGTCCTTACAGTTCCAACGGCAAGGATTTCTCTACTGGTACCGTAGGAGCAACAATAGAAGTTATTATTTCTGTAAATTTGTCCTTATGATGGCCACCGTAGGGGCACTGTTTGCTTCTGCGGTCTGCCGGAGGGGCAACATAAAATTGCCCCTGTCCCTACGGTTTTTATCATCCGTAGGGACAAGCCATCTTTGTACTAGTTTGATTATGAGTATCTACATCATCTAGCTAATATTTGTTGAATTAAATGTAGTTTTCTGATATTTTTTTATAAGTACTGTAGTTTTTCCAATTATAAGTAAAAATTATCAATCTATTTGGATCAACTAGAAAATAAATAGGACGTATATAAACTTCCTTGATATTATTCTTAATTATAAATCACTGTAGTTCATTCTAACGATAAGTTATATTTGGAAGTACAAAAAACCATCAACCATAGGTCAAGATCGTGGTGGTTTACTATAATGTTACGAAAAGAATACCGTAATGTATCCTGGTTTATTTTGATTCTTGTTCCACTGCTACTGATGCATTTACTTTTAGGTATTAGATTCAAATTAAACAAGAAATTTATAGCAAATGAAACAGCATATGTATGTTGCCATATAAAAAGGGAAGAATACCATTTATTATTATTACTCTCTTCCGCTGAACATCAAAGTGTTCTTCTTCCCTACTTACATTCCAGGTACCTCTTTTTATTACTACATATTACGTACACACTGTGTTTACTACAAACTGATCAAAACCCAGCAGCAAACTCAAGGATGGACTCGAGTGGCTGGCGTCGACCCTCTTCTTCCCTCTCGCTCTCCCTCTCCCACTGCTGCTGCTGCGGGCCGCGGACGAAAACCTCATCTTTGTTGTCCCGACCAAAAACCTCGTCCACGAGCTTGCTTGGCACGCCAAAGGCCAGCTCCTTCGCCTCCCGCTCCATCTTGTTCACTACGTTGTCTCTTCCCGCAAGGAAGGTTCTCCTGTTTCTACCGTTTCTTAAATGATCCGTGTTGACTTCGAAGCACACGACCTCGAGGTTCTGCTGTCTGTCTGCGACGATGGCAACAGGGTGCCCGGGTGGGATGGCCAACACAGTGTTTCGTGATATCTGAGACCGGACCTTCTGGTATCGCCTGCCTTGTTGGCCTTCTTCCTGTTCTTGTTGTTGTTCCCATTCTTCCGAGCCCTCTTGTTGTCTTGACAAGTGAGGACACACCATCTCAAAATAACCGCGACCCTCGGTCACTATGGCGATCTTGGTCGCCCTCGAGTTGTAGAAGGGCGCCATCATCGAACCGGCGGTGATGTTGATGACCGAGACTTGGAGGTTGAGATCTCTCAAGGGTTGGTAGTCATTCTCATCGGCCTCGTGGAGACGCCCGTGCTGGTTAGAATGTGTAGGGCGCTTGTTTATAAGGTTGAAGGGTCCCCTTGATGACTCTCCTCCGCCGAAAGGCCAGTGGCCGTGCTCGGATGAGGACGAGTGGCGGCTAAGCGATCGGATTTGTTCTTGCGATGCTTTTATAATGACGCCTTGCCTCTGTTGGCCGAAGAGCCTCTCCAATTGATCCCGTCGGGTCTGGAAAATCAATCAATTAACATAATGAGTCGATTTTTCATTTCATTTGTCGGGAATAAATTACAAAGATACATATCGATAGAATTTCGGTATGTACATTCAAAGCGGCCTCGAGAATTTCGGAGCTGAAGACCCTGTAGTATGATTGAGGTTCCTCTCCTCCAACAGTGTAAAACTCCTGAATCAATCGCAAATTAAATGTGATCGTCTAAACTGAGTAAACTATATATATGTATGCCAAAGTGACAATAGTCATTAAATAAAATGCATTACTGTTCAATATGATGTGATAATAATAAGATATGATTTATTTTGCTCCCCACTAATTATCGAGGAGAACCCCTGCATGTTTGATTATGATATAAATCAGCATGCATCGCGATCGATAGATGGCTCATATAATACTAAATATATTTTTTCTTATAAATACCTGGACTTGGCTCATATAATACTAAATATATTTTTGCTTATAAATACCTGGACTTGGCCAGGTGTAGAGACGGGGCGTAGGATTTTTGCGATCTGGAGCCTCTGGTTGTTGCTTCGGTTGATCAAATAGACGACAGTTCCAGCTGAAACCTTGGTGATATCTCCTTGCTTAATGTTATGTGATTCGCGATCTTGGTCTCGATGATCTCCCCTTATAAGGGTAATAGTTCCTTCGCCTACATTCCGATCGATATAGTAGTTAATAATAAGGATCAGATATTTAAAAAAAAGTAAGATGAAATTAATAAAAAATTTAAGCATTCATCATTACCTCTCACGACATAGAAGAGAGAGTCGGCATCGAAATGGTTAGGCACCACAAAGGTGTTAGGGTTAGCCTCAAGGATTGCTAGCCTATAATTAGCAATCCCAAGCAAAAGCCGCGATTTCTGAGCGAAGTTCTGAAGGATTCTGATATTCCCATGCTCGCTCCTCACGCGATGCCTGAAGCTCTCTTGCTCAAACACATAAGGGTTGTTCCCGGTCCTCCCTTCCTCTTCGCGTCCCATTGGATCTCTCCCTTGCTCTTGCCTTTCTTGCTCGTATCGCTGCTGGCATCGGCTCTCACATTGTTGTCGTTCTTGCTGCCCTTGACCTTGCCGGCATTCGCGACAGTCTTGCTTGCATTGTTCTAGGCGGTGTTCCGGATCTTGCTGCCCTTGAGAGTCTTGCCCTTGCTCACGTCTCTCTTGTTCGTAGCGTTGTTGACATTGCTGCACACACTGCCTCTGCTGTTGCTGGCCTTGGCGACTCTCGCGGCAGTCCTGCTTGCATTGTTCGAAACGGCGTTGAGGATCCTGCGGTAGATAATTAACATTTATTAGAAAAGTTTATTCAGAAGAACATGATATATTCCCTTAGGGAGCACGGGGCGCCCCGTCATTAATGTACCAAAACCTAAAGTTACCAGCTCTCGCATGTTGAGGGCGCCTTAATTAGCTTAAGTCTACCAGATTTGCACAGTAGTTTTCTTTATTAATTTGCTATTTGAATCGCCCTCGGTGGAATTGATCCTAGATTAATTGGTTATTTAATTTTTCTAATTGACTATTTTTCATTGAAGGATAGAACTCTTTATTAATTTGCTGTTTTATCTCCCTGTTGCATATTAGTACAAAAATTACTATATATATATATATACCTGGCGCTGTGTGTCTTGCCCTTGTTCGCGTCTCTCTTGTTCGTATCGTTGCTGGCATTCCTGCACACACTGCCTCTGCTGTTGCTGGCCTTGGCGACTCTCGCGACAGTCCTGCTTGCACTGTTCTAGTCGGCGCTGCGGATCCTGTAAGAGACGAACAATTAATAAGATTCTTACACTACAAACAGAAAAAACAAGTTTTCATTATGATTGTACTTCTTGAAGCCTAAATTGCATTAAAATGACCTTAACCATCGGATTCTTTACTGAAATATCCTCAATATATATGAGAGTTATTTTTAATATTTAATATTTTATAAGTGTTGGGCTTTACCATAACAACAACTGAGCCTTTTATCCCAAGCATAAGGGGTAGGCTACATGAACCAACATGAGAATCACGCCGGGTCCAACACATGAATCCTCTGTCTCCACTCACTTCTATCGAACAATATACTTTCATTGAGTCCTTTGGCAACCATATCGTTTCGTATCACCTCCATCCATGTTTTCTTCGGTCTCCCTTTTGCCCTTTTGCCATTACCCATATCGAGAGTATCTATTCGTCGAACCGGTGCTTCCATAGGTCTGCGTCGCACATGACCAAACCATCTAAGCCGGTTTTCCCGCATCTTCTCCTCCACGGGTGCTACACCAACTTTTGCACGAATATCCTCATTTCGCATCTTGTCTTTTCTAGTGTTACCGCACATCCAACGAAGCATGCGCATCTCCGCTACGTGCATCTTCTGTGTGTGATGCTTCTTAGGAGCCCAGCATTCTGTACCATATAATAAGGCAGGCCGAATAGCGCTCCGATAAAAACTTCCCTTTCAATTTTAACGGAAAGTTACGATCACACAAAATCCCTGTTGCACTCCTCCATTTCAACCAACCAGCTTGGATCCTTTGATTAACATCACTATCGATCTCTCCATTCCTTTGGATGATGGAACCTAGATATCTAAACTGGTCGCTCGGTGATATCTCTTGCCCTTCCAATGTTATACCAATATGGTTTTGATTTCTCTGGCTACTAAATTTGCAGTGCATATATGCTGTCTTGAACCTGCTCAATCTGAATCCCCGAGATTCCAATGTTTGTCTCCATAATTCCAATTTGGCATTAACCCCTGCTTTCGTCTCATTTACTAGAACAATATCATCAGCGAATAGCATACACCAAGGGACTTCATCTTGGATAGTTCTAGTAAGCTCATCCATCACGATGGTAAACAGGAAAGGACTTAATGCAGATCCTTGATGTAAACCAATAGTAATCGGAAAATCACTTGTTAAGCCACCGCAAGTTCTGACATTTGCCACTACTCCGTCGTACATATCCTTGATTATGTCAATATACTTGACGGGGACCCCCTTTTTCATCATTGTCCCCCATAATACCTCTCTAGGTACCTTGTCGTACGCTTTTTCTAAATCAATAAATATCATATGCAAATCTCTTATCCTTTCTCGAAAGCGCTCGACAAGTTGACGAAGCAAATGAATCGCCTCTGTCGTCGATCGTCCAGGCATGAACCCAAATTGGTTCTCTGTTATCTTAATATCCTTCCTTAGCCTGTGTTCAATCACCCTCTCCCAAAGTTTCATGGTGTGACACATTAGTTTTATTCCACGGTAGTTTGAGCAATTTTGAATGTCACCCTTATTCTTGTAGATAGGTACAAGGATACTTTTCCTCTATTCATTTGGCATCTTTTTTGTCTGCCAAATCTTATTAAACAGATCTGTCAGCCATTTAACGCCTATTTCGCCTAAGCATCTCCAAATCTCGATAGGAATCCCGTCAGGACCAACCGCTTTTCTTAAACCCATTCTGTTCAAAACTTCTTTAACCTCAGTAAGTCTTATTTTACGCATGAAATCACGATTTATATCTTGAGATTGAATGACAAGTCCATCCAAATTCTTAGTAAAGCTCTCATTGAACAATTTGTCAAAATAATCTCTCCATCTTTCCTTGATATCCTCGTCTCGAACTAAAACCTTCTGATTTTCATTTTTGACACACTTCACCGCACATAAGTCTCTAGTCTTCCTTTCCCGCATTCGAGCAATCCGGTATATATCATTTGCAGCCTCTTTAGTGTCTAATTTCTCGTACACCTCCTTGTAGACATTAGATTTAGCTTCCCGAACAGCTTTCTTAACTTTCTTTTTAGCCATTTTGTACTTCTCAAATCTCTCAACATCTCTACTTTTCTTCAAATCTTTATAAGAATCCTTTTTAATTTTAATAGCAGCCTTTACATATGAGTGTCAAATAGACTTAAGTCTTGTTATTGGAATGCCCAATCTATATCTTAAACGCACGTACGTACCTCCTTTTGTTTTCTAAGGTGGGACTATTGATTCCACGTTAACACTCCTTCAGTCTTTTTTTAAAAATCTTAGACTTAAGTCGTGCCGGTATTTTATTCATTTATACATAGGTAGGTAGCTAGGTACCTCACGCTGTGAGTCGTCCCGTCCTTGCTCGCGCCTCCTCTCTTCTTCGTACCTCTGCTGGCATTCCTGCACACACTGCCGCTGTTCCTGCTGGCCTCTCCGGCTGCAGTCCTGCTTGCACTGCTCGAGGCGGCACTTGGTGTCTCCCCGACGGTGATCAGGGTTTATAACCAAACCCTCGTCGTCCCCGCGCCCCCTCTCTTTTTCCTGCTGCTTCTCCTCGCATCGTTCCTCGCATCGCCGGCGCATGCCCTGGTCGTAGTGGGGCTGATCGCTGCATTCTCGCTTGCACTGCTCCAGCTCTTCTCTACGAGAAGCGAGGGCGAACGTCGAAGAAACAAGAAGCAGAGAGAGCAAAAGGAGACTTGCTTTGGTAGCCATCATGTGTGTTAATTTGTGTGTGTTAACTTGGATGAGTGATGAGGAGAAGGGTGTGGGGTTTGGTATTTATAGCCAGCTAGAGAGAAAGAAGAGATTGGTGAGTACTAGGAGAGAGAAATTAAAGGTAGCGAGGCGACTCGTGGAACCATGCATGGATACACGTGGGAGGTTCAGCCCGCTCTCGTACACGTGAGCCCGCTCTCGTACACGTGAGGGGCGTGGCACTCGGTGTGCGCGCATGGAGGGAGAGGGGACACGTGCGAGGGGAGAATATGAGGACGGGGCTTCGCCTCGCCGCGTATTAATGTTGGTGGCTTGATGACGTGGAGCCTCATGCTGGTGGGTCCAAGCGGTGATGACCTGGATTCCTCGTGGCTGTCTGCCCGGTGCTTATCAACAACTTGTTTCCAAACCATATATGTATGTTTTATCTTTTATTTATATATCTCTACCGTATCTACCTCAAAAGAGCCTTTAATCTCTAAAAAATCTAATTATTAAATATGTGTAGCACGCAAAACACTTGTTATAATAAGAAAAATACTTTTTGTACCGACCACCAAGACCCATATAAAAAAGTACTATGCCTCCAATAAGAGGCCTAGTACCACTTGGCCTCTCTATTTGAGACATTCATACTCAACCTCCTAAATTTTCTAGAAAAAGCAGTTCTCTTACCTTCTCACTCACTAACTTTTCAAATTTAATTCAAACCAAGAAAATTGAGCCCAAGTTTTCAAATATAGAAATTTCTGCGCCAACAATAAAATATATTTATGGTGAATTCTATTTACAATAGAAATTTAGATCAGCAAGTAACCCCGTACAAATATCTTTTAATTAACTAATTTATTGCATGCATGAGTATGTATTTCTAATTCGGTAATAAATAGTACATATTCATATCATATTTATGTTATAGCCTCCAAATCAGTTCCTGCACATCATGTATGGCCGCATTCTCAACATAAAATTTACTAACATCATATATGTATATTAAGAAAATCAATTTTTAGAAGGATTTCAATTCCGTATACGAGGTCTCTTTAAAAAATAATCATTGTTTACTTTTAATTCATAATTTACAAGAATATGAATTAATAAATTAATTCCATATTTTGCGGATCGTTTTATCATTTAATATTTGTCAAACGGTGTAAATCTTTTTATTTTTCTTGGATTTTCAAATCATAAAAATCTTTTAACTTTTTATTGGCAAGTGGTTGTAAATCTTTTCATATTTTTATTTGAGAAGTTTCACCAAAATCACAATATACTGTGTCCTATGTGCCAAAAACCACCCGGCGCCGATTTGGTGCACAAAAACCTCACGAGTTTTCCTCTGTTATACATGACCCCTTGCCGTTAATTGTTTTTTTTTTTTTGTGTGTAGTTTTATCTGACGACGAATATCAAATATATGTTAACCAATAGACGGAGACTACGGCGTGTTTTGATTTTGACATATAATTATCGATGAAAATATGAAAATTTCATATTATCATCGAGTATATATCATACACTTAGTTTAATATTTAATTTGAATTAATTTTACGTTTACTAAGCTTTTGAAGTTTTTAGTTTATTGTAAAAAATTTTAAAATTAAAGGTTTTCTTTATCAAGTTTAAGATTTTGGATTTAGCTTTTGGGTTTGGTTTAAAGTTCGAGTTTTAATCAACTCATAGGATTTGCACATATAACATAGTGTTTTTCAGGAGATTTGCAAATTATTAGTATCTCCTTCTAATTGCAATTATGCATGATAGTTTTTTGTTGTTAATCAACTTTATAATTTACTTTTAGAGTGGTCAACTCTAACCAGAGTTGCCCACATATTAAAGAATTGAAAAATCCACCAACACCTAAACCGTCATCCCTTTATAAATTTCAACCCTACCTGACATATATGTTAAATTAAACTAATTAAATTGTCATCTTAATCATCTCCACCTTTTTACGGTCATCAATCTTACCACATATCTCCCAATCTCAAATTGCCTTTATAATTTTTCCACCCGTAGGGACATGCCATCTTCGTACTAGCGGTCATGGATCCTTTATTTTCGTCTTTTAGCTTATGATAGTCAATTTCCCAGTAATAATACGTAATAAGATCATTTTCCACTTAATTAGATTGAAGAAAAACAATGCTGATCATTATCCTCTCAAGTTCATGAAACGAAAAAAACAATAGTTTTTGCCTTTCAATTCTCTAACTTTTTTCTCTAATTAAGGGCTTAGTTAGTTTTTACCCATGGTTAATTGCAGCTTCTTAACATTCATTAACTAAGACAAACCATTAATAAGATGCCAAATCCATCTAGAGTTACAAAAACACTAAGCTAGTAACACTTGGACAAGATAATCTTCAAGAATCTACATAAGCTATGTAAGTAATATTTAGTTGTTATCAATGATAATGATATAATTATAATCATATAATTAGAGTTGATTAATATGAAAAGCGTCGACGCGTGTAAAATTAAGAGGAAGGTGATGCATTTTAAGGCGTAAAGAATCAAAGAAGAAGATACTGCAAATATATAATCAAGTGAAATTAATTGATTGATTAACATGTGAAAGACATATATCAGCTTAATCTTTATTATCACAATCTGTCTGTGATTAATTAAAATGGTAATCTCCTCTTTCTAGCTAATATTAGATCAAACACTTGAGAATTTCACTAAAAAGAAAAGCAAACCTAGCTCAATGCAAATATCATGAAATTAATAGACTTTCATGCCAAATGATCTCATTAGTAGCTAGTTATGTCACGATACCCGACTAATGTCAATTAATATACAATATGTTCTTCGTTTCTTTGTTGGAGATAAAAGTGGACCCTGAAAATGTTGGATATGTATGCCCTAGAGGCCTTCATTGTATAAGATACTAGGGATATATATGTACAGGACAATCTTGCTCGATATGATAGTATGCTATTTGGTTTGTTTTTATCTTAACATGTGATGTGTTTTATTTTGTATTTCATATCTTATATACATGTTGATAAAGCCCGTAGGATTTTGCCTGGCCACCTGCGTTGTGATGGCGATCATACTAGTGGGAGCTGGGTAGTCAATAGACACATCCTTAAAAGCGTCCCTAGTCGTAGGAGTATCGAGACTGGGCATCGTTACTCCAAAGTAGACTAGTGTGTGCATATCTAGACTCTGACGAGAGGCGATGGATTGGTCCTGCAACCATTGGTGAGGTGCACCTAAGATTATATACAGGTGCTCACTGGGTGTGAGTACACCGGACAGGACTCACCGAGAACTGACTAAATGATATTATATCTAACGTTAGATAGCAGTTCTCTGGTGATATGAGTGCAGATAGTCTGTCGACCCGAGGTCGTCATTTGTCTCGTGTGAGTTCCCACTGTGCTTTGATTACTATCCTACCACGGCTCAAAGGAGTCGTGCAAATAGGTTTTAGTTGGGTACAGTTCCGAGCGACATGAAGGCAGTGAGCGACTGTTGGGGATTCGTCTCTCCCGGTATAGCGAGTCGATGTCGCGCCGTGATCGGTTGGTCATCCCTATAAGTCCCTGGCCAGGGCGGATTGAGAATTACTGGTGGTCGGACCAGTAGATTCTCGGATGGTCTTGAGCCATACCAACACGACGTGTCTGGTTATTAGGGGTCTGACGTTTTCCACCCCCCTAAACCTTACATGCGATACTCTCAGACGAATAGACCGGACTGCACGGAGATTATCACGGATAGGCTCAGCAGGGGTTCGGATGAGTTAGCTCGTCGGCCTCCTTTTCGACATGTACCTGGGTTGCCGTTTCGTATAGCTAGTGCCGCTGACGGACTTTGTAACATTTCAGAAAAATAAAATATTAGTTTTGGGAATTTTTATAATTAAATAATAAATATTATGAATATTTTATTAATGCGGTATAATTAAATACCGATAAATTGGAAAATATTTGGAAAATTATAGAAATTACTGAAATGAGGGTGCTTTAGACGATTTAAGCAAATTATGAATTTTTATAATTAATTATATACAATTTTAATGCTAATCGCGATTAAATATCGCTAATCGTGCATTAAGCTTGATTTGTGCACATGACATGCACCAAGTCATTTTTCACATTTGATACATTTTTCTACCATGGCTTTTCTTTTCCTCATGCATTTGGTTTTTAAAACTGAGAAGAGAATAATAGAAAAGAAAAAGAAAAGAAAAGAAAAGAGTAAACAAATGGGTATGGGCATGAGAGAGAGAGAGGTAAGGGGTCAAACCTTGGTCATGGCTCTTGTTCCCTTCATTGTTTTCTCTTCATCCTTTTCTCTCCCTCAACCATGGCAGCCCTCTTCAATCCTCCTCCTCTACCTCCACACAACTCCATGAAAAACTCATCAAAACCTCATCCCCACTTCATTAAAAACATGCACAAGCTCACTAGATGCACTTTGGACCAAGAAAAATCAGATTTTGAAGACTTGGGGCAACTCAAGAAAATTCTTGAGTTGCTAAATGAGATAATTCTTGTATCTTTAGTGTAGAATTTCATTCACTTTAGCATCTATATTAGTTTAGAATCGATTAAGTGTTGTTTTGTGAACTTTGAAAATTCTAAGTTGAAGATTAGGGTTTGAGTTGAATCCAAAGGTGAAATTGAGGCTTAATAGTGATCTTAAACCCCTGTGGTGTGTGATTAAAGACCAAAACCTGTGAGTAAACCCCCAATTCACAAACTTAGAAACCCCGATATCGGAAAATTATGAGAATTGTGATGTGTTTTGGTGATCTGCTATAACCCGGATGACCTGAAAATTATTTAGCAAACACAGAAGAGTGTGCAGGAAACCTGGAGTGTACCCTAAAGACCCGAGACCCCAATTCACTTTCCTGGCCGCAATTTTAATAGTTCTGGCCGCAATTTGAGGCCAGAGTAGGGAAATATGGCATCGTTTTTGGTTCATGGCTCCAGTATCTTTAAAATAGACCCCCCACATATGCAAAATTGGCTAATTTCACCTAGGGTAAAATCTGGAAGTGTTTTACGATGTTTCTGAATTCGTTTTGCGGCTTTTAATGAATTGGAATTTGGTATTTGTGTTTTGTCTCGGTCGATTCACGTTTATATGTCAATCGTCGAGAGTTGTTGGTTATTCGTGCATGCTTAAACTATAGGTTTTGACCTATGTGTAATTCGTGCGACATTTTGGTTTTCGTGCGTGATTTCCGTTTACAATGCTATATGTGTATATATGTAGGTACCCCCACATGGACTTCGGATGATGAAGAAGAGAATGGCGACATCGAATTCGGCAAGCGATGATCAGGTGAGTAGATATATATCTACGGGGGAAGTCGGGTGGATGGCGTATAGCACCCCCGCAATTTCATAGTATAGTATACGAATACGTATACCTATACATATAAATATGTTTATTATGAGACTAGATGATTATCTAGATAGACTTTAGGAGTTCATGGATAGATTTTAGTGTAATTGGATGATAGTGTCGTTAGTTACTTTCTTAGTCGCGAACCCTAGAATAAGGTTTACATACACGCACGCACACACTTGCATACATTTTATTTACTTGTGCGTATATGGGGATATGTGTGTGTGTGTGTGTATACACGCATAGGTATGTGACTATGTATGTATATATATATATATATATATATACGTATACATATACTTGGATGATGAGGATAGTACATGGTATTTAGATATGAGTCGATGAGATTGGGCATGGCGCCACGAGATCGGTGATGTGATATGGTTCGTGAAGGGTTACCTACGACGGCAGCAAGGTTTCGGGAGGCATCGTCCATGCCAAATTAAAATTTTGCCGTTCTAGCTAACCCTAAACATAGATCGTATACTAGAAATAATACGGAATCGATATGCAAACACATTGCAATAAGTAGTGAGCAAGGAATACACCATTTGTAGACCGGTCCTTCACTTCAATATCTCCGTGTAGAAGCCCCCTTCGCTGCGATCGTGAACTCCGGACTCTAGAGAGGTATTCATATCAGAATTTTGCATTATTATATTCCCCATTCTTAATCATATTGCAAATAAATAGGTGCTTTTGATCCATGTCTGCTAAATAGTTGCAGGTTACAGGTTCTCAGAACAATACAGTGAAATTCAGGAAAAGACGCTACAAATATGAGACTACGACCAACAAATAGATGAATCTGCAAAATGCCGCCTACCAGTTTAAGAAACAAACGAAGATCAATGAACAGTTCGATTGCACAAAGTACGAGGGCAGCACAAGATTCAAGACTTCAACGCGAAGCTTACGGTAAAAGTCCACAAATGCTGCACTGTTGAAAATCTGGAAGAAAGTAGAAAAGATTCTGAAGAACCAAGTGAAGAAAACAGAAGAAAAAGGCAACATGAAGCAACCCTGAGAATTTGAGCCAATGATCCCTCAAGATGGCCGTGGATCCACGGCCCAACATGGCATTCCGCCGCGGATCCGCGGCCTTGTTGTGCACGTGTCGGTGCAAAGTGTCGGTGGGTGTCGGTCGTTGACCAGGCTTTATAAAAAAACAAAAATTTTATAAAAATCTTTGCACATGAATCTTTATAAAAAAAATTACAAAAACTTGCCATTTGTCGCTAGAATTCCATTGCACCCCACCTACATTTTCACAACTCCCCATTGACGTTTTCTTACCATCACCTTCTGCTTTTTGACTACACTACACCTCATTTAGTGTATGTCCGGTTGGACTAGGGACACTAGCGCCCGTTTAGTCCGTGTCTCGTTAGTCCCTACTAACGACGCGTTCGACTCCGAAGTCGAAATTCCCTCCATTTCTTTACCTTCATCTTCACATTCATCGTTTTCTAAGGAGATGTCAGGATTCGATCCTAACAACCCCTTACCTACTTCGGGACTGATTCCACCTCAACTGGGTGTGAATAACCCACAACACCCGCCTGTTGAAGCGCGCCAACGAATCGCGCTCCAGAATCTTTTCTATCCAACCCGCTCTGCACTTCCTACTTGTCTTTCACTTCCGCCGGCTAATAGGGATAACTTTGAAATTAAGCCCCACTTCATCAATATGTTGCCTAAATTTCACGGGCTGGAATCCGAAGATGCCTATATCTTCATTAACAAATTCCAGAATGTTTGTGCAATGATGAAGACCACCCAACTATCCGATGATGCTATAAGGCTACGTGTCATTCCCTTCACTTTATGTGACCTAGCTGAAAAGTGGCTATATAGTATTGCATCGCATTCTATAAACAGTTGGGAAGAGTTTGTTAAAGCTTTTCTTAAAAAAATTTACCCACATCACAAGACTGCGAGAATTCGTAATGAAATTAATCAATTTTCCCAGCTTCCTTCCGAACATTTTTGAAAGTGTTTCGAAAGATTCAAAGACCTTCTTGTTCAGTGCCCTCATCACGGTATTGAGAAATGACAACTTTGCCAAACTTTATACGGAGGACTGAACCCAGCAACTAAGCAGTTGCTGGAAACCATTTGTCAAGGTCACTTCCTAACCAAATCAAGCGAGGAAGCTTGGAAATTTCTCGACGATCTTGCTGAACAAACACTTCAGTGGGAAAGCACTAGACAGACCACTTCATCTACCTCTTCCGGTCAGTCTAGGGCAGGCATTCATCAACTTGATATGTCGATTGCAATAAAGGCCGAAATGGCTGCAATCACGAAAAAACTAGAAGCAATTGAGACCAAATTCTCATCGCCTTCCCCTGCCCCTACTTTACCCACTCGCACTATATGCGCTTGTTGTTCGGATCCGTCCCACTTGACTAAAGAGTGTCCTTACAATCCACCTGCTCAAGGACAGGATCAAGTCAATGCTGCCTTTCAGCAGAGACAAAGAAATGATCCATACTCTTCAACTTATAATCCTGGTTGGAGGAGCCACCCAAATTTCGCCTGGAATCAAAATCAACAACAATTATAAGGCAATAACAATTTCCAAAGGTCTCCTCCACAACAACAAGCTCATTAACAAACTCAATATCAACAACCCTTTCAACCTCAACCTTACCAAAATCAAACGAACAATTTTACACCAAACAACTCTTTTCCTCAAAACAATTTTGTTCAGCCAAATAACGATAAGGTTTCTTCGCTAGAACGAAGTCTGGATGCATTTTTAAAACAATCAACTCAATCCTCCATCAATATCCAGTCTTCCATTCAGTCTTTGGTGCAACACACTGCTTCACATGATCAAAGCATCAAAACAATTGAAGCTCAAATTGCACAACTGAATGCTGCGTTAAGCGAGCGAGAAAAGGGAAAGCTTCCATCTCAACCATTGCCAAATCCCGGTCACACACAAAATGCACATGTTGCTCATGAACAACAAAATCATAATGTGAGTGCTGTGACCACGTTGAGATCTGGAAGAGTGTTGCAAAATAATATGGGCATTACTGATGACACCCCGGCCGCCGCTTCTTCATCATCTTCTTCTTCTTCATCTTCAGAGCCTATTCTCCATTCTTCATAAGGCTCTAACTCTTCTACTACTCTGAACGGACCCACATCTCACTCCACGAAAACACCAACACAGGGATCCGTTCCAACTCCGCAATCTACTCCACAAACATTGGACTCAACAAATTTTCAAAATGTTCCATTTCCAAACAGGTTGAGATCCAATAAACCAAGTCAACAAATGGAGAAGATTGTGGAGTTATTTAAACAGGTTAGCATTAACATTCCCCTCTTGGATGCAATCCAACAAGTCCCTTCTTACGCTAAAATCTTGAAGGACTTATGCACCAAGAAGAGGAAATCACAGGTACCCAAGAAAGTTTTCTTGGCTAATATAGTGAGTGATGCTCTTACCCAACCTTTACCTCAAAAGCAAAAGGACCCTGGCTGTCCTACAATTTCAGTAACTATTGGGGATAAGAACATCAATCGCGCACTATTAGATCTTGGTGCCAGTGTTAACCTGCTTCCCTACTCAGTATATGAGCAATTAGGCGTTGGAGAGTTAAATCCCACACATTGTACTCTCCAAATGGCCGACCGATCCATCACCCATCCTAGGAGTGAGTTAGAGGATGTGTTGATCAAGGTAGGGGACTTCATATTCCCTGTTGATTTCAATGTTATGGACACACAGCCTGTAGCTAACCCCCGGATTCGAATTCCGGTGATACTCGGTCAACCATTCCTTGCAACTTCTAATGCGGTGATCAATTGTCGAAATGGTTCGATAAACCTATCTTTTGGAAACATGACAGTTGAGCTCAACATTTTTAAGTTGGAGAATCAACCCTCCGAGCCTAATGCTAATATACTTGATGTTTGCTCGATCCAAGAGATCACTCAGGAGGACTGTGAGCTCGAAAAATTTCTGTTCGATCACAACAACTTTGACGCCACTAGTGCTTTCCTCCTAGAATCTGACACTGCTTTCACACCCGATAATGATTACGAGTGTTTCACTTTTTCGAACGATTTTGAAGAATCACCACCCGAGTTTGAAACCTTTGAATTTTCGGATGAGTTAACTGAACCATCCGACTCGGTTGCTTACACTCGCTTTGAACCCCTGTTGGAATCCTTCGAGTTTGAGACAGTTTCACCAATTTTACCTTCAATTGTTTCGCCTCCAACACTTGAACTCAAGCTATTGCCGTCTCACCTTAAATACGCTTACTTAGGTGAGAATGAGACCCTTCATGTTATCATATCGGCATTTTTAGCCACCGAGCAAGAGAAAGCCTTTTTAACGGTCTTACAAAACAATCGGCAAGCTTTTGGCTGGACTATGGCGGACATCAAGGAGATTAGTCCCCTAATTGTTGAACATCATATTCATATGATGGATGATGCCAAGCCAGCAAGGGATCCATAGAGACGCCTCAACCCAATCATGAAGGAGGCTGTTAAAAAGGAGATCGTAAAATGTCTTGATAGTGGTATCATTTACCCTATCTCCGATAGCTAGTGGGTTAGCCCCATTCATGTTTTCCCAAAGAAATCGGGCATAACGGTCATAACTAATGAGGCGAATGAGATAATACATACTCGCACCCAAACTGGGTGGCGAGTATGCATTGATTATAGAAAACTCAACGCCGCGACACGGAAAGATCACTTTCCGTTACCTTTTATTGACCAAATGCTAGAACGATTGGCTGGGCATGACTTTTATTGCTTTTTGGATGGCTACTCCGGCTATAATCAAATTCCCATCGCCGAAAAGGACCAAGACAAGACCACATTCACTTGTCCGTTCGGTACGTTTGCTTACCGTCGCATGACCTTTGGGTTGTGCAATGCACCCGCTACTTTTCAGCGGTGTATGATGGGAATTTTTTCAGACATGGTTGAAAAATTCTTGGAGATCTTCATGGATGATTTCTCCATTTTCGGCGACTCCTTTGATGAGTGTTTGCTACATTTAGACGCAGTCCTTACCCGTTGTAAGGATAAGAATCTTACTCTAAATTGGGAGAAATGCCACTTTATGGTACGAGAAGGTATTGTATTAGGACATATCATCTCGCAAAACGGCATTGAGGTAGATAAGGCTAAGATTGAAGTCATTTCTAATCTTCCTCCTCCCAAGTGCGTCCGAGACATTCGAGCCTTCCTTGGCCATGCCGGTTGCTATAGACGGTTCATCAAGGATTCTAGCAAGATTGCTAGACTCTTGACTCTTTTGTTGGCCAAGGATACAACATTCGATTTCGACTCAAACTGTATGAAAGCGTTCGAGTCGTTGAAAAACTCACTTATTTCCGCTCCCATTCTTTCGTCTCCTGAATGGATGCATCCATTTGAAATTATGTGCGATGCATCTGATTTTGCCATTGGTGTTGTCCTTGGACAGCACATCAATAAGATGCCGCATGTAATTTATTACGCTAGCCGGACATTGAACGAGGCCCAATTAAACTACACAACAACTGAAAAAGAATTCTTAGCTGTTGTGTTTGCATTAGAAAAATTCAGGCCTTACTTAATCGGCTCTCCAGTCATCGTTTACACTGACCAATCAGCTCTTCGCCATCTTTTTGCGAAGAAGGATGCTAAATCTCGGCTTATACATTGGATCCTCCTACTACAAGAGTTCGATCTCGTCATCAGAGATAAGAGAGGATGCGAAAACGTAGTCGCCGACCATCTTTCACGCCTCCCTTCTTCGCCAACGCTTCAAATTCCTATAAAAGACGTTTTCCCAGATGAGCAGCTCTTAACTGTGTCATGCGAACCTTGGTTCGTAGATATTGTAAATTATTTGGCCACCGGACTTATACTTAATGATTGGTCGAATCAGGATAGACTCCGTTTCCTATCCTAAGTAAAACATTTTTATTGGGATGAACCGTATCTCTTCAAATACTGTTCCGACCAAATCATTCGTCGGTGTGTCCCCGACAACGAGTTTAAGAGCGTGCTGTCTTTTTGCCACGACCAAGCATGTGGCGGGCATTTTGGCCCTAGAAAGACAGCAGAAAAGATCTTGCAGTGTGGCTTCTACTGGCCACAACTTTTTAAAGACGCACACGATTACTGCAAGACATGCTCCCGGTGCCAACACTTGGGCGGGATATCTAGGAGAAATGAAATGCCGCTCCAACCAATATTGGTTGTTGAAATTTTTGATGTTTGGGGGATAGATTTTATGGGACCGTTTCCCAATTCTTTTGGGAACGTGTATATTCTCCTCGCTGTTGACTATGTTTCAAAATGGGTCGAGGCTGTGCCCAGCCGAACTAATGACAACAAGGTTGTCGTAAGATTTCTCAAAGAAAACATTTTTTCTCGGTTTGGGCATCCTCGCGCGATTATCAGCGATAATGGATCTCACTTTTGTAATAGGACTTTCGAGTCCTTAATGCGAAAATACTCTATTACTCACAAGCTGTCAACACCCTATCATCCCCAAACTTGTGGGCAAGCCGAGATTTCGAATCGGCAGATTAAACAGATATTGGAGAAAACGGTTTCCAAAAACCGTAAAGATTGGTCGTCAAAACTTATTGATGCCCTTTGGGCATTCCGAACTGCCTTTAAGACCGATCTTTTCATGTCTCCATATAGGCTTGTTTATGGAAAGGCTTGCCACTTTCCTGTTGAAATTGAGCATAGAGCATTTTGGGCAATAAAAGAGTTGAATCTCTCTCTAGGAGATGCGGGCAGCAATAGAAAGCTGCAGTTGAATGAATTGAACGAGCTTCGGGATGAAGCTTACGAGAACGCAATAGTCGTTAAAAACAGAACTAAGGTGTTTCACGATAAACACCTTATGCGCAAAACTTTCAAACCTGGTCAACAGGTTTTACATTACGACACGCGATTGCACTTCCATCCCGGAAAGCTCCGATCTCGATGGAAAGGGCCATTTTTGGTACGCACCGTATATCCGCACGGTGCGGTCGATCTAGAAAATCCGGAGGACGGTTCACTATTTAAAGTGAACGGATATCGACTTAAACCGTTCTTCACTGCAGACCCTTCAGAGGAGCTCCTGTTTTTGCAGGAGCCGATATACATTGACTGATCTTCCTCCATCTACCCCTAAATTTAGATTATCTAGCAAAAACACTGTTTCAAACAAGTTTGGGGGTATGTATCATTTGTAATTATATAAAAACAAAATAAAAAAAATTAAAAAAAAGTAATAAAAAAATTTTGGGGTATTTTTGTAAACTTTCAGTTTTAATAAAAAAAATAATACTTTTTATTTACAAATAAATTCCTCTTTTTAAGAGGGGCTTTTTGCTAATAACCAACACACACCCCCTATAAATAAAACCCGACCCCTCTGAGGTTTTCATAACCCTAATTTTTCATCTCTCTGAAAACCCTAGCCGCCGCTCAAGTTTTTGCAGCGAGATCTCCCTACGCCGCCGCCCTTCCGCCGCCAAACCCTGCATCTGGCCGCGTTTCCGCCGCTCCCTTGCTGCGTCACCCTCTGAAATCTTCAGAGGAGGTTTGCATCATCTCTCCCTCTCTGTTAATTTTTTTTATAAATCTGTGAACTTTCTGAATGGCACCAACCATGCAATTAGAACGAGATTTTGCACAAATCTTTTCACACACAGTTTACGGAAGTTATTTTGCTGATGAAATCACACGGCGAGGGTGGAACTTTTTAATTTACAATCATCCCAATGCCTACGCTCTTCCAGATCTAGTTACTCGTTTTTACGAGTGCATAGAAGAAGGTTGCCTAACACAATACGGTTTTATTAAATTACTTTGGGGCGATAGAGAAATAATCATTGATAGGGACTTCATCCATGAAGTCACCTTAATTCCTAAATTAGTTGTTCACGACCAACCCCTTCAATTTGAAGACTACTTACCCTAATGGGTAATGACTGTTCGAGAGAACCTAGGAAGGGCATACAGGCTAGAACCCTCTTCGCCAATGTATTAACCGTGTGCCGTTGGGCACAAAACAACATTTTTGGCAGTTCACATAATACAACATTTTTCACCCCATCTCTTCATATCGTGCACACCTTAATGACTAGGAGCCCTAGATTTGACATGTGCACGGTATTGCTTAATTCAATTGGTGCTGGAAAAAGGGCTGCAAATTACCCATGCCCGATGCTAGTGACGCAACTATGTCGCTATTTCCTCCCTGTGGAGGAATTTGAGTTCTACATGCATGGAGGTATACCCATTAGGCCTCTTATCGAGGGCGTATCTACGTCCTATACCCGCCTGAATGATGTTTGGTCGCGAACTGAACCGGCCGAACATGTACCCGCCAGAACACCTAGCTCCAGCTCGACCGCGAGCGGGGAAGAGCTAACCCCTGCAGAACATGCACGTTTGCTTAGGAGAGCCGTTAGGGGGATTGACAGATTGACAGGGATGGTAATCAACTTGGAACACCGGGTGACAGAGATTGAACATGGCGTATCTACGCTGATGGCGAGATAGGAACGCTCCCGTTCACGTTCGAGGGGATGGCAAGGGCATGAGCAGTGAGGGCACTGCTTTTGGTAAGTTTGGGATGGATGTGGTTTGTAAATAGTTATCTTTGCATTGCATATTTTTATTTTTTTTGTACATATTTGTTTTTTTTCTTTCTTTGCATATATAATTCCGCATTGCATCTTTATAAAAAAATTATAAAAATAAAAAACTTAAAATTAAAAAATATATATATAAAAAATAAAATCAAATAAAAAATTGAAAATTTTTAAAAATCATAAAAATTTGAAAAATCAATTTTGGCCATATTTGATTTAAGTTTAACATGGCGGTTAAATAGTATGGAATAACTAGATCCTAAACTTGGTAAATTAAAAACCCGGAAAATAACCTTTCTTAAAGTTTAACCGTAGAAAATATATGCCCTTGTAGATTATTTAGAAATAGGCAAATTTTGAGTTCAATTCTTGGGTTACGTCAAAATAAGGGAAGAGTATTGAAATTTTTATTTGAAGTGTAAGTCTGAAAAATAATTCCGAACCTTAAGTCTAAATTCTGAAAATATATACCCTACAACTTGCACAAACACGCACCTTGAAACTTGGAATAGTAGAAGATACCTTGAAATACTCTTGTCTAAAATCCTTGATATGAAGGAAAATAAAATAAAAAGTACAGGTGTGAATAGAGAGATATAAAAAAATGAACACTGGTTTTGTAATTACTTAAGGCTGCGTAAAATAAAAATATATAGCGAGGGTGCTTTATCACCTAGTGCCTTAGACCAACTGGTTTGGGAGTCACTGCTAAAGCCTTAGGTATTACAAGACGAAGAATTACGACTTAATGCACGAACACATTTTGTAATCGGTTGTTAGTATCTCCAAAAGTATTAATGGTCGCATGAAGGATGTGTGAGCAATTTAATCTAAAAATTCACTAACTAAAAGTATTTTGGACTATGGACAAGAGTATAATAGCTAGAATTGAATTTCCAAGTGTAGGGGCGATACATACACACACGTAGGGGTATATGATTGGGGTTTGGATAAGAGATAGGAATGAAAAATAGGACTTATATATTCAGTAGAGATGATAAAAATTCCTAAGTTGAGATGGAACCTTAGAAGGAAAATTCAAAAGATGCTAAAAGCTAAGTAAATTTACAGAACATATACGATCTTAAGTTAAATGATAAGCGAGTGTGAAAAAATACGGGTTGATAATTTCTAAGTTAAAGATAATAGAATTTCTTGTTAGAACACCGAATTGAAGAATGAAAGTCAATAAGCCAAATTGATCGAATTTTATGGGTAGTATCCGCTGAAAACCCTCAGGAGACAACACTCCTCCTACTAGGGACACCTAGAGGTTTAACGGCTTGTTGCACGAGCTCAGTGCAATCGCGATTCCCTGCGAAAGTGAGGTTAGGTTTTTTTTGAGAATAAATTGGTTTTGCTCGGGACGAGCAAAAGATAAGTTTGGGGGTATTTGTTCATATCAGAATTTTGCATTATTATATTCCCCATTCTTAATCATATTGCAAATAAATAGGTGCTTTTGATCCATGTCTGCTAAATAGTTGCAGGTTACAGGTTCTCAGAACAATACAGTGAAATTCAGGAAAGGACGCTACAAATGTGAGACTACGACCAACAAATAGATGAATCTGCAAGATGTCGCCTACCAGTTTAAGAAACAAATGAAGATCAATGAACAGTTCGATTGCACAAAGTACGAGAGCAACACAAGATTCAAGACTTCAACGCGAAGCTTACGGTAAAAGTCCACAAATGCTGCACTGTTGAAAATCTGGAAGAAAGTAGAAAAGATTCTGAAGAACCAAGTGAAGAAAACAGAAGAAAAAGGCAACATGAAGCAACCCTGAGAATTTGAGCCAATGATCTCTCAAGATGGCCGTGGATCCACGGCCAAACATGGCATTCCGCCGCGGATCCGCGGCCGTGCTATGCACGTGTCGGTGCAAAGTGTCGGTGGGTGTCGGTGCGTTGACCAGGCTTTCTTAGGGTAGTCTTGTAATTTCAAATGTGGATCAGATGTAAACCCTAGGGTTTTTCCTATCTATAAATAGGAAACCCTAAAGCCTAATTAGGCATGCCTCTTTTAATTTCTAGATTAAATCTTAAATTCCATTGTAATCGTCAAGAGGTGTCAATAAAAGTAAGTTTTTTTTTATCTTGAATTTTTCTTATCTGCAATTTAATTTCCGCAATTTTCATATCTGTCTTTTATTATCTGCAAGTTAATTAGGTTATTAAAAGAAAATTATAAAAATGAATTTCATCATAACATCCCTAATGAGTGAGTAGTTCCTCACTTGTTAGGGTTAGGATTGGGTAGGTTTGAGAGATGGAAATCTCTCACTCCTTTCTTGCCTATTTAATATTTAAAATTAGGGCTCTATGTAAATCAAACACCCACCGATCACTACGGCATCCTATCCTACGAGATAGCGGTGATTCCCTAGTTAGACCGGTTGTGGTTGATTTAGATAGAGGTTAGGGCTAAGAGTTAAGAAAGGACGGACAAGCACCAAAAGGAAGAAACCACGTTTCTTCCTAGTCGTGCTAATCCCCTTTGTTGATTATTACCCTAACACCTAAATTCTTAATTAGGGCAATGAAAGCATTGAGTAGAATTCTTTTTCCAAACTAACCTAATCCTAATCCTAGCAAGGTTTTAAATCAAATTAAATACAATCGTAGTTTTTATATAAATCAAAACAACCAATTCTTTTGGATTTAACTCGTAAGAACTCTAAGAGATAACACGATTTCCCTGTGGACCGACCCGTACTCAACCGGCTAGCTACCAAGCGACACCGTTATTGATTGCGGTAATTCTTAATCTTTGATTTCAACACGCATACGCAAATCCTCTCAATCAGAACTTCTCTTCATTTGTTTGGAAGAAGACTGGGAGGATACCAATCGATACATATCAAGACGAGATTCTGATGGCGATGGCAGCGGCGGGAGTGAGTGAGGTGCGTATATATCTGTGTGTTAGTATAGATAGCGTTGTTTTGAAAATTATAATTTTAGTTCATATATTTATTTATTAGGTTGGATTTGCAGAGTTCACATAGTTGAGTGACTTGGGATTGCACACGATTTGAAGAGTTGTTGGTATTGGAGATATATAACGTATTGTGTTGGTTTGTATTCAAAACACTATTGTTGTATATGTTGGTTTGAGTTGGCTTGAGTATGTGTTGGTTTATTACGATTTTAATTCATGTATGTGTTGGTTTGAGTTGTTGTTATTGTTGGATATATAATGTATTGTATTTATGTGTTAGTTTGTATTCAAAGCACTATTGTTGGATAATATTGTTAGTTATATGTATGCCCTAGAGACCATTACTATACATGGGATGTATATTGTAGTGGATGCTTGGACATATATAGGAAGGAATTTCTTGCTCGACATGATAGTATGCTATCTGGTTGCTCTTTATCTTAACATGTACAATTATTGTCTCTCTATTACATATTGATAAAGCCCTTAGGATGAGTACTTGACTACCAGGATTATGATACGGATCATACTAGTGGGGCAGAGGTAGTCGGAAAGCATATCCTTCAAATGTTCCTAGTCGTGGGAGTATCGAGATGGGGCATCGATATTCCAGAGTAGACTAGCGTATACGCTTCTCGACCCATATGATGGGTGATGTATGATCCCATATCCATTGGTGTTTGACATCAGAGATGGTATACGGGTGCTCAGTGGAGACTGGGTACACTGAACGGACTCGCCGAGAACTCCTATATGGTATTATACCTATCGTCAGATAGCAGTTCTCTGGTGACACTGGTACAGGTTAGTCTGTCGACTCGAGATCGTCATAGAGTCTTGTGTGATTCCCATTGTGCTTTGATTTCCACTATATCACGGTCAAGAGATCGTGCAAAAAGGTGGTTTTTGGGTACAGTCCCGAGTCACATGGAGGCAATGAGCGATAGGAGGGGATTCGTCTCTCCCGGTATTGGGAGTTGATGTTGCGCTATGCTCGATTGGCCATAACATGAAATCCCTGGCCAGGGTTGCTGAGATTTACTGGTATGTGTTACCAGTAGTTTCTCAAACCGTTATGGACCTTGCATCGGCATGACTTATCAGGCTATTGGGGTCTGATGTTATACCACCCTCAGGCTGTGATATGCGACATATCTGACGAAAAGACCGGATTGTACGGTAGTGTTACTGATTGGATTCGCAGGAGTTTGAGCAGGCTTGCTTTTTGATCTTCTGATTGCTCAATACCCGGGTGGCCGTTACGTTTAGCAGACCGCTTGCGGTTTGTGGGTGTTTGATATGATCATCACCTACTGTCGGCCTATTGACGAGACTTTAGAGTTCTACACAGAGGTTTCCTGGTTCATGCGAAACGGAGTAGGAGCACATATGTGATATGTGCGGGACCGAGATTAATGCGTGTATGTGATACCGCATTCTATTCTCGCGATATGTGATAATGGTCGGTTATATGAGATATAGCCGGGTTATCGGATCAATTGTTGATTCGATAAGTTGATTCATATGATATTAGTCGGTTGTATGTGATATAGCCGGATTATTAAATCAAGTATTGATTTGATAATTTAATGTATAATTATATATTTGATATATTAACTTACATTAACTAATATTTGCTCACTAAGTATTCTTTTTCTCACAAGTGTGCATATAGTATATATGTGATATATATTAATGTACATTTTATTGTATCATGCTTGATGCAACATCATTCATGGGTGTATGAGACTTACACTATACTTAGGATAATGTAGGGTTTATATTTATCTAAGTAATTCAAAAATGGTTGGATTTTTGTCATGGCTACAAGCTTGTAGAAGCTTGTAGAAGCTTGTGGAAACATTGACCAAGTCCACTCCTTTTGTTTTCACTTGTAGATATTTATTAACCTAACTATTAACCCTAGCCCTAGTTAAGTCTCTACATGAGTTAGTGCATGACACTAACTCACCCATGGTTCATTTTCTCACCTCATGAGTTTTCATTTTGTTTATCACTTCATCTTCTTACTCATGAAAAGCTTGCTAGCTTTTTCCAAGGTGAGAAAATATTGAGAGAAAAAGAAAACTAAAGAGAGCTCATTTCCTACTTCATCATCCTCTACTATTAGCCATTTAGTTTAGGGTGTTTGCTTCACTAAACCCTAATTTAGTGAAGAGGTAGCATGAGCCTGAGTCTTCTCGACGTAAATCATCTTCGGCCTCGAAGCCTTCGAGTAAGTTTGCATCTTTCACCTTGTGGAGCCTTTCAAGAGTTCGGGAGATCATACTCACAGCAAAGGGACATCGACACGGAGCATTTGAAGTTAAGGACCGGTCTACAAAGGTTATATTCCTCATTCACTTAGTATGTAAAGTTGTTTGCATGCTTATTGTTTAAATCTTTAGTTAAGATTCTAGGGTTAGGGTTGTTTAGAACGACAAATTTTTGAAAACGGCATGGACGATGCCTCCCGAAACCCTGCTGCCGCGCTAAGTAACCCTACAAATATATTATGATTACAGGTATTATTATGCTGTATATTATGATTTTCAATATTTGTTATCCAATAATTTGGTATCAGCGACCGTATTGTGATACAGGAACGGTCGCTAATACACGTATTAGCGACCGTTCGCTGATACGGTGAACCGTTAAATATCCGAGTG
Organism: Agapanthus africanus; assembly: GCA_030015575.1. Classification (NCBI taxonomy): domain Eukaryota; kingdom Viridiplantae; phylum Streptophyta; class Magnoliopsida; order Asparagales; family Amaryllidaceae; genus Agapanthus; species Agapanthus africanus. The sequence goes on along the minus strand of CM057339.1, from coordinate 744,363,991 downwards.
ACTGTCCACATGTAATGTATCAAGGACGGTGACAGACAGCGCTGACAGGTATCAGTGACCATTTATATTAGTGACCGTCCTCTATACGGTCGCTGATACACATATCAGCGACTGAACTTTCTGCGACCTTGTAATAAAGACCGTATAATATATAGACGGTCGCTAATTTACTTTAGCGACCGTTGGTGGGGTATTAGCGACCATTTAGTACAGTCTCTAATACGTACAGTATCAAGTAGTGCCTCTACAAATCGCCTCTATCGTCGATTTCACCATCGCCATAACCGCCTCCACCATCGTGCGGCCCCATAAAATCCTAGCATCCATCGCCACCACCGCGATTGCCGCCCTCCACTGTCGCCACCACAATCAGCTCCCATCTTCACCTCTCTCACGGTTATACCCTTCTCTCTCACTCACCGTCTTTCTCTCACACTCTTACGCAGCTAGCCGATCGCCTCAAGCTTCGCCATCGCCGATATCCTCGAGCATCGAACTCCATCGTTGATCGCATCTAACCTTGAGCTCTTCCATATCCGATTGCCTCGAGCTTCGCCGTTGCTGATCTCCTCGAGCTCCATCGCCGATCGCCTCGAGCCTCAGCGATCGCTTTAATCTCGAGCTCCGCCACCGCTGATCCCCAGCGCTGAGTCTCCTCCTCCAGTGCCGAGCCCTCACCTCCTCCAGTGCCGAGCTCCCATCAATCCTCTATCACGGCGCCGACCTCCTCCTGTACAGTGAGTAACACACCGCCGAGTCCCCCGTCGATCACAGTAAGTGAATTTTTTTAGAAAATTGTTAGAAATTATTTTAAGGTTTTTAAATTAGTCATTTTTGAATGTTAAGTTTACTTTGTTGATGATGAATATGATGAGTTAATTAGTTCAATTTATCAAATATGATGAAGATCTTGATGATGATCGTGATATGATTTCAGTTAAGAGAGAAAAAGGAAAAATGAATGTCAAGTCTTTTGGTGAAGAGAGAAAAGGCCATATGTTTTCAGTTAAAAGAGAAAATGAAATCCATCATAAAGATTTCATTACGTGAAAACATTTCTTTATAATAGATAGAATATTAATTTCTTACTGGTAATATTAGTTGGTGCTCCAATAAAATTTATTTTGGCTTGATCCTTGCATTTTCCCATTACATTTCTCTTTTAACATCATTTTTCTTACTAAATAATATTGTTTTTCCCTATCCTCATGGACGAAGCGCAATTAGACATAACCTAATTTTCTATCATGTTTCCATATTGCTAACACCGATCACTGATCACTTGATGATGATCGTGATATCATGCAATTGTCGTGTTTTTCTATATATTTTCTGTAAGTCCATGTCGCACACCCCGCGAGTTTGCGGGGAGACGGAATACATAAAAAACGATTTTTCTCACATCAAAAGATCATGTTTGGCATTGCAACATAGACTTTATCCACTTTAGGATCTTGATTAAATCTTAACTAGCAAAACTAATCTACAAGAAGGCTCTAACTACTCGGTTAGAGTGTTATACCTTCGTGTCAAGTCCTTCGGGTCTTCTAGTGGTTCTTGGCTTCTTGGATCAAGCTTCAACTTTGAACTCCTCTTTTTGGCTCCTAGGTCGCTCCAAACAAACTCGGTTGCCGGTGTCTTTTGCGTCGTAGAAGTTCCACCCGAGGGCCTATGGTCAAGCTCCAACCTCAAGTGAGGTAACTTAGTGATCTAACTTGCTAAGAAAGACTACTAAGTAGATGTAGAGAAGATCTATGAATTAATTTGTCTCAAAACTCAATGGATCACAACACATATGAAGGGTTGAGCTTGAGGGAGGAGGATAGGAAACCTAGGAGAGAGAATAGGCAAATGATAATGTACTAGAGAATGAGAGAAGAGAATGGCTAAGACTCATGACAATAATTCAAGCATGGATTATTTTAGTCTCAAAATAATCAACCATGCTTGAATAGGAACTACAAATGAATAAACAATTAACAAAGCCATGCTTTCAACCCATTGCTCAAGTGTCTCCTAATTTCCACCTCATTAATCCTTTAGCAAAAAAGGATAAATCAATAATGAGGTGTCTCCTTCTAGAAGCTCATTCTTGTGAAATTAAAAGAATGCCCTCACTGTATATACATACCCGTATCCGTATTCTGAAAATACGGATACACAGAGACAAGTATAATCCAATAGTATAATACTAGAATCCGGCTTAAACCAAAACCCACTAGTATTATCCGTCCGAACATCATCCGTATAGCCAGTACACATATGTGATCGAAACTCTGCCGTAAAACCATACGGCCTCTACATCGTCTCTCCTGATCCAGGGAAACCCTCTGTGTGGGACTCTAAAGACTCGACAGTACGCTGGCAGTGGGGTTAACCATAAATCCGTCAGCGGCACTAGCTGTACGTAACAGCAACCCAGGTATATATTGAAAAGGAGGCTGACGAGCGAACTCATCCGAACCCCTGCTGAGCCTGTCCGTGACAATCTCCATGCAGTCCGGTCTGTTCGTCTGAGAGTATCGCATGTAAGGTCTAGGAGGATGGAAAACGTCAGATGCCAAATAACCAGACAAGTCGTGTCGGTGAGGCTCAAGACCATCCGAGAATCTACTGGTCCGACCACCAGTAATTCTCAATCCGCCATGGCCAGGGACTTATGGTGATGACCAACCGATCACTGCGCGACATCGACTCTCTATACCAGGAGAGACGAATCCCCAACAGTCACTCACTGCCTCCATGTGGCTTGGGACTGTACCCAACTAAAACCTGTTTGCACGACTCCTTTGAGCCGTGGTAGGGTAGTAATCAAAGGACGGTGGGAACTCACACGAGACAAATGACGACCTTAAGTCGACAGACTATTTGCACTCATGTCACCAGAGAACTGCTATCTGACACTAGGTAAAATACCATCTAGCCAGTTCTCGGCGAGTCCTGTCCGGTGTACTCACACCTAGTGAGCACCTGTATACAATCTTAGGTGCACCTCACCAATGGTTGCGAGACCAATCCATCGCCCCTCGTCAGGGTTTAGATATGTATACACTAGTCTACTCTGGAGTAACGATGCCCAGTCTCGATACTCCTACGACTAGGGACGCTTTTAAGGATGTGCCTATTGACTACCCAGCTCCCACTAGTATGATCGCCATCAAAATGCAGGTAGTCAGGCAAAAATCCTACGGGCTTTATCAACATGTATACAAGATATGAAATACAAAGTAAAACACATCACATGTTAAGATAAATACAAACCAAATAACATACTATCATATCGAGCAAGATTGTCATGTACATATATATCCTTAGCATCATGTACAATGAAGGCCTCTAGGGCATACATATCCAACAATCTCCCATTTGCACTAAGGCCTGTAATTGACGCAATGAGTACCCATAGTCTACACTAGACCCAGTAGCTGGCGTACCGCATGCCCATCATCTTAAACAGTCTCTCGAACTGGACTTGAGAGATGGCCTTGGTGAATGGATCTGCTGTGTTGTCCTTTGTGTCCACTCTCCATACCTCGATCTCCTGGCGATTCACGATCTCCCTGATCAAGTGATACCGCCTCAAGATATGTCTGGATTTCTGATGGTACTGTGGTTCCTTTACCAAACCCATGTCTCCATTGTTATCGCAATACAAAGATATTGGACTAGCAATGGATGGAATTACCTGAAGTTCAGAAACGAACTTCCTGATCAAGATTGCTTTTTTTTGCAGCATCGCAATCAGTGATGTACTCAGCCTCCATCGTCTAGTCTGCTACGGTGTCATGTTTAGAGCTCTTCCAACAGACCGCCCCTCTGTTGATGGTAAACATATAACCCGAGACAAATTTAGAGTCATCCTCGTCATTTTGGAAGCCAGAGTCGGTAAAACCCTCGATCTGGAGTTCCCTATTACCGTACACCAGGAACATCTCTTTAGTCCTTCTCAGGTACTTAAGAATGTTCTTAACTGCTATCCAATGTTTCCCACCTGGGTCAGACTGATACCTGCTTACCACGCTAAGTGCGTAAGCTACATCTGGTCTCGTACATAACATCGAATACATTATCAACCCTACCGCTGAAGCGTAGGGTACTATGCTCATGCGAGCCCTTTCCTCATCGGTCTTAGGAGACATGTATTTGGAGAGGGTGATTCCGTGACAAGCAGGCAAATTACCGTGCTTAGAATCTTCCATACCAAACCTCTTTAGTACGGTGCCAATGTATCTCGAGTGTGAAAGTTCCAACATTCTTTTAGATCTGTCACAATAGATTTTAATCTCCAGAATGTACGAGGCATCACCCAGGTCTTTCATAGAGAACTTCTGTGACAAGAATAGCTTGGCCGATTGTAGCATAGGAATGTCATTTCCTATCAGGAGAATGTCATCAACGTATAAAACGAGGAACACCACAGTTCTTCCTACAATCTTCTTATAAATATAAGGTTCATCTATATTTTCGATAAAGTCAAATTCTTTGACCGTCTCTTCAAAGCAGATGTTCCAACTCCGTGATGCCTCCTTTAATGCATAAATGGATTTAACCAACTTGCACACCTTTCCACTGCTCCCACTGTCTACGAAGCCCTCTGGTTGATCCATGAAAACGCACTTTTCTAAAATTCCATTTAGAAAGGCGGTTTTAACATCCAGATCTCAGAGTCATAGAAGGCAGCAATGACAAGTAGGATCCGAATGGATTTAAGCATAGCCACTGGTGAAAAAGTTTCGTCATAGTCTAATCCAGGTTTTTGATGAAAACCTTTAGCAACAAGTCTAGCTTTGTAGGTTCTACCTGACCATCTATACCAATCTTCTTTTTGAAGATCCATTTGCATCCTACGGGTTTTACCCCAGTAGGAGCAAAATCCAAAGTCTAAATTTTGTTTGTGTATATGGATTCCATCTCGGATCGCATAACATCCAGCCACTTCACCGAGTCTTTACTCATGATGGCTTGCTGAAAACTAGTCGGCTCATCATCGTCAATGATGCAATCCTCTCGATCCCCATCTATGAGAAAACCGTAGTATCTCTCGGGTGGATGAGACTGCCTACCAGATCCGCGGAGTGGCATGGGTACGTCCTGTTCTATTGAAGTCTCAGGATCTAGTAAGTTTTCAGTAATAGTCTGTGGTTCTGAAATTTCTTCCAGCTCTATCGCGCTCCCACTTATCTCTTTTTCGAGAAATTGAGTTTCCATGAAGCGGGCATGATGAGAAAAAAGATCTTTTGTTCCTCATCGTGATAGAAATAACACCCCTTACAATTCTTGGGGTATCCCACAAACTTACACAGTATTGAACGTGTCTCGAATTTGTCAGGATGCACCTTTTTGACAAAGGCATGACAACCCCTATATTTTCAAATACTTAAGACAGGGTTTCTTCCCACTCCACATTTCATATGGCGTGGTAGGCACAGACTTAGTTGGAACTTTTTTCAATAGGTATGCAGCAGATTCCAGTGCATAACCCCAGAAGGATGGCGGCAACTCAGCATTACTCATCATGGAACGCACCATATCTAGTAAGGTGCGATTCCATCTTTCTGATACACCGTTTTGTTGTGGTGTGTATGGAGAAGTAATCTGAGAGAGAATTCCATTCTCTTTTAGGTATTCCAGGAACTTAGCACTTAAGTATTCTCCGCCCCTATCGGAACGTAGCATCTTGATACTTTTGTCGGTTTTCTTTTCCGTTTCATTCTTATACTCTTGAAATTTCTCAAAGGCCTCGGATTTATATTTCATTAAGAATATATGTGCATGCCTAGAGAAATCATCTGTGAAAGTAATGAAGTAGGAATAGCTACTTCTAGCATGTGTAGACATTGGCCCACACACGTCGCAGTGTATGAGTCCTACGAGCTTAGTGGCTCTTTTTCCGTGTCTAGTGAACAGAGTTTTTGTCATCTTTCCCATGATACATGATTGACAGGTTGCATATGATTGATACTCAAAAGGATCTAAGTAGCCTTCTTTATGTAACTTAGTCAGTCGTGTTTCATTGATATGACCGAGTCTACAATGCCATAGAAAATATTGGTTTGATTCTGGAGATTTTCTTTTTAGTGTGTTTTGGACGTTGAAAACTTGATGTTGATTGAGAATGTATATTCCGTTGCTAAGTGTATCCGACCCAACCATTTCCTGATTTAGGTGAATATTGATAACATTGCTTACAAGTGCAAAATTATATCCTTCATTTGATAATAAAGACACTGATATAATATTACACGCCATACTGGATACACAAAAGCAGTTATGAAACAACAAAATATGTCCACTCGCCAATCCAATGTGATATTCCCCTACTGCAACTGCGTCCACACTGGCTCCGTTGTCAACCATGAGGGTCATATCACCTTTCCTCAAAACCCTACGGTTTCTCAGCGCCTGTAAAGAATTATAGATGTGAGATCCTGATCCAGTATCCAATATCTAGGAAGTAGAGTTTATGGAAAAGCAGTTTTCAATCATGAACACACCTGAAACCGAAGCCACAACTTGCTTCGTGTCCTGATTCTTGGCCTTTAGGTCCCTGCAATGCTTTTTTCAATGACCCTTCTTCCAACAATAGAAGAACTCTTCTTTTGTGGTTGCCCCTCCCATTTTCTCCTTTCCCTTTCCCGCCACCTTCTGCACACTTCCCCTCGGTTTGGTAGGGGCCTTCTTCTTCTTCCTCTTGGCCTTAGCCTTGGATCTAGCAGAAGAAGATCCTCCAACAAACAGAGCGGGTGTTTTCTTGCATTTTTGTAAGGTGCCATCTTCCATCCTCAACATGTTGAGGAGCTCAGGAAGTGTAACTTCTATACTGTTCATATTGAAATTCAATATGAACTGGGCATAGGTGGAGGGAAAAGGCTGGAGAACCAAGTCGATGTACAACTCATTTTCCAACGTGGTTCCGAGGTCCGCGAACTCTTCAATAAGAGAAATCATCTGCAGTACATGGTCCCCGACAGACGATCTGATAGCCAACTTTGTTTGAAACAATTTCTTTGAGCTCTCGTATCTTGCGATACGAGATTGCTCTTCATTTAATTGTTTGGTATGGAGGAAGATGGAAGCAAGGTCCATCTTCTCGTGCCGCCTCTGATGTTCATTGTCCATAGAGTCCAGCATGAGGCACTTGGCTTTCGCACAATCAAGATCCCAGGTCTTATGAACCTCAATGTCTATGACCGAGGATGCTGGACTGGGAACAGAGGGAGCTTTAGCCGTGAGGACGTATGCGACCTTATCATATGTAAGGGCCATTTGGACATTCCTCAGCCAGTGTTTATAGTTTGGCCCAGGGAGTTTATTTTTATCTAATATAAGCTTTAGTCCCGTCATGGTCGCTGCAATTAGGAGAGGAGAAAAGAAACACTCAGCATATGATCTTGCAAGTTTAGATTGGTTTTTAGTTTATCTAAACAGGATGGCTCCCACTGTTTCCTCGAATTTTTCTTCAAACTCTAAAAGAAGAATTAGTCAGGATTAATCGCACGTCGTAATACTTGCTTAACCTTTCAGCCAGACTAGTGTCGGTACTTCGAGGAAGGTTTTCCAATGCTTTCGCGAAGTTCCTTAATTATATAACCTCTTTTCCCTAGAGGCGTAGCCCTGCTAACACTGTTCTAGACATTTACTTGGTTTATAGCATTGATTGTTAAGTGAAATTGTTTATCGAAGAGTAGCGGATACTCACAGTAGGATCATGACCCAACTATCATTGTGTGATGAATTTGAAGGAAGCCTACCAAACACAACACACTCAAGAAGGTATGCAACACTAGTAAGTTTCCTTTATATTTGAAACCCCCGATGTGATTTTTGCCCCGTGCGCTTATAAGCTTGACGAAGGCCAAAACATTATAAGTCGCAAGTCAAGTTCTACCCGTCATTATCCAGATTAACCTAGACCGATTCGTACAAGACCTTGACGAAGACCAAAACAACTATACATCTGCTCTAGATTAATGCATCTATCTATGCCATAGATAAGCACCTACTAGCTGCCAAACACTATGCCTTGGCGAAAGTCAAAACACATAGCATGAATACTAGTAGATACCTATCTGAAATGACGGAGGGCTACGGCTGGTTTTCTAGCGAAAAAACCGTTAACGTATTGAACTTGATATAGTCGAAGGAACTTGATAGTTTTTGAAAAGGAGTGGTTTAAGCTCCGCTTTTAAAAATGCTTTTTGAAGAAAACCGGGTGGTTTTGTATTTGTTCCAACGACATCAGATTTTAGGTTTATTTCCTTACATTAATTAGAATTAATGCGGTCCCATCAATTAACCTTATCATTACAGCAAAAGAAACGAAAATAGAACGTACGCTTATGCCATCTGCATTCGCTACGGGCCCCGTCATACACCGTTAGGTTACTTAACTACCGGCAGAGCGGGGACTGGACTAGAGCAGGTGCAAAACATAAGCAACGTTTATTATATATATAATATATATAGTCATTCGTCTTACGCAATAATAAGCATTCCAGATCACAAAATTACAGATGGAAATATTGGATATACTAGGATTTCCGTGCTTCTTTTAATCATGTAACGAAACATGGATTCCACGGTCGTGATAAATAGCCAAAACCCCACCCTAGACCCCTACGGGTGCGGCAAAATACTCGCCGAATTTCCGAAATGAAGCAACCTCAATCAATTAAATGAGTAGGCCACTCGGCACTTTAAGAACCTGGTAGTTTGTGCATCCCACCTTGAATCTATCCTAGGAGAAAAACAGTAAAAAGAAAAAATATACAACGGTGGCTACAACCTCAACCCGGTTATGCCCTGCAAAAATAATATTACATCAATTTACAAATTTTACATGAATGAAAGAAAAGAAAAACACTCGTCTCACATCCCCCGGCTATTCATTCACGACGATCCAATCAATTCATATACACAAACCATCACAGATCACAATCACAGAAATGTGCAACCCCCACTAATCGATATATAGCAATTAGCGGACGTTTCGAAACACATTTATACAAACACAGAAAACCCGATTAGCCAAATAACTTAGAATTTCGATCGAATAACAAATTTGTGTCTATCCCATGAACAATACAGAACACAAATAACTCTGGACAGAAAACAAAATATTCCAGAAATCATATTCCCAAAAAATAGATCCACAGAAGAAATTTGGTGTGAATCGGCCCTGACTCGGCCGCGGTTCCGCGGCGAAACAGTGAGTTCCGCGGCGGTCTTGGGCGATCACGTGCTCAAATTTCTTGTATGTTCTTACAATTGCATGCACATATTTTTAAGACCTCTAAAAATATTTTTTGAACTCATTTAAAAATCGACAGCAAGTATGTCTAGAAAATATGATTTCGGGAAAAAAAACATTCCATCGAACTTCTAACTATTTGCTAACAAGCTAGTTTGGGTTTAAGTGGCTCTGATATCAGTGTGAGTCTATGTCACACACCCCGTGAGTTTGCAGGGAGGCGGAATACATCAAAAACGATTTTTCTCAAATCAAAAGATCATGTTTGGCTTTGCAACATAGACTTTATCCACTTTAAGATCTTGATTAAACCTTAACTAGAAAAACTAATCTACAAGAAGGTTCTAACTACGCGGTTAAAGTGTTATACCTTCGTGTCAAGTCCTTCGGGTTTTCTAGTGGTTCTTGGCTCCTTGGATCGAGCTTCAACTTTGAACTCCTTTTCTTGGCTTCTAGGTCGCTCCAAACGAACTCGGTTGCCAGTCTCCTTTACGTCGTAGAAGATCCATCCGAGGACCTATGGTCAAGCTTCAACCTCAAGTGGGGTAACTTAGTGATCTAACTTGTTAAGGAAGACTACTAAGTAGATGTAGAGAAGATCTATGGATTAATTTGTCTCAAAACTCAATGGATCACAACACATGTGAAGGGTTGAGCTTGAGGGAGGAGGAGAGGAAACCTAGGAGAGAGAATGAGCAAATGATAATGAACTAGAGAATGAGATGAGAGAATGGCTAAGTCTCATGACAATAATTCAAGCATGGATTATTTTAGTCTCAAAATAATCAACCATGCTTGAAGAGGAACTGCAAATGAATAAATAATTAACAAAGCCATGCTTTCAACCCATTGCTCAAGTGTCTCCTAATTTCCACCTCATTAATCCTTTAAGAAAAAAGGATAAATCAATAATGAGGTGTTTCCTTCTAGAAGCACATTCTTGTGAAATTACAAGAATGCCCTCACCGTATATACATACCCGTATTCGTATTCTGAAAAATACGGATACACAGAGATAAGTATAATCTAATAGTATAATAATAGGATCCGACTTAAACCAAAGCCCACTAGTATTATCCGTCCGAACATCATCCGTATAGCCAGTACACGTATGTGATCAAAACCCTGCCGTAAGACCATATGGCCTCTACATCGTCTCGCCTGATCCAGGGAAACCCTCTGTGTGGGACTCTAAATACTCGACAGTACACTGGCAGTGGGGTTAACTATAAGTCTGTCACGACTCGAAAGGGCACGTGACTGGCACTTGAATCATATGAAGTCTATAGGACCCCATCTAATTCAAGTAAGCCAAGAAATCCCAGAAATCTAAACCATTTTTAAGAAAGAAGTGAAGAAAACATATTTTAAGCAAGTGGTTTTAATAACATAAGTCGAAGTATGCATTTTTAAAATCTCAAGTTTTTTCTGAAAATTTCGGCAGAGTTTCCTTTGTAAATACTGGCCCCCAAAGGGGTACAACATGAATAATATGAATAAAGGCATCCCCAAGCGGGAGCTAGCTCTTCGTCAATTGACGGTCACAACCACGCAAGCAATATAACATACAACGCCGAAGGGCGAGGATCAAAACTCAAAAGGAAACTCAAAATCATCAAGAAAACCTATAATAATACAACGCGCGACTCTAAGGTCGAAATAATATACACCGGTCTTCTAAGTCTATCAAATAATACAGTCTGGTTGATGGAGTTACTAGATACAACAATGTAAATAAAATACAAGGGTGGTCACGATGCGAGTGAACCCACCTACCAAAGCAATCACCCGGAAAAGAGCAGTGTGCAAGCAAAGCCGCAACGAAACCTATACGGCAAAACCTACAAGAATTATGGCACAACGGGGGTGGGTTGCTAACTCGTGAGTATAAAACATCACAGAGCAGAAATCGTATGTATGATTCAATCCTAGGTCAATACGATCATAATATAAATATCCTCAAAATGATAATGTCTGAAGCATGATAAGGTGGCAAAGGTAAACATCTATACATAAGTGTAATACCAAGTGCTCGTGTCAGTGCCTCAGGTAGCAACGTATCATAAATATGAGGTATGAATGCAATATAATGAAAACAGAATGCATCATGAATGTGAAACCGTTTTCTTAATTTAGTGAGATTTCTGTATACATTTAAAATCGAGGTATCATCAATGAAATCAACATAGAATCAGTGTCAAGCATCGACACAAAACATAAATCTAATATCTCAATATCTCAGGCTCCGGCAATCCGGACTGGCCTGCAACCTCGAATCTCAATATCTAGGGCTCCGGCTATCCGGACTGGCCCATATCATCAAATCTCTAAACCTCAGGCTCTGGCTATCCGAACTGGCCTGTACTCCAATCGGTATCCTCCGGATATCCGTCGAGTCACAAATAAAATCACCGGTCAGTAGTGCTCCCCTGTCACAGGCTCAACGCCATCATCTGCGACCTTCTCGCCCAGGGGTACCGCACTGGGTCCACCATGCACCCACAGACGGTTCCTCCTCCTCCTTCTCGAATCGGGTGTATGATATCGCTCAAGAGCCGAGAAAACTCATGGTGGACATATCTCATATCATATCATGAGAAAACCGCATTTTCTATCTTTTAAAAAAGATGATAAGTTTATAAAATCTTGCGGTTTCTCTAAATCCGGAAATCTCATGGAAATCCGAAATCAACAAATCACGATGTAAATAAATACTGAATTCTATATTATTGGGCTCCGGCAATCCGGACTAGCCTAAAATGTCATGGCAAATGAATATATAAATATGCATGGAAATCACAGTAATAAATGCAATGTCTAAGTTATCATATAAAAACAAGCTCACTAGTACCATGTCGAAACTATCAGCTAACATTTTATACTAATGAAGTAGTATTTTCTAATGTGTACGTGACATGGCAATTACCGATGATGATGTGTGTGAGCCAGCAAGTAGGTGTATGTGGAACATACGTATCATCGGTAATGGTGCTGGTGTCCTGACAGCATGGGTTTCATCATAATTACTAAAACACAAATAAGCATGCGATGTGATGCGAATAATAGAATATGCGGAAAATGAATGGTAAACGCAACGATAAGGAATATACATTACTATATATGAGTCATACAGTTTTTACATTTTAAATAACACGAATCGTGGTGTTTAGTAAATAGGGACTACGATGTTTTTAAGAAAATGTACGTCCTTTGAAATATCCGTAGAATCCCTTAAACTGTCTTTAAAATACTCACGATTCGTTAGTTTTGAAATAGGTATGACTCGAGTCTAGTCTAACATCTACAAGTAAACTACATGACTAAACTAACAGGCTAATCGAAAAAGGTAAGGAAACCACCTAAATCTGAGTCGATATATATATATATATATATATATATATATAATAGTCGGTGATCCCGCCTCAATAGTATCACGTACGATACAATATATCATATGACATCCTCAAGTCAAGAGTGCGGATCTATCGTCATAATTATAGCTCGTACGGTAACCCATCGTACGGCATCCCAAATCTGGGTACGGGTCGAATATCGCATTATCTCATTATTCATCCAGTATCCTTATCATCATATCCTGTAATCGGGGTACTGATCTAAGTCTAGTACATACTGATACCATCTATATATATGTATGCGTGTGTATGAAAACACATCGCCCAAGGACCCGCTATAATATCATGTCGTGTCTCATAATATGAACCATATCACATCACCGATCTCGTGGCATCATGCCCAATCTCATCGACTTATCTCCAAATACCATGTACTATCCTCATCATCCAAGTATATGTATATGTATACGTGTATGTATGTATGTATATATATATATATATACATAGTCCTATACCTATGCGTGTGTGTGTGTATACACACACACACACACACACATACATATCCCCATATACGCACAAGTAAATAAAATGTATGCAAGTGTGTGTGTGCGTGTATGTAAACCTTATTCTAAGATCCGCGACTAAGAAAGTAAGTAACGACACTATCATCCAATTACACTAAAATCTATCCATGAACTCCTAAAGTCTATCTAGATAATCATCTAGTCTCATAATAAACATATTTATATATATAGGTATACGTATTCGTATACTACACTACGAAACTGCGGGGGTGTTATACGCCATCCACCCGACTTTCCCCGTAGATATATATCTACTCACCTGATCATCGCTTGCCGAATTCGATGTCGCCATTCTCTTCTTCATCATCCGAAGTCCACGTGGGGGTACCTACATATATACACATACAACATTGTAAACGGAAATCACGCACGAAAACCAAAATGCCGCACGAATTACACATAGGCCAAAACCTATAGTTTAAGCATGCACGAATAACCAACAACTCTCGACGATTGACGTATAAACGTGAATCGACCGAGACAAAACACAAATACCAAATTCCAATTCATTAAAAGCCGCAAAACGAATTCAGAAACTTCGTAAAACAATTCCAGATTTAACCCTAGGTGAAATTAGCCAATTTTGCATATGTGGGGGGTCTATTTTAAAGATACTGGAGCCATGAACCAAAAACGATGGCATATTTCCCTACTCTGGCCGCAAATTGCGGCCAGAAATATTAAAATTGCGGCCAGGAAAGTGAATTGGGGTCTCGGGTCTTTAGGGTACACTCCAGGTTTCCTGCACACTCTTCTGTGTTTGCTAAATAATTTTCAGGTCGTCCGGGTTATAGCAGATCACCAAAACACATCATAATTCTCACAATTTTCCGATATCGTGGTTTCTAAGTTTGTGAATTGGGGGTTTACTCACAGGTTTTGGTCTTTAATCACACACCACAGGGGTTTAAGATCACTATTAAGCCTCAATTTCACCTTTGGATTCAACTCAAACCCTAATCCTCAACTTAGAATTTTCAAAGTTCACAAAACAACACTTAATCGATTCTAAACTAATATAGGTGCTAAAGTGAATGAAATTCTACACTAAAGATACAAGAATTGCCTCATTTGGCAACTCAAGAATTTTCTTGAGTTGCCCCAAGTCTTCAAAATCCGATTTTTCTTGGTCCAAAGTGCATCTAGTGAGCTTGTGCATGTTTTTAATGAAGTGGGGATGAGGTTTTGATGAGTTTTTCATAGAGTTGTGTGGAGGTAAAGGAGGGGGATTGAAGAGGGCTGCCATGGTTGAGGGAGAGGAAAGGATGAAGAGAAAACAATGAAGGGAACAAGAGCCATGACCAAGATTTGACCCCTCACCTCTCTCTCTCTCTCTCATGCCCATACCCATTTGTTTACTCTTTTCTTTTCTTTCCTTTTTCTTTTCTATTAATCTCTTCTCAGTTTTAAAAACCAAATGCATGAGGAAAAGAAAAGCCATGGTAGAAAAATGTATCAAATGTGAAAAATGACTTGGTGCATGTCTTGTGCACAAATCAAGCTTAATGCACGATTAGCGATATTTAATCGCGATTAGCATTAAAATTGTATATAATTAATTATAAAAATTCATAATTTGCTTAAATCGTCTAAAGCACCCTCATTTCAGTAATTTCTATAATTTTCCAAATATTTTCCAATTTATCGGTATTTAATTATACCGCATTAATAAAATATTCATAATATTTATTATTTAATTATAAAAATTCCCAAAAATAATATTTTATTTTTCTGAAATGTTACAGTCTTCCCCCCTTAAAGAAATTCGGTCCCCGAATTTAAATTCAAACCTCTCAAATACTAAAACATTTCAGTAAAATGATCAAGTCGTCGGGGCTCCGAAATCATAAATAAATAAAACACATCGTAGCGCAAAGCATGCGCATGAAAAACGAGTATATAATCCAAATCCAAAACTCCGTCAAGCATCCCACAATCATCGGAGTTATGGCGAAGACACCAATGTCAAAGCCCAATACGAAAACCAACATGATATACATCAAAACTATACATGTACATATCGTTGTAAATTCGTCATAACATCTGAATAAATGCATGCCGAACCTTTTCACGTCGTTGTGCGATGCGCATATCACGGCTCAGTGGCGGACGTTTATTGTAAGAAAATAACTATATATATATATATATTCTTTGTTTAACATACACGTCCCGCCGTTTTAAAAACAATTTAGAAGGGTTTCCTTTGTAAAATTTTCCGTGTCATCTCGGACACGTAGGTAGATACCGAGACTATAGCTCCTTTTTGGAAATTCCTTCGATAACTATCAATGCATGCAAAAATATAGTCAGGTACTGTCCTCGGACTAGTCCTGCTCAGCTACTATACCAAATAGTAAATATCATAAAACGTACTGCTCCAAAAGAAATCAATCCCAAAATATACATAAGAATGCTACGTGCGTCTGGTGCACACGGAAATCGAAATCCATGAATGTGCCATACATTTGCACAGAACAAAATCTAAGTGCAACGGGTGTGCACGAAACACCTGTCAAAGGCAACGGGTGTGCCTGACAGCAATATCAGGTGCATCTGATATGCATGAAGAATCTCGATTTAGTGCATCTTGCGTGCACCAAAATCGCATCAAGCGCCCAAGTATGCGCAAGAATCCAAATCAAGTGCACAAGGTGCACGAAAAAAAATATCGAGTATCACAATCGAAATCGACGGCATACAGCATATCTCAATCGAAATCCAAATCAGGTATACCGTGGTATATAATCTCACAACCATGTGCATCAGCGTGCACAAAATCGAATCAAAATACTAAAAGTGCATGAAACCTATGCCGAGAACACAAGTCAAATCATATACATACCATAGGTATGAAGTCAAAATCAGCATCTCGAATGACATCAAATCGAAGTCAAGTGCAACTGCGGTGCACAAAATCTCAATCATGCAAATAAATCGCCCAAAATACCAAAATCAAGATGGCGGAAACAGTCCCGCTCTAGCACATCCTCTAAAGATCTCTGGCCAACTATCATGGTCACTCGTAACATGTCTCGTCGACGATGCCGAACTCTGGCCTACTGGGTGTGCGTAATATGACCGATCCTGGGTCCAAGTCTTCTCGTATAATATCCCAGAAAGGTTCTGTCGAAGTCTCCCCCAAATCTCGTTCTGCCGAACTGCCCGGAAGTTATCATCTCTTGCTAAATCTATTTCTTATTCCGGAACGGCTGCATACTCATCGCGACTCCTTCTGGAAGATATATCCATATACAACGCCTCTGCATGCGTATCACATCTCTGATGTCAGCGGAGTGGAACGTCATCTCATCAAGATCTCGTACGAAATTCTTACTTTACTTTTCTCTAATGTCGACTGATTCGGACTCGTCTATTCGTGGCTGCATGGACTGTGCTCCAACGGCTATACTCGTATCTAGAGTCTCCCAAGCAATGTATCCCATCACATGATATCCGAATGACGTCGAACCTTTCGATCGATTTGTCAAGGTTCCATCCCCCAAGAGCTCAATATCTTGAGTACAGTTTAATAGTATTCTAGTACACGCCACAGTACCTATGGACCAGCCGTAGAAGGGCAAACCCAAGCCTCATTAATGGCACCGCAGAACTGCTGCAAACCCTAAGGTTTTCAAAGCGTTCTCATGGTTATTATATTGAGTTAGGGTATCATTCTTCTAGAGGGTCAACGGAATTACTTGCATGTTTCTCCGAATACTTTAAACTTGGAAAAATGGGTTTCTGACATTCGATCGTCTTCTATTGACTCTCAACGTACCTGCGTGAAGTCGTCTCTAGCTGGAATCAATCAATCTGATGACCTCGCATCGGCGTAGGCAACGAATCACATGTTATAGTCATTCCTCTTTGAGTGACTAGTGATCTTCTATCATATATCTAAGTACAACTCGTGCGGCAATAGCTCCAAACATCTTGGGCGATATCTCGTCATTCGCAGCAACAACTGGCTCATTCGTCCGCACGCTGAATAGTGCCTTAAACATAAAGTATAATCGGTGCACGGTCATCACATTCTGGATGGCTTCTAGCAGTGGCCCAATCCTCTGGTGCTGATCTGCACGTCCGAGAAATCTTGTAAAAGCGATCCATCAAACGCTCATGGCACGAAAACACCATAGGACGATACATCTATGCAATCGTGTGTCCTTAGAATCACGCCCTGGTTAGTCCTCGTCCGTGACGAGCTCATGTTGACGCAACTCTAGCCGTAGCTCTCTCTGCCCATGTAATCGTGGCAGCAAAACCATAAACCAATATCGATGAGGATAGATCATAGGAATGAATATAATAATGTGCAAGGAAATGTACATCCTAAGGCTTCTTAAGCGGAGTAGCGTATCGTAAGTATGCCGCGGATCATACACACAGTACGTCACTCTACTTAAGTCACCTACTCCATCAACCATGGTCAACCTACGCGACGAAATTTCGAGTCTAAAACTCCCTTGACCAAGTCTAAGTTCCGTAAGGTCAAGCTTAGGTTCCGTATATATACAAACGCCCTAGGCTCCGCATAGTAAAACATATACTCGAACCAAAGTTAACCAAGCGCTCTGATACCAACTTTGTCATGACCCGAAAGGACACGTGACTGGCACTTGAATCATATAAAGTCTATAGGACCCCATCTAATTCAAGTAAGCCAAGAAATCCCAGAAATCTAAACCATTTTTAAGAAAGAAGTGAAGAAAACATGTTTTAAGCAAGTGGTTTTAATAACATAAGTTGAAGTATGCATTTTAAAATCTCAAGACTTTTCTGAAAATTTCGGCAGAGTTTCCTTTGTAAATACTGGCCCCCAAAGGGGTACAACATGAATAATATGAATAAAGGCATCCCCAAGCGGGAGCTAGGTCTTCGTCCATTGACGGTCACAACCACGCAAGCAATATAATATACAACGCCGAAGGGAGAGGATCAAAACTCAAAAGGAAACTCAAAATCATCAAGAAAACCCATAATAATACAACGCGCGACTCTAAGGTCGAAATAATATACACCGGTCTTCTAAGTCTATCAAATAACATAGTCTGGTTGATGGAGATACAACAATGTAAATAAAATACAAGGGTGGTCACGATGCGAGTGACCCACCTACCAAAGCAATCACCCGGAAAGGAGCAGTGTGCCAGCAAAGCCGCAACGAAACCTGTACTACAAAACCTGCAAGAACTATGGCACAACGGGGGTGAGTTGCTAACTCGTGAGTATAAAACATCACAGAGCAGAAATCGTATGTATGATTCAATCCTAGGTCAATACGATCATAATATAAATATCCTCAAAATGATAATGTCTGAAGCATGATAAGGTGGCAAAGGTAAACATCTATACATAAGTGTAATACCAAGTGCTCGTGTCAGTGCCTCAGGTAGCAACGTATCATAAATATGAGGTATGAATGCAATATAATGAAAACAGAATGCATCATGAATGTGAAACCGTTTTCTTAATTTAGTGAGATTTCTGTATACATTTAAAATCGAGGTATCATCAATGAAATCAACATAGAATCAGTGTCAAGCATCGACACAAAACATAAATCTAATATCTCAATATCTCAGGCTCCGGCAATCCGGACTGGCCTGCAACCTCGAATCTCAATATCTAGGGCTCCGGCTATCCGGACTGGCCCATATCATCAAATCTCTAAACCTCAGGCTCTGGCTATCCGAACTGGCCTGTACTCCAATCGGTTTCCTCCGGATATCCGTCGAGTCACAAATAAAATCACCGGTCAGTAGTGCTCCCCTGTCACAGGCTCAACGCCATCATCTGCGACCTTCTCGCCCAGGGGTACCGCACTGGGTCCACCATGCACCCACAGACGGTTCCTCCTCCTCCTCCTCGAATCGGGTGTATGATATCGCTCAAGAGCCGAGAAAACTCATGGTGGACATATCTCATATCATATCATGAGAAAACCGCATTTTCTATTTTTTAAAAAAGATGATAAGTTTATAAAATCTTGCGGTTTCTCTAAATCCGGAAATCTCATAGAAATCCGAAATCAACAAATCACGATGTAAATAAATACTGAATTCTATATTATTGGGCTCCGGCAATCCGGACTAGCCTAAAATGTCATGGCAAATGAATATATAAATATGCATGGAAATCACAGTAATAAATGCAATGTCTAAGTTATCATATAAAAACAAGCTCACTAGTACCATGTCGAAACTATCAGCTAACATTTTATACTAATGAAGTAGTATTTTCTAATGTGTACGTGACATGGCAATTACCGATGATGATGTGTGTGAGCCAGCAAGCAGGTGTATGTGGAACATACGTATCATCGGTAATGGTGCTGGTGTCCTGACAGCATGGGTTTCATCATAATTACTAAAACACAAATAAGCATGCGATGCGATGCGAATAATAGAATATGCGGAAAATGAATGGTAAACGCAACGATAAGGAATATACATTACTATATATGAGTCATACAGTTTTTACATTTTAAATAACACGAATCGTGGTGTTTAGTAAATAGGGACTACGATGTTTTTAAGAAAAGGTACGTCCTTTGAAATATCCGTAGAATCCCTTAAACTGTCTTTAAAATACTCACGATTCGTTAGTTTTGAAATAGGTATGACTCGAGTCTAGTCTAACATCTACAAGTAAACTACATGACTAAACTAATAGGCTAATCGAAAAAGGTAAGGAAACCACCTAAATCTGAGTCGATATATATATATATATATATAATAGTCGGTGATCCCGCCTCAATAGTATCACGTACGATACAATATATCATATGACATTCTCGAGTCAAGAGTGCGGATCTATCGTCATAATTATAGCTCGTACGGTAACCCATCGTACGGCATCCCAAATCTGGGTACGGGTCGAATATCGCATTATCTCATTATTCATCCGGTATCCTTATCATCATATCCTGTAATCGGGGTACTGATCTAAGTCTAGTACATACTGATACCATCTATATATATGTATGCGTGTGTATGAAAACACATCGCCCAAGGACCCGCTATAATATCATGTCGTGTCTCATAATATGAACCATATCACATCACCGATCTCGTGGCATCATGCCCAATCTCATCGACTTATCTCCAAATACCATGTACTATCCTCATCATCCAAGTATATGTATATGTATACGTGTATGTATGTATGTATATATATATATATACATAGTCCTATACCTATGCGTGTGTGTGTGTATACACACACACACACACATACATATCCCCATATACGCACAAGTAAATAAAATGTATGCAAGTGTGTGTGTGCGTGTATGTAAACCTTATTCTAAGATCCGCGACTAAGAAAGTAAGTAACGACACTATCATCCAATTACACTAAAATCTATCCATGAACTCCTAAAGTCTATCTAGATAATCATCTAGTCTCATAATAAACATATTTATATATATAGGTATACGTATTCGTATACTACACTACGAAACTGCGGGGGTGTTATACGCCATCCACCCGACTTCCCCCGTAGATATATATCTACTCACCTGATCATCGCTTGCCGAATTCGATATTGCCATTCTCTTCTTCATCATCCGAAGTCCACGTGGGGGTACCTACATATATACACATATAACATTGTAAACGGAAATCACGCACGAAAACCAAAATGCCGCACGAATTACACATAGGCCAAAACCTATAGTTTAAGCATGCACGAATAACCAACAACTCTCGACGATTGACGTATAAACGTGAATCGACCGAGACAAAACACAAATACCAAATTCCAATTCATTAAAAGCCGCAAAACGAATTCAAAAACTTCGTAAAACAATTCCAGATTTAACCCTAGATGAAATTAGCCAATTTTGCATATGTGGGGTCTATTTTAAAGATAATGGAGCCATGAACCAAAAACGATGGCATATTTCCCTACTCTGGCCGCAAATTGCGGCCAGAACTATTAAAATTGCGGCCAGGAAAGTGAATTGGGGTCTCGGGTATTTAGGGTACACTCCAGGTTTCCTGCACACTCTTCTGTGTTTGCTAAATAATTTTCAGGTCATCCGGGTTATAGCAGATCACCAAAACACATCACATTTCTCACAATTTTCCGATATCATGGTTTCTAAGTTTGTGAATTGGGGGTTTACTCACAGGTTTTGGTCTTTAATCACACACCACAGGGGTTTAAGGTCACTATTAAGCCTCAATTTCACCTTTGGATTCAACTCAAACCCTAATCCTCAACTTAGAATTTTCAAAGTTCACAAAACAACACTTAATCGATTCTAAACTAATATAGGTGCTAAAGTGAATGAAATTCTACACTAAAGATACAAGAATTGCCTCATTTGACAACTCAAGAATTTTCTTGAGTTGCCCCAAGTCTTCAAAATCCGATTTTTCTTGGTCCAAAGTGCATCTAGTGAGCTTGTGCATGTTTTTAATGAAGTGGGGATGAGGTTTTGATGAGTTTTTCATGGAGTTGTGTGGAGGTAGAGGAGGGGGATTGAAGAGGGCTGCCATGGTTGAGGGAGAGGAAAGGATGAAGAGAAAACAATGAAGGGAACAAGAGCCATGACCAAGGTTTGACCCCTCACCTCTCTCTCTCTCTCTCATGCCCATACCCATTTGTCTACTCTTTTCTTTTCTTTTCTTTTTCTTTTCTATTATTCTCTTCTCAGTTTTAAAAACCAAATGCATGAGGAAAAGAAAAACCATGGTAGAAAAATATATCAAATGTGAAAAATGACTTGGTGCATGTAATGTGCACAAATCAAGCTTAATGCACGATTAGCGATATTTAATCGCGATTAGCATTAAAATTGTATATAATTAATTATAAAAATTCATAATTTGCTTAAATCGTCTAAAGCACCCTCATTTCAGTAATTTCTATAATTTTCCAAATATTTTCCAATTTATCGGTATTTAATTATACCGCATTAATAAAATATTCATAATATTTATTATTTAATTATAAAAATTCCCAAAAATAATATTTTATTTTTCTGAAATGTTACAGTCTTCCCCCCTTAAAGAAATTAGGTCCCCGAATTTAAATTTAAACCCCTCAAATATTAAAACATTTCAGTAAAATGATTAAGTCGTCGGGGCTCCGAAATCATAAATACATAAAACACATCGTAGCGCAATGCATGCGCATGAAAAACGAGTATATAATCCAAATCCAAAACTCCGTCAAGCATCCCGCAATCATCGGAGTTATGGCGAAAACACCAATGTCAAAGCCCAATACGAAAACCAACATGATATACATCAAAACTATACATGTACATATCGTTGTAAATTCGTCATAACATCTGAATAAATGCATGCTGAACCTTTTCAAGTCGATGTGCGATGCGCATTTCACGGCTCAGTGGCGGACGTTTATTGTAAGAAAATAACTATATATATATATATATATATATATATATATATATATATATATATATATTCTTTGTTTAACATACACGTCCCGCCGTTTTGAAAACAATTTAGAAGGGTTTCCTTTGTAAAATTTTCCGTGTCATCTCGGACACGTAGGTAGATACCGAGACTATAGCTCCTTTTTAGAAATTCATTCGATAACTATCAATGCATGCAAAAATATAGTCAGGTACTGTCCTCGGACTAGTCCTGCTCAGCTACTATACCAAATAGTAAATATCATAAAACGTACTGCTCCAAAAGAAATCAATCCCAAAATGTACATAAGAATGCCACGTGCGTCTGGTGCACACGGAAATCGAAATCCATGAATGTGCCATACATGTGCACAGAACAAAATCTAAGTGCAACGGGTGTGCACGAAACACCTGTCAAAGGCAACGGGTGTGCCTGACAGCAATATCAGGTGCATCTGATATGCACGAAGAATCTCGATTTAGTGCATCTTGCGTGCACCAAAATCGCATCAAGCGCCCAAGTATGCGCAAGAATCCAAATCAAGTGCACAAGGTGCACGAAAATAAATATCGAGTATCACAATCGAAATCGACGGCATACAACATATCTCAATCGAAATCCAAATCAGGTATACCGTGGTATATAATCTCACAACCATGTGCATCAGCGTGCACAAAATCGAATTAAAATACTAAAAGTGCTTGAAAGCTATGCCGAGAACACAAGTCAAATCATATACATACCATAGGTATGAAGTCAAAATCAGCATCTCAATGACATCAAATCGAAGTCAAGTGCAACTGCGGTGCACAAAATCTCAATCATGCAAATAAATCGCCCAAAATACCAAAATCAAGATGGCGGAAACAGTCCCGCTCTAGCACATCCTCTAAAGATCTCTGGCCAACTATCATGGTCACTCGTAACATGTCTCGTCGACGAAGCCGAACTCTGGCCTACTGGGTGTGCGTAATATGACCGATCCTGGGTCCAAGTCTTCTCGTATAGTATCCCAGAAAGGTTCTGTCGAAGTCTCCCCCAAATCACGTTCTGTCGAACTGCCCGGAAGTTATCATCTCTTGCTAAATCTATTTCTTATTCCGGAACGGCTGCATACTCATCGCGACTCCTTCTGGAAGATATATCTATATACAACGCCTCTGCATGCGTATCACATCTCTGATGTCAGCGGAGTGGAACGTCATCTCATCAAAATCTCGTACGAACTTCTTACTTCACATTTCTCTAATGTCGACTGATTCGGACTCGTCTCTTCGTGGCTGCATGGACTGTGCTCCAACGGCTATACTCGTATCTGGAGTCTCCCAAGCAATGTATCCCATCACATGATATCCGAATGACGTCGAACCTTTCGATCGATTTGTCAAGGTTCCATCCCCCAAGAGCTCAATATCTTGAGTACAGTTTAATAGTATTCTAGTA
The DNA here is from genome assembly GCA_030015575.1 of Agapanthus africanus. Classification (NCBI taxonomy): domain Eukaryota; kingdom Viridiplantae; phylum Streptophyta; class Magnoliopsida; order Asparagales; family Amaryllidaceae; genus Agapanthus; species Agapanthus africanus. The sequence continues at coordinate 744,339,968 of CM057339.1, read as the reverse complement.
CACGCCACAGTACCTATGGACCAGCCGTAGAAGGGCAAACCCAAGCCTCATTAATGACACCGCAGAACTGCTGCAAACCCTAAGGTTTTCAAAGCGTTCTCATGGTCATTATATTGAGTTAGGGTATCATTCTTCTAGAGGGTCTACGGAATTACTTGCATGTTTCTCCGAATACTTTAAACTTGGAAAAATGGGTTTCTGATATTCGATCGTCTTCTATCGACTCTCAACGTACCTGCGTGAAGTCGTCTCTAACTGGAATCAATCAATCTGATGACCTCGCATCGGGGTAGGCAACGAATCACATGTCCTAGTCATTCCTCTTTGAGTGACTAGTGATCTTCTATCATATCTCTAAGTACAACTCGTACGGCAATAGCTCCAAATATCTGGGGCGATATCTCGTCATTCGCAGCAGCAACTGGCTCATTCGTCCGCACGCTGAACAGTGCCTCAAACATAAAGTATAATCGGTGCACGGTCATCACATTCTGGCTGGCTTCTAGCAGTGACCAAATCCTCTGGTGCTGATCTGCATGTCCGAGAAATCTTGTAAAAGCGATCCATCAAACGCTCATGGCATGAAAACACCATAGGACGATACATCTATGCAATCGTGTGTCCTTGGAATCACGCCCTGGTTAGTCATCGTCCGTGACGAGCTCATGTTGACGCAACTCTAGCCGTAGCTCTCTCTGCCCATGTAATCGTGGCAGCAAAACCATAAACCAATATCGATGAGGATAGATCATAGGAATGAATATAATAATGTGCAAGGAAATGTACATCTTAAGGCTTCTTAAGCGGAGTAGTGTATCGTAAGTATGCCGCGGATCATACACGCGGTACGTCACTCTACTTAAGTCACCTACTCCATCAACCAAGGTCAACCTACGCGACGAAATTTCGAGTCTAAAACTCTCTTGACCAAGTCTAAGTTCCGTAAGGTCAAGCCTAGGTTCCGTATATATACAAACGCCCTAGGCTCCACATAGTCAAACATAGACTCGAACAAGGGTTAACCTAGTGCTCTGATACCAATTTTGTCTTGACCCGAAAGGACACGTGACTGGCACTTGAATCATATGAAGTCTATAGGACCCTATTTAATTCAAGTAAGCCAAGAAATCCCAGAAATCTAAACCATTTTTAAGAAAGAAGTGAAGAAAACATGTTTTAAGCAAGTGGTTTTAATAACATAAGTCGAAATATGCATTTTTAAAATCTCAAGTCTTTTCTGAAAATTTCGGCAGAGTTTCCTTTGTAAATACTGGCCCCCAAAGGGGTAATACATGAATAATATGAATAAAGGCATCCCCAAGCGGGAGCTAGCTCTTCGTCAGTTGACGGTCACAACCACGCAAGCAATATAATATACAACGCCGAAGGGCGAGGATCAAAACTCAAAAGGAAACTCAAAATCATCAAGAAAACCCATAATAATACAACGCGTGACTCTATGGTCGAAATAATATACATCGGTCTTCTAAGTCTATCAAATAATACAGTCTGGTTGATGGAGTTACTAGATACAACAATGTAAATAAAATACAAGGGTGGTCACGATGCGAGTGAACCCACCTACCAAAGCAATCACCCGGAAAGGAGCAGTGTGCCAGCAATGCCGCAACGAAACCTGTACGGCAAAACCTGCAAGAACTGTGGTACAACGGGGGTGAGTTGCCGACTCATGAGTAGAAAACATCACAGAGCAGAAATCGTATGTATGACTCAATCCTAGGTCAATACGATCATAATATATATATCCTCAAAACAATAAGGTCTGAAGCATGATAAAGTGGCAAAGGTAAATATCTATACAAAAGTGTAATACCAAGTGCTCGTGTCAGTGTCTCAGGTAGCAACGTATCATAAATATGAGGTATGAATGCAATATAATGAAAACAGAATGCATCATGAATGTGAAACTGTTTTCTTAATTTAGTGAGATTTCTGTATACATTTAAAATCGATGTATCATCAATGAAATCAACATAGAATCAGTGTCAAGCATCGACACAAAACATAAATCTAATATCTCAATATCTCAGGCTCCGGCAATCCGGACTGGCCTGCAACCTCGAATCTCAATATCTAGAGCTCCGGCTATCCGGACTGGCCCATATCATCAAATCTCTAAACCTCAGGCTCTGGCTATCCGGACTGGCCTGTACTCCGATCGGTATCCTCCGGATATTCGTCGAGTCACAAATAAAATCACCGGTCAGTAGTGCTCCCCTGTCACAGGCTCAACGCCATCATCTGCGACCTTCTTGCCCCGGGGTACCGCACCGGGTCTACCATGCACCCACAGACGGTTCCTCCTCCTCCTCGAATCGGGTGTAGGATATCGCTCAAGAGCCGAGAAAACTCATGGTGGACATATCTCATATCATATCATGAGAAAACCGCATTTTCTATCTTTTTAAAAAGATGATAAGTTTATAAAATCTTGCGGTTTCTCTAAATCCAGAAATCTCATGGATATCCAAAATCAACAAATCACGATGTAAATAAATACTGAATTCTATATTATTGGGTCCGGCAATCCGGACTATCCCAAAATGTCATGGCAAATGAATTTATAAATATGCATGGAAATCACAGTAATAAATGCAATGTCTAAGCTATCATATAAAAACAAGCTCACTAGTACCATGTCGAAACTATCAGCTAACATTCTATACTAATGAAGTAGTATTTTCTAATGTGTACGTGATATGTCAATTACCGATGATGATGTGTGTGAGCCGGCAAGCAGGTGTATGTGAAACATACGCATCATCGGTAATGGTGCTGGTGTCCTGACAGCATGGGTTTCATCATAATTACTAAAGCACAAATAAGCATGCGATGCGATGCGAATAATAGAATATGCGGAAAATGAATGGTAAACGCAACAATAAGGAATATACATTACTATATATGAGTCATACAGTTTTGACATTTGAAATAACACGAATCGTGGTGTTTAGTAAATAGGGACTACGGTGTTTTTAAGAAAAGGTACGTCCTTTGAAATATCCATAGAATCCCTTGTCCTGTCTTTAAAATACTCACGATTCGTTAGTTTTGAAATAGGTATGACTCGAGTCTAGTCTAACATCTACAAGTATACTACATGACTAAACTAACAGGCTAATCGAAAAGATAAGGAAACCACCTAAATCTGAGTCAATATATATATATATATATATATATATATATATATATATATAATAGTCGGTGATCCCGCCTCAATAGTATCACGTACGATACAATATATCATATGACATCCTCGAGTCAAGAGTGCGGATCTATCATCATAATTATAGCTCGTACGGTAACCCATCGTATGACATCCCAAATCTGGGTACGGGTCGAATATCGCATTATCTCATTATTCGTCTGGTATCCTTATCATCATATCCTGTAATCGGGGTACTGATCTAAGTATAGTACATACTGATACCATCTACATATATGTATGCGTGTGTATAAAAACACATCGCCCAAGGACCCGCTATAATATCATGTCGTATCTCATAATACGAACCATATCACATCACCGATCTCGTGGCACCATGCCCAATCTCATCAACTCATCTCCAAATACCATGTACTATCCTCATCATCCAAGTATGTGTGTTTATGTATGGTCCCATACCTATGCGTATATATATATATATATATATATATATATATATATATATATATATATATATACGCACAAGTAAATAAAATGTATGCAAGTGTGTGCGTGCGTGTATGTAAACCTTATTCTAGGGTTCGCGACTAAGAAAGTAACTAACGACACTATCATCCAATTACACTAAAATCTATCCATGAACTCCTAAAGTCTATCTAGATAATCATCTAGTCTCATAATAAACATATTTATATATATAGGTATACGTATTCGTATACTACACTACGAAACTGCGGGGGTGCTATACGCCGTCCACCCGACTTCCCCCGTAGATATATATCTACTCACCTTATCATCGCTTGACGAATTCGATGTCGCCATTCTCTTCTTCATCATCCGAAGTCCATGTGGGGGTACCTACATATATACACATATAGCATTGTAAACGGAAATCACGCACGAAAACCAAAATGTCGCACGAATTACACATAGGTCAAAACCTATAGTTTAAGCATGCACGAATAACCAACAACTCTCGACGATTGACGTATAATCGTGAATCAACCGAGACAAAACACAAATACCAAATTCCAATTCATTAAAAGCCGCAAAACGAATTCAGAAACTTCGTAAAACACTTCTAGATTTTACCCTAGGTGAAATTAGCCAATTTTGCATATGAGGGGGGTCTATTTTAAAGATACTGGAGCCATAAACCAAAAACGATGCCATATTTCCCTACTCTGGCCTCAAATTGCGGCCAGAACTATTAAAATTGCGGCCAGGAAAGTGAATTGGGGTCTCGGGTCTTTAGGGTACACTCCAGGTTTCCTGCACACTCTTCTGTGTTTGCTAAATAATTTTCAGGTCACCCGGGTTATAGCAGATCACCAAAACACATCACAATTCTCACAATTTTCCGATATCGTGGTTTCTAAGTTTGTGAATTGGGGGTTTACTCACAGGTTTTGGTCTTTAATCGCACACCACAAGGGTTTAAGGTCACTATTAAACCTCAATTTCACCTTTGGATTCAACTCAAACCCTAATCCTCAATTTAGAATTTTCAAAGTTCACAAAACAACACTTAATCGATTCTAAATTAATATAAGTGCTAAAGTGAATGAAATTCTACACTAAAGATACAAGAATTATCTCATTTGGCAACTCAAGAATTTTCTTGAGTTGCCCCAAGTCTTCAAAATCCGATTTTTCTTGGTCCAAAGTGCATTTAATGAGCTTGTGCATGTTTTTAATGAAGTGGGGATGAGGTTTTGATGAGTTTTTCATGGAGTTGTGTGGAGGTAGAGGAGGGGGATTGAAGAGGGCTGCCATGGTTGAGGGAGAGGAAAGGATGAAGAGAAAACAATGAAGGGAACAAGAGCCATGACCAAGGTTTGACCCCTCACCTCTCTCTCTCTCATGCCCATACCCATTTGTTCACTCTTTTCTTTTCTTTTCTTTTTCTTTTCTATTATTCTCTTCTCAGTTTTAAAAACCAAATGCATGAGGAAAATAAAAGCCATGGTAGAAAAATATATCAAATGTGAAAAATGACTTGGTGCGTGTCATGTGCACAAATCAAGCTTAATGCACGATTAGTGATATTTAATCGTGATTAGCATTAAAATTGTATATAATTAATTATAAAAATTCATAATTTTCTTAAATCGTCTAAAGCACCCCCATTTCAGTAATTTCTATAATTTTCCAAATATTTTCCAATTTATCGGTATTTAATTATACCGCATTAATAAAATATTCATAATATTTATTATTTAATTATAAAAATTCCCAAAAATAATATTTTATTTTTCTGAAATGTTACAAAGTCCGTCAGCGGCACTAGCTATACGTAACGGCAACCCAGGTACATGTCGAAAAGGAGGTCGACGAGCTAACTCATCCGAACCCCTGCTGAGCCTGTCCGTGATAATCTCCGTGCAGTCCGGTCTATTCGTCTGAGAGTATCGCATGTAAGGTTTAGGGGGGTGGAAAACGTCAGACCCCTAATAACCAGACAAGTCGTGTCGGTGTGGCTCAAGACCATCCGAGAATCTACTGGTCCGACCACCAGTAATTCTCAATCCGCCCTGGTCAGGGACTTATAGTGATGACCAACCGATCACTGCGCGACTTCGACTCCCTATACCGGGAGAGACGAATCCCCAACAGTCGCTCACTGCCTTCATGTCGCTCGGAACTGTATCCAACAAAAACCTGTTTGCACGACTCCTTTGAGCCGTGGTAGGATAGTAATCAAAGCACAGTGGGAACTCACACGAGACAAATGACGACCTCTGGTCGACATACTATCTGCACTCATATCACCAGAGAACTGCTATCTGACGTTAGATATAATATCATTTAGTCAGTTCTCGGTGAGTCCTGTCCGGTGTACTCACACCCAGTGAGCACATGTATACAATCTTATGTGCACCTCACCAATGGTTGCGGGACCAATCCATCGCCTCTCGTCAGAGTCTAGATATGCACACACTAGTCTACTTTGAAGTAACAATGTCCAGTCTCGATACTCCTACGACTAGGGACGCTTTTAAGGATGTGTCTATTGACTACCCAGCTCCCACTAGTATGATCGCCATCACAACGCAGGTGGTCAGGCAAAATCCTACGGGCTTTATCAACATGTATACAAGATATGAAATACAAAGTAAAGCACATCACATGTTAAGATAAAAACAAACCAAATAGCATACTATCATATCGAGCAAGATTGTCCTGTACATATATATCCCTAGTATCTTATACAATGAAGGCCTCTAGGGCATACATATCCAACATTTTCAGGGTCCACTTTTATATCCAACAAAGAAAAGAAGAACATATTGTATATTAATTGACATTAGTCGGGTATCGTGACATAACTAGCTACTAATGAGATCATTTGGCATGAAAGTCTATTAATTTCATGATATTTGCATTGAGCTAGGTTTGCTTTTCTTTTTAGTGAAATTCTCAAGTGTTTGATCTAATATTAGCTAGAAAGAGGAGATTACCATTTTAATTAATCACAGACTGATTGTGATAATAAAGATTAAGCTGATATATGTCTTTCACATGTTAATCAATCAATTAATTTCACTTGATTATATATTTGCAGTATCTTCTTCTTTGATTCTCTAGGCCTTAAAATGCATCACCTTCCTCTTAATTTTACACGCGGCGACGCTTTTCATATTAATCAACTCTAATTATATGATTATAATTATATCATTATCATTGATAACAATTAAATATTACTTACACAGCTTATGTAGATTCTTGAAGATTATCTTGTCCAAATGTACTAGCTTGGTGTTTTTGTAACTCTAGATGGATTTGGCATCTTATTAATGGTTTGTCTTAGTTAATGAATGTTAAGAAGCTGCAATTAACCATGGGTAAAAATTAAGTAAGCCCTTAATTAGAGAAAAAAGTTAGAGAATTAAAAGGCAAGAACTATTGTTTTTTTCGTTTCATGAACTTGAGAGGATAATGATCAGCATTGTTTTTCTTCAATCTAATTAAGTGGAAAATGATCTTATTACGTATTATTACTGGGAAATTGACAATCATAAGCTAAAAGACGAAAATAAAGGATCCATGACCGCTAGTACGAAGATGGCATGTCCCTACGGATGGGAAAAATTATAAAGGCAATTTGAGATTGGGAGGTATGTGGTAAGATTGATGACCGTAAAAGGGTGGAGATGATTAAGATGACAATTTAATTAGTTTAATTTAACATATATGTCAGGTAGGGTTGAAATTTATAAAGGGGTGACGGTTTAGGTGTTGGTGGATTTTTCAATTCTTTAATATGTGGGCAACTCTGGTTAGAGTTGACCACTCTAAAATTAAATTATAAAGTTGATTAACAACAAAAAACTATCATGCATAATTGCAATTAGAAGGAGATACTAATAATTTGCAAATCTCCTGAAAAACACTATGTTATATGTGCAAATCCTAGGAGTTGATTAAAACCCGAACTTTAAACCAAACCTAAAAGCTAAATCCAAAATCTTAAACTTGATAAAGAAAACCTTTAATTTAAAAGAAATTTACAATAAATTAAAAACTTCAAAAGCTTAGTAAACGTAAAATTAATTCAAATTAAATATTAAACTAAGTGTATGATATATACTCGATGATAATGTGAAATTTTCATATTTTCATCGATAATTATATGTCAAAATCAAAACACGCCGTAGTCTCCGTCTATTGGTTAACATATATTTGATATTCGTCGTCAGATAAAACTATACACACAAAAAAAAAACAATCAACGGCAAGGGGTCATGTATAACAGAGGAAAACTCGTGAGGTTTTTGTGCACCAAATCGACGCCGGGTGGTTTTAGGCACATAGGACACAATATATTGTGATTTTGGTGAAACTTCTCAAATAAAAATATGAAAAGATTTACAACCACTTGCTAATAAAAAGTTAAAAGATTTTTATGATTTGAAAATCCAAGAAAAATAAAAAGATTTACACCGTTTGACAAATATAAAAAGATAAAACGATCCGCAAAATATGGAATTAATTTATTAATTCATATTCTTGTAAATTATGAATTAAAAGTAAACAATGATTATTTTTTAAAGAGACCTCGTTATACACGTAAATAATTAGGTGAATTGAAATCCTTCTAAAAATTGATTTTCTTAATATACATATATAATGTTAGTAAATTTTATGTTGAGAATGCGGCCATACACGATGTGCTAGAACTGATTTGGAGGCTATAACATAAATATGATATGAATATGTACTATTTATTACCGAATTAGAAATACATACTCATGCATGCAATAAATTAGTTAATTAAAAGATATTTGTACGGGGTTACTTGCTGATCTAAATTTCTATTGTAAATAGAATTCACCATAAATATATTTTATTGTTGGCGCAGAAATTTCTATATTTGAAAACTTGGGCTCAATTTTCTTGGTTTGAATTAAATTTGAAAAGTTAGTGAGTGAGAAGGTAAGAGAACTGCTTTTTCTAGAAAATATAGGAGGTTGAGTATGAATGTCTCAAATAGAGAGGCCAAGTGGTACTAGGCCTCTTATTGGAGGCATAGTACTTTTTTATATGGGTCTTGGTGGTCGGTACAAAAAGTATTTTTCTTATTATAACAAGTGTTTTGCGTGCTACACATATTTAATAATTAGATTTTTTAGAGATTAAAGGCTCTTTTGAGTTAGATACGGAAGAGATATATAAATAAAAGATAAAACATACATATATGGTTTGGAAACAAGTTGTTGATAAGCACCGGGCAGACAGCGACGAGGAATCCAGGTCATCACCGCTTGGACCCACCATCATGAGGCTCCACGTCATCAAGCCACCAACATTACTACGCGGCGAGGCGAAGCCCCGTCCTCATATTCTCCCCTCGCACGTGTCCCCTCTCCCTCCATGCGCGCACACCGAGTGCCACGCCCCTCACGTGTACGAGAGCGGGCTGAACCTCCCACGTGTATCCATGCATGGTTCCACGAGTCGCCTCGCTACCTTTAATTTCTCTCTCCTAGTACTCACCAATCTCTTCTTTCTCTCTAGCTGGCTATAAATACCAAACCCCACACCCTTCTCCTCATCACTCATCCAAGTTAACACACACAAATTAACACACATGATGGCTACCAAAGCAAGTCTCCTTTTGCTCTCTCTGCTTCTTGTTTCTTCGACGTTCGCCCTCGCTTCTCGTAGAGAAGAGCTGGAGCAGTGCAAGCGAGAATGCAGCGATCAGCCCCACTACGACCAGGGCATGCGCCGGCGATGCGAGGAACGATGCGAGGAGAAGCAGCAGGAAAAAGAGAGGGGGCGCGGGGACGACGAGGGTTTGGTTATAAACCCTGATCACCGTCGGGGAGACACCAAGTGCCGCCTCGAGCAGTGCAAGCAGGACTGCAGCCGGAGAGGCCAGCAGGAACAGCGGCAGTGTGTGCAGGAATGCCAGCAGAGGTACGAAGAAGAGAGGAGGCGCGAGCAAGGACGGGACGACTCACAGCGTGAGGTACCTAGCTACCTACCTATGTATAAATGAATAAAATACCGGCACGACTTAAGTCTAAGATTTTTAAAAAAAGACTGAAGGAGTGTTAACGTGGAATCAATAGTCCCACCTTAGAAAACAAAAGGAGGTACGTACGTGCGTTTAAGATATAGATTGGGCATTCCAATAACAAGACTTAAGTCTATTTGACACTCATATGATAAAGCCCAACACTTATAAAATATTAAATATTAAAAATAACTCTCATATATATTGAGGATATTTCAGTAAAGAATCCGATGGTTAAGGTCATTTTAATGCAATTTAGGCTTCAAGAAGTACAATCATAATGAAAACTTGTTTTTTCTGTTTGTAGTGTAAGAATCTTATTAATTGTTCGTCTCTTACAGGATCCGCAGCGCCGACTAGAACAGTGCAAGCAGGACTGTCGCGAGAGTCGCCAAGGCCAGCAACAGCAGAGGCAGTGTGTGCAGGAATGCCAGCAACGATACGAACAAGAGAGACGCGAACAAGGGCAAGACACACAGCGCCAGGTATATATATATATATAGTAATTTTTGTACTAATATGCAACAGGGAGATAAAACAGCAAATTAATAAAGAGTTCTATCCTTCAATGAAAAATAGTCAATTAGAAAAATTAAATAACCAATTAATCTAGGATCAATTCCACCGAGGGCGATTCAAATAGCAAATTAATAAAGAAAACTACTGTGCAAATCTGGTAGACTTAAGCTAATTAAGGCGCCCTCAACATGCGAGAGCTGGTAACTTTAGGTTTTGGTACATTAATGACGGGGCGCCCCGTGCTCCCTAAGGGAATATATCATGTTCTTCTGAATAAACTTTTCTAACAAATGTTAATTATCTACCGCAGGATCCTCAACGCCGTTTCGAACAATGCAAGCAGGACTGCCGCGAGAGTCGCCAAGGCCAGCAACAGCAGAGGCAGTGTGTGCAGCAATGTCAACAACGCTACGAACAAGAGAGACGTGAGCAAGGGCAAGACTCTCAAGGGCAGCAAGATCCGGAACACCGCCTAGAACAATGCAAGCAAGACTGTCGCGAACGCCGGCAAGGTCAAGGGCAGCAAGAACGACAACAATGTGAGAGCCGATGCCAGCAGCGATACGAGCAAGAAAGGCAAGAGCAAGGGAGAGATCCAATGGGACGCGAAGAGGAAGGGAGGACCGGGAACAACCCTTATGTGTTTGAGCAAGAGAGCTTCAGGCATCGCGTGAGGAGCGAGCATGGGAATATCAGAATCCTTCAGAACTTCGCTCAGAAATCGCGGCTTTTGCTTGGGATTGCTAATTATAGGCTAGCAATCCTTGAGGCTAACCCTAACACCTTTGTGGTGCCTAACCATTTCGATGCCGACTCTCTCTTCTATGTCGTGAGAGGTAATGATGAATGCTTAAATTTTTTATTAATTTCATCTTACTTTTTTTTAAATATCTGATCCTTATTATTAACTACTATATCGATCGGAATGTAGGCGAAGGAACTATTACCCTTATAAGGGGAGATCATCGAGACCAAGATCGCGAATCACATAACATTAAGCAAGGAGATATCACCAAGGTTTCAGCTGGAACCGTAGTCTATTTGATCAACCGAAGCAACAACCAGAGGCTCCAGATCGCAAAAATCCTACGCCCCGTCTCTACACCTGGCCAAGTCCAGGTATTTATAAGCAAAAATATATTTAGTATTATATGAGCCAAGTCCAGGTATTTATAAGAAAATATATATTTAGTATTATATGAGCCATCTATCGATCGCGATGCATGCTGATTTATATCATAATCAAACATGCAGGGGTTCTCCTCGATAATTAGTGGGGAGCAAAATAAATCATATCTTATTACTATCACATCATATTAAACAGTAATGCATTTTATTTAATGACTATTGTCACTTTGGCATACATATATATAGTTTACCCAGTTTAGACGATCACATTTAATTTGCGATTGATTCAGGAGTTTTACACTGTTGGAGGAGAGGAACCTCAATCATACTACAGGGTCTTCAGCTCCGAAATTCTCGAGGCCGCTTTGAATGTACATACCGAAATTCTATGGATATGTATCTTTGCAATTTATTCCCCGACAAATGAAATGAAAAATCGACTCATTATGTTAATTGATTGATTTTCCAGACCCGACGGGATCAATTGGAGAGGCTCTTCGGCCAACAGAGGCAAGGCGTCATTATAAAAGCATCGCAAGAACAAATCCGATCGCTTAGCCGCCACTCGTCCTCATCCGAGCACGGCCACTGGCCTTTCGGCGGAGGAGAGTCATCAAGGGGACCCTTCAACCTTATAAACAAGCGCCCTACACATTCTAACCAGCACGGGCGTCTCCACGAGGCCGATGAGAATGACTACCAACCCTTGAGAGATCTCAACCTCCAAGTCTCGGTCATCAACATCACCGCCGGTTCGATGATGGCGCCCTTCTACAACTCGAGGGCGACCAAGATCGCCATAGTGACCGAGGGTCGCGGTTATTTTGAGATGGTGTGTCCTCACTTGTCAAGACAGCAAGAGGGCTCGGAAGAATGGGAACAACAACAAGAACAGGAAGAAGGCCAACAAGGCAGGCGATACCAGAAGGTCCGGTCTCAGATATCACGAAACACTGTGTTGGCCATCCCACCCGGGCACCCTGTTGCCATCGTCGCAGACAGACAGCAGAACCTCGAGGTCGTGTGCTTCGAAGTCAACACGGATCATTTAAGAAACGGTAGAAACAGGAGAACCTTCCTTGCGGGAAGAGACAACGTAGTGAACAAGATGGAGCGGGAGGCGAAGGAGCTGGCCTTTGGCGTGCCAAGCAAGCTCGTGGACGAGGTTTTCGGTCGGGACAACAAAGATGAGGTTTTCGTCCGCGGCCCGCAGCAGCAGCAGTGGGAGAGGGAGAGCGAGAGGGAAGAAGAGGGTCGACGCCAGCCACTCGAGTCCATCCTTGAGTTTGCTGCTGGGTTTTGATCAGTTTGTAGTAAACATAGTGTGTACGTAATATGTAGTAATAAAAAGAGGTACCTGGAATGTAAGTAGGGAAGAAGAACACTTTGATGTTCAGCGGAAGAGAGTAATAATAATAAATGGTATTCCCTTTTTATATGGCAACATACATATGCTGTTTCATTTGCTATAAATTTCTTGTTTAATTTGAATCTAATACCTAAAAGTAAATGCATCAGTAGCAGTGGAACAAGAATCAAAATAAACCAGGATACATTACGGTATTCTTTTCGTAACATTATAGTAAACCACCACGATCTTGACCTTCGGTTCATGATTTTTTGTACTTCCAAATATAACTTATCGTTAGAATGAACTACAATGATTTATAATTAAGAATAATATCAAGGAAGTTTATATACGCTCCTATTTATTTTCTAGTTGATCCAAATAGATTGATAATTTTTACTTATAATTGGAAAAACTACAGTATTTATTAAAAAATATATCAGAAAACTACATTTAATTCAACAAATATTAGCTAGATGATGTAGATACTCATAATCAAACTAGTACAAAGATGGCTTACCTCTACGGGTGATAAAAACCGTAGCGGCAGGGGCAATTTTATGTTGCCCCTCCGGTGGACTGTAGAAGCAAACAGTGCCCTTACGGTGGCCATTATAAGGACAAATTTACAGAAAATAATAACTTCTATTGTTTCCTCTACGGTACCAGTAGAGAAATCCTTACCGTGGGAACCGTAAGGACAATGTCGGAGATATTTTATAAAATAAAACAAAACAAAAAATTTCCCCTTCCCCAGTGTCAGCAGCGCAGGGGAAGCGCATTAGCGCAGCGCACTGCGCTTGCGCGACACGTGTCGACACTATAAGCGCTTGCGCTCTCTGATTGGCGCAAAGCGCCTGATAAATGCAAGACATTTCTTAAAGGGCCAGGCCCAAGTCAAAAGACCAAGCAGGCCTAATTAAATTGATGTTCTGCATCATTTATAAATGGGCAGAGCCCAAGCAAAATAATAAAAAATGCTATGCATTTTAAAAGGGGCAGAGCACAAACAAAGTAGATGCCTTGCATCATTCATAAATGAGCAGAGCCCAGAATAAATTGATGCTTTGCATCTTTTATGGGCAGAGCCCAAACAAAAAAAAAATATAGAAAATAATGCAATGCATTATTTGAAAATGGGCCAAGCCCTAGCACAGGTCTAACAGACCAAAAACAATTAAAAGCGTTGAATATTTTTCAACTGGACTTAGCCCAATCATGGCCGTAAGTCCTCAAACTAAATTGACCGAGCAAGATTACTCTCCTAAATCAATTTACGACCGGTTCAAGGGTACATCTCCAAACTCTTTTGACTCTTATCGTTGTAATCCTTCAACGATGTCAAAGAGGTGACGGGTCCCGACAACCACACATCAAGATGGACTGCGGGGTCCTTAAACTCGTGGACCGAAACGTCCTTAAACTAATGTTGGACCGAAACGTCCTTAAACTAATGTTGGACCACCACGTCCCTAAACTGGAATATGGACCACCACGTCCCTAAACGGTATTCCCTTTTTATATGGCAACATACATATGTTGTTTCATTTGCTATAAATTTCTTGTTTAATTTGAATCTAATATCTAAAAGTAAATGCATCAGTAGCAGTGGAACAAGAATCAAAATAAACCAGGATACATTACGGTATTCTTTTCGTAACATTATAGTAAACCACCACGATCTTGACCTTCGGTTCATGATTTTTTGTACTTCCAAATATAACTTATCGTTAGAATGAACTACAATGATTTATAATTAAGAATAATATCAAGGAAGTTTATATACGCTCCTATTTATTTTCTAGTTGATCCAAATAGATTGATAATTTTTACTTATAATTGGAAAAACTACAGTACTTAAAAAAAAATATATCAGAAAACTACATTTAATTCAACAAATATTAGCTAGATGATGTAGATACTCATAATCAAACTAGTACAAAGATGGCTTGTCAGTACGGGTGATAAAAACCGTAGGGGCATGGGCAATTTTATGTTGCCCCTCCGGTGGACCGCAGAAGCAAACAGTGCCCCTACGGTGGCCATCATAAGGACAAATTTACAGAAATAATAACTTCTATTGTTGCCCCTACGGTACCAGTAGAGAAATCCTTGACGTGGGAACTGTAAGGACAATATCGGAGATTTTTTATAAAATAAAATAAAACAAAAAATTTCCCCTTCTCCTTTCCCCACGCCCAATCCTCAAATCAAACCTTTCCCCAAGAAAATTTCCCCTCTTTCTTAAACCTAACCATCGCCACCAATCTCGCCACCGTCCTTTCCACAATTATCGCCAGCTTCTTCGCCACCGCCGTCTCACTACTAGAAATTGTGCGTATTGTATAAGAGGTATTAGCGACCGTTAAAATATATACAATCGCTAATATAGTATTAACGACCGTATATAATGCACGATCACTAATAGACGATAGCCAATATATCGGCGACCGTTCAATTGGTATTAGCGACCGTATATAACGGTCGCTAATAGCCTCAATAATTTTTAGCCGTGAAGTCCCTTCTCTCACTCTCTCCAATCCTACCAAATTTCCCCGCGTTTCTCTAATCCAACCCCCCATTCCTTCCCCTCTTCCAATTCCTCTAAATTCTTCCCAAAATTCTCCCAATTCTTCTCCAAATTTTTTAACATATTGCTGCAGTTACTGCTCAAACTTTCCATCTCCTTCCTCATTCAACAACCGGTCTAAGGTTAGGTTTCTCCCTTCCAATTATTATATTTTTTCAATTAGATCATGAAATTGTGAAGTTAGCTTATAAAATATATTATGATTTTAATTGTAATATATTTTAAAGAATTAAATATGGAACTTAAGAATGTGTTGGGTTTTGGGGTTTTGATTCTAGAGAATTTGAATGGTGGTTGATGGGTTTTAGAATAGATGCAATTTGAGAAATTGAAATAAAAATTTGGAAATTTAGGGTTAAAGGTAGAAAATGGATTATAGATAATTGAGGGTTAGGGTTAGGGTTACGGTTAGATGAATTTTGGTTAGGTCATTAAGAGTTAGGGTTCGATGAATTTATAATTTTAGGGTGAAATTAAGGGTTATGGTTAGATGAATATGAGATTTGGGGTGAAATTGAGGGTCGGGATTAGTTGCATTTATGATTTAGGGGTAAAGTTTGAGAACTAGAGCTAGAAAAATTTCTTATTTGGAGGTGAAATTTATGATTTAAGGGTGAAACTGAAAATATTCTTAATCGTTTTGTAATTAACGTTCGAGTTAAGTGTTGGTGTTTTACTTTTTTGGATTTGACCTAAAATAAAAATTGAGGAGCTTGGGTTAAAGTTTGAGTTGGAATGGCTTAATAAAGCATATTGATTTTCTTTCATACAAATCATTTTGTGTTTTGTAAATTTAATGATTCAAAATTTTATTGTCGTGTATGATTTATTGTTTGGATTTTTAAATTGTAGCATAATTTATAAACCAAATCAAAATGAAAATCAAATCCTTTAATACAACTTAAATTATACTAGATATGTAAATCCAAAATAAAATCAAACCCATTAAAAAAACTTAAAACTATACTAGATGCGTAAATTGAAAATAAAATTAAACCCACTAACACGGCATAAATATAAGTATGTAAAATAAAACATCCATTTAATTAATAAATTTAAGATCGAAATGTCTTAAACTTATTTAGGATCGACCTATAATTTCCCGTCTAATAATTAGTGTATTCAAATCTTTTTCCCGTCGAATACGGTTACAAATATTTGTAAGAGTTGACCATTCTGTTCAATTTTTTCAAATATATGTGTAGTATTTGACGAGAGGATTTGACATACCGTATTGTTGGATTTTTCTAGTGTGAACAACTTACGAATGCAACAAAACTCACATATCACTTTCTCCTATATTTTCGTCCATTTTGAGAATTTTCGACGCTACTTTCCACTTGTTTCCCGTGTACAAATATATGTACGAATACAGGGAACATGGGGGAAGTGCTGCCGAAATTTTCTCTAAATAGACGAAAACACAGAATGGCATGGGATATGAGTGTTGTATTCGTAATGGAAATTAGGACCTTTAGCCTTAACAGCCATGAGAGTACTTATCCGTCCCGACATTTAGCCTTGACTTACGCCAACCTTAAATGACTTCATATGCTTTAATGGGTCCACATCATGAAATCTATTGTACTTTTTTAAAATTTATTTAATGATCTTGTAATAAACTCCTAAAATATGTTAAACTCATATAAATGTCTGTGTGACAACATATGAGAATTCTTCCAGTTAACTTCTTTATGCACATGGGGAAAAATGATAGGTAAAGTTCGATGGACACCCTATTTAAAGAGTTTTTAGGTTACGCAGAAATGAACCCAAAGCGTTGCAGAGATGGACTCATGTTCTGTCCTTATAAGAATGTAAGAATAGATACCGTTTTCGACGTGAAGTGATAAAAGAACATGTGTTTGTAGACGATTTAGAACCAAACTAAAAACATTGGAATCACCATGGCAAGGAAGTACCTGACGAGAAAGTGGGGAGGGATAATGAGACTGCAGTTTCGCAATCTGAATTGCCGACGGGTGTGGATAGATGACACGTATGAGATATTAGAAGATTTATTTGCTGGTGAGGAAATGAATATAGTTGAACCATCTAAACACACCAGTAGAGTAGAGGAATTAAAGATATTTCTGGAAAAAAAAAGGTACAAGATCATTACGAAGGTTGTACTGAATTTAGTGGGCAGTCATTTGTAATAAGACTCCTCCATCTGAAGATGATTAGCGGGATAGCTAACGAGCACTTTGACGTGCTTCTTAATCTCCTACGAAAGGTAATTCATGAAGGAAAAGAAAGTATTCCAGAGAATCATTACCAGGCAATAAAGATTGTTAAGACACTTGGTTTCTCGTATGAGAAGATCGATAGATGTCCCAACGACCGTGTGCTGTACCGTAAGAATTATGCGTTTATCAATGAGTGTCCCACTTGCTACTTATTTAGGTAGAAAAATTTTAAACAAAATTCAATCGTAGAAACACCTAATGTATGCAAAAAACAAGAAAACTGCAGCTAAAGTCCTTCGTTATTTTCCCCTGACTAAAATATTGCAAAATTTATATATTTCAAAGGACATTGCGAAGAGCTTGCGGTGGCATTTCGATCGTCGGATCAAAGACGGGATGCCGAGGCACCCGGCTGATATAAAAGCATTAAATCGATTAGACGGTGTTGATCATTTTGGGGATGAATCGAGTAATGTACGTATAGTTTTGGCAACCGACGGTTCATGCCTTACGGACTCATGAGCTCTAATTGGTCCACGTGACCGGTCTTACTTATACCTTACAATATGCCTCCTTAAATGTGTATGAAGCAATCGTATATGATTCTTTCTTTATTAATTCCGGAAAAATATTCACCTTATCAGAACATCGACGTCTATACGAATGTTTAAATGAAGAGCCGATAGAACTCTGAAAACATGGAGCAGAGACATATGATGCATATGCCGAGGAAAAATTTAGAATGCGAGCGGTTGTTATTTGGACAATCAATGATTTTCCAGCATATGACATGTTATCTGAATGGTCTTACCTACACGAAGCATTGTTGAAACTACCATACAATAATGAAATTGGTTATGAAAATATTTGGTAAGGTGCTAAAGAGCGTCAAAACACCAGATGGTAAATTCTCTAACATATGAAAGAATGTGCAGGTTGAGCAACCAAAACTCTTAAATCTTAAAACACACGATTGTCATATGCTTTTGTATCAATTGCTTCCAGTTGTTCTTCGACATAATTTGTCGTCCAATGTCACCGTTGCTTTAATAGAGTATTGTGGTTTTTTCAATAAATTTTGTTCTAAAATAATAGATGTAGTCAAATCCGAGAAGTTGCAGAAGAGTATTGTTGAAACCCTTTGCAAGTTGGAGATGGTATTTCCGCCATCTTTTTTCACCGTCATTGTTCATGTTACAGTGCATCTATCTAGAGAGGCAATGATTGCTGGACCAGTCTCATATAGATGGATGCATCCAGTAGAAAGGTAATTATTTTTTTAAGTCAATTTTTAAATTTAATTAAATATAATATCTACATTTGTATAAAATATTTGTCAACATTATAGATACTTGGGATTTCTGAAACGGTAAGTGTGCAATCGAGCTCGAACGGAAGGGTCAATAGCCGAAAATTATTCGGCCAACGAATGCCCTAATTTCACTTCTCGTTACTTACGTGGAGTTGAAACAAAATTAAATCATCCTTCTCAAATTAACGAGAATCTGCTATCCCATCCATAAGAGAATGATCGATCCTATCGGAGGGAGTGACTTGACCAAGCACTTACGTATATCCTTAATAATCTTGAAATTATTACCGATCACAGAAGGTATATAAATTAAAACTTTTAATCACGTCAATATTTTGTGAGTGTGTATGCGTAAATGGTTAATATTGTTATTCTTTTAGCCGACATATTCAAGAGCTTACGAATACGATTTCCGAAAAGGGTGCTATATGGAAGATTAATCAAGAATATAAGAAATACTTTCCACGGTGGTGCCGCAAATACGTACTTATCTCTTGTATATATCATGTATCACATGTATATATCATATATAGCTTATACATTTTAGGTATAAATGCATTGTAGATTGAAGATGTCATAGCAAAAGGGATGCAATTCCCGAATGTAATCGTGCGACTATCTAAAAGTTCTAGTGCAAACGTGAATCGATACGGTTCATATTGCATTAATAACCTAAAATTTCTTACAACTGAGAAATTGACTACTCAAAATAATGGTATTTATTGTCTTGAACAAATGTGTTTCTAAAGTTCCCGTGATCAAAGACCGCAGGTAGGACAAAATAATTCTATGGTCAGTTGGAGAACATAATAAAGCTATTTTACGGGAGTAATGAACAATAATGATTTGTTATGTTCAAAGTTCGTCAGTGCACTTGCATCCAGAAAAATGAGTACAGTTTTCAGCTTGTCGGTTTCAATAAAAAAATTTATCGAGACAATAAGTTCATGTTAGCTTCATAAGATGAGCAGTGATTTTATATCAAAGATCTTAATCGTGATGATATTTTGATTGCATTGCGGGCACCTCCTAAATCCTTATTCGATAGTTCTATTGACGAGGGTGATCTTGAGGAAGTAGATCCGATTGATATATGATAAATATTGCAGTTCTAATCATTTAAATATATATGTTATAAACTTTGCAGTTGTAAACACTTATAATCAATTGATATATGAAAAACTTTACAGTTGTAATCACTTAAAATATATTGATATGTTAGTTTAATGATTTACACATATTATATATTTTGTATCGTCATAACTTGCATGAAACAGATGGGTGCGATCATCTAGAAAAGGCATATAAGCATAATTTACTGCAGTATTCTCTTCAAAGAAAAGAGATTGAGATACTTCCTCTTTGACACAATCTGAGATTAGAGGTATCTATTAGAAGTTTTAAATAAGCGTGTTCAATTTATTTTGTTCGCGTTGATTACAATAAATTGAAATGTGTAGCTAAATCTGATCAGGAGGATACAAGTACATCTGTACCGGATGATCTATATGCAGACCTAGATGAGTGGTGTATGGATCTAAGTAGAGAACCTAACGCGTTCTCAGATCCCATCATAGATGCGTATATTAATACATTGCTTCTTCCTCATGCATTACGAGATGAAAAAGTTTATCGAGATAGGGACTATACAAAGGGCCAGGCAAGATATGTTGTTGTTTATCCTTAAATCAAGAGAATGATAGCAGATGCACGTATCGCTGAGACAAGGGCTGCGGGGATGATTTGTCCCTTTTGAAAAGCATGTAAGAGGTTTTGCCTTCGAGCATACCAAATACGATATAGGTGAGAAAATGTCAATTCTGGAATGGGTAGGAGGGAAGCCCGTAAGTCCGGGTTCATGGGCTACTCATTTCAATGGTTATATTGGTATCTCGTTCGCAACACGGAGTTCTGGAACGTGAGATTCACGTTTACAAAAAACCTTTGGGAAGCCTATGTATGGGCTTGGCGCACCTTCTTGATAATACATAACTCAATTAACCATATTTCACAAATACATACTTGTTAAATGGTCTTAATTTATTAATTAATATACTTGTTAATCTGCATTATAGAAATATTTCTTCTTAGAAAACGATATAGACAGACATTGGACGTATGTCCGATATGAGATGCAACAATGTTTCAAAAGATAGCGTGAAAGATTAAAAAGAAAATACACAAAGTCGGTTAAATTTACGGAGAATTGGGAACGTTTTGCCGGTCTTCTCCCTCAAACATCCCTAGGGAGACTTTGCTTTTCTCCTATGGTATTGGGAGACACTCGAGAAAAAATTAATTAAAAAGATATTTATTTGATTTGAATACCAAATTTAGATTAATTTACATTTAGATATGTTATCTTCTGAATATGTAGACAAAATCTGATGGAACTAGTGCATTCTAATAAGCAATTTTAAAAGATGACATCTTAGGGTTTAAAAAATCTAAAGAGCAATTAGTCCCACCATTAGGATCTAAGCTAAAGATTATAACTTGTAATAAGAGAAGAGAGCAAATTAGCTACTAGACTGAGACTACAACTTTTATAGCATTTTCAAGTGCTCCCAAATTGTATTGGACTCCATTGAAGACTTCTTGAAGCTCCATGGAATAAGCTTGCATGCAAATCTCCTCCATCAAAGATGATCCACCTTGAAGGCTCGAGAACTTTTGCTCTAATCTCAAATTGAGATAACATAAGTAGTTAGGATGCTAAACTAACTAGTTAGGAGTTATAGTTCAAGCTCACTACTAATTTTCTCTCTTTTTATTTCCTTTTTCCTTTTTCTTTTCCAAGATGTAAAGAGAGGACGAAGAAAAAGATGGGAGCTCTCGTAAAAAAGAGAGTGAGAATGCAAATAAATCCTTAACCATTTCTAAAGAAATGGTTACTAATATATTTCCTCCAAAATAATCCGAGCCCTTGGATTAAACCAACCATCTAAGTGTCCACAACTTTCTCTTGATTACATATGTCACCATACTACAATATGGTGAGGATATATTATGCCTAACGAATAACATAAGCTTAAGAAAATAAAAAGAAAAAGTTTAAACAAAAACAATACATACATATATATATATATATGTGTGTGTGTGTGTGTGTGTGTGTGTGTGTGTGTAATAAAATATACTAAATATATATACTTGTAATTGTTATGCAAGATATTTAAAACACATGAAAGAGAGATTAATTTATAGTGACATAATACTAGTAAATACATACCAACAAAAATATGTATTAATATATTAAATCGGCACCCGATTTAATATCCGTCTTTCTAAAAAGATCGACTAGTATTGCAGCCGTTCGATTACCGTCAGTGTATAAAATATACTAGTTTTAATCGAACCCAAACATGTACCAATGTACTGCAACTACAACATTTTGCCAGAGTCGGAAATCCTCAGTGTGGAACTCTAAAAACTCAACAATACGCTGGTAGTGGGTTTAACCATGAGCACTTCAGCGGCACTAGCTGTACGTAACGGCTATCCAGGTATTGTCGAAAAAGAGATCAACAAACAATCTCATCTGAAACCCTACTAAACCTATCAGCGACATGTACCATGTAGTCCGGTCTGTTTGTCTGAGAGTATCGCATATCAGGTCTTGTGGTAGGTAATGTCAGACCACTAATAACCTGATAAGTCATGCTGGTGTCAAACCCTATCACTAATCGAGATACTATTGATCGCAATCAATAAATCCCATCCGCCTAGTCCTAGGTCTTATGATGATGGCCAACCGTATACTGCGCGACATCAACTTCCAATACTAGGAGAGACGATCCCCTCAATCGTTCACTGCCTCTAAGTGTTTCGAGACTGCACCCAAAAGCTATCTGTTTGCACGACTCTATAAATCCGTGGTAGGGTAGCAATCAAAGTACAGTGGGAACACACTCGATAAAACTTACGATTTCGGGTCGACAGACTACGCTGTACTAATATCACCTGAGAACTGCTATCAGATAATAGGTATAATACCATCTAGTATGTTCTCGGCAAGTCCGTCCAGTATAACTTATAACCCAATGAGCACCTGTATATAATCTTTGGTGACAGAATAACATCAATGGCTGTGAGACCGGCCATCGCCTCACGTCGGGGTCAAGAAACGTATACACTAGTCTACTCTGGAATATCGATGCTCTGTCTCGATATTTCCATGACTAGGGACATTTAAGGATGTGCTTATAGATTATCCAATTATCATAAGTATGATTGCCATCATAACCCTGGCAGTCAAGTATGAATCATATAAGCTCTATCAATATGTAATAGTAATATGCTATACCACACAAGATATGTACATAATGATAGAGTCAAACCAGATAGTATACTATCATACCGAGTAAGACTATTCCAACCGTATAGTTTCTCTCTCAATCATCATAATCGTCTGCTTGCGATTACAATAATTGCCTTGAGAGCACTATATCCAACAGAATTAGTAAGGAATAGTCAGAACCGAGGTAAAGCCACAGATGACTATTTAAATGGATCGGTTCCTACTTATCAATATAGATTTACTCTGGTGAGTTTATCTTTAATTACATATATATTCTATTTTTTAAGTTTATCGTTACATATCCTCACATATAGATAAATTATATATCCGGTACAGGAGAAGGCTGGGAAAAGCCGAGACTTGCTGAGACCTGGGAGGCATTGTGCACTAAAGAAGGCATGCCTGAAAAAATAATGGATACAGCCACTCAACATTTATTAAGATTGCATTTATAAATTCTTTTAAGTAAATACACTTGTTAACTTCGCTATAAAAAGTAATTACTGTTTCATTTATCGGATGCGCATTTCGAGGAGGCAAAGAGGAGCTATCGGGAATCAAATCCCGAATTTTCGGCTGACGATCATATTCCAGTCGATGTCGAGATATCTATTATAGAGAAACTTTTCTCTCGCTCAAGGTCACAGGGACGTATTCCCCTTTATGGTGGTCCCGTTGGTCTTTTGCGGTCGAGTAACAAAGGAACTTCAAGTATGTCGACCGCTCGCTCCAACCTATAATTGGATCAAGCACGGGAGAACGAATAGCTAAAGGAGCAGCTCAGAAAGAGGGATGGAGTAGATAAGAATGAGGAAGCTGATGCGGCATGGAGATCTCAAAAGGAGAAAGCTGATGCAACATGAAGAGCTCAAATGCAGGAGCAGTGGACTCAATTCTCGCAACAATATGGTCCACGTTGACAACCGTAGTCAGCATAGGTTCTATGGCCGTCGCAACCGGCATATTACCCTCTTCCGACGCAGCGACCGTATTACCCTCCTGTATCACAGGGACCGTACTACCCTCAGCCTCCGCCTCCGCATTAGCGACCGTACTACCCTCAGCCTCATCTTTGCCTCCGATGCAGGGAAGGTACTTCTTTTCATTTTTTAGAGGAAGACTGGGAAGATACCAATCGATACGTATCAAGGCGAGCTTCTGATGGTGATGGCAACGACGGGAGTTAGTGAGGTGCGTATATTTATGTGTGTTAGTGTAGACAGCGTTGTTTTGAAGATTGTGTTTTAGTTCATGTATTTATTTATTAGGTTGGATTTGCAGAGCTCACAGAGTTGAGTGACTTGGGATTGTGCGCGATTTGAAGAGTCGTTGGTATTGGTTGATATATAGCATATTGTGTTGGTTTGTATTAAAAACATTATTGTTGTATATGTTGGTTTGAGTATGTGTTGGTTTATTACGATTTTAGTTCATGTATGTGTTGGTTTGAGTTGTTGGTATTGTTGGATATATAATGTATTGTGTTTATGTGTTGGTTTGTTTTCAAAACACTATTTTTGGATAATATATTGTGATTACATGTATTATTGTGCGGTATATTATAATTTTCAATATTTTTTATCCAGTAATTTGGTATCAGCGACCATATTGTGATACAGGAACGGTCGCCAATACACGTGTGAGCGACCTTTCGCTGATACGGTGTGTTAGGATAAAAAATTACACCCCAGTTGACCAAGTCAAAACCAAGATCAACCCCAAGTCAAGTGGGCCCGAGCCCAAGCCCAAGTCAAGACCAAGCATGGAAGGGGCCGGCTCCATACCAAAAAAGAGGCAATAAATTAGTCTAAATGTAATTTTTAGACGTAAATATGTGTAAAGTGGGCAAAAAGCCAAAATTTTGTAAACCTCATGACTTATGTGCAAAAAAGAAAAAAGAAAATAAGCACATAAGGTATGGGGTGACACAAGTACCATTTGGCAAAGCCTAAGAGGCTATATGTAAAGTGTGTAGCCTATAAAAACAACATGATGAAAAAAATCAAGGATAAATTTTTTCTCTCTCAAAAAAAAATTAGGGTATGTGCCTCCTTCTTCTTCCTCAAGATTTTAAACCTTCTTCTTTTTTTTTTAAAATTAAATCAAGAGTTTCACTCTTCTTTTCTCAAAAAGGAATAGTTTTTCACCATCAAACCCTTAAAAGGGAACTCAGATCTTCCATCAGACATCAAAAAGTGGAGATTTTTAAATCTCATCCCGCTTTTCTCCAAGATCCGGCCAACAGAAGAGGAGGAAGAAGGAGACCCATCTCCAAAAATCCCAGTCTGGGAGGATCCGAGGCTCAAAAGAAGATCCAAGGCTAAAGGGAAGAAGAAGGGGGTCCCCTTTGATCATATCCAAAGATTTCTAAGAGGTTAACTTCATTCAAGATCTGTTGGAATTTAACTTCATAAATAAAAAAAATCCTCTTTCGGATTTTAACTCCTGCGCTGGCGCCCACGCGTCCTTTGGATGCTATTCACCCCTATTTTCCTATGCACTCGACACTAAATATACGTCCCCCGTAAACTCTGTGAGGCCTCCGATATACCCAAGACCCCTCAAAACACAACACACACTGCACATTGAGTTCGCATGACCAGTTTGACCCGTTAATCGGAGGTTCCTTCTCTCCAAAGGAGAGGAGTAATTAGAGGCAACTTAGTCCGCGGTTGCCAGAGATTCGGATGCCTACAATCAATAAACCCCGGCCTACCCTAGGCAGGGGGAATCTGTAATGCATCTGACAAGCGACGCGTATTCCCATCTCAATGGGATGACGAAAAGCACCCTACAGATTCTGGCACGCCCGGTGGGACCTTTCTCTCCTCCCATATATCGGGTCAAGTGTTCATGCGAACTCATTTAACATATATGCCGATGTTTGTAGAAAAATAATTTTCTTTTCGTGCAGCAATCAACTTTCAACGACGATGTCTCCTAAAATGAATTCAGCTTCCGACGCGACCCCGATCTCGTACGTGGTCAAGATCAATAACCGCGTGGTTCTCCCTACCGGTCTCAGCCGACAATGGGAGGAGCTACCCCGTCAATTTGGTTCCGTCGTCATCTACCCTGCTGGAAGCGCTCATCTGGCGGAGGTCCCGACAAACCAAGCGGCCAAACCGACCTCAAGGGGCAGGAGACCGAACGTCGTGGTCACCAAAGCATCCCACCCCAAATGCAAATTTGTATTCGAACGGCTCTCCACTGTTCCGGCTGGGGGCAAGGCCGTTAACACCAATGGAGCCACAAAGCATCTCCAGCAAGCTCAGATGGTGCCCTTGACAATCACGCGAGCAGGTATCTTCTCTGGGCTCTCTGTCAATCGGTCTACGACGTCTTCCCGAAGAACCGAAGTCTGCCAAGTGCTTAAAACAGAAAAGTTAAGGTAGAAGCGGCTCAGGTATTGATCCAACAAGAGTGCCAGGACTTCGGCCAAGTGGAATCTTGTGAGGTTCCAAGAGCAGGGTTACTTTATAACGACGGCTGAGTTGGCCGTAAAAGTCAGCAATTCTTTCGAACCTCTGAAGTGGGTTCAGAAAAATACCATGACCACCAGAATCAAGAAGACAGCGGTCCGAACAATGCTACAAAGGGACGTGCCCCAGCCCCAAAAGAGAAAGCATGACACCATCTCTTCAAGTGTCTATCAGGCGCTCTGTACCGCGTGAAAGCAGCGGGGCAAATCCAGAAAAGAAGCGCCAGCATCATTCAAGAACCCAGTCAGACTAGCATCTTTCAGTCGATTGCCAGTTACCGAAACAGGAGGGACACGACAGCGATCCGTGAAATCAGCTGCTGATAATAAAAAGACGGTTGGATATGTTATCCATACGGTCAATATGGAGGACGCGCATCCCAGCGACAACCTGCGCAGCAAAAGCAAGTATGGGGCCACCACATCCCAAGCCCAATCTGCTTGAATGTGGTTGTCGCTTCCCAAGATTAGCCGCCTCCGCTGGATGAGTAAAACCCTCTCAATGAGGTCGATAGGCAGAAAGACCCCTCAGTCCATGTAGAGTAAAGCTCGGACAGTGAGGAAGAGCTGACTTTCCGCCCCAGGACCGCAGAACAAGAGCTGCTTCAAGAACTCTGAAAACAGCTCAGGAGCAAAGATAAAGAGATGGCCAAGGTTTACTCCAAAATCGACGACCTGACGAATGTCGTGATGCAGCTCACAGCTCAAATTGCCCGGACACCTCCCAATCAAGCACAAGTCTCTACTCATGAGCCGGGTGATGAAAACCCGAAGCAACCGATGCCTGTCCCCTTAGGTCCAATATTGGGCGAGCCGAACGAAAGCCGGCTACATTCTGCTTCTGGGGATGCCTTGGCCCCAGATAGCACCATCCCGCTAACACAAGATCGGATAATGGATTTGGTCACTAGCAAGGTTAGAACATTGGTAGCCGAAGCCGAAGCTTAGAAAGAAATTGGTAGCAGTGGGCGGCCATATCCCGCACAGTACGATCTGATCGAGTTCCCGAGCGGCCACGTCATTCCTAAGTTCGGAAGATTTAACGGGACGGGAAATGCAAATCAGCATGTCGCCCACTTTAAAACATCATGCGGAAATACATGGGGGAATGATGCGCTCCTTCTTCGTTAGTCAACAGCCTGACTGGTGTCGCTTTCGACTGGTATGCGAGTATACAAGATGGGTCCGTCATTACCTTTGCCCAAATGGAGTCTCTGTTTCGGCAAAAGTTCATGAGTGTCAGTGATAAAATCTCCATTGCTGACCTTGTGAGAACCAAGCCGGGAAACAACGAAAGCAACACGGCGATAATTGTCCGATGGCGCAACCTTACTGTCAAGTGCGAACCGCCGCTAGAGCAGGACCTGTCTGTCAGCCTCCTCATTGGGAATCTCAGCAATTGGATGGTCCTATTCTTGTGTACAGCAGGCCTCAAGACGTTTCAAGATCTAACCAAGAAAGTACAAATATTGGAACGCTCGAAGCAAGAGTCTACCCAGGACTCTCAGAGAGACAAGACTTGGAAAAGCAAGCGGGACGACAACCGTAGAAGCGGGAATTCCAGCAATACCAATGTCTTCAACGCGTCTGACAATGAAGACAAGCGAAAGGTAGGCGAATCCAAAACCAACCAGTCTCCAAAGCCAGTGCTGGGAGGAGAAAGGCTTTCCCTAAAGGAGAAAAAGAACAAGGTTTACTTTTTCAGAAGGGACAAGGTCCGTAAGATATTCAAAAATGTTTTGAACAACGGGGTACAATTGCCAGAGTCAAAAAGACCCCACGAAGCAAAAATGACCGACAATCCCCTGTATTGCCCGTACCACAGAGTAGTGAGCCATGCGATCGAGGATTGTTATATTTTCAAAGACTGGGTCGAGAAGCAGTATAAGACTGGAGAGATCGATCTGTCCAAGAGTGTGTTGGTGAACAATCAAGTTGCAAGCACCAACTTTATACTGACAGAAGCTGAAGCCTTCTAGGAGCAAACAGCTGAACCCGCTGCCCCGAGGAATGAAACTGATTCGCCGCAGCCTCCATGGAGCATGCACATGTCTAAAAAGATGAAGAAGATGCTAAAACTACTTCAGAAAGAGCCCAGAACGGAATGGGAAGGGCAGAAGAGGCCAACCATTCCGGCTGCCAATTCGGCTCCATCAGGCTTAAAATCCAAAAAGCTCAAGAAGAAGAAAAGAGTAGCTCGACGCGAAAAAGAGTCTGCAGGGAGATCGACCATTCAAAAATATATCGATTCCCTCGAAAATTATGAACAAAAGGAAATGACTCTAATTTAATTGAAGGAGTTCTTCCCTGTAAAAGCGGCTGAGATTCTGGAGGAGCTAGAAAAAGACTCCAACGAAGAGATCCCTATAGTAATCTGCTACGTCGTCCACCTTGGTAGCGACTCTGAGGAAGAGCTATGTTTTCCTGAAGAGGATGAGGAGCTTGCCACAAAGGCTAACCAAATCCAGCTCAAAAGCGGCATGGCTCTACCGCCAAATCAGGGCAACGCCCCAAAAGGGAAGGAAAAACAAGTCGCTAATGAAGAAGATGGCGGAGAGCCGGCTCATGAAAATTTGAGTCCTTCCTCGGTGGACTATAATTTCTTGGCTCATCTTCGAAAGCTTCCGTCTCTCCTGAGCATCTACGATGCCTTGGTTCTATCTAAAGAGTTTATAAATGTTCTCATTCACGCTCTACAAAACCCCGAGCGGTATCAGGCTCGCTTTGCAGAAATTGATATGAAAGAAGCCCAGTACACTCTGCATATAGCCGCGGTCACATTTAAAGATGAAAACCTGTTACTAGGAACAGTTGAGCACAACCGACCGCTTTACGTGACAGGATACAGCGACGGAGACCAGATTAATCGCATATTGATTGATCTAGGGTCCTCAGTGAAAATCATGAACTTGCGAACTCTGAAAAGTTTGTCAATGAACGTCTGACACCTGTCAAGGGAAAGGATTGTCATTCAAGGCTTCAATCAAAATTGCCAGCAAGTTCTGGGATTCATAGCTCTGCCAATCAAATTTGGGGATATGCAGACCGAAGCTAAGATATACATGATCGACGCTGAAACTTCTTATAAAATTCTCTTGGGACGACTGTGGCTCCACGATTACGGCATTGTTCCGTCAACTCTCCATCATTGCATGAAGTATACTAAAAATGGCGAAGAAAGACGCATTGACGGAGACATCCAGCCGTTCAATGTGCATGAAGTCTGATATAAGGATTCTCGATACTTTATGTACCCCTAAAATACTAAGCCACAACTGACTGAGGACAGAGCGGCCCCGAAACTCAAAAGCGAATCTGAGCCAGCTGTCAATTTCAAAAGCAAAAACCCCTAAGTGCGTCCACGTTTTGGCAGTGACACTGATGAGTCCGATGTTGGAAGTCTGTCCTTCCGTAAAACTCGCCCTCATTTCGGTAGCGATACGGACGAATCTGATACCGAAGGCCCATCCGACAACAAAATTCGCCCTCGTTTAGGCAGTGACATTGAAGAATCGGAGGAAGAGGACCCGCCTTGCAACAGCTGTGCAGATTGGGCCCCCACGTAATAAGCGAAACTATGAGAGACCTTCAAAATTGCAGAAGGGTCCCTAGCCGTCACAAGGGTGCCGGAGCAGATGTGCAAAGAGCTCGATGCATTGTCAGTCTCCACCGTGGACCAGCCGAAAACTTTCTACGTTCCCAGAAGGAAAAGTGGATAGAAGGGCATCCTGTTTTATGGGTCAAATCCTGTTGTGCACCCAGACGATTTGTCTGTCACGTGCCTTTCCTATGAGAGAGGCATAAGAGCCGTCCTCAATCCCAGATCTATGCGCCCGAGATGCGGGAATATTTTAAAAGGTGCGGATGCCGATTATATCAAACGGAGTCTGAGGCGAAGTTTTACGAAGGGCTATGGCATCCGCCTCAGGTCCGAGCACTCATCGATGGACGAATCCCAGATAGACGAGGCATAGGTTTAATTCAACCTGATTCTAAAGCATGCAACATGATCCATATTGGTGAAGCCAGCGAAGAGTCAAATGATGAAGACGAGCTAGCCGAGCCAGAAGAAGCCCCTCAAGAGCTCGAAGATGGCGGACAAGCAACCTTCGATAAACTAACCGAGATCGATTTGGGAACGCCTAATAATCCAATGCCGACCTACATCAGCTCACTCTTGTCAGAGGAAATAAAAGAGCAGATAATCACCCTGCTGCATGAGTTCGCGGATTGATTCACGTGGACGTACAAAGAAATGCCTGGCCTCTCTCCTGAAGTGGCCGTGCATAAGCTGGCTATATCTCCTGATGCCAAGCCAGTCAAACAAGCTTCTCGAAGAATGAGAAGAGAACTGGAAGAAAAGGTCATCGAGGAAACCAAGAAACCCATCGATGCCGGTTTCATCAGAAGAGAAATATGCGGACTGGATCGCATGCATCTTCCCAGTGAAAAAGAAGAATGGGCAGATCCGATTTTGCGTCGATTTCAGAGACCTTAACAAGGCATGCCTTAAAGATGATTTCCTGCTACCGGTCATGGAAATGATGGTCGATGAAACCTCAAATTATGAGTTGTTCGCCTTCATGGATGGCTCGTTTGGGTACAATCAAATCAAGATGTCACCCGAGAATGAGAAACACACAGCATTTCGAACCCCGATCGGCATATACTGTTACAAAGTGATGCCATTCGGACTGAAGAACGCAGGTGCTACATATCAAAGGGCAGTGACCAATATCTTTGATGACCTAATCCATAAATTCGCCGAATGCTATGTTGATGATCTGGTTTTCAAGACTAAAGCCAACGCTGATCATACCTAAGATCTTAGGACCGTTCTCACTAGACTGAGGGAATACGACTGAAGATGAATCCTCTGAAGTGCGCTTTTAGCGTGTCATCGGGAAAATTCCTGGGCTTTATAGTCCGACATCGGGGGATCGAACTTGACCCATCCAAGATAAAGGCCATCATGGAGATGCCCCCTCCAAAGAGTCTGATGCAGCTAAGATCCTTGTTTACCGCCGAAAACCGGAGACCGAACCGCGTAGGTTCGTCTTGCCTGAATTTGAGGGCAGATGCTATTTGGATTTATCCGTCCACCTCTCCGAAGATGCCAAGTTGATTTATGGAACCGTGTATCGGAGGTTTGGACAGATGCGGCCGTTGTAGCAAACTTCGTCAGATTCTTCCTTGTTTGTGAGGGTTTTTTGATTGTGGGGACGCTTTTCCATGCAGGCGCAAGCCCCTACTGTTAATTACGTTACCGCGTAGCGATAACCATTTTCTCCGGCTCCGGAAGTTCACTTCGTATCGTGTGTGTTTGTTTTATTTTTGGTTGCCCGTGGATTGTATACGGAAACTAATTTATGTCGTTGCCCGTAGGGCGCGATTAGTCCAAATCCGTATATTTTAGATTTGGGTTTTTATTTAAGGATCGTTAATCTAGTTTGAGATTAAGATCAACTTAAATGTTTGTTAAGGATACGTTAGTCCAATTTTAGACTAAGATCTACTTAATGGGGGTTTAGGATCATTTTTGTTTCAGATCTAACAAGAGAGCGCTTGGGATCTATTGTTTTAGTTTAGAAATATTTCGGTCCATTGTTAGTTTAAGGACGTTTCGATTCGTAGATCACCATTTTTGGGGTGAGAGTTTAGTTTAAGAACGTTTCGGTCGATTGTTAGTTTAAGGACGTTTCGGTCCGTAGATCACCATTTTTGATGTGAGGGTTTAGTTTAAGGACGTTTCAGTCCGTAGTTAGTTTAAGGACGTTTTGGTCCATATTGGGATGTGCCCATCGGTTTGGGAGTGCACCAAAGTGTTGTTGGTTTTCGGGACCCGCCAGCTCTCTGAAGACGTTGAAAAATTATAACGACATGTATCAGAGGTGTGGAGAGATTTACCCTTGAACCAAATTCCAGATTGAGGGGAGAGATCATGGTGGACCATCTAAGAATCATTAGTTATTTTTGGGAGACTAAGATTAACTTAAGAGATGTGGGATGAAAATCGTTCTGGTCATTATCGATTGAGAAGTATTTGGTCTGGGAAGTCATGAGCATAGAGACTCGGTCTATTTGGATATCCAAGATGTTTTAATCTTCAGGAAAACTTAGCTAATTTGAGCCTGAAGTTGGCTTCTTATAGTGTTAAACACTAATATCTGCTCGGTGCTCACATGTTGCCACGTAAGACTCTAAACCAGTGTTAAACACTGAATTTTGGGGGTGCTCACGTGAGGCGCCTAAAAGTAGGCGTTGTACACTTGGGTCCAAATCCCCGTCTGTATATAAGTTTTAAACACTTAATTGTTGTGGCCCTCACGTGTGGGCACGTGAGGCGCCACAAAGTTGGGCACTGCCTCTTTGGGTTTATTCCCTCTTCCTTTTATAAGTGATACGCACTTAGCTCATATAATGCTCACGTGAGGTGCTTAAAATGTGATCGTTGTCTTTGGATTTTTCCTCTTTTCCATATAAATTTTTAAGCAACTGTTTGGGGGTCACGTGAGAACGCGTGATTCGATCTCAGTCATTCCTTTTTGTTCATCAGAGGTGCTCACATGGGTTCACGTGAGTTTTCGTTATAGTGTTGAATCACCAATCTTTTCTTTTATATGCATAGAGATCTTGATCTGAGTTTTGAGAATTTCAGGTCTCTTGTTTTATAAGAATTAAATTCTTTTACAGGGTTAAACCCTATTTTTATCAGAGGAATTAAATTCCTATATACTTTTGTAAGAATTAAATTCTTTGAACTTAGTTCTTTCCCCTAAGTTGTGAATTTGCATGACAGAATCTCCCCGATAAGAATTAAATTCTCAACTTGTGGGGAGATCTGCTTCTGCAGATCTCAATCAGAGGAAGAAATAAGTTCTTTTTTTGAAGGGTTAAACCCTTTATTTGAGAATTAAATTCTTTTTTGTTTTGTGGGAGCTTATGGGGTGGTCTCCTCCTTTTAGAGAATTAAATTCTCTCTCTATTTTTCTTCCCCCTCTTTGTGTGTGTCCTTCTCCTCCTCTCCTCGCTCCTATTTATATGAGAAGAACAAGAATCAATTTGTTAAGAGAATCCATCATTGAGAGATCATGATTGATTCCATGATCTTTTAGATCAATCGGTGAATTTTATTCACCGTTGGATTTTTAATCCAAAGGCTCTCTGTTTAACAGAGAAGATTTCTTGTTTGTTTAACAAGATTATGAATATCTTGTTAGTTTTAACAAGATTAGAAATATATTTTCTTAATATAGAATTTAATTTTATCATATGGACATCTCGTTAGTTTAACAAGGTTAGAATTTTATTCTAACATAGAATTTTATTCTAACATAGAATTTTATTCTTATCATATGAATATCTTGTTATTTTAATAAGATTAGGAATATTGAATTTAATTCTGTTAAATGAATATCTTGTTAGTTTAACAAGATTAGAAAAATATTTTCCTATGATAGAATTTTATTCTACCAGATAATCACCGTTGGATTTTTTTTTATCCAAAGGTCCTCTGTTTAACAGAGAAGATTTCTCTAGTTTGAGGAAGATCGGGAAAATATTTTCCGAATTGAATTTAATTCTATCAGATGATTGAATTGGTGATGTTTTATCACCATCGGATTTTAAATCCAGTATTCTCTGTTAGAGAACGATTTCCATATTAGAAAGATCAGGGAAAATATTTCCCAAATAGAATTTAATTTTATCACATAGAATTTAATGGGAGCATTTTAAATTGGCATATGAGCGGCAAAAGAACTCACGTGTTTAACACGTGACTCCTGGTGTGGGTTTTAGCCTGTTTATGTTCAGCGCTCATATGCTTTTCATATGAGCGCTCACGTGTTTAACACGTGAGGCCTATTTAGCCATTTAGATTTATTTATATTCAGCGTTCATATGCTTTGCATATGAGCGCTCACGTGTTTTACACGTGAGGCCCATCTGGACTTTTAGATTTATTTATGTTCAGCATTCATATACTCTGCATATGAGCGCTCACGTGTTTTACACGTGAGGCCCATTTGGCCCTTAGTTATATGTTTTCAACGCCTATATGCTTTGCATATAAACGCTCGCTTATATGCTTTGCATATAAGCGCTCACGTGACGTCCAACTGTGAATTCGTTTTTTCTTTCTTCTCTCCCTTTTTTATAAGGTTTATTAGGGAACAAATAGATTTTGGCCTAAAATTTTGGCGGGAACAAATGCCCCCCACTACTTTGCCCACGTAAGTATGTACGTGGGTCAAGTAGTGCAAAGTAATGCGTGACCATAGAATTGATGACTTAGGAGACAAGTTTAGGGTCCTTGTAGCCTAAGACTTTTTTTTTATCTTCATGAGCCGTAAGGGTTTCATGAAGATGTTTTTTCCCTATGAGTCGAGACGAGTCGGGGAGTTCTCGCAGGAACATTGTTTTCCCTACAAGTCGAGACGATTCGAGGAGTTCTCGCAGGAACATTGTTTTCTCTACGAGTCGAGGAGTTCTCGCAGGAACATTGTTTTCCTACGAGTCGAGACGAGTTGAGGAGTTCTCGCAGGAACATTGTTTTCCCTACGAGTCGAGACGAATCGAGGAGTTCTCGCAGGAACATTGTTTTCCCTACGAGTCGAGGAGTTCTCGCAGGAACGTCCTAACGTCACAGTTAACCTCTGCTGATAGAAGTCTGTTAGGTTCTATGGTATTAGGGTTTTTGTTCGTCGTACCGTCGCGTTGGCCGATATATTCCCCGATATGCAATCTTGCTATTCGAGTAGCCCCACGACTGTCGTATCTCTGGTCCCTTCGGGAGTTGGACAAGACGTCTTCAAGTAATCTCCCAGGTCATATTACCGTCGGAAAAGCAAGCGTTAAGGATTTTCCATGCCGCTTTTTACTTGAGGTTAGGCACAGTTTGGGAGCCCCGATGAGTCATAACCACTCCACGCTGGTGTGGAATGATCTCCAATAGTTTTTCAGGTTTTATTTGATTTTCCATCAAGACCCTGAAGCTAGGTATTTTCCTTGGCTTCGTTTGTTGACATTGTGTCTGCTGTATCGAGACGAATGTCGAGGTTGTCTATAGGTTGTCTGTGAACCGTCGAGGCTTGGAATTAGGGACATTGCCATGGCTCCGTTGCTTTGACCCTGGGGTCGGTTGTTGACGTTGCATTTGCATCCTGCTGGAGTTGAGAAGGAACGCCGGGTGACATTGCGTCTGCTGTATCGAGACGAACGTCGAGGTTCTCTTTGGGTTGTTTATGAACCGTTGGGACCTGGAACTAGGGAGTTTGCCATGGCTCCGAGGCAGTCTCTAGGTTGTTGGTGAACCGTCGAGGCTTGGAACTAGGGACTTTGCCATGACTCTGTTGTTTTGTCTATGGGGCCAGTTGTTGACGTTGCATCTGCATCCAGCTGGAGTGAGAAGGAACGCCGTGTTGATCTTCTAGGCTGCGGATGTTGCCGTCGAGATCCGAATCTCCCTTTGACAGAGCCTGGTAGGGAAATGTGGTTCCTTTTCATTTATGCCCATAGATTATATACAGGGGTCAGTATGGACTCACCTGTAGGGCACAAAGTTTCATCATTTTTTTATTTCTTTCCGCGATGCTCTATCATTTCAGCTTTTATATCGCGAAAGTCGCGATTGCCCAATCATTTCGGCTATTTTTTTTTTACTCGCTGCTTTTTATCGCGAGTTGTCCAAACATTTCGGCTGTTTTTATATGCATAAATTTTACTCGCTGATTTTTTATTGCGAGTCGCCCCATCATTTCGGCTATTTTTATATGCATTTTCTGCTCGCTGATTTTTGTTACGAGTATGAAACTTGAGATATGATACCAATCTTAGCATCAGCATCGCTGCGACTGGAATATTGCCAGGAGTGAATCATCATTTGCCGTGAAAGGACTTGGAATTTGCTGGCAATTTAGGCATCAATATCGCTACCATTGGAACATTTCCAGGAGCGAATCTTTATTTGCCCTGAGTTGGTTTGAACAAAGATGGCTTAACAAACAGGGTTAGGATCCTGTCGACTAAGACTTTTTGACTTCATGAGCCGTAAGGGTCTCATAAAGGTATTTCTCCCTACGAGTCGTGAGGATCTCGTAGGTGTATTTTCTCCTTAGGAGTCATGAGGACTCCTAAGTGATATCTTCTCTCGTAAGTCGTAAGGATCTCACAAGAGTGTTTTCTCCTTGCAAGTCAAGAGGACCTACAAGTGTTGTTCACCAAATAGGGAAACTTCGCGCCAATGATGCAACTGGGCGAGGGAACGTTTATTTATGCTCGTGGATTGTATACAAGGGTCAATATCGACCGCCTATAGGGCAATTTGGGGGATGTGATGGCTTAAGAACAGGTTCAGGTTCCTGTATCTTAAGGCTTTTGAATCCTGTGAGCCGTGAGGGTCTCATAGGGGAAATTATCTTTAAAAGTCGTGAGGATCTCGTAAGCGTAATTTCTCCTTAGGAATCGTGGGGATTCCTAAGTGTGTTGCTCCCTTGTGAGTCGTAAGGATCTCACGCAGGTATTTTCTCCTCACAAGGTCGAGAGGACCTTGCAAGGGCATATGAATTTTTTTACGAGTCTGCGCCCTTTCAGGTTTTCACAAACTCGCCGGTAGCTCTGCTGTTTTTACTCACGGAGCCCTTTCGGGTTTTCATCTGCGCTCATTTCTCTCGTGGACGTACCGT
This sequence comes from Agapanthus africanus, assembly GCA_030015575.1. Classification (NCBI taxonomy): domain Eukaryota; kingdom Viridiplantae; phylum Streptophyta; class Magnoliopsida; order Asparagales; family Amaryllidaceae; genus Agapanthus; species Agapanthus africanus. Next base: position 744,302,709 of record CM057339.1, on the reverse strand, counting down.
TTTTTTGTGACTTCTCGGTCCATGCTAGTTTACGGTCCGTAGATCTCCGTGTTTGGGACGGAGTACTGCTGGATACTACTTTTAGAGTTTTGACTCAAGAAGATAGTGAGCGGACACATGCGCCGTCATTTATCATTGACCAGAGTCGTGACTCGTCAGGCGCAGTATTTCTTCAGGAATCGTCCGTTTATTGGCCGGAAGGGTCTTTCGCCATGCATATCCATAAGCAAGTAGGGCCCACCTTGGCAGACTTTGTCTATGATGTACGGGCCCTCATAGTTCGGCTCGAATTTCCCCCGTTTGGCACGATTGGGGATCACAGGTCTTTTGATAACTAGCATGAGTTCGCCTTGGCGGAATGTTCTCGGTCTAGTTAGTATTTCGTATGAGTGTGTCATCCTTGCTTTGTAAGCTTCCAGGTTTTGCGCCATGAGACGAGTTTCATCAAGCGCGTCGAGCTCCTCAAGCCGAAGATGAGCATTCTCTTCATCCGTCAGTTCGTAACGAACCGCTACTTGTAGAGAGGGTAGCTTTATTTCCAAGGGGAGTACCGCTTCCGTGCCGAATACAAATGCGTATGGCGTTGTATTCTTGGCCGTTTTGAACGTGGTTCGATACACCCAGAGAGCTTCATGCAGTCTCTCGTGCCAATCCCTTTTATTTTTGGACACCATTTTCTTTATGATCTTTGTCAAGGTCTTGTTAAAAGCCTCAGCTAGACCGTTAGCTCGGGGATTATAGACTGAAGAGTATCTCCAATCTATTTTATGGTGCTGTATGAAGCGACTAATTTTATGGCTTCTGTAGGCTGGCCCGTTATCCGAGATAATCCGTTGCGGAGTGCCGAACCGATAGATGACGTGAGTTCTGAAGAAATGGAGGATGTTCTCCGTCTTCACCTTCCTTAGCGGTACTGCTTCTGCCCACTTAGAGAACTAATCGGTTGTTGCCGGTATGACCGATGTCCTTTGGATGACACTGGTTCGATGGGTCCAATTATATCGGTTCTCCACATTTCGAACGGCCAACTAGCCATTGTTGGGTGTAGCGGATTTGGATGCTGATGGATGAAATCCCCGTGAATTTGGCATGAGTGACACTGTTTCACATATTCGAGGCAGTCCTGAATCATTGTGGGCCAATAGTATCCCATCCTTTTGATCTTCAGCTTCATCTTTGGCCCGGTTTGGTGAGAACCGCAGAGTCCGTCTTGAGTTTCTTGGACGACTCTCCTTGCTTCTTCCGGTCCTAAGCATCTTAGCCACAGAGAGTCGAACGATCTCTTATATAGAGTATCATTGACGAATGTGAAAGGCAGAGCTCGTTTCATGAGCTGATGTCTTGAGGATGCATCTTCAGGTGTTCGATTGGATTTGAAGCAGTCTATGAAGCTTCTCTCCAATCCGTAGCTTTTTCTTCGTCCTCTATTTGTAAGGCTACTTGTTTGGTCGCTTCCTTTTCTTCAGATGACTCCGGAGATATTCCTGCTGGTGCGAGAACCCGGCGGCTTTGCACAATGATCCTTACTTCATCGAGATTTTTGTCAGCTAGTTCCTTAGCAAGCTTGGCTAATGCATCCGCCTTGCTATTTTCTGCACGCGGTATGCTTTCCAGGATGTAGGAGGGGATTTGTGTCGCCAATTGCTGCACTCTCTCGCCATACCTTACCAACTCTGGCTTGCACGTTTGATAGTCGCCATTTACTTGATTAACGATCAGCTGGGAGTCTCCATATATGAGGAGGTTTTCGATACCCATGTCAACAGCGATCTCTAGACCTGCTATCAAAGCTTCATATTCCATTTCGTTGTTTGTTCTTAGCTCTGTTAAAGAAAGGGAAAAGCGCATTATCCCTCCTTATGGAGTCACGAAGATAAGGCCTACCCCAGATTTGATTATGGGGGTGTTGTGCTTTCGCTTCTTCATGGAAGATTCCCCATCAAAGTAAAGTTCCCATCGAGAGTCATTTTTCTCATCTTTCGCGTCGAACGCATGCTCATCCGGTAATTTTCAATTTAGGGGCGAGTCGGCAGGTATCGGATGCTCAGCGAGGAAGTCGGCGATGACTTGGCCTTTCACTGCTGATTGATCTGCTTTAAAGAAGCGTTTGTAGAAAAACCGAAATCAATAACAGTGTCGCGTGTAGCTAGACCGAGATGAGTACGGGTCGTCCTCAGGGAAACGTTGAATCTTTTAATCTTACTTTAGACGTGTTGATTAGGAAAGGAGAAAGAAGAATATAAGAAAAGTGAAGAATGGTTGTAGGTTCTAGATCTACGTCAAACACGGATGCAGCATATAGATCTAGATTAACTACGGATGTAGGATTTATATTAAAAGGGGGCTTGTAGGGTTCGCTAAGATTTAGTAGTCATGGATGATTAATTAAAGATTACTCCTTTTATCCTTTAATAGATTTAAAACTAGATCGACAGTGATGCATGTAGATTAGGGTTTCTGGAGGGAATAGGCATCCCACTCTTAACCCTTATCTTGACATGGATCTCCGTTCATGTCTAGCCTTTACCAAAACAATTGTTAATCTAATCTCTAATCGTGGTCATGACTATCAATGAATTGATAGTGTGCCCAATTAGGATGTTAACTATTCTTTTGGTAAAGTTTATAAACTTTATAGGACGTAAAAAGAGTTTAAGGATCTTCATCATCCATTAATCTACCCTAATCCTATGAACCCTAACAAACGGAGAATTACTCGCGCATGTTGGGAAAAGAAAAGATAGAAAGGGAAATCATATTTAACACTACAAAAAGAATAAGATGATATAAGAAAACAACTACCTTTATTAATTAACAAGATCAATTACACTTTGTTCCTTTAGAAAAATGATTACAAAACCCTAGTTTGCTTCTCGATCTCTTCTAAGGAGGTAGATGAACTTTTGATGATCAACCGGGATTCTTGAGCCGTCGTGGACTTCGTGATCGTGTCGGTGTGATGAATTTTTAAGAGGCTCTCGGTCCTTATTTATAGTCACAGAGCCAGAATCCTAGTTTCCTAATATGGTAACTAGTTGTTAGGATCCTAACCAAAAAAATCCAGAACCCTAACTTTTCAGATGTGCGGCGGAACCGCGGCCTTCTTGTGGGATCATGGGCTCTAATTTCTGTGGATTCATATCTGTAGCACTCGTTGATCTTTTGAATATCTAGACTTTGAAAATCTTTTCTACGTTTTTGCCAGAATTGGTTTCTTCAATTTACTTGAATATCTTCGGCAGATTTGATCTCGCCAACTCGGATTTCCTTGATTTCAGTCATGATATAATTCCTGCACAATTTTCTCAATAAATGATATTAGTAGAATTTGTTTTTATTGAGATATTATCTTAACCATTTGTCATGATATTTTAGTTTTAAGAGAATTGGTCAAAAATATTTAATATATTAAGCATATTAAAATAGTCCAAATATTATATGAATATTATATGCTTACATTTTTCCTTCATAATGTTAATTATAATATATAAATACATGAAAATATTATTTTTAAGGATAAACCCTTATATGTGTCATATTTATAATAAACATCTTTTATTATATAGAAATAGTGAGGAAAATGTCACATCAATAGTGCAGTTTTATCAACTGAACAAATACCCTCAAACTTAACTTTTATCGTCCTGAGCAAACTTATTTATTTAAGAGAGGGAGAAAGAAAAAGTTAAACCTAAGTAGCACACTTTCGTAGGCAACACGATTGAACTGAGCACGTGCAACAAGCCGTTAAACCTCTAGGTGTCCCTAGTAGGAGGAGTGTTGTCTCCTGAGGGTTTTCAGCGGATTACACCCACAAAATCCTATAATAAAAGAAAGATAGTGAAAGTTACATACAAAGATAAGAACTATATAAGAAAGAACTTGAAAATAAGAGTTTCCAACTACACCAGTTTTTCGGTTGTCATGAGCCCTATCTTAATGGTCGTGAAAAGATGTTAGAAATCACATCGTCTTTCAATAAAATATCGTCTTTAGTTTCCCTCCCTATCTTTTCTCCAAACATTGATCATATATCCCTACGTGTGTGTAAAAGACATTCCTACACTTAGATAATTCAATTCAAGCTATCATACTCTTGTCCATCTTCCTTAGTACTTTTTAGTTGGTGAATATTTTAGATGGAATTTCTCACACATTCTTCATGCGACCGTTAATACTTCTTGAGGTACTAACCAACCGATTGCAAAATGTGCTCGCGTATTAAGGCGTAATTCCTCGTCTTGCAACACCTAAGGCTTAGCAGTGGCTCCCAAACCAGTTGGTCTAAGGCACTAGGTGATCAAGCACCCTCGCTATTGTTCCCCTCCGAACGCGGAGGCGCGACCGCGCAGGTCCGTCTCTCCTGAGTTCGGGGCAGATACTAATTGGTGCTATCCGTCCACCTCTCTGAAGATGCCAAGTTGATTTATGGCACCATGTATCGAAGGTTTAAACGGATGCGGCCGATGTAGCAGACTTCATCAGATTCCCCTTCATTGAGGGGTTTTTGATTGTGGGGACGCTCTTCCCTGCAGGCGCAAGCCCCTGCAGTTAATTACGCTACCGCATCGCGGTAACCACTTTCTCCTTCTACAGATGGTCACTTCATGTCGTGTGTGTTTGTTTTGTTTTTGGTTGCCCGTGGATTGTATACGGAGACTAATTTATGTTGTCGCCCGTAGGGCGTGGATTAGTCCAAATCCGTATTTTCTTAGATTTGGGTTTGGGGGTTGGTTTAAGGATATGTTAGTCTTATTTGAGACTAAGATCAACTTAAACGTTTGTTAAGGATACGTTAGTCTATTTTTAGACTAAGATCAACTCAACAGGATCATTTAGATCCAAAAAAAGAGCATTTGGGCTCTATTGTTTAGTTTAGGGACATTGCGGTCGATTACCAGTTTAAGGAAATGGTGTTCCAATACCAGTTTAAGGACATGGTGGTCCAAGGTTAAGGACATCGTAGTCCGTGGGTTTAAAGGGACCCCACAGTCCGAGGTTAAGGACATCATAGTCCGTGGGTTTAAAGGGACCCCACAGTCCGAGGTTAGGGACATCGTAGTCCGTGGGTTTAAACGGACCCCACAGTCCGAGGTTAAGGACATCATAGTCCGTGGAATGTATGGTTGTCGGGACCCGTCGCCTCTCCGAAGACGTTGAAGGATTACAACGACATGTATCATAGGGGTTCAGAGATGTACCCTCGAACCAGTTTTAGTTGGGAAATCTGTAGTCCAATTTGGGACTAAGATTAATGAATTAGATTATGAGCACATGGGCTCAGTTAAATCTGAATTGAGGACTTATGGCCAGTCTTGGGCTAAGTCCAATCAAGTTAAAATGTTTAACATTTATTTTGGGCTGTTAAGCATTTGTTTGGGCTTGTCCCTTTTAAAAGGCTGTTAAGCATTTGTTTGGGCTTGTCCCTTTTAAAAATGCCGAGCATTGATTTAAATTCTGACAATGTTTGTCTTTTATTGAATGCTAAGCATTCATCATAACTCTGGGGCTTATAAAAGAACAATTTATGTTCTGTCCAAGCGCACCTAAAAGCATGTGGCGCACTTGGCACTAGCGCCAGTCGATGAGCGCAGTGCGCTATGGTTAAAGCGCTAATGCGCTTGGCGCTTTGCGCCAGATATGAAGCGCTGATGCGGTAGCGCTGTGTGCTAAATGAAGAGCGCTGATGCGCTTAGCGCTAGATGTAGAGCGCTGATGCACTACAGTTGAAGCGTTGAGGCGCTTGGCGCTGGTGCCATATAATGAGCGCAAAGCGCTTTTAGTAATGCAGCACACACGTGAGGAGCACAAGGCACGCTTAGTGCTGAGCGCTAGCCAATGAGCGCAATGCGCTGGTTTGAAGTGCTATGGCACTGTAGCGCTTTGCGCTAGATGAAGAGCACTAAGGCACTTTTAAATTAGGAGCGCTAAGGTTCTTCTTAGGTTAACTTTACGCTCTGAAGATTATCTTCTTTTTGATAAGAGACTTTGTCTCGAGATTCTAAGAACAAAGTTCTTAGTTTATAGGAGATATTCCAATCTCTTTTTGATGAAAGGCTTTGCCTTTATGGATCTGTGATCCTAAGAGAATTGAATAATTCTCCCCCCTTTATAATGAGATGTTCATGATCTCAGAAAGACGATTTGTCTTATAGATCTATGATCTGTGAAGTAAGTATTTCTTTGTTTTATGATGAGATCTTTTTGATCTCTTTATAAAAGACTTTGGTCTTTGTAGATCTATGATCTTTTAAGAAGAGAATTCTTCTTTTTAATTATGAGATGATTTCATCTTTTTGTTCATCACCATTCTTTTTTACTTTGAAGAAAAAATCTTCTTTTGCCGAGAGCTACTTCTTCTTCTTGAGATTTTCTCAAAATTTAATGGGGGGGGGGGTTTCCTCTGTATGAGACTTGAAGTCTTGAGTCCTTTATATAGGGGAGACTGATTTGTTGAATCAGTTAAAGAGATTTATTCTCTAATTTATTTGGGAATTTCATCACCGTCGGATCTTTGATCCAAGGGCTTCTGGTTTACAGAAGATAATCTTCTTGTTATTAATAAGATTGGGAAATCTTTCCAAACAGAATTTATTTCTGTATTTTTGGTGATTTTTTAATCACCATTGGATCATTGATCCAACGGTATTCCAAATTCAGGGCACAATCTTTTCTGTTTGGAAAGATTCAACAGAATTTCTTTAATCATATCCGTTGGATATTTGATCCAACGGTGAGGAACATTTAGTTCCAGTGCTAGCACTTATGCGCTCTGCCCATGGTGCGCTACTTGAAGCGCAACGCTCTTAGCGCTAGCACACATGTGCTTTGCATATGGTGCGCTACTTGGAGCGCAGCGCATCTAGCGCTAGCGCTTATGCGCTTTGCACGGGGTGCGCTAGTTGGGGTGCAGCGCACTTTGCGCTGCTATGAAGCGCTGCTTCAGAATGTTTTAACTCGTGGCTTTGAGGCATTTATTACATTCTTTGCATGTGGAGTTTTTCCCTTTATTTGTTCATTTTATTGTTATTATTTTATAAGGGAGCGGGTTTTGAAGCAAAATTTTGGCGGGAACAAATGCCCCCCACTACTTTGCCCACGTAATTATGTATGTGGGTGAAGTAGTGCAGAGTTATGTATGGCCACAGAATTGAGGGCTTAAGAGACAAGTTTAGGGTCCTTGTAGCCTAAGACTTTCTTCATCCTCATGAGTCGTAAGGGTCTCAAGAAGGTTTTTCTTCCCACGAGTCGAGAGGATCTCGTAGGTGCAAATTCTCCCTAGAAATCGTGAGGATTTTTAAGTGTTCATTACCTCCGTGAGTCGTAAGGATCTCACTCGGGTATTTTTCCTTACAAATCGTGAGGACCCGTAAGTAGCCTCTTTATTTCATTGGCGAATGTGTCTTTGGTAAATGTAGCCCGCAGATAGTACATGTTGACCTCCTTGTAGAGCGGCGATGGCTTAGTAGACAGGGTTAGGATCCGTCACTTAAGGCTTTCCAACTTTACGATCCGTGAGGGTCTCATAAAGACTTTTCTCCCTACGAGTCGAGAGGATACCGTAGGTTTATTTTCTCCCTAGGAGTCGTGAGGACTCCTAAGTATGTGTTTTCTCTTGAGAGTCGTAAGGATCTCACAAGAGAATTTTTCCCGCTTGCAAGTCGAGATGACTCGTAAGTGGTTGTTTCCCCCCTTGTCGAGACTCGACTTTGGAGAGTGTGGCCCGTGAATAGTATGCAATAGTCCATCTTGGACCGACTTGCAGGGCACCAGTGCTTAGGAAACAGGTCCTTGTCCCCATTGCCTAAGGCTTTTCCCTACGAGTCGAGACGAATCGAGAAGTTCTCGCAAAGACACTAATTTCCTCACGAGTCGAGACAAATCGAGAAGTTCTCGCAAGAATGTCCTAACGTCACAGTTAACTCCTTCTAATAGAAGTTCGTTAGGGTCTGTGGCACTAGGTTTTTTTACCCGTCGCACAGTCGCGTTGGCTGGTGTATTCCTCGACGCATAATCTTGCTGTTCGAGTAGCCCCGCGACTGTCGTGTCACTGATGTAGGGTTACTAGGCACTCTAACAAGGTTCTACAAGGCATCAACCATGCCCGATTTAAATTTTACCGTGCCGAACAACCTTAAACGAGATCTTTAAACTAGAGATTAGGCGAAAACTAGCATGTTAAACTCTTTAACACTAAGTGAAAGGGATTACAACCTTTGTAGTCTGGTCCTTCACTTCTAAAGCTCCGTGTTGACGTCCCTTCGCTGCGATCATCGAGATCCCGGACTCGAGTTATGGTTTCCACGGAGAAATGAGCGGGCTAGGTCGTTGACTTCGAGGCCGAAGATGATCTACGTCGAGGAGACTTAAACTCAAGCTCCATCTGCACTAGGTCATGAACTTTGGGAAGAGAACACCTTAAACTAAATGGCAAGTAGTAGAGGATGATGAAATAGGAAGTGGGTTCACTTTGGATTTTGATTTCTCACTTTATTTCTTCACTTGAAAATTTTCTAGCAAGCTTTTCTTCTTCTTGAAGAAGAAGAAGAAGAAAGAATATGAATAATGAATTATGTAAAAAGAATAATCAAGTGAAGTCTATCATAATGCAACCATGGGTGTGTTTACCTTTGTAGAGACTAAACCATAGTTTGAGTTAATGGTTTGGTTAATGAAAATCTTATGCAAAACAAAATGAGTGGACTTTGTCAAAGATGCTTAAAAGCTTCATGAAGTTTCAAGCCAAGACAAAGAAAGCCACCATTTTGTTTTACCAAAATAAATAAAAACCCAAACCATTATCTTAAATATGGTGTAAGTCATACACACACCCAAGTTTGCATGTATCATCAATCATGATACAAACTAGTGCACAAATATATATCACATATACAACTTGTGCACATCAAGTGAGAAAATCAATCTTAAGTGAACCAATACTAGTTAATGTAAAGTAATATATCAAATATATAATTATACATTAAATCATTAAATCAACACTTGATTTAATGATCCGGTCATATCTCATATAACCGACTAATATTTAGTGTATCAATATATCGAATCAACACTTGATTCGGTAACCCGGTTATATCTCATATAATCGACCGATGATACAAATAGCGAGAATAGAATACAGTATCATATACTGGTATTATTCTCAGTCCCGTACATATCTCATATGCGCTCCTATTTCGTTTCTCTTGAGCCAGGAAACCTCTGTGTAGGACTCTAAAGACTCGTCAATACGCCGGCAGTAGGTGGTGGTCATATCAATCACCCACAAACCGCAAACGGTCTGCTAAACGTAATGGCCACCCGGGTATTGAGCGATCAGAAGATCAACGAGCAAGCCTGCTCACATTCCTGCGAATCCAATCAGCAACACTTACCGCACAGTCCGGTCAGTTCGTCTGATATGTCGCATATCTCGCCTAAGGGTGGTAAACGTCAGACCCCAGTAGCTTGATAAGTCATGCCGATGTAAGGTCCATAACAAGCGTGAAACTACTGATAACACTTACCAGTAAATCACTGCAACCCTAGCCAGGGATTTCCAGTTATGGCCAGTCGAGCATAGCGCAACATCAACCCCCAATACCGGGAGAGACGAATCCCCTCCTATCGCTTGTTGCCTCCATGTGAATTGGGACTGTACCCAAAAACCACCTGTTTGCACGACTCAGTATAGCAGTGGTTGTTCATACCAGAATATTGCATTTTATTCCGCCCATTCTTACGCTCGTTTGTTTATAGGCAGGTGTTTTTAATCCGTGTTTGTTACACATTTACAGAATACAGGTTCTCGGCTCTGAACAGTGAAATTCATGGAAAACACGACAAAATCCGGGTTCCTGCCAACCACAGATAAAACACGGTCTCCGCTCTTCATCCGTATGTTGCCAGATACCAGTTTAGGGAGACGAAATGTCAAATCAATGTCACCTTCATGCACAAGGCTCAATGGCAACAACAAGTTCCAAGAAATCTACTCGGAGCTCGAGGCAATCATGACAAATGCATCCACAAAAGTCCACCTTTCCTCAACAGAAATTCTGGAAGAAATGTGAATGTATTTTCAGAAAATACATGAACCAGAGAACAGAGCACAGAAGACCAGGGGAGCACAGAGAAAACGACACCCTAACTCTACAGTAGAGCCGCGGATCCGCGGCCAAAGTGGGGTCCAGGCCGCGGATCCGCGGCCGTACTGGCGCCGCACCTGCAGAATTTTGGGGGGTATATTGGTCATTCTGTTTGGGTTCTGGTAGTTGCCCTAGGGTTTCATTTCCCTGCCTATAAATACAGCAGAACTTGCCAAGCCTAAAGGGTCATTCTTTTGTTCTTCTTCCTTTTTAGGATTTAGTCTTTTTCTTCTTCTTCTTCATTCTTTTTCCATGAAAATTATAGTGAGAGCTTTTTGAGTGGGAGATCAATGAAGATGAGGGCTTTTTGTATCATTCTCTTGTGTTTTTTCTTCCCCTTGAGATTCTTGCTTTCTCTTGATCATTCAACCTCTTCATTGAGCTTGAATGGTTAAGGGTTAGTTATTGATCTCAAGGGTCGTATTTTGTAACGGAATTAGCACTTCAATTCACATGCGTTCTCTACCCTTCCCTTGATCTTGCAACCTCTTCATTGAGCTTGCAAGTTTAAGGGTTGGCTATTGATCACATGCTTGTCTTGAGTTCTTGTTCTTGTTCTTTTTATCGCTTATTTATTACTTGCTTTTTATTACCTTGTCTTTAATTACTTGCAATTTATTTCATGCACTTTCTTTCTTGTAATCTTTTCTTTTCTTTGTTCTTTTCTTTTTGTTCTCTCTTTGTTGTTCATTTTTGTGAATGTTGTAATTATTGTTGTTGTTAAGAATAAATACGGTATTGTAAGTTAATATTTTCCTTCTCATTTCCTTTTCCCGTTATTTTCCATTTGAACTCCGCCCAAACCATACGCAAGCGCTCCGTTAGGCACCCTACCCTGACAAGGTAACGGTGTTTCCTAACCGCGACCGGTTGCGTTCGGTTTGGCCGGAGGCGAAAGCAAGAGACAAGAACGGAAGGACAAGGGTAAATAAGCCGGATTCCACGAATACCGCGCTTAAATCCCCTAATCCACGTTGTTGCCGATTGCTCGAGCTTCAATTGGTCAAGACTCGGCTCAAAGGTTTTGAGTACGGATTTCTTTAGCTTACAATTTCGTATCTTTTCTTAAAAACTTTATACTTGCAAATAATACACATAGGTTAGACCGAACAAACACATACAAATTCTTTATTGACTCGTCTAAGACAAGAAGGTAAGATACCACCATCTCCCTGTGGACCGACCCGTGCTCAACCGGCTAGCTGTAAAGCGACACCGTCCTGATCGCGGTTACACTTTAATTCTTTGAACATCCGACACGCCATCCGCGTGCGATCAAATGGCGCCGTTGCCGGGGAGACGGTAACGTATTTCTTTTCTTTTTATTCGGGTTAATATTCTTTTTGTATATATAAAAAAAAATATAAAAATCTTTTTGTTTATTTTGATAATTTTTGTGGGCAAGTGTGCAGATTTTTGCGTATTTGCAAACTGCGATTGTGGGGAGCAAAGTGTACGTTCAAAGTTAAGGTGATTACGAAGTACAGTGCCAAAGATCCGGGTAGTTTGACCCGCGCAAGCGAACTTTCCAAGCTTACTGGATTTGATTCAACGGGGGTTTCCTAACCCAAAACTTAACGGTACGTATTTTACTAACACCTTCTTCTCTAATCCGACGCATCCAATATACTATTCTTTGCAGGATTCTTTGCAAGTTCGCTAGCAAACGCTAAAAAATGACTAACCCGTATTTGTTGCAGCGCCGCGCTTAAACTAAAAAACGATTGTTTGATTCTTTATAGAATTTTTTGAATTGCGCATTGCATACATTAATACGGACTTAAGGGCAAGCGAACCCCACAATATACGGTAAAGAATTTCATCACCTTTTCCGTGGCCCACAAATCACGAACTTGAGCATAACGTTTACCCGCACAAATTTAAAAGAAACTAGACTTTAATCCTTAAGGACTTCGCGCTCACTAGGAGAAGTTAACTGTGTTTAGAACCTTGCTTAACGGTATATTGTTTACGGGGTGTCTAGGAAAGTGTTAACGGCGAAACCGCCAAAAGAGAAAGGGTTATTTAATTAAGGAACTTCGCGAAAGCGTTGGAAAACCTCCCCTTATCTCTGCACTTACCTGGCCTCGTGATCAGTGTATCTTGAGCCTGTTTCTCGACACAGTTTTACTTCGACAATCAAGTTCTGGAGCAGGTCTAGTTGACCTAGGTTAACCCTAGAACGATTAGGTGTGTGGTATTTTTTGTGTCGTGATTGTTTTTGTCCATATTCTTTTTGTGTGTATATTTCATTCTTTTGTTAAAAACTAAAAAAAAAAAAGAAGCACATTCTTTTTCCCCTCCTTTTCTCTACCTTTCTTTCTCTCTCTTCATATCATGGGTACCCCACCTCGAAAAACTCTTGCCGAACTTTGGTACCCACAACCAGACATTACTTCTTACGGTTCTTGCTTTGGCCGAACTTCGAACGACCCCTCCATGCCCAAAATTTCATTGAGAGATCGGATAGACGCGTCTAGGACAAACAAGTTGACTCCGCAATCCACTTCGTATCAGCCATTTCATACATTCACCCCTTCTTACGTTGATACCCCTTCTTCGAGTCATGTTGCAACTCCAAGACCTATGTCTATTGCAGAACGTATTGAACAATCTCGTAGCCGATCTTTCACTTCTTTCACCACTTCAAATTCTTGGGATCAACAATTCCATTCTCTTTCCTATCCAAATGTTGATCCTGCTCCTGTCCAGCCATTCAATTCCTACCAATCCTACCCTACTTTTGCACCTTCCCTAGACATTGCATCAGAACCGCCATTTGGGAGTTTTCAGTACCCAAACAACTTTGAATCTTTTACTGAAACCCCCTCACAACCCATGTCTAGTCTGGAACAGTCGTTGGAAGACTTTAGGGTAGCGTCAAGCCAACAGATGATGGATTTGAATGCGTCCATGGCCGCTCTCATACAACCTACTGACTCGGTAGCTAGTTTCCAGCTAGCTCCAAATTTTCCAATGTATGAAGAGGCGGTAGGACAGGCTGTGAATTTGAGTGGAGAGAGTGAGATGTACCCCCTTACAAATTAAACCTACCCGTCCCAAGTTGAATCCCACAACTCTTGTTTTGAAAGTCTATCGAGTGTCCCACATGCTTTATCAATTGAAGATAGAATGCTTAATGAGTTGTGCGACTTTGTAGTGTTTGATTTACCTGATTGTGAAGGGTCCCTTCCAAGTGAAACCAATCCCAAACCTTTTGACCTCTACACCTCCACTCTAGAACCTGAATCAATTGAAATCCATGCTTTTGTAGAGGTGTCTGAGAATATTGATTTTCACTTGATTGAGGATATCGACGCTGGGAATATTTTGGATGATGAACCCGTAGATTTGACTGAGTTTTTCTCTCCAATTCATCATCCCGAGTCATTAACTGTTTTTCCCGAACAACATATGCGTCTGGACTTTGATGAAATATGCATGGATAAGTTTAACTTTGAGGAGAATTTTGAGGATATTTTTGAGGATGAAACAGTTCTAGATGATGAGTCAGATTTTCCAATTCATCCTGTTCCTTTCACTGACTGTGTACACCCTCCAGAACCCTTAACCGATTCCCTTCCTCAACCACTTCCCTCCATCCTTTCCATCGTTCCGACCTTGCAAGAACCCGTACCATTTTCACTTCCTGTGTTTGGTTTACCAAGTTCGGCGTACCCATGGTTTCTCACGAATCTTGAGGGATTTGACCCCATTTCTCGACGGGTAAATATATTAGCACAATCGCTTTTTACACATCGCTCATCACAAATTGTGCTAATCTATTTACTCCATTTGCACCCTCAAGTTCGTATTCCACTTCTTTTTCCCTTCCGCCATTCTTCTTCCTCTCATATACCGAGACCGTATCCAGCTTCTCTCTGCATACGGTCTCGCGTATTCTCCATTTCCTTCCTCTTCACCTTCTTTCACCAGCCACTGCTTTATCACGATAAGATCTTTGAATGGTTGGTACTAACTTTTGGCCTGTGTAAGGCCTTGTATAGCTTGATACTGTTCTCTTTCCCCCCTAATCCTGAATTTCAACGCTTAACAGTGGAAACACTGTTTTACTTAAGTTTGGGGGGGACACCTTTTTTTGTATATATTTTTTGTTTTCCTTTTTTGTTTTGTATATAATTTGTTTTTGGGGGAGCGCCGACAATTTTGACCCTCTTAGTATAGCCTGACAGTGAGGGCACTGTCAAGTTTAAGTTTGGGGGTGTGCTCGGTAAGCTTTCTTCCTTCGCATTCATATGTATATTTTGCATCTGCATATTAAAATCCATAAAAATTTGAAAATTTTCTAAAAAATATAAAAACTTTTTTGTCAAGTTAGCTTGTGGAAGAACTCTGATTCAACATTCGACGGTTTTTGTTTGAAAAAATAAGAATAACTAGATCTTATGTTTGGATTTTGAAAACCTGAAAGATAACTCTCCTTTGAAGTTAACTATAGCTGATATACGTCTTTACATCACACTACACGTGTCGTGAATTTTTGGAATTAGATGACAAGTCTTTCATGTTTAAACTTTTAAACAGATAAATGATTTTCTGAGGATCAAATAGGTTTGTTCTGAAATAAGTAATGTCAAGAATAGTTTATGAAGTAAAGCGAATATGAAGGAATGTTATTGATGCCGTAATTGGAGCTAAGTCTGAAAAATAACCCATCGGAAACTTGATTGGAATGATTACACACCAAACCCACTAAACACGTCTTTTATCCAAAAAAAAAAATAATTGAACTGCCGGTTATATCTCCGTTCGTATTAAATCATCTGATTTTCACGTCAAACTGTCTTTTGTTTTTGGACCTAGGTAACTTGAGTAATTAAGTCCGCTGGGGTGTTTTTACACCTAATGCCCTAAAACCAACTGGTTTGGGTGCATTGGCCCAAAGCTCGCTAAGAAGCCTAGAAAGTCCAGTTTAAAACAAAGTCAAGCAAGTGTTCTCTCCGAGTTAAAATTCCTAACGGTTCTTTGTGTGAGAATAATCTTGATAAAAGACAGGCTTTTATAAAAAAATTTAACGGAGATATGAAGGTTTTATTCTATGATAAAGACTATTGCACGTTCACAGAGGTGTGTATGAAATGAAAACAAGAAAAAGGTGGAGTGAAAAATACGACTTAGTTTCCTGTTAAGGAAGATAGAAATTCTGAAGTTGAAACCTTACTGGAAAACGAAACTTGAAAAATGCTTAACTCTTTATAAAACTTATGTGATCCTTTTAAAATTGTTATCTGGGCTTTATTGTGCAACATGATGACTTTAATCGATCCTTCTGGAACTTAACGACACTAATTGCACTGCACGTAAAGACATATAAAATCTGTAGTTAAATAAGAAGCGAGGTGTGAAAAATAAAGGTTCGATAGTCTAGACTTAGGATTATAGAATTGTTATTTTCTGAAACAAAAACTTTAGAGTTTGAATCTTAGTTATTGTACAAAACCAACTTGACCGGATTTTGTGGGTAGTATCCGCTGAAAACCCTCAGGAGACAACACTCCTCCTACTAGGGACACCTAGAGGTTTAACAGCTTGTTGCACATGCTCAGTGCAATCGCGTTCCCTGCGAAAGTGCGCTTAGGATTTTCTTTTTTGCGAATAATTGGTTTTGCTCGGGACGAGCAAAAGTTAAGTTTGGGGGTATTTGTTCATACCAGAATATTGCATTTTATTCCGCCCATTCTTACGCTCGTTTGTTTATAGGCAGGTGTTTTTAATCCGTGTTTGTTACACATTTACAGAATACAGGTTCTCGGCTCTGAACAGTGAAATTCATGGAAAACACGACAAAATCCGGGTTCCTGCCAACCACAGATAAAACACGGTCTCCGCTCTTCATCCGTATGTTGCCAGATACCAGTTTAGGGAGACGAAATGTCAAATCAATGTCACCTTCATGTACAAGGCTCAATGGCAACAACAAGTTCCAAGAAATCTACGCGGAGCTCGAGGCAATCATGACAAATGCATCCACAAAAGTCCACCTTTCCTCAACAGAAATTCTGGAAGAAATGTGAATGTATTTTCAGAAAATACATGAACCAGAGAACAGAGTACAGAAGACCAGGGGAGCACAGAGAAAACGACACCCTAACTCTACAGTAGAGCCGCGGATCCGCGGCCAAAGTGGGGTCCAGGCCGCGGATCCGCGGCCGTACTGGCGCCGCACCTGCAGAATTTTGGGGGGTATATTGGTCATTCTGTTTGGGTTCTGGTAGTTGCCCTAGGGTTTCATTTCCCTGCCTATAAATACAGCAGAACTTGCCAAGCCTAAAGGGTCATTCTTTTGTTCTTCTTCCTTTTTAGGATTTAGTCTTTTTCTTCTTCTTCTTCATTCTTTTTCCATGAAAATTGTAGTGAGAGCTTTTTGAGTGGGAGATCAATGAAGATGAGGGCTTTTTGTATCATTCTCTTGTGTTTTTTCTTCCCCTTGAGATTCTTGCTTTCTCTTGATCATTCAACCTCTTCATTGAGCTTGAATGGTTAAGGGTTAGTTATTGATCTCAAGGGTCGTATTTTGTAACGGAATTAGCACTTCAATTCACATGCGTTCTCTACCCTTCCCTTGATCTTGCAACCTCTTCATTGAGCTTGCAAGTTTAAGGGTTGGCTATTGATCACATGCTTGTCTTGAGTTCTTGTTCTTGTTCTTTTTATCGCTTATTTATTACTTGCTTTTTATTACCTTATCTTTAATTACTTGCAATTTATTTCATGCACTTTCTTTCTTGTAATCATTTCTTTTCTTTGTTCTTTTCTTTTTGTTCTCTCTTTGTTGTTCATTTTTGTGAATGTTGTAATTATTGTTGTTGTTAAGAATAAATACGGTATTGTAAGTTAATATTTTCCTTCTCATTTCCTTTTCCCGTTATTTTCCATTTGAACTCCGCCCAAACCATACGCAAGCGCTCCGTTAGGCACCCTACCCTGACAAGGTAACGGTGATTCCTAACCGCGACCGGTTGCGTTCGGTTTGGCCGGAGGCGAAAGCAAGAGACAAGAACGGAAGGACAAGGGTAAATAAGCCGGATTCCACGAATACCGCGCTTAAATCCTCTAATCCACGTTGTTGCCGATTGCTCGAGCTTCAATTGGTCAAGACTCGGCTCAAAGGTTTTGAGTACGGATTTCTTTAGCTTACAATTTCGTATCTTTTCTTAACAACTTTATACTTGCAAATAATACACATAGGTTAGACCGAACAAACACATACAAATTCTTTATTGACTCGTCTAAGACAAGAAGGTAAGATACCACCATCTCCCTGTGGACCGACCCGTGCTCAACCGGCTAGCTGCAAAGCGACACCGTCCTGATCGCGGTTACACTTTAATTCTTTGAACATCCGACACGCCATCCGCGTGCGATCAGTGGTAGGGTGGATATCAAAGCACAGTGGGAGACGCACAAGACTCTATGACGATCTCGGGTCAACAGACTAAGCTGTACCAGTGTCACCAGAGAACTGCCATCTGACGTGAGGTATAATACCATCTGTGAGTTCTCGGCGAGTCCGTTCAGTGTACCCAGTCTCCACTGAGCACCCGCATACTATCTCTGATGTCAAACACCAATGGATATGGGATCATCCATCGCCCATCACATGGGTCGAGAAGATATACGCTAGTCTACTCTGGAATATCGATGCCCCGTCTCGATATTCCCTCGACTAGGAACATTGAAGGATGTACTCATGGACTACCCAGGCCCCACTAGTATGATCTGCATCATAGTCCTGGTAGTCAAGTACTCATCCTAAGGGCTTTATCAACATGTAACTTAGAGACAATCAGAATACATGTTAAGATAAAGAGCAACCAGATAGCGTACTATCATGTCGAGCAAGAAAGTCCTCCCTATATATGTCCCAGCATCCACTACTATATACATCTCATGTACAGTAATGGCCTCTAGGGCATACATATAACTAACAATCTCCCACTTGCACTAGGGCCATCTGTAGCAGTGGTTGCAGTATCTCATACTCAACCATCCCATAAAAGTCTCTCTCTGGGAAAAGGCCTTTGTGAGTGGATCCACCGTGTTGTCCTCTGAGTCTGTTCTCCTAACCTTGATCTCCCTGGAGATCAACTATCTCCATAATCAGGTGATACTGCCTTGGAATATGTCTGGGTCACTGATAGGACCGGGGTTCCTGGGCCAAAACCTCAACACCATTGTCATACAATGGTAGGAACCTAGTTCATCACATGAACTAATATACACCCAAACTGCCTCTTTGGTAGTATCGTTGATAGCGATGTCACCAGCCTTTATCGTCTAGTTTGCCACGGTATCTCAGCTTGGAACTCTTCCAACAAACCGTCCCTCCTATAAGGGTAAAGACAATGCCTGTGACTGACATTCAGTCTTCCTTACCACCCTGGAAGCTATCCAGTGATTCTCCCCAGGTTCGATTGATACCATCTCACTACACCTAGTGAGAATCCTAACATCCATTTAGATCTATCTCATAGATCCAAAATCCAGGATTTAGGAGGTATCACCCAGATCCTTTATGGAGAATCCTTGTGATAAGAGGAGATTGCCCGAGTGTACCTTAGGAAACTCTTTTCCTATCAAGAGTATGACATCCACGTACAATACGGGAAAGACCACCTTAATCTCTACTACCCTTTTGTATATACAAGGTTCATCTACCATTTTGATGAAGTCAAACACTTTAACTACCACATCAAAACAGACGTTCCAACTCCGCGATGCCTGCTTTAATCTGTAAAGCAACTTGCACACGTTTCCGCTGCTCCCACTGTTTACGAAGCCCTCTGGCTGTGTTCTTATAGACGTTCTCTTCTAAATCAATATTTAGAAAAGCAGTCATGACACCCAACCACCAGATATCGCAGTTATGGTATGCAGCAATGGCAAGTAGGATCCGGATGGACTTAAGCATAGCCACTGGAAAAGGTTTCATCATTATCCACGCCTGGTCGATGACGAAAACCTTTAACAAGTCTAGCTTTGAAAGTCTCAACTTTTCCATCTACACCAAGTAATCTTCTCAAGATATACTTGCTCCTAATGGGGATTTAACCCTTCAGATATAGCATCCAAAGTCCATACTTTGTTGGTGTGCATGGATTCCATCTCAGATCGCTAAGCATCCATCCATTCTTACAGAGTCCTCACTCTCGATGGCCTGCTCGAAACTAGTTGGGTCATCATTTCATGATGCAATCCTCGCTCCCACTGTCATCGAGAAACCGAAGTATCTCTCAGGCGGATGAGGAACCCTGCTAGATCGGCGGAGAGGCTGAGGTTCGTCGGGGACTATTGAACCCTTTGGTTCTACCAAATCATCAGCTGTAGTTTGTATAGCTGGAACTCCTTCCAGTTCTACATAACTGACCTTGCCTCGAGCTTGTCCGGATTTTGCTTTTGACATAGGCCGGATAACCCCAAATCTTAACTTGCTTAAGAGATGGGCTCTTCCCATACCATATCTCATATGGAGTGGTAGGTATTGATCTGATTCGAACCTAATTCAATAGGTATGCAGCTTCTTAAGTGCATAACCCCCAAAAAGGAAATAGGTAACTCAGTGGTACTCATCATAGAGCACACCATATCTCATATGGTGTGATTGCTCCGCCCCGATGCACCTACGTACTGTGGTGTATACGGAGGAGTAATGCTGAGAGAGAATCTCATTCTCGTTTGGAATAGTCCAAGATCTCCATGCCTAAGTATTCTCCTCCCTGATCTCATCAAAGGACATAATACTTATACCTGTTTTGGTTCTCTACTTCTGACTTATATTCTTTGAATTTCTCAAAAGCTTCAGACATGTGTTTCAACAGGAACACGTGTCCGAATCTTGAGAGATCATCAGTGAATGTAAGGAAGTACAAAGAACCAGTCCTGGCATCTGCAGATAGGGGACCTACATCCATTACTATGTATCAGTCCCAAGAGTTCACAAACTCTTTCTCTGTTTCCAGTAAACGGAGCTATGATCATCTTATCTTTGTGACATGACTGGCAAGTTTCACAAGATGTAAATTCAAACTGATTTAAATACGCATCTAAATGTAACTTAGCTAGTCGGGTCGCATTGATATGATCTAGTCTACAATGCCTCAAGAAGGATTCGTTCATTTCTGAACTCTTCCTCTTGTGTGTGTTCTATACGTTAAGAACAGTGGTCTGATTTAGAATGTATATGCTTTTAGATAACGTGCCTGAACCGATCAACTCTTGATATAAGAAATGTTCAAATCATTATCCAACATTACAAAATTATATCCTTTCTTTAGTAAAATAAAGAGACTGATATGCTGTTGTATATCAGGTTCGGTATCTAATAACATTCATTCAGAATCAGTGTATTTAGTAATACATGGTGATAACTGCCAACACTTTGGCTGCAACAATTGCACTGTTTCCAACTCTTGAAATTTATCACCCGTTCTCAGTTCTCTACCTACCTATAGCCCATGTAACAGATTACATATTTGGGATCCTGATCCGGTATCAAATAC
This sequence comes from Agapanthus africanus, assembly GCA_030015575.1. Taxonomy (NCBI): domain Eukaryota; kingdom Viridiplantae; phylum Streptophyta; class Magnoliopsida; order Asparagales; family Amaryllidaceae; genus Agapanthus; species Agapanthus africanus. The sequence continues at coordinate 744,282,044 of CM057339.1, read as the reverse complement.
CTAGGACGTAGAGGATACTGAGAAACAGTTCTATGTAATGAACACACCCGAAGAAGATGCATCATCATGCACTTTCTTCGTTTGGGTGGCATAGGAATCCTGGTATTCCCCTAATTCCTGCTCGGTCTTATAACAATTATAAGTTGGAGCGGGACCAACGTTCCCCAGCTCAGTATAACAAGCGGGTTCGGTCAATACATCCATATTATTATCTTGATTAAGGCGTGACATGGTCGCTACCTGTAAAGAGAGAGAAGAAAACACTCTGCGTGCGCTCTTGCAAGATTAGATTGGTTATATATTTTATCTAATCAGGATGGCTACCACTGTTTTTATCAAATCTTCCTTCAAACCCTAAAAGGAAAGACTAGCCGGGATTAATTACACTCTACAAGTTCGCCAATTTTTCACCCAGGCCAGTGCCGGTACTTTGAGGGAGGTTCCCCGTGCTTTCGCACGGACCTAATTAAAATAAACCTCGTTTTCCCAGGGGCGTAACCCCGTTGACACCTTTCTAGACACCTACTTGATCGGCTAATTGTAAAGTGCAAAACTCTTCCAGGAGTAACAATTACTCGTAGTGGGTATCAGGATCCAACTATCATATAGAAGGTATGCAATCTCATTGCAAATTTCAACACTTAAAACTCCTGATAATGGTTTTTACCCCTAGCACCTATGACCTTGGCTATGGTCAACAAATCATAAGCACTAGTCAAGTTCTACCCGTCATTTCATGATTAATTAGACCCACCCACATGACCCTTGGCTAAGGTCAACAAAGTCACATGACTGTCCTAACTAATCGCATCATATGCTGTGGAGGAAGACATCACTTAGCTACCGTACACTGTGCCTTGACTATGGTCAACAAACACAGCACGAATACTAAGTACTCTACTTCCTAAAATGACGGAGGGTTGCGGATGGTTTTTAAGAAAACCTTTAACGCTTTGAACTTGATCTCGTTGCGGAATCAAATGGTTTTAAATGGAGTGTTTTTGAGGCTTTTGCTAGTTTTTCTAAAGAAGTCACTCCCAGTGAAGGGATCTCGGCTCTTTCCCCGTCGAATGAGGTGCAGGATATTCACAATACCACTATGCAAAGTAAGAACTAGAAAAGTAATCAAAAAACAAACCGAGTGTGTAGAATCTGCTAGTTATTGCTAAAGAGGTCACTCCCGGTGAAGGGATCTCGGCTCTTTCCTTATCGAATAAGGTGCTGGATGTTCTACAAGGAACACCGCTATGCAAAGCAACAACTAGAGCTACCTAATTTTTGAAATTCGATTCCACAACATCTTTTAGGTTTATTTTCTTTCATTAATCTCATTAATGAATGTCCCATCATTTAAGTCCACCTAAACATCACAGATAAATACAACGTACACTTATGTCATCCGCATTCGCCTCGATGTCCCGTCTGCACCGTTAAGTTAGGTAACTAACGGCAGAGCGGGGCAGGGCTAGGCGGGTGTAAAACATAAGCAACGTCTATATAATATATCATATATACTATATACAATATCTATCTGAACATATCAAATGATCACATCACAGATATCCAAGCAGAAAAAATATATGAAATAATGGATATACTAGGAGGTCCGTGTTTTATTTTGAGCCTCTATAAAACACGGATTCCACGGTCGCGATGAATAGCCAAACCCACACCCCTAGACCCCTACGAGAGTGGCAAGCAACCCTTCCAATTCTAGAGTTAGAAGACCCGGACTCGACTCCTCGAGTTGGTCTCCCACTGGACTCTAGAACCCGGTTACTTGTGCTCTCCTGCTTGGGTTTACCTAATGCGGAAAAGTAAATAATATACAATGGTGATATCATCCTCAGCCCGGAAGTGCCCCAATAAAAGAATATTACATACAAATGAATTTTACATGAATGAAAAAGAAAAACTCTCGTCTCACTTAAAACCCCCCGGCTATTCAAACACGACGATCCAATATAACATATCCAGCAACACATAATATCACATATCATCAACGTAAATAAATATGCGTATCCCAATTTTCGTTGATGTATAGCAACGAAACCGGCGATACACCACATATTACACTTACGGTCGCAGAAAAGAAAGTGTAAAACTACAACAGTTGGAATCCGCAACCTCCTTAGACATCACATGCCTAACCAAATGAATTCCTTAGACATCACATGCCTAACAATTATAAACCCCGCATTTTAGTCTCATTATCGAAAACTCTTTTCAATATCAAGTCGGGCAATTCAACAAGATTCCTGACATGCTGATCGAATGCTCGTCGCAAACTTTAGTAGACGGCCGCACCCCCGGATGCCGTCGACGAAGTGCACTAAGGCGGAACACCGCTGCTGCGAGCACCCGAACGGATGCTTTTGGCGACGGGGTTCTCCTACAGTCACTTGGTCTGGGCTATGGGGCGTGGCTATCTATTAAGTTTACCCGGCGAGTATCCACGTACGCTACGTGATTGCGACAGACTTTTGATCACATCAAAATTCCGTGGCAACCGATCAAGTGAGACTAAAGTGCTAGATTTATAACATTCAAATTAGTTATCTCATAACTACTTGTGGATTCCAAATATTGTATCACATTCCAGATAAATAGACAATGTTAAACTTTCCGATCGAATAATCAAACACCAAAGATTTCCCAAACAGTTCTCAACACTTGAAATTAGTTTAAGAACATCCATCACATGCCACAGTACCAATGGTCCAGCCGTAGAAGGGTCATGCCAACGCCTCACATGTGGCAACGCCGTACTGCCCAAACCCTAAGGTTTAGAGGTAGTTCAAGACGGTCACATAATCGAGTTAAGGTTTGTTGTCTTCTAGAGGGTCCACTACGTAACTTGCACGATTTAGAACGTTCCTAAACTACGAAAAAATCCAACGCTTGGAAATTTTCCGGCAGGGGAAAAAGTGAGTTATTGATATCCGGTCGAACTTTTTAACACGATCTAAAAATTACCCGGACAAACTAAACAAAGTTAAATTATCCGATCGAATCAACGAGTCCCCAATACAACCCTAAAAAACTCAACACTTGAGTGGAATTAAAAATTCCTAGAAAATAATGACAAGAAAGGATCTAAGAATAAATATATGAAGTATGAGGGACTAAGTCATAATTTTGGCCGCGGAACCGCCGCCAAACCCTTGGGTTGGCCGCGGTTCCGCGGTCATATAAGAGCATTAGTGGGCCGTACTTCACAGTAATTCTTAGTTTTTCCTGCTTAATTTTCTGAGCATTTTTAATTCATAAAAAATCACATTTTTGAAAATTGTCCAGAGAAGGGTTCGTATCGGGGTATCCGGGTTCGATCAGACTTTAAACTTCGCTCAGACTTCGCCTAAAGCTCTAGCTTAGCTCTGATACCACTGTAGGGTTTTTAGGCACTCTAACAAGGTTCTACAAGGCATCAACCATGCCCGATTTAAATTTTACCGTGCCGAACAACCCTAAACGAGATCTTTAAACTAGAGATTAGGCGAAAACTAGCATGTTAAACTCTTTAACACTAAGTGAAAGGGATTACAACCTTTGTAGTCCGGTCCTTCACTTCTAAAGCTCCGTTTTGACGTCCCTTCGCTGCGATCATCGAGATCCCAGACTCGAGTTATGGTTTCCACGGAGAAATAAGCGGGCTAGGTCGTTGACTTCGAGGCCGAAGATGATCTACGTCGAGGAGACTCAAACTCAAGCTCCATCTTCACTAGGTCATGAAATTTGTGAAGAGAACACCCTAAACTAAATGGCAAGTAGTAGAGGATGATGAAATAGGAAGTGGGTTCACTTTGGATTTTGATTTCTCACTTTATTTCTTCACTTGAAACTTTTCTAGCAAGCTTTTCTTCTTCTTGAAGAAGAAGAAGAAGAAGAAGAAAGAATATGAATAATGAATTATGTAAAAAGAATAATCAAGTGAAGTCTATCATAATGCAACCATGGGTGAGTTTACCTTTGTAGAGACTAAACCATAGTTTGAGTTAATGGTTTGGTTAATGAAAATCTTATGCAAAACAAAATGAGTGGACTTTGTCAAAGATGCTTAAAAGCTTCATGAAGCTTCAAGCCAAGACAAAGAAAGCCACCATTTTGTTTTACCAAAATAAATAAAAACCCAAACCATTATCTTAAATATGGTGTAAGTCATACACACACCGAAGTTTGCATGTATCATCAATCATGATACAAACTAGTGCACAAATATATATCACATATACAACTTGTGCACATCAAGTGAGAAAATCAATCTTAAGTGAACCAATACTAGTTAATGTAAAGTAATATATCAAATATATAATTATACATTAAATCATTAAATCAACACTTGATTTAATGATCCGTTCATATCTCATATATCCGACTAATATTTAGTGTATCAATATATCGAATCAACACTTGATTCGGTAACCCGGCTATATCTCATACAACCGACCGATAATACAAATCGCGAGAATAGAATACAGTATCACATACTGGTATTATTCTCGGTCCTGCACATATCTCATATGCGCTCCTATTTCGTTTCGCTTGAGCCAGGAAACCTCTGTGTAGGACTCTAAAGACTCGTCAATACGCCGGCAGTAGGTGGTGATCATATAAATCACCCACAAGCCGCAAGCGGCCTGCTAAACGTAACGGCCACCCGGGTATTGAGCGATCATAAAATCAACGAGCAAGCCTGCTCACACTCCTGCGAATCCAATCAATAACACTTACCGCACAGTCCGGTCAGTTCGTCTGATATGTCGCATATCTCGCCTAGGGTGGTAAACGTCAGACCCCGGTAGCTTGATAAGTTATGCCGATGTAAGGTCCATAACAAGCGTGAAACTACTGATAACACTTACCAGTAAATCACTGCAACCCTGGCCAGGGATTTCCAGTTATGGCCAGTCGAGCATAGCGCAATATCAACCCCCAATACCGGGAGAGACGAATCCCCTCCTATCGCTCATTGCCTCCATGTGAATCGGGACTGTACCCAAAAACCACCTGTTTGCATGATTCAGTAGAGCAGTGGTAGGGTGGAAATCAAAGCACAGTGGGAGACACACAAGACTCTATGACGATCTCGGGTCAACAGACTAAGCTGTACCAGTGTCACCAGAGAACTGCCATCTGACGTGAGGTATAATACCATCTGGGAGTTCTCGGCGAGTCCGTTCAGTGTACCCAGTCTCCACTGAGCACCCGCATACCATCTCTGATGTCAAACACCAATGGATATGGGATCATCCATCGCCCATCACAAGGGTCGAGAAGATATACGCTAGTCTACTCTGGAATATCGATGCCCCGTCTCGATATTCCTTCGACTAGGAACATTGAAGGATGTACTCATGGACTACCCAGACCCCACTAGTATGATCTGCATCATAGTCCTGGTAGTCAAGCACTCATCCTAAGGGCTTTATCAACATGTAACTTAGAGACAATCAGAGTACATGTTAAGATAAAGAGCAACCAGATAGCGTACTATCATGTCGAGCAAGAAAGTCCTCCCTATATATGTCCCAGCATCCACTACTATATACATCTCATGTACAGTAATGGCCTCTAGGGCATACATATAACTAACATCTTATCCCTTCGGGGGTTGGACAAGACATCTTCAAGCGATCTTCCAGGTGATATTACCGTCGAAAGAGCAAGCGTTAGGGATATTCCATGTCGCTTTTTACTTGAGGTTAGGCTCAGTTTGGGAGCCCCGATGAGTCATAACCACTCCGTGCTGGTGTGGGACGATCTCCGATAGTCTTTCAGGTTTTATATGAGTTGCCGTCAAGACCCTGAAGCTAGGAATATTGCCTTCGCTTCGTTTGTTGGCATTGTGTCTGCTCTATCGAGACGAACGTCAAGGTGGTCTCTAGGTTGTTGGTGAACCGTCGGGACCTGGAACTAGGGACTTTGCCATGGCTCCGTTTTGCTGACGTCGTATATTCCCGCAGAGACACTGATTTCTCTGCGTGTCAACGCGAATTGAGATGCTCTCGTCAAGGACGCTGATTACCCTGAACCGAGGAGGTTTCCAAGGACACTGATTTCCTCGGAGTTGAGACGAATCGAGGTGTTCCTGCAAAGACACTGATTTCTCTGCGGGTCGACGTGAATCGAGATGCTCTCGCCAAGGACACTGATTTCCCTGAATCGAGGTTTTTCCAAGGACATTGATTTTCCTGGAGTCGAAATGAATCAAGGTATTCCTACAAAGACACTGATTTCTCTGCGGGTCGATGCGAATCGAGGTTTTGCCAAGGACACTGATTTCCTCGGAGTTGATACAAATCGAGATATTCCTGCAAAGACGCTGATTTCTCTGTGGGTCGACGCGAATCGAGATGCTCTCGTCAAGGACATTGATTTCCCTGAATCGAGGTATTACCAAGGACACTGATTTCCTCGGAGTTGAGACGAATCGAGGTATTCCTGCAAAGACGCTGATTTCCTTGCGGGTCGACGCGAATCGAGATGCTCTCGCGCCAAGGACACTGATTTTCCTGAATCGAGGTTTTGCCAAGGACATTGATTTCCCTGGAGTCGAAACGAATCAAGGTATTCCTGCAAAGACACTGATTTCTCTGCGGGTCGACGCGAATCGATATGCTCTCGCCAAGGACGCTGATTTTCCTGAATCGAGAAGGTTGCCAAGGACACTGGTTTCCTTGGAGGTTGAGACGAATCGAGATATTCCTGCAAAGATGCTGATTTCTCTGTGGATCGACGCGAATCGAGATGCTCTCGTCAAGGACGCTGATTTCCCTGAATCGAGGAGGTTGCCAAGGATGCTAATTTCCTCGGAGTTGAGACGAGTCGAGGTATTCCTACAAAGACGCTGATTTCCTTGCGGGTCGACGTGAATCGAGATGCTCTCGTCAAGGATGCTAATTTCCCTGAATCGAGGAGGTTGCCAAGGACGCTGATTTCCTCGGAGTTGAGATGAGTCGAGGTATTCCTGCAAAGACACTGATTTCCTTGCGGGTCGACGCGAATCGAGATGCTCTCGTCAAGGACGCTGATTTCCCTGAATCGAGGTATTGCCAAGGACACTGATTTCCTCGGAGTTGAGACGAGTCGAGGTATTCCTGCAAAGACACTGATTTCCTTGCGGGTCGACGCGAATCGAGATGCTGTCATCAAGGACGCTGATTTCCCTGAATCGAGGAGGTTTCCAAGGACACTGATTTCCCTGGAGGTTGAAACGAATCGAGGTTTTCCTGCAAAGACGCCGATTTCTCTGCGGGTCGATGCGAATCGAGATGTTCTCGTCAAGGACGCTGATTTCCCTGAATCGAGTTTTAGCCAAGGACACTGATTTCCTCGGAGTTGGTTGACTTATTTCCGAGACCGAGCGTTGATCCGGCGGGGAAGTCATTGATTGACTCTAGGTTGTCTGTGGACCTTAGAGTCTTGGAACTAGGACTTTGACCTGGCTCCGTTTGGTGAATGTCGCGTCCGTATCCTGCTGGAGTTGAAAAGGAACGCTGGAGTTGAAAAGGAACGCCGTGTTGGTATTCTTTTATGCATATATTACCGCTGAGACCTGACTCTCCCTTTGGTAGAGTTTGTTGGGACATGTGGTTCCCTTTTCGTTTATGCCCATGGATTGTATACAAGGGTCAATACGGACTTACCTGCAGGGAAAAAAGTTTCATTTTTATATATATATATTTGTTTTCTTTCCGCGATACTCTATCATTTCAGCTTTTTATATCGCGAAAGTCGCGATTGCCCAATCATTTCGGCTATTTTTCGCGGTGCCCAATCATTTCGGCTATTTTTGTTTTTACTCACTTCTTTTTATTGCGTGTTGCCCAATCATTTCGGTTGTTTTTGTATGCATATCTTTTACTTGCTGATTTTGTTGCAAGTTGCCCCATTATTTCGGCTGTTTCATATGGATTTTTGGCTCGCTGAATCTTTATCGCGAGTGTGGAACTTGGAACCTGATGCCAATCTTAGCATCAGCATCGCTACAACTGGAATATTGCCAGGAGCGAATCATCATTTGCCGTTGTCAATGTCTAGGAAAGGTGGCTTAGCGAACATGGTTAGGATCCTGTCGACTAAGGCTTTTGACTTCATGAGCCGTAAAGGTCTCATAAAGGTATTTCTCCCTACGAGTCGTGAGGATCTCGTAGGTGCGTTTTCTTCTTAAGAATCGTGAGGATTCCCAAGTGTATGGTCTCTTATAATTCGTAAGGATCTTACAAGAGTATTTTCTCCTTATAAGTCGAGAGGACTTACAAGTGTTGTTCGCCATATGAGCATATCCCCAGTCTCTAGTGGGACTTTGTTAGGGAAATGTTTATTCGCGCCCGTGGATTGTATACAAGGCTCAATATTGAAACGCTTGTAAGGTAAAGTGGGTTGTGATGGCTTAAGAACAGGTTCAGATCTCTGTAACTTAAGGCTTTTGAATCTTATGAGCCGTGAGGGTTTCATAAGAGGGTTCTCCTTACGAGTCGTGAGGATCTCGTAAGTGTAATTTCTCCTTAGGAATCGTGGGGATCCCTAAGTGTGTTTCTCCTTTGTGAGTCGTAACGATCTCACGCAGGTGGTTTCTCCTTACAGGGTCGAGAGGACCTTGCAAGTGTTTTTTAACGAGATTGCGCCTTTTCAGGTTTTCACAAAACTCGCTGGTAGTCCCGCTGTTTTTACTCACAGAGCCCTTTCGGGTTTTCATCCGTGCCCATTTCGCTTATGGACGTACCTTTTTTTTTACCACGTCAGCCTGGGGATGCCGCGGATTTATAGTAGTTTAAAGACGTTTCGGTCAATGGCCAGTTTTAGGACATAGTGGTCCATTGTTAGTTTAACGACGTTTCGGTCCGTTGCAAGTTTTAGGACATTGCGGTCTATGGCACTTTCTCCATGAATGAGCATGATGCCCCCGGCATGTCCATCTTTTTCGGAGCATGTGGTTGTGGCGGGTTCACCTTCCAGTTTTCGGACAGTGCGAACTTGTCCTGTTGATATTGGTCTTCAACCCAATTTTTGAAGACGTAACAATCTTCGATCGGATGGCTTAATACTCGGTGGTAGGGGCAGTAACTGGGATCGTTGACGTCGTCCGGTTGCGGTGGGTGTCTCGACTCCGGTAGAGTGATGAGCCCATTGCGCACTGCCAGTTCAAACAGTTTCCTTGTTTTGTCCCGGGGAAACGAGTAAGGACGTCTCAACTTCTCATCGAGGGATTGCCTCTTGTTGGTTTGGCGAACAACTGGTCTCGGGCTACTCGGTTGTTGTTGAGAGTTGGCGACGAAGGTTGCTTTCCCTTTTCCCTTTTCATTCCAAGGCTCCGTCTTTGAAGAGGAAGGCCTATGGCCCATCTGGTCCGTTTGGGCCAGCTTGTCAATCAAAGCCTGGAAGGTGGTCGGCTTGAAGAACATCATGAATTGGGAGATGGTCGCTTGAGGGTCGAGAGTGCCCATGAACATGCCCACCGCAGGCGCTTCTTCGATACGCTGCTCGCACTTTGACCATAAATATCGCCACCGTATCGCGTATTGGACCCATGTCTCCCCTGGCTTCACTCGGGCATTGATCAACGCCGTGGTTGGGGTGCGTTCGCTAGCACTCGCGAAATGCTGGGTGAATAGCAACTCCATCTCTGCGAATGTCTTGACAGAGTCATTTGGGAGTTCAAAATACCATTCGAATGCCATCTCCGACAAACTGCCAACAAACTGGCGGAGCAGCAGTTTGTCGTCACCCCCAGTATTACCGTACAAGGCTCTGAATTGAGCAACGTGCTGATGTGGATTCCCCGTCCCCTTATATACATGGAATTTAGGGATCGTATATCCCGGCGGGTACTTTATTTGGTCGTACCAACCCGGATAGGGTCGTCCAGTCCTAACGACTTGGCCAGCCGCTTCATTCGCTTGATGAGCTCGTATTTGTTGAGCTATATAATCATCGAGCATGGCTTTAGAGATGGTCTCCTCCTTGGCTGCTGACAGAACTGGCAGAGGATTTGATGTCTCTCCTCTATCATCTTCAATTATTACTGGAGAGTCTTCGGCTGGAGGGTCCGGCTGGATCATCATGCCCACCATATCTTGGAACAGAAGGGCCATTTGTTTTATATTAGCCGCTTATTCTGCAGCCTCTTTGTCATTCTTCTCAAGCATTCTCGAAGGAATTCGGCATCGGTTTCCTGCTCATGGCGCTGCTCCGAGGATGTCTCCGGGCTTTCTTTCGGCCCAGTGAGTGCGGCCATTGCAGTCATCATCTCCTGAAGTTTTTGCTGATGTTGCTCCTGAGACTTTGTTATCGATCGGGTAAGCGGTCGATGACCCGTAGAAGCACGACTTTCCTCTTTTCCGGAAGCCATATAAACGGTATGTGTTACCATGCCCCCAGACTTGGGGCGTTTATATTCAGCGTCCTTGCGGTTCGCCGCGGTCACAGGGGCTTTCTCCGGCCTCCTTCTCTTGTGAGTGGTTGACGTTGAGGGAGCCGTTGCAGTGGGCACCCAGACGGATGACATCCTCTGTGGTACCACGGGATGGCTCTTTTCTTACCGAGCTTTGATCTTCTTTGGTCAGCGAGAGTAGTCCTGGTCAATCACTGATTCCTGGACCTGTCGCCAGACTTTGTAAAGTTTGGAGAACAGCCGCTGAGGGGGCTGCTCCGGCTTCTTTTCTATAGCATTCTCCACAAGTGGAGGAGATCTTTTCAGCATGGCAGTTGGAGAGTTCTTGCGGACCCTCCTAAGCGGATCGAAGCTGTTCCCAGTTGGAACAGCAACATCGATTTCCACCGTTGGAACTGGTGGAGTAAGTCCAGACGGAGATCTGCCCCCAGCCTTCCTTACTCGGCACCAGTGGCGACGGTGATCATGTCGCGCGGATGGTGTTGGTTAAACTATGGGGATGGCTTTGTCGTGCCCTCTGTTCTGGTCGGGTGTTGCTGGTATCAGCCTCTTGAAGATCGATGCCCGTTGAGCGGGGACAGCCAACCTATCAAAAGCAGACTTTCGCACAGGAGGAGAAGTTTTAACGACTTCGTTTGGGGCGAAAGCCGGAATAGTCAGTCTTGCGAAGACCGACTCTTTGGCGGGAGAAGCCGCTTTGACGACCTCGGGAGCGGGGATGGCTATCCTCTTTGGAATAACCCTTTTTGGTATTACGGGCTTCTTCATGGGCCCGTTGGAGCTCTGGCCCAGTCTGTTAAAAACTAAGGCAGTGGAGTTGGGCGACCCGTTGAGAGGGGCCGCAATAGTTGCAAGCCTATCGAAGACCAACTTCTTGGGAGCTTCTTGTGATGGTACAGGAGTGCTGAAACTCATTGGCGGGAGCATGGTCCCGAAGAACAATCCAGCGGTGGTCTGAGTGACCTGTTCCACCGGCATAGCGAAGATGGAGGCCGCTTGGGGCCCGTAAGTCACTCCTCCGGACGGGACGGAGCGAGAGTTGCAGCTGCAGTTAGTGCAGGTTGAAGCCATTGATCTTTTGTTTTCTGCACAGAGCAAGATACCAAATCTTAGCACCTCGAATCCAGGGGAAACCATAGCAAACCGCGATTCGTTCGCGAAACACGAAGTGTGGAGTGGAAAGAGGAAAAGGTCCCACCGGGCGTGCCAGAATCTGTTCCCCTCCGAACGCGGAGACACGACCGCGCAGGTCTGTCTCGCCTGAGTTCGGGGCAGATGCTAAGTGGTGCTATCCGTCCACCTCTCCGAAGATGCCAAGTTGATTTATGGAACCATGTATCGAAGGTTTAAACGGATGCGGCCGATGTAGCAGACTTCGTCAGATTCCCCCTCGTTGAGGGGTTTTTGATTGTGGGGACGCTCTTCCCTGCAGGCGCAAGCCCGTGCAGTTAATTACGCTACCGCATCACGGTAACCACTTTCTCCTTCTCCAGATGGTCACTTCATGTCGTATGTGTTTGTTTTGTTTTTGGTTGCCCGTGGATTGTATATGGAGACTAATTTATGTTGTCGCCTATAGGGTGTGGATTAGTCCAAATCCGTATTTTCTTAGATTTAGGTTTGGGGGTTGGTTTAAGGATACGTTAGTCTTATTTGAGACTAAGATCAACTTAAACGTTTGTTAAGGATACGTTAGTCTATTTTTAGACTAAGATCAACTCAACAGGATCATTTAAATCCAACAAAAGAGCATTTGGGCTCTATTGTTTAGTTTAGGGACATTGCGGTCGATTACCAGTTTAAGGACATGGTGGTCCAATACCAGTTTAAGGACATGGTGGTCCAAGGTTAAGGACATCGTAGTCCGTGGGTTTAAAAGGACCCCACAGTCCGAGGTTAAGGACATCATAGTCCGTAGGTTTAAAGGGACCCCAGAGTCCGAGGTTAAGGATATCGTAGTCCGTGGGTTTAAAGGGACCCCACAGTCCGAGGTTAAGGACATCGTAGTCCGTGGAATGTATGGTTGTCGGGACCCATCGCCTCTCCGAAGACGTTGAAGGATTACAACGACATGTATTATAGGGGTTCAGAGATGTACCCTCGAACCAGTTTTGGTTTGGAAATCTGTAGTCCAATTTGGGATTAAGATTAATTAATTAAATTATGAGCACATGGGCTCAGTTAAATCTGAATTGAGGACTTATGGCCAGTTTTGGGCTAAGTCCAATCATGTTAAAATGTTTAACATTATTTTGGGCTGTTAAGCATTTGTTTGGGCTTGACCCTTTTCAAAATGCTGAGCATTGATTTAAATTCTGACAATGTTTGTCTTTTATTGAATGCTAAGCATTCATCATAACTCTGGGGCTTATAAAAGAACAATTTATGTTCTGTCCAAGCGCACATAAAAGCATGTGGCGCACTTGGCACTAGCGCCAGTCGATGAGCGCAGTGCGCCATGGTTAAAGAGCTAATGCGCTTGGCGCTTTGCGCCAGATATGATGCGATGATGCGCTTTGCGCTAAATGAACAGCGCTGATGCGCTTAGCGCTTTGCGCTAGATGTAGAGCGCTGATGCGCTACAGTTGAAGCGTTGAGGCGCTTGGCGCTGGTGCCATATAATGAGCGCAAAGCGCTTTTAGTAATGCAGCGCACACGTGAGGAGCACATGGCGCGCTTAGCGCTGGGCGCTAGCCAATGAGCGCAGTGCGCTGGTTTGAAGTGCTATGGCACTGTAGCGCTTTGCGCTAAATGAAGAGCACTAAGACACTTTTAAATTAAGAGAGCTAAGGCTCTTCTTAGGTTAACTTTGCGCTCTGAAGATTATCTTCTTTTTGATAAGAGACTTAGTCTCGAGATTCTAAGAACAAAGTTCTTAGTTTATAGGAGATATTCCAATCTCTTTTTGATGAAAGGCTTTGCCTTTATGGATCTGTGATCCTAAGAGAATTGAATAATTCTCCCCCCTTTATAATGAGATGTTCATGATCTCAGAAAGACGATTTGTCTTATAGATCTATGATCTGTGAAGTAAGTACTTCTTTGTTTTATGATGAGATCTTTTTGATCTCTTTATAAAAGACTTTGGTCTTTGTAGATCTATGATCTTTTAAGAAGAGAATTCTTCTTTTTAATTATGAGATGATTTCATCTCTTTGTTCATCACCATTCTTTTTTACCTTGAAGAAAAAATCTTCTTTTGCCGAGAGCTACTTCTTCTTCTTGAGATTTTCTCAAAGTTTATGGGGGGGGGTTCCTCTGTATGAGACTTGAAGTCTTGGGTCCTTTATATAGGGGAGGCTGATTTGTTAAATCAGTTAAAGAGATTTATTCTCTAATTTATTTGGGAATTTCCTCACCGTCAGATCTTTGATCCAAGGGCTTCTGGTTTACAGAAGATAATCTTCTTGTTATTAATAAGATTGGGAAATCTTTCCAAACAGAATTTATTTCTGTATTTTTGGTGATTTTTTAATCACCATTGGATCATTGATCCAACGTTGTTCCAAATTCAGGACACAATCTTTTCTGTTTGGAAAGATTCAACAGAATTTTATTCTTGTTAATTGATGATTTAATCATATCCGTTGGATATTTGATCCAACGGTGAGGAACATTTAGTTCCAGTGCTAGCACTTATGCGCTCTGCCCATGGTGCGCTACTTGAAGCGCTCTTAGCGCTTGATTTGATCTCAAAAACTATCTATTACCGCAATCAAGAACGGCGTCGCTTTGCAGCTAGCCGGTGAGTACGGGTGGGTCCACAGGGATGTTGTGAATTTCCTATTCGCGCTTACGAGTTAATTCCGAAGGGTGTTCGGATTGATTATTAAATCTAAAAACTAAATTAATTTATATCTAAGTCTTGCTAGGGTTAGGTCTAGGTTAAGTTTGGAAAGTCTATAAATCTCACCGCTTTCTATACCCATATGAAGATCTAATTAGGTGTTATGGTAATTATTAATAAAAGGGATTAGAATCATCAGGAAGATGTTTTCTTCTTCTAGTTTCTTGTCCTTCCTTTATCAATTCTTACCCTAACCTCCATGGAAAACCATCACAACCGGGCCTTTATACTACTGTATCACTGCTACCTCGAGGGATAGGGTGCTGTAGGGAGCGGTATGTGCATGTATGCATAGAGTCCTATGAAAATATATGATGGGCAAGAAAGGGGATGAGAGATCTTCGTCTCTCAAACCTTCCCCAGATCTAACCCTAACAAGCGAGGAGACTACTCACTCATTAGGGAATTTAAAAACATTTATCTAGGACAGGGAATGAAAATTACCTAGGACAAGAATTGAAATCTAAACTAGGGCAATTAAATAAATCTACTTACTTTACAGATGGCTCTCTCCAAACATTTACACAGGGTTGTCAGATCTGAATAGATGATATGAAAAGAGGCATCGATGCTCTCCAAAAGAATTCTAAAATTTATTAATGAAGGGAGGCATAAGAAAATACAATCTTTAGAGTTCCTATTTATAGAGAATAGGAAACCCTAGGTTACATTTTGATCCGCATGTCTAAATTTACAAATTTTCCCTTAGGAAATCTTTTCAGAGCCGCCAAAGCATTTTGGTAAAACAATCTCTGAGTACGGGCTTCTTCTGGCCGCGGAACCGCGGCAATGGCAGGCTTGGGCCGCGGTTCCGCGGTCCTTTGGCAAGCTTGAATGCTTAAAATCTTGGGTCTTGTTCTGGGTCTTTTTGGGCTTCTAGTTATTTGGTTCTTTTATCAATTGGGCTTCTACATTGGTTCCAGATCTTCAGTGAACTGTTTGCAATGGATTTTTAACCGTTCGCTTTGTAATTTTGGACCTTGAGTTGCCTTGTTAATTGTGAACTGTCCTTCGATGTAGGCTTGACTAAGATCCTCCTACTTGTTGGTCAAAATCCACTTTTTCATCGTCTTTACATCGTTTTCACTGTTTTCTGTTCAAGAACCTGTAACCTGTAATATGTAGCAGAAATGCGTCAAAAGCACCTGTTTATTTATAAAAAGAATAAGAATGGGGAATATAATAATGCAATATTATGGTATGAACAGCGCTAGCGCACATGTGCTTTGCACGTGGTGCGCTACTTGGAGTGCAACGCATCTAGCGCTAGCGCTTATGCGCTTTGCATGGGGTGCGCTAGTTGGGGTGCAGCGCACTTGGCGTTGCTATGAAGCGCTGCTTCAGAATGTTTTAACTCTTGGCTTTGAGGCATTTGTTACATTCTTTGCACGTGGAGTTTTTCCCTTTATTTGTTCATTTTATTGTTATTATTTTATAAGGGAGCGGGTTTTGAGCCAAAATTTTGGCGGGAACAGCTATATTTTTTTTATGCTGCCTTAAGAAATTACAAAACCAGTGTTCATTTTTTTCTTCACCACTTATATTTTATTTTATTTTCCTTCATGCTAAGGCTTTTAGACAAGAGCATTTTAAGGTATCATCTACTATCCCAAGTTTCAAGATGTGTGTAAGTGCGTATAGTAGGGTATTAACGTTCAAATGTTTGGCCTCAAGAATATGGACTATTTTTCAGACTTATTTTTATCCTCAGATTAGCAATTTCCTTCATCTTACCAACCCTTGGGACAACAGCTCATAACTACTTATTATTAGTTTCGTTTAAGAAAACCTCCAACTTTCTTGTTTTTCTCAAACTATTCATATCTTTCATATATAATTTTTCACTTTCTACTCTTTTATTATAACAAATTTTTATGCCCAGTGCCAAAGATAACTTAGTGAATACAAACCTCCCCGCAAACTTGTTTTCAGCAGTGTCCTCGCTGATGTTGTCCTTTGAGAGCATAGACCTGTAGACTTGGGGAGAGAAAATAATAGGGGTAAAATAGTAGTTAAATGAAGACTACCCACAAACTTGTTCTATGGCACGCACAGATATTCATTTAAGTCCTTTTTTCACTCGCCTCCATTCTTAAGATGATACAATATTACCGAAACATGGAGGTGAGGCGGAGGAATTTAGATATGATAAAGTGGTTCCTGTAAAAACAGGAGCTCCTCCGCTGGGTCAGCAGAGAAATGCGGTTTTAATCTATGCCCATTTACTTTAAAAATTGAACCATTTTTAATATTTTCAACTTCTACTGTCACGTGCGGGTGTACATACCGCGCCACAAAAGGTCCTTTCCAACGAGATTTAAGCTTACCCGGATG
Organism: Agapanthus africanus; assembly: GCA_030015575.1. Taxonomy (NCBI): domain Eukaryota; kingdom Viridiplantae; phylum Streptophyta; class Magnoliopsida; order Asparagales; family Amaryllidaceae; genus Agapanthus; species Agapanthus africanus. Next base: position 744,265,470 of record CM057339.1, on the reverse strand, counting down.
AAGATGGAGTCGTGAGTCGTAAAGAAGGACTTGTTGTCCTGGTGTGAAAGTTTTTCTAAAAAGGTTTTTATCGTGGAACACTTTAGTCCGGTTCTTTACTATCACTGCATTATCGTAAGCTTCATCGCGGAGTTCGCTTAGCTCATTCAATTGCGGCTTCCGATAACTGCTAGCTTGATCAAAATCGAAGTTTAGCTCTTTAATAGCCCACATTGCCTTATGTTCGATCTCGACAGGAAGGTAGCATGCCTTTTCAAGCACAAGGCGGTATGGAGACATACCAAGATCGGTCTTATAAGCGGTGCGAAATGCCCAAAGAGCATCCGTCAATTTGATTGACCAATCTTTACGGTTTTTAGAAACCTTCTTCTCCAGAATTTGTTTGATTTTCCTATTCGAGATCTCAGCTTGCCCGCTTGTTTGGGGATGATAGGGCGTAGAAAGTTTGTGGTTGATTGCATATTTCCGCATCAAAGCCTCAAAATACCGATTCCAGAAATGCGTCCCGTTGTCGCTAATTATAGCGCGAGTGTGTCCGAATTGCGAAAAGATATTTTCTTTAAGGGACTTAATGACAACCTTGTTGTCATTAGTGCGACACGGTATTGCTTCTACCCATTTCGAGACGTAATCAACCGCTAACAAGATATATAAATTCCCAAAAGAGTTGGGAAAAGGGCCCATAAAATCAATACCCCAAATATCGAATATTCCACAACCAAGATAGGTTGGAGCGGCATCTCATTTCTTCGTGAAATCCGACCCAAGTGCTGACACCGCGGGAAAGTTTTGCAATGATCATATACATCTTTAAATAGTGTTGGCCAATAAAAACCACATTGCAAAACTTTCTCCGCCGTTTTTCGAGGTCCAAAGTGACCGCCGCATGCCTGATCATGACAAAATGATAACATACTCTTGAATTCATCGTTAGGGACACACCTGCGAATGATTTGATCGGAACAATACTTAAACAAATAAGGTTTATCCCAGTAAAAGTATTTTACTTGGGATAGAAATCGAAGTTTGTCTTGTTTCAACCAATTGCTAGGAATAAGTCCCGTCGCTAGATAATTCACAATATCCACGAACCAAGGTTCACAGGATACGGTCAAGAGCTGTTCGTCAGGAAATGAGTCATTTATAGGCACGGTCAACGTTTGTGAAGAAGAGATGCGTGAAAGATGGTCAGCTACTACGTTTTCACATCCACTCTTGTCTCGACTGACAAGATCAAATTCTTGTAACAACAAGATCCAGCGTATTAGCCTGGCCTTAGCATCCTTCTTCGATAAAAGGTGTCGTAGGGCGGAGTGATCAGTGTAAACCACTATTGGCGAGCCAATCAAGTAGGGCCTGAATTTTTCTAATGCAAATAAAACTGCCAAGAGCTCTGTTCCCCTCCGAATGGAGGCGCACAGGACTGCGAAGTCCTGACGCTGAGATTCGGGGAAGATGCTATTTGGTTTTATCCGTCCACCTCTCCGAAGATGCCAAGTTGATTTATGGCACCGTGTATCGGAGGTTTAGACGGATGCGGCCGATGTAGCAGATTTCGTCAGATTCCCCCTCGCTTGAGGGGTTTTTGATTGTGGGGACGCTCTTCCTTGCAGGCGCAAGCCCCTGCAGTTAATTACGCTACCGCATCACGTTAACAACTTTCTCCTTCTCCAGAATTCCACTTCGTGTCGTGTGTGTTTGTTTTGTTTGTGGTTGCCCGTGGATTTTATACGGAGACTAAGTGATGCCGTCGCCCGTAGGACGTGGATTAGTCAAAATTCGTATTTACTTAGATTTGGGTTTGGTGTTTTGGTTTAAGGATACGTTAGCCATATTTAGGCTAAGATCAACTTAAACGTTTGTTAAGGATACGTTAGTCTGATTTGAGACTAAGATCAACTTAACGGGATCGTTTGGATCCTACAAAAGAGTGTTTGGGGACTCTATTGTTCCAGTTTAGGGACATAGTGGTCCATAGGTAGTTTAGAGACATTGCGGTCCATATTACAGTTTAGGGACGTGGTGGTCCGTAGGTAGTTTAAGGACATTGCAGTCCATATTTCAGTTTAGGGACGTGGTGGTCCATAGGTAGTTTAAGGACATTGCGGTCCATATTCCAGTTTAGGGACGTGGTGGTCCATATTCCATTTTAGGGACGTGATGGTCCATCATTAGTTTAAGGACGTTTCGGTCCAACATTAGTTTAAGGACGTTTCGGTCCAACATTAGTTTAAGGACGTTTCGGTCCACGAGTTTAGGGACCCCGCAGTCCATATTGATGTGTGGTCGTCGGGACCCGTCACCTCTCTGACATCGTTGAAGGATTACAACGATAAGTGTCAGAGGAGTTCGGAGATGTACCCTCGAACCGGATATAAATTGATTTAGAGAGCAGCCGTGCTCAGTCAATTTAATTTGAGGACTTATGGCCATGACTGGGCTAAGTCCAGTTTCAAGATTCTTTTGTCTTTGGCCTATTGGACCTGTGCTAGGCCCTTGCCCGTTTACTGTATTATTTTTCTTTATTTTGGTTGGGCTCTGCCCCCCCTTTTTAAAAATGCATAGCATTTTTGATTAGGCATGTTAGGCCTTTTAATTGGGCTCTGTCCCTTTTCTTACTAATGCAGAGCATAAAATACTCTGATAGTGCCCCACGTGGCTTGTCAGGCGTTTTGCGCCAATTAACGAGCGCAAGCGCTCGTGGAGGTGACACGTGTCACGCTCTGGTGAGCGCAAGCGCAACAGCGCAGTGCGCTGTGTCAGTGCGCTGCGCTGTTGCACTGCTGACACGTGGCGCTTCCTGGCGGCTTGCGCAATAGTGCAGTTTTGGCAAGTGCTGGGCACTGTTCTTATTCTTTTGGATCAATTTTAGATCAAAGAAAACAAGTTTTTTTCTTGTTTTTCTTATCTCAGGGAACCAATGGTTCATAGAAAAGTGCAAAGCACTTATTATTATTTATTTATATTCTTTTTTTTTTATTGGAGATCCTTGATCTTGTTCTCAGATCGATGATCTGTTCATAAGAGAATTTTCTCTTTTTCCTAAAGGTTTTACCTTTTTTTTTCTTGAGGAATTCTCTCCAATTTTTCAGAGCTCTCTCTGTTTGAAGTTTTTAATTTCTCAGTAAATGTTGATGCCTTTGAATTGAGGTCTAGGGTCCTTTTTATAGTGCCCATAAATTAGTTAAATTTGTTAAAGAGATATTTCTCTGAGTGATTTGGGGAATTTTCCCCACCGTTGGATCTTTGATCCAAGGGCTTCTGTTTTACAGAAGAAAATCTTCTTGTTTTAATAAGAACAGAAAGATCTTATTAGAATTTTAATTCTGTTTGGCGTAAACGCCCCAGCGCTTGACACGTGTCGTGCAGCGCAGCGCTTGCGCAGTTATGCTTGCCCAACTGCGCAGACACGTGTTGCGCAGCGCAATGCTTGCGCGGCTGTGCTTGCGCAGCTGTGCAGACACGCGTCGTGCAGCGCAGCGCTTGCGTAGCTGTGCTTGCGCAGCTGTGCTTACGCAACTGCGCAGACACGTGTCGCGCAGCGCAGCGCTTGCGCAGCTTTGCCTGCGCAACTGCGCAGACACGTGTCGCGCAGCGCAGCGCTTGCGCAACTGAAGCGTTGCTTTCTTTAATTTTGTTTTAAAGAGCCTTGCTCTGATTGGACGCACTGCCTTGGGCGCTGTGTTGACGCATCAACTTCTGACACGTGGCGCGTTGCGCGTAGCGCACGGGATTTGAAGCGTTGCTTCAAGATTTGAATTTTTAAAATTCAAACAGAGCCTTACTCTGATTGGGGAAAACAAATGCCCCCCCACCGTTGCGCTCACGTGGCGCGCACGTGAGTGCAGCGGTGGCGAGATCCTGGCCGTTGGATCAAAAGGGGTGAGTTGAAGAGGCGCAGGCGCCTATAAATAGGACCCTTGGTCCTTAGAAAATTCTTTACAATTTTCAAGAATTTTGATTTTCAGAGCCTTGCTCTTGCTTAAGAACTTTCAGAGCCTTGCTCTTGTTTCTTCCCAAGAACTTTAAAGTTCAGAACTTAGAATCATTTTAGGTAAAAATCTTAAATTAAATTAAATTTAATTAATAGAGCCTTGCTCTCAAGAACTTACAGATCTACAGAGATCTTGTTCATGGGTTTTAACCCATGAACAGTGCTTTGCTCATGGATCAATTGTAGATCTTTTCTGATCTGAAAATGGAGAACTCCTAAAAGTTTTCATGGATCTTTAAGATCCCAAATTTTTAATCTTTTAGGAGTTAAAGTTTCCTTTCTGATGGATTTTTCCATCATTATTATAGCGCTAGACTCTTTTTTAAATAAATTTTATCCCTTTGAGACCAGAGTTTGACAAATGTCACTCTGTGACAGAGCTTTGCTCTAAAAGAGGAGATTTTCTCCTTGTCTCTAGGGACTTCCCATCAATGAGGATATTCTCTTGGGGATCTTTTCATTAATTGACAGTCTCATCTAATGATGGGATTGTCTTATGAAATGATGTATTGTCATCCAGATTTTGTGGGTCCCCTACCCACTGCATTCCAGTGTAGTGTAAAATTTTAAAATGCCAAGCATTGGAATTACAACACTGACGGCTAATTAAATTTTTTTTCCCTCCGCAGGAAACATGTCTGGTAATTTGTCTTTTCCGTTTGTTCGCTAGGAGGGAGGGTTTCCCCAGGCACCGGTGGACCGAGTGGTGCTCGCTCTCACTAAAGATCACGACCCCAAGTACAAAAACCTTCACTTGTGGGGTAGGTGGTACAATGAAATCATCCAGGGTCGCCGCAGTTTCAGTTCCGCCATGCCGTCTGAGCCCATAGTTACGATCCCCTATGCGGACGAACCCCCGGTGAAGTATACCGTCGAGGTTAAGAATTGGAATTCGGATGACCTCCTCCAGCCTGCAATTGGCGCTATTCCCGTGCAGCCGCCGCCGGTAATAGACATTCTAGGGAGGCGAATCTGTCAGGGTGAAGCACGCCCTTGGGGACAGGCTTACAACATTGGATTGGTCCCGCGATCGCCCGCCGGATATTTACAGTGGGCTCGGTACATCTTATCGGCTAAAAGGACTCATTTGACGAAGATCGGTTTGTATTCGGCCATCTACGTCTCGCTCTTTGAGTATCCTTCTCCTCCGACGTGGTGGGTTAAGGCTTTTATTGAGCAATGGAACATCCCTACCCACACCTTCCTGACGACGGACCGGGAAGTCTCTATCTCCTTGGAGGAGTTTGCTGAAATTTCGGGTCTGCCGATGAGGGGAGAGCTTTACGAGGAGCTGCTTCCTCCTGATGAATATGTCTTTGCCACCAAGCCGCTGGTGTTCGACCTGACGCCAGAGAACGCTATTCAGCACCAGTATCCGGGCTTGGTGAAGGTGTTGGAGATCTATAAAGGACTCTATTTGGAATTGGACGACCGGGGCGTTAGTTTCGCAGATTTTATTGCCCGCTTCATTCGACCGGAGTTCCTATCAGAGCGAAGCAAGAAGTTCGCCCAGCTCGATGACCCTTTTGGCTTCGGCTTGGACCGCCGGCCCATATCGGAGAATGATCAAAGGGATTTTTATCTCCCCGGCGCTGCCATCGTCCCTTTCTCAGAAATCGCCGTCCCGGGCATGGATGAGGAGACCTTTTTTGTAGGTTTCTTGGGCTTGTGGCTATGCAGCTTTGCGCTCCCTATGCACCCGCGCCACATGCGGCCATCTGTCTTCTACCCAGCACATCGGATAGTGGCTGGTTTGCAGTTATCGGTAGGAATCGACGGGCTGGCTTACCTTTATAATGGACTTAGCGTAGCGGCGGACGCTAGTGAACCTGGGGTACAGCCCGCTAACTTCCCGATGCACTACTTCACTTCCTGGATGGAAATGTACGTGCAAGGGGTGTTCGGCCCCCATAAGATTCCTCCGTTCTTTGAGAAATGCAGACTCCCGAGAGTTATGCGGTTGGTTGGCGCTTCAATTGTGGTTGCATCTCCGCGGGAGTCTAGGGGCTTGCTCCTCCGTCCTCATCTGGTCGGAGCGAAGGTTTCCTTCGTGGATAAGGTCATAACAATAGGCTCAGAGACCACCAAGTCGGTAGTGCCGCTGCGCGATGATTTTAAGGACGGGGCTTCCATATTGAAGGCTCGGGAAATCCTCCACCTCTACTCCATTCGGCCGGGCTACTTGGTGTTTAGGCAGAATGAGACAGCACTCTTCATGAGGTATAACCCTCACCGGTTTGCTCAGCAATCGAGCTATCACCAGGGGATCCCGATGGAAGCCTTCTTGGAAAAGCCCGTGGTCAGCCGAGAGGGGATAAAGAATGCAACGCACCATTTCATGCGGCTTAACACGGGTTCCTATTTCTTCATCAGCGAACCAAGCTGTGTCCCCAAGGTACTCAGCACGTACGTGGCTTGGTATGCGCATGCAATGGGCCCAGTTATCCTGATGGAGAAGCGCCTGCTGGTTGACCGCAGGGGTGCGCCTCCTGGCAGTGATCGCAAGGCTCCCCTGAAGCCAAGGACCCCAGTCATTCCTCCATTGAAAGGTGTTGGAGTTTGACCTCCGCGTGTGTTGAGCCCTCCGCGCGGATTGCCGCTTCGTGATACTGTGGCTGTGCCACCAGCCCCCCGTGCTCCAATGGTAAATGTGGTATCGCCGGAGTCCGGCGCAAGCGCGGGTATCGGGGCCCGCCGCCCCAAGGTGTCTGCCAAACGCAAATCAATCCCGGGTGCATCCAGAGCTGGCGGGCAAAAGAAGAAGAAGTCGCTCCTCTCCCTTGACGCAATCCTCGGTTTAGAGCCTGAGGCCCCTCTTACCGAAGGAATAAGCGAGTATGGCAGCAATAAGGGCTTCTCGATAGACCCCGCAGACACCGACCTTGGGGCTGCTATTGCAGCTTCTGAGCGATCAGCGAGGCTCGAAGCGATGTTGAATAAACTCGCTGAGTCAGGTAATCATTAGCTGCTTTCTTCGTCGTTTTATCGCATTTTTTTTATCATTATTTTTGACTAATACTTTCCCCCATTTTCAACAGGTGTCAATACCGAAGAGGCCATTGCTGCCTCTTTAAAAACCTTCCAGGAGGAGGAGAAGAAGCGCGCCTTGATGGGCGTTGGTACGTCTCGGCTTATTGAGCTTTTTTTTTATCCTCTTTCCTGACGGCCAATCTAACCTTTTTTCCTTTGTTTCTTTACAGGGGCCGCGCCAGCTGATGCGGGGACTCTCCCCGGATCCTTTACTGAAGTCCCAGCTTCTTCGGGGCTGCCGCGAGAGCCTTGACTTGACAAAACGATGAGGGATGCCTTGAAAAATTTGGAGGCATCCCTATTCATAGACGAAGACGCCTCAATGAAAGAGGCTCTGGTGGAATCCGTCTCAACGGCTCGGGAGGAGAGGAAGCGGTTGAGACGCGAAACAAAGGCACGCAGGGCTGCCTTGGCCATTGGAGCGGGCCTAAGCACCGTTCCTCGTGCCGATACCCCATCAGAAGAGTCCCCGGTCGCCCTGTCTACAGCTCATAGACGGGCGATTCGCGCCAATAGAGAGGCTAACGAGAAGTCCACCTCAAGTAATACTTCTTTCAGAATTTTGTTTGTAAAAATTGTAAACTCGCCGGTTTTTATGCATCTCATCTTGCAGGGCCAAGTCCGACCGAGGGGGAGGCAGAGACTGTCGAACCCGAGGAAGCAGTGGGGGAGGCACCGGCCGAACTTGAGCCGACGGTGGGCAACGTCGCTGAGGTTATGGAGCCTGAGCTGGAGGCCGAGGGATCCGCAGCCGAGAAGGTCATTGATGCCGAGCCTGAAGTGGCGGCAGATGAAATGATTGTTATAACTGAGCCCAGGGTAGTGGCGGACGAGACGCTTGAGGCCGGCGATCTCGTGGTGACGGTGGACGAGGCAACCGTGATTGCTGAACCCGAGGGAGTAACGGGTTAGGTAGACATGATTCCTGAAGACGAGCCAACCGCTCTTTCTCAGGAATCTGGTAATGCTCCGGTCATAGCCCTCCCCGCCTATGGTCCCCCGCCGTCTCCAGGTCTTGCGAGCACGACAACGGTCCCTATTGAGTCGAGTGACGAGGCCACGAGCGGTGGCCTCATGTCGGTGGAGGAGGGAATCGCCTCAGTTTCGGCCGGCAGCTCGTCAGGTAAATCCCAAGTTACTGTCCTCTTTATCTTATAATCCTTTCTGACAAGTTCACATTTGTTCGTAACGCAGGTGCAGCCAGTGCCGATGCCCCATTGCTCGAGGGAGCGCCTTCAACTACTGCCTTGACGGTGGTCACTTCTCAGCCCTCCCTCATACCGTCAAAGATGTTGGAAGGTATGGGTTTGCAACTTATTAATTTTATCTTTCAGACGTATAATTTGTGTACTAAATTCGTACTGTTGTGTCTTTTCAGGAGTGCTTTTTGATCACATCCATCAAGTGTTGCTTCCGCACTTCTCCTTCCCATCTGAGCTCGCTTCCCCCTCCAGTGGTGCTGGTGAGTATATTTTCGTTTCGATGTCTTTTTTTTATTTAGAAATGGGATTATTTCTGACTTTTCCTCTTCCTTATTGCAGTGCTACAAATCGAAGGAGGGGACGCAAGACCGGCCACGCCACCGGCCCTTCCGGCTTTGCCGTCCGTTGCAGCTGGTATAGTAAATTCCCTTATTGATGACACTTTTACATCTCTCGAACCGTCGTTTCACTATGTTTTGTTTTGCAGCTATCGTTCCGGCTCCGGTCCCTCTTGAGTCTCGCATCCTTTCGCCGGCAGGCCCTTCCTGAAACGTCCATCTTCAAAGGGTGCCGTGATGAGTTTGGGCATGCTGAGCGGGTATATCGAAGAGCTTAACGCAGACGCTCTCCCACCTGACGCAGATTTTGCTGTGGAGGTTAACCCAATGTTAGCGGCGCTCGTAAACTTTCATAACGAAGGCGTCGTCGAATCTTGGGTTAATCACTGCAGGGAAATCGAGGCCTGCCTGCATCGGCTGGAGTCGACGCGTCCTTCCCCTGAGATTTTGGCCGTGAGTACTCAACGGACAGCCTGGCTCGAGCAAAGCACTTCTTATTTCCGCCATTTGGAGCAAGAAGCAGCTTTAAGGTTGAAGGAACGTCAGGTGTCTTCAAGCGCAACTGCTCGTCTACGTGCCGAAGTTGAGGCGAACGCTGCCGAAGTGAAGGCCGTCTTTGAGGGCCTTCTGGCGCGTATTACTAATGGGCTAGCGCTGAAGCGGAAGCTTGATGCCGCCAAGCGTGATGCCCAAAGCCGCGAAGCAGCTCAGCAGGTTATTGGGGAGCAGCTCGCATCCTTGATGTAGCAACGGGCTCGAGTGGGGGCCGAACTGGCAGTGGCGGCTGATCAGGAGAAGGCGTGGAAGGAAGTGCGTGAGCAATTGATAAAGCTATTCAAGAGTCTTCCTTCTCCTTGAACATTTTGTATCACTTACACACTTGTAATTTCTTGCATAGTATATACACATTCTTTGTTCTTCATATGATTCGCCTTGTATTTGATTGAACTCATGAATCAAGATATACATTTTCTCCTCTGCAATGTCTTGTATGCTCTTTTGCTTTCTCCCTTCTCTTATTATCAGCATGCTGTCTTGATAAACATAATTGGAAGATAACTTAGTTTTTCCAAAAGATAGCGATGGCTTAGGCCGCAGGTTCGGATCTGCCGCCTAAGACTTTTCAACTCTATGAGCCGTGAGGGTCTCATAGAGACTTTTCTCCCTACGGATCGAGAGGATCTCGTAGGTGGGTTTTCTCCTTAGGAATCGTGAGGATTCCTAAGTGTGTTTTCTCTTGTAAGTCGTAAGGATCCTATAAGAAATTTTTTCCCTCTTACGAGTCGAGAGGACCCGTAAGCGGTTGTTTCCCTCCTTGTCGAAACTCGACTTTGGAGAGTGACACCCGTGAATAGTATGCAAGAGACCATTTTAAATCGACTTGCAGGGTCCCATTGTTCAGGAAGCAAGTTTTTTTAGTCCCTGCTGCCTGAGGCTTCATCTTGCAAGTTGAGACGAATCGGGAATTTTCCCGTGGAGACACTGGTTTCTCTGCGAGCCGACGCGAATCAGGAGGCTCTCGTCAAGGATGTTTGTTTCCCTGAGTTGAGGTATTTGCCAAGGATTATTTGTTTCCCTGGTGTTGAAACGAATCGAGAATTTCCCACGGAGACACTGGTTTCTCTGCGAGTCGATGCGAATCAGGAGGCTCTCGTCAAGGATTGTTTATTTCCCTGAGTTGAGGTATTTGCCAAGGATTATTTGTTTCCCTGGTGTTGAAACGAATCGAGAATTTCCCACGGAGACACTGGTTTCTCTGCGAGTCGATGCGAATCAGAAGGCTCTCGTCAAGGATTGTTTGTTTCCCTGAGTTGAGGTATTTGCAAAGGATTATTTGTTTCCCTGGTGTTGAAATGAATCGAGAATTTCCCACGGAGGCACTGGTTGCTCTGCGAGTCGACACGGATTAGGAGGCTCTCATCAAGGATTGTTTGTTTCCCTGAGTTGAGGTATTTGCCAAGGATTATTTGTTTCCCTGGTGTTGAAACGAATCGAGAATTTCCCATGGAGGCACTGGTTGCTCTGCGAGTCGACACGAATCAGGAGGCTCTCATCAAGGATTGTTTGTTTTCCTGAGTTAAGGTATTTTCCAAGGATTATTTGTTTCCCTGGTGCCAAGGATTATTTGTTTCCTTGGTATTGAAATGAGTCGAGAATTTCCCACGGAGACACTGGTTGCTCTACGAGTTGACGCGGATCAGGAGGCTCTCATCAAGGATTGTTTGTTTCCCTGAGTTGAGGTATTTTCCGAAGACACTGGTTTCTTCGGAGTTGGGATGAACCGTCGAGATTTGGCTTCGTTTTCTGGCGGAGCCTGTTGGGAGAGTATGGTTCCCTCTTCGTTTGCGCTCTTGGATTGTATACAGGGATCGATGTGATCTCAACTGTAGGGCCAAAGTTTTATCATCATTTTTTGTTTTATTTCCGCGATGCTCTATCATTTCAGCTTTTATATCGCGAAGGTCGCGATTGCCCAATCATTTCGGCTATTTCTCGCGGTGCCCAATCATTTCGGCTGTTTATTTTGTTTTCACTCGCTGCTTTTTATTGCGAGTTGCCCAATCATTTCGGCTATTTTGCATGCATACATTTTACTTGCTGTTTTTTATTGCAAGTTGCCCCATCCTTTCGGCTATTTCGTATGCATGTGCGGCCTACTGGCTTTCCGCCGTAAACCTGAAATTAGACACCGATTTCGGCATCAGCACCGCTACAACTGGGATATTGCCATGAGCGAATCATCATCTGCCTCTGTCGATGTCAAACAAAGGTGGCTTAGCGATCAGGGTTAAGGTCCTGTCGACTAAGGCTTTCGACTTCGTGAGCCGTAAGGGTTTCACAAAGGTATTTCTCCCTGCAAGTCGTGAGGATCTTGTAGGTGTATTTTCTCCTTAGGAATCGTAAGGATTCCTAAGTGTTTGTTTCTCTGTAATTCGTAAGGATCCTACAGGAGGGTTTTCTCCTTGTAAATCGAGAGGACTTATAAGGGTCATGCGAACATATCCCCAGTCACGGATGGATCTTGGTTAGGGAAATGTTTATTCGCGCCCGTGGATTGTATACAAGGGTCAGTATTGAGCCACTTGTAGGGCAATATCGGAAGTTGTGGGGGTTGCTTAAGCACAGGTTTAGGTCTCTGTAACTTAAGACTTTCAACTCTTATGAGCCGTGAGGGTCCCATAAGAGAGTTCTCCTTACGAGTCGTGAGGATCTCGCAAGTGTATTTTCTCCTTAGGGATTATGGGGATCCCTAAGTGTGTTGCTCCCTTGTGAGTCGTAAGGATCTCACGCAGGTGGTTTCTCCTTACAAGGTCGAGAGGACCTTATAAGTGTCTTTTAACGAGGTTGCACCCTTTCGGGTTTTCACAAACACTCGCTGGTAGTCCTGCTGTTTTTACTCACGGAGCCCTTTCGGGTTTTCATCCGTGCCCATTTTGCTTATGGACATACCGTTTTTATTTTATTTTTTATTTATTTTCTTCTTCTCTTTTTTTTACGAGGTCGCACCCTTTCGGGTTTTCACGAACACTCACCGGTAGCCCTGCTGTTTTTACTCACGGAGCCCTTTCGGGTTTTCATCCGTGCCTTTTTTTGCTTATGGACATACCGTTTTTATTTATTTATATTTTTTTTATATTTTTTTATTTTGTCAGCCTACGGATGCTGTGGTATTAGTTTAAGGACGTTTCGGTCCGCTATTTGTTTAAGGACGTTTCGGTCCGGCATTGAGAAAGCTGGCTACTGCTTATAAAGCTTGAGCTGAGGAAGATAGCGAGCGGACATAGTCGTCGTCATCTATCATTGACCTAGGCTGTGGCTTATTAAGCGTAGTATTTCTTTAGGAAGCGACCGTTTATTGGCCTGAAAGGCCTTTCACCGTGCATGTCCATGAGTAGATAGGCCCTACCCTGGTAGACCTTATCTATGATGTACGGGCCTTCATAGTTTGGCTCGAATTTTCCCCGCTTGGCGCGATTGGGGATCATAGGCCTTTTGACCACTAGCACGAGTTCGCCTTGGCGGAATGTCCTCGGCCGGGTCCATCTTTCATATGAGCGCGTCATCTTTGCTTTATAGGCCTCCAGATTTTGTTGCGCTATGAGCCGGGTCTCATCAAGGGCATCGAGCTCCTCAAGCCGAAGGTGAGCATTTTCTTCATCTGCTAGCTCGTAGTGGACTGCCACTCGTAGAGAGGGTAACTCTATCTCGAGGGGGAGTACCGCTTCTGTACCGAATACCAGCGCATATGGCGTTGTGTTTATGGCTGTCCTGAACGTTGTTCGATACGTCCAAAGAGCTTCTTGCAGTCTTTCATGCCAGTCCTTCTTATTTCGGGACACTGTCTTCTTCATAATCTTTGTTAAGGTCTTATTGAAGGCCTAGGCTAGACCATTAGCTCGCGGATTATAAACTGAGGAGTATCTCCAGTCTATATTATGTTGTTGCGCGAAGCGACTAATTTTGTGGCTTCTGTAGGCTGGTCCGTTATCGGAGATGATCCGGCGTGGAGTTCCAAACCGATATAGGACGTGCGTCTTGAAGAAATGGAGGATATTCTCTGTCTTAACTTCCCTCAGCGGTACTGCCTCTGCCCATTTGGAGAACTAGTCGGTCGTCGCCAGGATTAAACGATGTCCCTTGGACGATGCTGGTTCGATAGGGCCGACTATATTAGTTCCCCACATTTCGAATGGCCAGCTAGCCACTGTCGGGTGTAGCGGATTTGGATGCTGATGGATGAAGTCCCCATGAATTTGGCATGAGTGGCATTGCTTCGCATATTCGAGGCAGTCCTGGATCATCGTGGGCCAATAGTAGCCTATCCGTTTGATCTTCAACTTCATCTTTGGGCCTGCTTGGTGAGAACCACAGAGTCCGTCATGAACTTCCTGGACGACTCTTTTCGCTTCGTCAGGTCCCAGGCATCTTAACCATAAAGAATCAAATGACCTCTTGTACAGGGTATCATTGACGAAGGCGAAAGACAGAGCTCGTTTCATAAGCTGATGTCTTGAGGACGCATCTTCGGGCATTCGGTGGTATTTGAAGTAGTCTATAAAGACTTCTCTCCAATCCTCGGCATTTTCCCGATCTTTAGTTTGCATAGACATTTGCTCAGTCGCTCCTTTTTCTTCGGATGATTCCGGAGATATTTCTGCCGGAGCAAGCACCCGACGGTTTTGTACCGCGATTCTTACGTTATCGAGGTTCTCATCAGCCAATTCTTTAGCAAGCTTGGCCAACGCGTCTGCTTTGCTGTTTTCCGCGCGCGGTATGCTTTCCAAAGTGTAGGAGGGAATTTGGGTCAACAGTTGTTGCACCTTTTCACCGTACTTTACCAACTCTGGCTTGTACGTTTGGTAGTCGCCGTTTACTTGACTAACGACCAGCTGGGAATCTCCATATACGAGGAGGTTTTCAATTCCCATGTCGATGGCGATCTCGAGACCTGCTATCAAGGCTTCATATTCGGCTTCGTTATTCGTCCTCGGCTCTGTCAAGGAGAAAGCAAAGCGCATTATCCCTCCTTGTGGAGTCACAAAGATAAAGCCTACCCCCGATTTGATTATTGGCGTACTTTGTTTGCACTTCTTCATGAAAGACGCTCCATCAAAATAGAGTTCCCATCGGGTATCGTTCCCATCGATAGTGTCAAACGCATGTTCGTCTGGCAACTCGCAATTTAGAGGAGAATCGGCAGGTATCGGGTGCTCAGCAAGGAAGTCGGCAATGGCCTGGCCTTTCACTGCCTTGAGAGGTTGATAGGTTATCGAAAACTCCATCAAGAGCAGGGCCAATTTAGCGAGTCGACCTGTCAATATGGCATTCGACATCAAATATTTAAGAGGGTCCACCTTTGAAATGAGACGGACCTTATGCGCCAACGCATAGTGCCTAAGCTTTGTTATCGCGAAGATCAACGCCAGGCAGTGTTTTTCAATGGGGGAGTAGTTGCTTTCTGCCCTCAGCAGAACTCGACTTAAGTAGTAGAGTGCTCTTTCCCTCCCTTGATCGTTCTCTTATGCCCATAATGCGCCTAAGGAGCCTTCGAGAGCGGTTGTATAAAGAATGAGGGGATTTCCCTTGACCGGAGCAGCCAAGACTGGCGGGTTCTGCAGGTATTGTTTGATCTCGTCTAGCACGCTTTGGCATTTTTGGTCCCAGACGAACGAGGTTCCCTTCTTCATCAGGTGGCTGTAAGGACGTCACTTTCTTGAAAGGTTGGCTATAAAACGCCGTATATATGCGAGCTTCCCTTGGAGAGACCGCAGCTGTTTGAGGGTCCTTGGCGGAGGCATTTCTATGATCGCCTTGATCTTTGACGGATCTATTTCGATACTCCGGCGTCAGACGATGAATCCCAGGAATTTGCCCGAAGAAACTCCGAATGCACACTTGAGAGAGTTCATCTTCAAGTTGTATTGCCGAAGGCGTTGAAATACGGTCTTCAGATGCTCGAGATGTTCCTCGTATGATTTACTTTTAACCACGAGATCGTCGATATAGCATTCTACGATTTCATGTATAAGGTCATCGAAGATTTTCGTCATGGCCCTCTGGTAGGTGGCACCGACGTTCTTTAGACCGAAGGGCATCACCTTGTAACAGAATATACCCAAAGGAGTCCTGAAGGCGGTGTGCTTCTGGTCTTCGGGATGCATCTTTATCTGGTTATACCCTGACGAGCCGTCCATGAAAGAGAAAACTTCATGAGTGGACGTATTGTCTATCATCAGTTCGGTGACTGGCACTGGGAAATCGTCTTTCGGGCAAGCTTTATTGAGATCCCGGAAGTCCACGCATATGCGCACTGTCCCATTTTTCTTCATCACCGGGACGATGTTGGCGATCCATTCAGGGTATTGAACTTCTTGGATGAAGCCAGAGTCGATCAGCTTCTTGACCTCGGCATTGATACTCATCTCAAGCTCGAGCCGCATTCTTCTCGGCGCCTGTTTGACTGGCTTGACATCCGGGGATATTGTCAACTTGTGCACATCAATTTCTGGATTTAATCCTGGCATTTCGGAATAGTTCCACGCGAAGCAATCTTTGTGTTGCATAAGCAGGTCTTTTAATGAAGCCACCTTCTCTTTAGATAGCAGCTCGCTGATGAATGTTGGTCGCGGATCATTCGCCGTTCCCAACTCAACTTTCTTGAGGTTATCTGCAGTGGTATGGATTCCATCTTCCAGCTCTTTTGGCGCTGGTGGAAATTCTGAGATTACCTCGTCGTTGCTGTTTTCGAAGCACCAGGGAAGGTCATCCATGTTCTCGGGCTCTTCTTTTGACATTGTTATCACGTGACAAGTACGAATTCGTTTCCAATCCCAATATGGAACTGGTTCTTCTTCCGTGGCCTTAGGCTCGTGGTTCTGTGGCGGCGCTACCCTCCAGTTGTCGGACAGAGCGAACTTGCCAAGCTGATACTGATCTTCAACCCAATTCTTGAAGGTGAAGCAGTCCTCGAGAGGGTGCCCTATCACTCGGTGATAGGGGCAGTAGTCCGGGTGAGAGACTTCGCCTGCTTGTTCGGGATTTTTAGACTCCGGCAGTGTAAGCATCTGATGTTTTAAAGCGAGGGAAAGTATTTTCTTCGTCTTGTCCCGAGGAAAAGAGTATGCTTGACCCATTTTTCTCATGAGGGATAGATCGGAACCGCTTGGTTCCCGCTTGCGTGGCCTTTTAGCCCCGCTTTGTTGCTGTTGAGCGCCTTTTTCGCGTTTCGACTTGTTTCTGCCTCTGCGTCAGGCCTTCTTTATAACAGGTTGACAGGGAGCGGCATTTTCGTCTTTCACAGCCTGTTGGAGGAGGCGTTGCGTTTTGGCTTTCTCGTAGATGACCATTTCGCGGTTATGATCGTCTCGGACCTTTTGACCAGCTTCCCTTATAAGCTTGTCAATTTGTTCTTCGAACGACGGACTGGGTTCTTTTGCATCTGGAACTTTCACTGGCTCAGGATTAGCGTCCTCCCATTGAGCATCCGCTTCCTCATCGAAGTTATACATGCCATAGCAGCTGTTTAGTGGCTCTCGTTTCTTTGACCGGATGTATCCTAGTTCTTTTGTCTCCATTCTCCCATTAGGCAGTTTACGTTGAGTCCCGGGAACGTTCCAAACTTTGTCATAGAACTTGGCTTTTCGAACGGTCTGCTTGAAGGATATCCCCTGGCATTTCAGCAGCTTTTTCAAACCTTCTGTATAATATCTGGGAAGACGGATAGGCTGAAGCCTGTCGAGCGTAGGATCCGCGCCATGCCAGATTTCTTTCTCCACTTTGGTTTCTTCAGAGCGGTAGAATAGAATTGTTTTTTCGCTTTCTCGCCTGGGAGGGACATAGAACGTCCGCAGCTCTTCTACACTGTAGATATCAAGTACGTCTAGTTCTTTACGATGTTTAAGCGGCACCATGGCGACTTGTAGACTTTGCTCTTCGTCAGCGGACGTTTGTATTGAAGGTCGAGCAGGGAATACAGCATGGACTTCATCTTCCGAGTCTCTACCAAAGATTAACGTAGGAGTAGATGGCCCTGGCTTGTTGTGTTGGGGCGGACCTGAATAAACTATCTCCTCTTCCTCCTCGGTATCACTGCCGAAGACAGGGATGGTGGCGTTAGCTTTGTTTTCCGGCTTGTGACACCTTTTCGTGTCTTCGAAATCCGGTAAGAAATACTTTGCATCTTCATATTTGCGGACTTCGTTCACGGAAAACGGATTCAGTTCT
Source organism: Agapanthus africanus (assembly GCA_030015575.1). Classification (NCBI taxonomy): domain Eukaryota; kingdom Viridiplantae; phylum Streptophyta; class Magnoliopsida; order Asparagales; family Amaryllidaceae; genus Agapanthus; species Agapanthus africanus. The sequence continues at coordinate 744,248,182 of CM057339.1, read as the reverse complement.
CCCGCCACGGTATACTCGAGACCATCCTTAGCGTATTTCATACACTGATGTTGTGTAGAAGGGATGACGTTGTACTCGTGTAACCACGGTCGGCCGAGCAGAGCATTGTAGCATGTCTTGGAGTCTATGACGTGGAACTTAATGTCCGTGACGAGTAGCCCAAAGTGTAGCGTCAGTATCACAGACCCAAGAGTTCTTGATGACTGGGAGTCAAACCCGGAGATAGTGATCTTGTCTCGAGCAAGGTGCTGGACGCTCATGCAGATTTCTTTCAACACCCGCACATTGAGGAGGTTAACTGAGGATCCAATGTCGATCAGGATTTTGCCTATCTTTATATCATGACAGTATCCTGAGACGTAGAGGGGGCGATTGTGTTCGCACGTCCCAAGAAGAAGGTCTTCATCACCAAAAGCGACATCGGCAGTGTGCACTTCCTCCAATTCATCCTTCATCTTTTCTTCGGCCAGGAAAGCTTGGAACTGCTTCGGATCCTGTAGTGCCTTGATTAATGAATCTCTCGCTTCCTTTGATAGCAAAAGGGCGTCAAGAATGCTGAGCTATGACGGTAGCTTCCTCAGATGCGCTAAGACGTTGTAATCCACCTTATTCCTTTTCGGCGGGTCCTTGGCATTTAGCTCCTCCACCACTTGGTCATCTAAGACGATATCTTCAGAGACCTTTTCTTTCCCTTTATCTTTTCTGTTTGAGGGTCCGAGATTCTTTTCAGGCAGCGTCCGATTACGCAGCCGGATATTTTCGCAAACCTTCGGCTCTTCTTCTTCTCCCCAAGTGGACTCTTTAAAGAGAGGGGCAAGTTCCAGCTCTTCATCAGAATCACTCCCGAATGTAGGCACCTGTGATCCCCCGGCGTTAACCATGCGACAATCACCAGTAATTCTGTTAAACCCTTCGGTCATATCCTTCCGCTCCCGATGAGTTTTACGTTTCTCCCGTTTAAAATGTTGTCGATGAGCAACATATCCTTGCCACCATCTATCGAAATCTTTGCATTCTTCGGTGGGGTGAAAAATCTTCCGATGATATAAGCAATAGGAGGGGTGTATTTCCACCTCACCCGTAATGTTTCCTTCGGAGGATGGTAGCTTCATGCCCATTGATATGGCCTTAGCAAACCTTTTCCTCATCTTGAATTTGCTTTTGTCGGTAGTGGATGTATTTTGCTCCAGCGTAAGTGTCTCAGCTCTTTCGTCAAGTCGCTGGCGCTTGGCCCTTTCAAATATGACCGCCTCACGTTCTCGATCAGCTTTACTTTTTAAGAGAGCTTCATTGAGGAATGCGTCAATTACTTCATCCGACGGCCCCAAAATTTTTGATTCAGGGTCTGCCCCCAGCGTTTCAGTACAAGGAGTCTCCTCATCGTCCATGAACGAATGGGAAATCACATGACAGCTCGCCACATATTCTTCAGATTCATCAGATGAACTTTCTCCCTCATCTTCCTCTTGAAAGACATGATTGAGGAACTCTTGGAATGTAATGGGAGTCCGTGCCTTCTGGTTGTATTCCTCCAGTGCGTCAATTTGTTTTTGCAAGTCCGAGCGCTTGTCGCCAGGCTTCACGGGCTTCTTTGATTTCTTTTTCTTCTTCTTCGAAGATTTTGACGGCTGGTTGCGAGTGCTTGAGCCACCTCCATCGGTCTTTGGAGTTGGACGTGGCTTCAACATCCCTTCAATGACCTGCAGTTCCAACGGGTTCTTCCACCTAATCGCTGGACATGTCTGAAGATCGTTTAGCATCCTCTTTGTCTTGGCTGATAATACAACCTCCCAAGGAGCTTCTTCAACGACAGAGCATGTTGCCCCCGGCGTATTCATCCCCTTAGAGGTGTGGGGCTGTGGGGGATTCACCTTCCATTTGTCAGATAACGCGAACTTGCCCTGTCGGTACTGGTCTTCAAGCCAATTTTTGAAGACCTAGCAATCTTCAATCGGATGACCCAGTACTCGATGATAAGGACAGTAGTTGGGCTCATTGACATCATTTGGTTGCGACGGACGTTTTGGATCCGGCAGATTTATGAGTCGGTTGCGCAACGCCAGCTCGAATAACCTTCTCGTTTTATCACGGGGAAAAGAGTAAGAACGTCCTAGCCTCTCCTCAAGGGCTACGTACGGGCGCATATTATTTTGACGAACAACCGGCTCCGAGTTGCTCGGTTGTTGTTGAGCATTAGCGACACCGATCGCTTTTCCCTTCCCCTTGTCATTTCGGGAGTCCGTCTTTGGAAGAGGGGGTTTATGGCCCATCTGATCCATTTGCGCTAGCTTGTCAATCAAGGCCTGGAAGGTAGTCGGCTTGAAAAACATCATAAATTGTGAGATGGTTGCTTGCGGATCAAAGGTTCCCATAAACATACCCACCGCGGGAGCTTCTTCAATGCGCTGCTCGCACTTCGACCATAAGTTCCGCCACCGTATAGCATATTGAACCCATGTCTCGCCTGGCTTTAGCCTGGCATTAATCAGTGCCGTCATCGGGGTGCGTTCACTGGCGCAAGCAAAACGCTGAGTAAAAAACAGCTCCATCTCCGCGAAGGTCTTGATAGAGTCGTTCGGGAGCTCAGAGTACCACTCGAACGCCATATCTGATAAACTTCCAACAAACTGGCGAAGCAAAAGCTTGTCATCACCGTCGGTGTTGCCGCAGAGTGCCTTGAACTGAGCGACATGCTGGTGAGGATTGCCCGTCCCCTTGTAGACATGGAACTTGGGAATTGTGAAGCCGGGCGGGTACTTGATTTGATCATACCAACTTGGATATGGCAGACCCGTTTTTACGACCTGGCCAGCTGCTTCAGTCACATGATGAACCCGTATTTGCTGGGCTATGTACTCGTCCAAATCAGCTTTGGAGATTGTATCCTCCTTAGCTGTTGATAGGGCTGGTGGAGGATTTGACGTCTCTCCCCTATCGTCTTCAAGGACGATCGGGGGATCTTCGGCCGGAGGATCTTGTTGGATCATCATCCCCACCATGTCTTGGAATAGGAGGCCCATATGCTTTATGTTGGCTGCTTGTTCAGCAGCCTCTTTATCCTTCTTCTCCAATATTCGACGAAGGAATTCGGCGTCGGTTTCTTGCTCCTGGCGTTCATCTGAGGACGTTTTAGGGTTTTCTTTTGGCCCAGTAAGTGCGGCCATAGCGTTCATCATCTCTTGGAGCTTCTGCTGCTGCTCCTGCGCTTTGGTCACTGATCGCGTAAGCGGTCGATGACCCGTAGATATGCGACTGTCCTCCTTACCAGACGCCACGTAGATGGTATGAACTATAATACCCCCTGACTTAGGGCGTCTGGGTTCACCACCTTTGATGTTCATCATCGGCGTTGGCACTTTATCCGGCCTTCTTCTTTTATGGGCCGTAGAAGTTGAGGGGGCCGTTGCCTTGGGCACCCAAGCGGTCGTCACCTTTCGTTGCTTGACCGGAGGATTTTATTCTTGCCGACCTTTCGACTTCATCTGTTGGCGAGAGAGGTTAGGATCAATGACAGACTCTCGGACTCGTCGCCATGTCTTATAGATCCTGGAGGACAGCGATTGAGGGGACTGCTCTGGCTTTTCTGCTTCTACGGCAGTCTCTACTGGTGGGGGAGATCTTTTGAGCACCGCAGACGGCGAGTTTCTGCATACTCTATTCAGTAGCTCGAAGCTGCTCCCGGTTGGAACCACAGCGTTAACTTCCACCGTTGGAGCTGGCGGAGTCATCCCAGAAGGGGAGTTGCCCCCGGTCTTCCGTACCCGGCACCAGTGGCGTCGTCGGGCGCGACGAGTTGTCGGTATTGGCTCAGAGACAGCAACAACTTCTTCTTGCCCCCTGTTCAGGTGTGGGGCTGTTGCCGGCGTCTGCCTATTGAAGGCTGATATCTTTTGAGCAGCAAGAGCAGAAGTGGGAATTGGGACGGTCAATCTTGTAAAGACTGATCTCTTAGCAGGAGAAGCCGCCTTGACGACTTCAGGAGCAGGTTTGGCTATTCTTTTTGGAATAACCTTTTCCGGGACTGCAAGCTTCATCGTGGGCCCGCAGGAGTTTTGGCCCAGCCTGGAGAAGACCGAGGCACTGGTGTTGGGCGACCTGTTGAGAGGGGCCGCAGTAGCCGAAAGTCGATCGAAGACCGACTTCTTAGGAGCTTCTTGTACGGGCACGGGGATGCTGAAGCTTGTTGGCGGAAGCATAATTCCGAAAAACAACCCTCTGGTGGCTTGAGTAATTTTCTCCATGGGCATGGTGAACAAAGAGGCTGCTTGGGGCCCGTAGGTTATGCCCCCAGGTTAGGCCGGACGCCAGCTGCAGCTGCAGTTAGAGCACTTCAAACAGGTAGAGGCCATCGATGCTTGATTTCTTTCTGCGCCAAGCAAGAGACCAAATCTTAGTAAACATGAAATCCAAAGGCAACCATTAGCAAACCGCGATTCATTCGCGAACACATCCAGCTTCGTTGCTTCCGTTTTGTATGAGAGCGGGCACACACGAAGTGTGGAGTGGAAAGAGGAAAAGGTCCCATCGAGAGTGCCAGAATCTGTTCCCCTCCGAATGGAGGCGCACAGGACTGCGAAGTCCTGACGCTGAGATTCGGGGCTGATGCTATTTGGTTTTATCCGTCCACCTCTCCGAAGATGCCAAGTTGATTTATGGCACCGTGTATCGGAGGTTTAGACGGATGCGGCCGATGTAGCAGATTTCGTCAGATTCCCCCTCGCTTGAAGGGTTTTTGATTGTGGGGACGCTCTTCCCTGCAGGCGCAAGCCCCTGCAGTTAATTACATTACCGCATCACGGTAACAACTTTCTCCTTCTCCAGAATTCCAGTTCGTGTCGTGTGTGTTTGTTTTTTTTGTGGTTGCCCGTGGATTGTATACGGAGACTAAGTGATGCCGTCGCCCGTAGGACGTGGATTAGTCCAAATCCGTATTTACTTAGATTTGGGTTTGGTGTTTTGGTTTAAGGATACGTTAGCCATATTTAGGCTAAGATCGACTTAAACGTTTGTTAAGGATACGTTAGTCTGATATGAGACTAAGATCAACTTAACGGGATCGTTTGGATCCGACAAAAGAGCGTTTGGGGACTCTATTGTTCCAGTTTAGGGACATAGTGGTCCATAGGTAGTTTAGAGAAATTGCGGTCCATATTACAGTTTAGGGACGTGGTGGTCTGTAGGTAGTTTAAGGACATTGCGGTCCATATTCCAGTTTAGGGACGTAGTGGTCCATAGGTAGTTTAAGGACATTGCGGTCCATATTCCAGTTTAGGGACGTGGTGGTCCATAGGTAGTTTAAGGACATTGTAGTCCATATTCCAGTTTAGGGACGTGGTGGTCCATGTTCCAGTTTAGGGACGTGGTGGTCCATCATTAGTTTAAGGACGTTTCGGTCCAACATTAGTTTAAGGACGTTTCGGTCCACGAGTTTAGGGACCCCGCAGTCCATATTGATGTGTGGTCGTCGGGACCCGTCATCTCTCTGACATCGTTGAAGGATTACAACGATAAGTGTCAGAGGAGTTCAGAGATGTACCCTCGAACCGGATATAAATTGATTTAGGGAGCAGCCGTGCTCAGTCAATTTAATTTGAGGACTTATGGCCATGACTGGGCTAAGTCCAGTTTCAAGATTCTTTTGTCTTTGGCCTATTGGACCTGTGCTAGGCCCTTGCCCGTTTACTGTATTATTTTTCTTTATTTTGGTTGGGCTCTGCCCCCCTTTTTTAAAAATGCATAGCATTTTTGATTAGGCCTGTTAGGCCTTTTAATTGGGCTCTGTCCCTTTTCTTAATAATGAAGAGCATTAAATACTCTGATAGTGCCCCACGTGGCTTGTCAGGCATTTTGCACCAATTAATGAGCGCAAGCGCTCGTGGAGGTGACACGTGTCATGCTCTGGTGAGCGCAAGCGCAACAGCGCAGTGCGCTTTGTCAGTGCGCTGCGCTGTTGCACTGCTGACACGTGGCGCTTCCTGGCGGCTTGCGCAATAGTGCAGTTTTGGCAAGTGCTGGGCACTGTTCTTATTCTTTTGGATCAATTTTAGATCAAAGAAAACAAGTTTTTTTCTTGTTTTTCTTATCTCAGGGAACCAATGGTTCATAGAAAAGTGCAAAGCACTTATTATTATTTATTTATATTCTTTTTTTTAATGGAGATCCTTGATCTTGTTCTCAGATCGATGATCTGTTCATAATAGAATTTTCTCTTTTTCCTAAAGGTTTTTACCTTTTTTTTTGTTCTTGAGGAATTCTCTCCAATTTTTCAGAGCTCTCTCTGTTTGAAATTTTTAATTTCTCAGTAAATGTTGATGCCTTTGAATTGAGCTCTAGGGTCCTTTTTATAGTGCCCATAAATTAGTTAAATTTGTTAAAGAGATCTTTCTCTGAGTGATTTGGGGAATTTTTCCCACCGTTGGATCTTTGATCCAAGGGCTTCTGTTTTACAGAAGAAAATCTTCTTGTTTTAACAAGAACAGAAAGATCTTATTAGAATTTTAATTCTGTTTGGCGTAAATGCCCCAGCGCTTGACACGTGTCGCGCAGCGCAGCGCTTGCGCGGCTGTGCTTGCGCAACTGCGCAGACACGCGTCGTGCAGCGCAGCTCTTGCGCGGCTGTACTTGCGCAACTGCGCAGACACACGTCGTGCAGCGCAGCGCTTGCGCAGCTGTGCTTGCGCAATTGTGCTTGCGCAACTGCACAGACACGTGTCGCGCAGCGCAGCGCTTGTGCAGCTATGCCTGCGCAACTACGCAAACACGTGTCGCGCAGCGCAACGCTTGCGCAACGCTTGCACAACTGAAGCGTTGCTTCCTTTAATTTTGTTTTAAAGAGCCTTGCTCTGATTGGACGCACTGCCTTGGGCGCTGTGTTGACGCATCAATTTCTGACACATGGCGCGTTGCGCGCAGCGCACGGGATTTGAAGCATTGCTTCAAGATTTGAATTTTTGAAATTCAAGCAGAGCCTTGCTCTGATTGGGGAAAACAAGCTCTTTCTCGGTAGTTGTGTAATTAATTTATGCATCGTTCAAGGTCCTACTTGCATAGTAAATTACATGTGGCATCTTATCAATGTGCTGTCCTAAGACCGCACCAATAGCAAAATCTGATGCATCACACATAAGCTCGAACGGGTGGTTCCAATCCGGAGATGATAGAACGGGGGCTGTCGTGAGAGTTATTTTAAGCGACTCAAAAGCAGCCTCACAATCCGAATCGAAGTGAACTGTTGTGTCCTTGGACAAGAGAAGAGTTAAGGGTCTAGCAATTTTGCTAAAGTCCTTAATAAATCTCCTATAAAATCCTGCATGACCAAGGAAGGATCGTATATCTTTGACGCATTTGGGATGAGGGAGGTTATGGATGACATCTATTTTAGCTCTGTCAACCTCAATGCCTTTTCGTGAAATTATATGTCCAAGGACAATACTTTCTTGGACCATAAAATGGCATTTTTCTCAATTCAAAGTTAAGTTCTTATCCTTACAGCGGGTAAGAACCGCGTCAAGATTACGAAGATAGTCCTCAAAGGAGTCCCCAAATATGGAGAAATCGTCCATAAATATTTCCAGAAAATTCTCAACCATGTCTGAGAATATCCCCCATCATAAACCGCTGAAATGTAGCGGGAGCGTTGCATAACCCAAAGGGCATGCGTCTATAAGCAAAAGTACCGAAAGGACAAGTAAATATGGTTTTATCTTGATCCTTTTCGGCGATGGGGACCTGGTTATAACTAGAGTATCTGTCCAAGAAACAATAGTATTCATGTCCAGCTAATCGTTCTAACATCTGGTCAATGAAAGGTAGAGGGAAGTGATCTTTCCTCGTTGCGGCATTGAGTTTCCTATAATCAATACATACGCGCCACCCAGTTTGGATGCGTGTTTGGATCAACTCATTAGCCTCATTAGTTATGACCGTGATGCCAGACTTTTTAGGGACCACGTGAATAGGACTTACCCATTGGCTATCAGATATAGGGTAAATTATATCACTATCTAGGCACTTGATGATTTCTTTCTTTACCGCCTCCTTCATAACGGGATTTAACCATCTTTGTGGGTCTCGGGTTGGCTTGGTTTCATCCATCAGATGTATATAATGTTCAACAATTAAGGGACTAATCCCTTTGATGTCAGCCATTGTCTAACCAAATGCTTGCCGATTTGATCTCAATACCGCCAAAAGTGCGTTCTCTTGCTCTAAAGCTAGGGAAGCAGATATGATCACGGGAAAAGACTCATTCTCACCTAAATACGCATATTTAAGATGAGAAGGTAGTGGTTTGAGATCTAGTATTGGTGAAGAGACAATAGAAGGTGGGGTAAGGGAATGATGCTCGGGCTCCCTAAGAGGTTCATAACTTGCATATGATATTGACTCGGAAAGTGCTACTGACTTTTGCGACGAGTCAACGGATTCAAACCCGGGGATGGACTCATTAAAGATATCCTCACTATAAGAGTTTTCCAAATCAAACAATGTCGCACTAGTGTTGTCGAGGTCATCAAAGCAAAGTTCCTCATCCATGCAGCTTTCGGGAGCTATCTCGTGGATGGAACAAACATCAAGCAAATGAGCAGAAGGTTCAGATGGTTGACTTCCTAGCTTGTAAATATTAAGCCCAATTTTCATCTTCCCGAAGGATAAGTTCATAGAACCGTTACGACAATTAATTACAGCGTTGGAAGTTGCTAGGAAAGGTCGACCTAGTATCACCGGGATTTGGTTACGTGGGTTCGCTACAGGTTGTGTATCTAAAACAATAAAGTCCACAGGGAATATGAATTCCCTGACTTTAATTAACACATCCTCTAGTTCACCCCTTGGTTTGGTGATTGATCGGTCTGCCATCTGAAGAGTACAATGGGCAGGTTTCAACTCTCCAATCCCTAACTGCTCATATACGGAATATGGAAGCAAGTTAACGCTAGCGCCAAGGTCGAGTAAAGCATGATTAATATTTTTACCCCCAATAGAAATAGAGATGGTAGGACAGCCAGGGTCCTTACGTTTCTTTGGTAATTGCTGGGTAAAAGCTGTGCTAACATTACCCGTCATGAAAACTTTTTTTGGCACTTGAGTTTTTCTCTTCCTAGTGCACAAGTCTTTAAGGATTCTTGCATAAGATGGGAATTGTTGAATAGCATCTAAGAGAGGAATATTGACGTTAACTTGCTTAAACATGTCCACAATCTTCTCCATTTGTGGGTTAGGTTTGTTGGCCCTCAATCTGTTTGGAAACGGAGCTTTATCAATAAGGGTTGGGTCCAACATTAGAGAAGATTGTAGGGATGGAATGGATCCCAAAATTGGAGTGGGGATCGTTTTAGATAGATTCGAGGAAGTGGGCTGAGGGTTCGAGCCTTATGGGAAACGTAGAATAGGCTCGGAAGTAGGTGGGAGACTAAACGAATTAGGGAAAGAAGTAGAAGCCGGGGTATCATTGGTATCATTAACGTCATCAACTTGTTCACCCACTCGATTATCCAGCACTCTTCCCGATCTCAACGTAGTAACGACACTCACATTATGATTTTGTGAGTGGCCAGGATTCGGTAGGGGTTGAGATGGGAGTTTCCCTTTTTCTCTCGCACTCATCGCGGCATTCAACTGTGCAATTTGGGCTTCTATTGATTTAATACTCTCATTGTGGGAGGCGGAGACTTTCTTTATGGAATCAATAGAAGACCTCATATCAGCCGACATTTGGATCGAATGTTTCATAAACAAATCCAAAGTTTGTGCGAGTGAAAAGGAGTTATTGGTACCGGTCGTTTGGAAAGAATTATTGGCCGGGTTTTGAACAAGTTGCGATTGAAAGGGGTGTTGACTCTGTGGTGGTGATTGCTGTTGCTGTGGAGGAGGTCTTTGGTAATTGCTTTGGAACTGGTTTTGATTTTGGTTTTGGTTCCAGGCAAAGTTAGGATGATTCCTCCATCCCTGATTGTATGTGGAAGAATAAGGATCGTTTCTAGGTCGCTGCTGAAAAGCAGCATTAGTTTGCTCGTGACCTTGAAACTGTGCATTCATAGGACATTCTTCCGTCAAGTGTGATGGATCGGAACAGCAACCACACACGGTTTTGGGAAGCGTTACTTGGTTTAGGGAGACTGATAAGAATTTGTTCTCAATAGCGTCGAGTTTCTTTTGCATCGCTGCTATTTCGGGTTTTACTGCGATGGAAACATCGAGCTGATGAATACCTCCCCTAGATGAAGGTGGTCTAACGCTTTCCCACTGCAAAGTGATTTCAGCGAGATCTTCCAGATATTTCCAGGCTTCACCATCGTCTTTGGACATGAAATTGCATTGACACATTGTTTCAAGCATCTGCTTTGTCGCTGGATTAATGCCCTCATATATAATTCGGCACAGATCCCATCTATGTATTCCATGATGAGGACATTGGACAAGCAGATCCCTGAAACGTTCAAAGAACTTCCAAAATGGTTCATTGGGAAGCTGGGTGAACTGGTTGATTTCGCTCCTAAAACGGGCGGTCTTATGATTTGGGTAAAATTTCTTAAGGAATGCTATCACGAATTCATCCCAATTGGTAAGAGTGTGCGACAGTATTATAGAGCCATTTTTCTGCCAAGTCGCATAAAGTGAATGGAAGAAGATGCAAGCGCATAGCATCCACGGACAGTTGTGAAGTACCCATCATTGCGCATACGTTTTCGAATTTAGTGATGAAAACATATGCGTCTTCAGACTCAAGCCCGTGAAATTTGGGCAACAGATTGATGTAGTGGGGTTTAATTTCAAAATTATCCCCGTTGGCTGGTGGAATGGATAGACAGGTAGGAAGTGGACCACGGATAGGATAGCATCTCTCTTGGAGAGAGATGCGCGGTTGATTCTGCTCACCTACGGGCGGTGCAGGGTGGTATTATAATTTGATGGAGTACCGTCCATCTCGATCGATGTGGTGGGTGGTGGGGGAAAAGAAAATGAAGAAGTACCGACTTCGGAGTCAATAGCAGGAACGTGGACAAGACGGGCACTAGAATCCCGTGTCCAGCCGAGCATGCACTAAGAGGGTTTAGCGCAAGTGGCAGCGTGTGTGTGATTTAAAATTGGTTTGTTTTAAAAAGTGTTGGACTTGAGACAAATCACAAAAAAATGCACAAACAACCCTAGAACTAAGGTTACCTAGGTCAAGTCTCTAAATCGCTCCTAGACTTCCAAAGGACAAGCCGCAGGATCAATCCTCTACCATCTCTTTACTACTCTTGTGGCCAGGTAAGTGCCAGGTAAGTGGGAGGTATCCGCTATATGAATCACCGAAAATAGCGGGCCTAATTAAATAACCACTTGCCTTAGACATACTTGCCTAGGCACCACAAAAGTAATGCGGATAAGCGATAGATTACCCACGACCATCCTCTGTCCTTATTGAGCGCGACAGTCCATAGAGTCTTGTCTAGATATTTTTTAAATTAATGTAGAGTTGATGCGGATGCTCATTTTGTGATTTGCGGGGCTTAGGAAGGGTGATAAAATCCCCACCTAATCTGAATTGTGGTCTTGCCCCTTAAAATCCGTATTAAAATATGAATAAACAAACCAAGTAAAAAAATTTGCAAAAAGATTTTTGAGCGGCGATATTTTGCAATGAATCCTGTAGGAAAGATATTTTATTGGATTTCAGAGGAGAGAGAAAGAGTTGAGAAATTTACCAGAGAAGTTTGGAACCCTAATCCCTCAAAGCTGCCGCTCTTCCGCCGCGAATGTGCCCTTTTGCCGTGATTCCGCTACGAAGTGGAGGGATCTCGTGATGATTTTTGCTACGTTGCCTCCTGTTCTCCTTTGGATCTTGATGAATGTCTCTGGCTCTCTGTTTCCTCAAGTCTGTGACTCCAGATCCCCTTGCAAAATTCACACAACAATCGTTAAATATACAATTTGCAGTTTTTGTTTAATTTATGATATAGATCAAATAAGAATTCAACACAAATAGTAAGAATAAAAAAATTACGCACATATCCCCGGCAACGGCGCCATTTGATTGATCTTCTTTAAAGAAGCGTTTGTAGAATAACCGCAATCAATAACGGTGTCGCGTGTAGCTAGACCGAGATGAGTACGGGTCGTCCTCAGGGAAACATTGAATCTTTTAATCTTACTTTAGGCGTGTTGATTAGGAAAGGAGAAAGAAGAATGGATGAAAAGTGAAGAATGGTTGTAGGTTCTAGATCTACGTCAAACACTGATGCAAGATATAGATCTAGATTAACTACAGATGTAGGATTTATATTAAAAGGGGGCTTGTAGGGTTCGCTAAGATTTAGTAGTCATGGATGATTAATTAAAGATTACTCCTTTTATCCTTTAATAGATTTAAAACTAGATCGACAGTGATGCATGTAGATTAGGGTTTCTGGAGGGAATAGGCATCTCACTATTAACCCTTATCTTGACATGGATCTCCTTTCATGTCTAGACGTTACCAAAACAATTGTTAATCTAATCTCTAATCGTGGTCATGACTATCAATGAATTGATAGCGCGCCCAATTAGGATGTTAACAATTCTTTTGGTAAAGTTTATAAACTTTATAGGACGTAAAAGAGTTTGAGGATCTTCATTATCCATTAATCTACCCTAATCCTATGAACCCTAACAAGCGGAGAATTACTCGCGCATGTTGGGAAAAGAAAAGATAGAAAGGGAAATCATATTTAACACTACAAAAAGAATAAGATGATATAAGAAAACAACTATCTTTATTAATCAACAAGATCAATTACACTTTGTTCCTTTAGAAAAATGATTACAAAACCCTAGTTTGCTTCTCGATCTCTTCTAAGGAGGTAGATGAACTGTTGATGATCAACCAGGATTCTTGAGCCGTCGTGGACTTCGTGATCGCGTCGGTGTAATGATTTTCCAAGAGGCTCTTGGTCCTTATTTATAGTCACAGAGTCAGAATCCTAGTTTCCTAATATGGTAACTAGTTGTTAGGATCCCAACCAAAAAAATCCAGAACCCTAACTCTTCAGATGTGCGGCGGAACCGTGGCCTTTTGGTGGGATCATGGGCTCTAATTTCAGTGGCTTCAAATCTGTAGCACTTGTTGATCTTTTGAATATCTAGACTTTGAAAATCTTTTCTATATTTCGGCCAGAATTGGTTTCTTCAATTTACTTGAATATCTTCGGCAGATTTGAGCTCGCCAACTCGGATTTCCTTGATTTCAGTCATGATATAATTCCTGCACAGTTTTCTCAATAAATGATATTAGTAGAATTTTTTTTATTGAGATATTATCTTAACCATTTGTCATGATATTTTAGTTTTAAGACAATTGGTCAAAGATATTTAATAAAGTAAGCATATTAAAATAGTCCAAATATTATATGAATATTATATGCTTACATTTTTCCTTCATAATGTTAATTATAATATATAAACACATGAAAATAATATTTTTACGGATAAACCCTTATATGTGTCATATTTATAATAAACATCTTTTATTATATAAAAATAGTGAGGAAAATGTCACATCAATAGTGCAGTTTTATCAACTGAACAACTGCCCTGAGAGGTCGATATGTTATCGAGAACTCCATTAAGAGGAGGGCCGATTTAGCGAGCCGACCTGTTAGTATGGCTCTTGACATCAAGTACTTGAGAGAATCCACCTTTGATATGAGATGAACCTCATGCGCCAAAGCATAGTGTCTGAGCTTTGTTATTGCGAAGATCAAACCAGGCAATACTTTTCAATGGGGGAGTAGTTGTTTTCTGTCCCTAGGAGAATTCGACTCAAATAGTAGAGAGCTCTCTCCTTCCCTTGGTCGTTCTCTTGTACCCATAACGCGCCTAAAGAACCCTCGAGGGCGGTTGTGTACAGGACGATGGGCTTTCCCTTGACTGGAGCGGTCGGTACCGGCGGATTCTGCAGGTATTGCTTGATTTCGTCCCGTGCACTTTGGAATTTCTGATCCCAGATGAACGGGGTCCCCTTCTTCATTAGATGGTTGTAGTGGCAGCATTTGCCGGAAAGATTGACTTGGAGTTTGACACCTATTTAGCCATCAGTATCGCTACATCTGGGATATTGCCAGAAGCGACTCATCATTTGCCTTGAGAGGACTCGGAATTTGATACCGATTTAGGCATCAGCATCGCTACAACTGGAACGTTGCCAGAAGCGAATCATCATTTGCCTTTTTTGATTTGGACAAAGGTGGCTTAGTAGACAAGGTTAGGATCATGTCGACTAAGACTTTTGACTTTATGAGCCGTAAGGGTCTCATAAAGGGTTTTCTCCCTACGAGTCGTAAGGATCTCGTAGGCGTATTTTCTCCTTAAGAATCGTGGGGATTCCTAAGTGATGTCTTCACTTGTAAGTCGTAAAGATCTTCCAAGACTGTTTTCTCCTTATAAGTCGAGAGGACCTACAAGTGTTATTCACCATATGGGGACATTTCTTGCCATTTGTATAACTTGGCAAAGAAATATTTATTCATGCCCATAGATTGTATACAAGGGTCAATATGGACCGCCTGTAGGGCAATTTGGGAGATATGACGGCTTAAGAACAGGTTCAGATCCCTGTAACTTAAGACTTTTGAATCCTATGAGCCGTGAGGATCTCACAGGGAGGATTCTCCTCACGAGTTGTGAAGATCTCGTAAGTGTATTTATTTTAACGAGGTTGCGCCCTTCCGGGTTTTCACAAGCTCGCCGGCAGTCCTGCTGTTTTTACTCACGGTGCCCTTTCGGGTTTTCATCCGTGCCCATTTTGCTTGTGGGCACACCATTTTTTTAACGAGATTGCGCCCTTCCGAGTTTTCACAAACTCGTCGGTAATCCTGCTATTTTTACTCACGGCGCCCTTTCGGGTTTTCATCCGTGCCCATTTCACTTGTGGATATACCGTTTATTTTGTGCGAACGATGAAACTCTCGAAAATAGTTTCGCCGCAGGTGACCCATCTGTTTGCCGGTGGGACTTGGGGGTGGCTTCATTGCTAGAGTAGCTGTGTAGCCGGTAGGACTTGAGTTGCAACCTTTGCCATTTGGATTTCAATTTCAATATAGATCTCAAGAGAGGATATCGCCGTATTTGGGGTGATGTGCCATGTTTGAGGCAACACACTAGTTTAGGGACGTTTCGGTCCATTATCGCCATATTTGAGGCGAATTTCTAGTTTAAGGACTTTTCGGTCCATTGTTCTCATTCGGTCGCGAAATTGCATAACTCATCTCTTCCAACTCTTGTTTGCTGAGACGCTGCTGCTTGTCCTTTGTTTGCATGGACACTTCACGCCTTAGACTATTTTTACCTTCTTGGACTTCTTCATCTATCATCGTGCCAATCGGGTTGTTTTACAGGAAGTACTGGGCATTTTAAACAGCATCTGCCCCCTGCTTATCAATGTCGCTTTCCAATACCGATGGAGCGTCTTCTTCATATACAAAGGAACGAGATATCATGTCATTCTTTCTGCCGAGTCTTCCTCTTCCTTGGAAGAATGAATTTGACTTGGGGTTTTTTCCTCATCGTCTGATTCGGAGTGGGACATGGGTTTCACATCCCTCCCATGGTTTTTTGGTTCAAGTGGGATATTCCACTTGATTGCAGAACCCGCTTGTAATTACCTTGATATTCTATCCGTTCTTTGAGAAGAAAGGACCATCCCATGTAGAGATTCTTCCGCCATTGAGAAATATACCCCCTGTGTATATCTCGGGGGGGGGGAGCGAGAACCCACGCCGTCGCTATTTTGGCGACAGGTTGCTTTAAAATCGCTCATTTTTTGTTGAGCGTTGGCGACAAATGCCACCTTACCTCCGCTTTTTATTTATCTTCATCGGATGATGAAGGATCTTGACCCAGCTGATCCAATCGAGTCATTTTATCCATGAGCTCTTGGAAGGTTGTCGGCTTGAAAAGGGCCGTAAATGGGAACACCTTTTGAATTTGGGTCAAGGGTGGCTATGAACATTCCCACGGCTGCAGCTTCGTCGATGTGTTACTCGCATTTTGACCAGAGATTTCGCCATCGGGTAATCTTATTGAACCCAGGACTCATTTGGTCTAACTATTTCATTGACCAACGTCATTACGGTAACGCGTTTATTCACACTAGCGAATCTCTGACAGAAGAGCATCTCCATCTCGTTGAAGGTATTCACAAAGTTATTCGGGAGTTCCGCATACCATTCGAAGGCAATGCCCGCCAGACAACTGACGAACTATAAGAGGAGAAGTATATCATTCTCTCCAGTGTTACCGCACATGGATTTAAATCGCGTAATGTGCTGGTGAGGATTCCCGGTTCCTTTGTATATGTGGAACGTCGGAAGTATGTATTCTGGTGGGTACTGTATTTGATCGTAGCATGCCGGATACGGCCGACCAGTCTTGATTGACCTATTTGATGCTTCACTGGCATAGTGAGTTTTGACTTACTGAGCGATATATGTGTCCAGCTTTTCTTTTAGGAATCATTTTCTCCTCAGCCGTTGATGAGATTTGCAGAGAATTTGAAATGTCATCCTTATCTTTAAGATCGACTACCGGAGGTTCATCTTCCAGCGGTTTCAATTGAACTATCATTCCAGCCATATTATGAATCAGAAGGGTCATCTAGTTCATTTTAGTGGACATTTCTGCCTCTTCTGCATCTCCCTTTTTTCAGAGCGCGCTTTAGGAAATCAATATCCGACTCCTTCTCTATTCTTTCTTCAGGTGCGTCCTCGGGATTTTCCTTAGGCGACGGATTAGTGTTTGCTGCCGCCTGAGCGAGCATCTCCTGCAGCTTTTCACGTTGCAGTTGAACTTTTGTCAAGGACCAAGTTTGAGGTCGGTGACTAGTAGAAGCTCGAACTTCGTCTTTGGAATTCACCACATAGACTATGTGAACTACCATACCCCCAGGCTTGGGGTGTTTGGAATTTTGGCCTTTGGGGTTTGCTTCGTGCACTTGAGATTTATTAGGCCTCTCTTTTTTTGTGAGAAGTCGCTTTGGTTTTGGGAGGAACCGCTGTATCAAGATCCGTCTTGGGATGAGTCCCCTTGTATTTGAAAGTGGATTTGTCAGAATTTGGCTGACGTCTAGGGGAAGAGCCGCGGTTGACGACAGTGATCTTCACCTGCTTCCACACCTTATATATAGATGAGGAAAGTTGTCTTAGGGAGCGAACTGGTTTCTGCTCTCGTGGGATCTCCATGGGCTGCGGAGATTTCTTCAATACTGCGGTGGGAGAATTTTGTCTGACCCTTCGCAACGGTTTGAAGTTGTTCCCGGTTGGAACAACAACATTCACCACTGGGGTTGAAACAAGACCATATGGAGAACTTCCCCCAGCTCATTTTGTATGATGTCGATATCGACGTCGTCCGTTTTTTACGGCCGTGATTTGATTAGCCTCAGGATTTTTCCGAGCCTTCCCCCTGTTTCCTTTGAGAACTTAATATTCTGCCCTCTGTGTCGACCTTGGTCCTTGGCAGGTGCCAGTTGTTTGAGAACTGATTCCGTCGGCAAAGCTGCAGCTTGGGGAACCAACCTGCGGAAGACAGATTTCCTCTGGGCTTCCTCCATCGGCGTTGAGGCACCGAGGGTGAGAGGTAGGAGCATCGACCCAAAGAGAAGCCCGTTGATTTCTTGAAGAGCCGGATTGCAGAGATTTGAGGCTGCAAGTGACCCATACTTGACTCCACCAGATATGATAAAGTCTGAGTTGCTAGGGTGGAAGCAAACACCATTCTTCATAAAGACGAAACGCCGGCTTTAGTATCCTATCTCCCAAGGGCAACCATAAACATATACACCGCGATTATCAGATCGCGGGAAAAACACGACACACGAAGTGTGTAGTGGAAAGAGGAAGAGGTCCCACCGGGCATGCCAGAATCTGTTTACCGCCGAAAACCGGAGACGGAACCGCGTAGGTTCGTTTTTCCTGAATTTGGGGGCAGATGCTATTTGGATTTATCCGTCCACTTCTCCTAAGATGCCAAGTTGATTTATGGCACCGTGTATCGGAGGTTTGGACAGATGCGGCCATTGTAGCAGATTTCGTCAGATTCCCCCTCGTTTGATTGTGGGGATGCTCTTCCCTGCAGGCGCAAGCCCCTCAGTTAATTACGTTACCGCATAGCGATAACCACTTTCTCCGGCTCCGGAAGTTCACTTCGTGTCGTGTTTTTTTTTTTTTGGTTGCCTGTGGATTGTATACGGAGACTAATTTATGTTGTTGCCCGTAGGGCGCGATTAGTCCAAATCCGTATATTTTAGATTTGGGTTTTTATTTAAGGATCGTTAATCTAGTTTAAGGTTAAGATCAACTTAAATGTTTGTTAAGGATACGTTAGTCCAATTTTAGACTAAGATCTACTTAACGGGGGTTTAGGATCATTTTTGTTTCAGATCCAACAAGAGAGCGTTTGGGCTCTATTATTTTAGTTTAGGGACGTTTCGGTCCATTGTTAGTTTAAGGACGTTTCGGTCCGTAGATCACCATTTTTGCGGTGAAGGTTTAGTTTAAAGACGTTTCGGTCTATTGTTATTTTAAGGACGTTTCGGTCCGTAGATCACCATTTTTGAGGTGAGGGTTTAGTTTAAGGACGTTTCAGTCCGTAGTTAGTTTAAGGACGTTTCGGTCCGTATTAGGATGTGCCCATCGGTTTGGGAGTGCACCAAAAAGTTGTTGGTTTTCGGGACCCGCCACCTCTCTGAAGACGTTGAAGAATTACAACGACATGTATCAGAGTTGTGGAGAGATGTACCCTTGAACCAAATTCCAGATTGAGGGGAGAGATCATGGTGGACCATCTAAGAATCATTAGTCATTTTTGGGAGACTAAGATTAACTTAGGAGATGTGGGATGAACATCGTTCTAGTCATTATCGATTGAGAAGTCTTTGGTCTGGGAAGTCATGAGCATAGAGGCTCGGTCTATTTGGATATCCAAGATGTATTAATCTTCAGGAAAACTTAGCCAATTTGAGGCTGAAGTTGGCTTCTTATAGTGTTAAACACTAATATCTGCTCGGTGCTCACGTGTTCCCACGTGAGACTCTAAAGCAGTGTTAACCACTGAATTTTGGGGCGCTCACGTGTGGTACGTGAGGCACCTAAAAGTTGGCGTTGTACATTTGGGTCCAAATCCCCGTCTGTATATAAGTGTTAAACACTTAATTGTTGTGGCCCTCATGTGTGGACACGTGAGGCGCCCTAAAGTTGGGCACTGCCTCTTTGGGTTTATTCCCTCTTCCTTTTATAAGTGCTAAGCACTTAGCTCATATAATACTCACGTGCGAACACGTGAGGTGCTCAAAATGTGATCGCTGTCTTTGGATTTTTCCCCTTTTCCATATAAGTGATTAAGCAACTGTTTGGGGGTCACGTGAGAACACGTGATTCGATCTCAGTCATTCATTTTTGTTCATCAGAGGTGCTCACGTGGGAACACGTGAGTTTTCGTTATAGCGTTGAATCACCAATCTTTTCTTTTATATGCATAGAGATCTTGATCTGAGTTTTGAGAATTTCAGGCCCCTTGTTTTATAAGAATTAAATTCTTTTATAGGGTTAAACCCTATTTTTATCAGAGAAATTAAATTCCTATATACTTTTGTAAGAATTAAATTCTTTGAACTTAGTTCTTTCCCCTAAGTTTTGAATCTGCATGACAGAATCTCTCTATTTTTCTTTCCTCCTCCTTGTGTGTGTTCTTTTCCTCCTCTCCTCGCTCCTATTTATATGAGAAGAACAAGAATCAATTTGTTAAGAGAATCTCTCATTGAGAGATCATGATTGATTCCATGATCTTTTAGATCAATCGGTGAATTTTATTCACCGTTGGATTTGTTAGTGTATATGCCCTAGAGGCCATTACTGTATCATACTAGCTTGTATATTACTTAATGGAAGCTTGGGATATTCACAGTTGTATAGACAATCTTGCTCAAAATGGTAGTATGCTACTTGGTTTGTCTCTACTTCAATATGTGCATGTGTTTCTTTTAGCATATCGCTTATATACATATTAGTAAAGCCCTTAGGATCTTTGCTTGATTACCAGCGTTGTGATGGCAGTCATACTCGTGGGGGCTGGGTAATCCATAAGCACATCCTTATACAGGTCCCTAGTCGTAGGACTATCGAGACAGGGTATCGATACTCCGGAGTAGACTAGCGTATGCGCTTCTCATCCCAGCGGGGGAGACGGTCTGTCCCATAGCCGTCAGTACGTCGTACTTGAGATAGTATGCGGGTGCTCGTTAGGTTAAGAGTACACTGGACAGGACTCGTCGGGAACTGTTGGTTGGTATTATACCTATCGTCAGTTATCAGTTCCCAGGTGACATGAGTACAGCTTAGTCCGCCGACTTGACACTGTCACTTCGCCTCGAGTGTGTTCCCACTGTACTTACATTGCTACCCTACCACGGCTCAAAGGAGTCGTGCAAACAGGTAGTAGTTGGGTGCAGTCCCGAAGCACTTGGAGGCAGTGACGGTTAGACAGGATTCGTCTCTCCCGGTATTGAGGGTTGACATCGCGCTGTGTCTAGAAGAGCCATTACACAAGTAGTCCCTGGCCAGGGCAAGCGAGATATACTGGTAGGTTTCCAGTGTTATCTCAGGGTGTTCTGGGCTACACTCCAACACGACTTGTACCGCTATTAGAGGACTGACGTTCACCGCCCCCCTAGGCCCGCCATGCGATGTATCAGACGAACAGACCGGACTGTACGTAGATTGTCACATACAGGCTCAGTAGGAGTTCGGATGGGTTTACCTCATAGGCCTTCTTATCGACATCTACCTGGGGACCGTTACGTACAGCTAGTGCCGCTTGCGGTCTGTGGTTAAACCCACTGCCAGCGTAGTGTCGAGTCTTTAGAGTCCCACACAGAGAGTTTCCCTGCACTGAGCGAAACGTGTAGAGGCCGTATGGTTTTACGGCAGGGCTACGATCACTTACGTGCACTTGTGTGCATATGCTGTTTGGGCAGGCAATACTAGTGGGCTTTGGTTTAAGCCAGATCCTATTATTGCACAGATGGATTTTTTTTGTCTTCTGTGCATTCGCATTCTACGGAATGCGGATGCGGGTGTGTATGCACAGTTTTGAGGAGCGATGAAGGAGGAGGTTCCCCATTGGGGTTTTGGCAGTTGGTTCGGCCAAAACCGTAATGTGGCAGGCTCATTAGGGTTTTGACAATTCATTTGGTCAAAACCATTATGAGCCGGAGACATTGTTTACTAATCCTTTTAGTGATAGTTTAGTGATGGCTAATTGCATTGACCATTTGACCACATTGACCTCTCTTGACTTTGTTGACCCGTTGACCGTGTTGACCATTGACCTTCAAGAGAGGTCTACACTCTTCTTTGATTTTCTTTTTAATTCTTGAGTTATGAAAATGGTCAATTCAATGTAGCATCAACTTTATCATGATAGGATTAGTAATGATGGTTTTGGTGTATTATTGCAACCATGGTTCATTTTCTTAAGTAAATCTTTTCATTATTCTCTTCTCATTCTCTGTCTTGAAGTGAGAAGAAAAGAAAAGCTCCATGGTTGCTAGAGTTTCTCCTTCATCTTCTTCCTCTTGAAAATTCTTTTGATCTCATGTGTTGAGAGAAAAAGAATCCACATAGACAAACACTTCCATCTTTCTCTTCTACACAACCTAGGGTATCTAGATTAGCGATCTCGTTGCCCTAGTTGCCTCGGCTTGAGGTGGAGCTCGGTGTACAACTCTCGGGTGGATCGTCTTCGACTCAAGAAGGCCGCGGAGGTGACCTAGATCCGGATCGACCCTTGGAGCGTGGATGGACGAGCCGAACAGCGGAGAGAAGACCCGAAGGACCGGTTTCGTGAGGTATATTTTCTACAGCATAGTAGTTAAAGCCTCTACTTGTTTGCTAGTTTCTAGTTTAGCCAAGATTCTTGCTTTTGAGTCCATGTTGCCTTGCGCCAAAATTATTGTTTTTCACCGTTTCCGCCTCCCCGTAAGAACCGGGGTGAGCAACGTGGACTTACAGGATTTTTAATCCAAAAGCTCTCTGTTTAACAGAGAAGATTTCTTGTTTGTTTAACAAGATTATGAATATCTTGTTAGTTTTAACAAGATTAGAAATATATTTTCTTAATATAGAATTTAATTCTATCATATGCACATCTCGTTAGTTTAACAAGGTTAGAATTTTATTCTAACATAGAATTTTATTCTTATCATATGAATATCTTGTTAATTTAACAAGATTAGGAATATTGAATTTAATTCTGTTAAATGAATATCTTGTTAGTTTAACAAGATTAAGAAAATATTTTCCTATGATAGAATTTTATTCTATATGGTAATCACCGTTGGATTTTTGATCCAAAGGTCCTCTGTTTAACAGAGAAGATTTCTTTAGTTTGAGGAAGATCAGGAAAATATTTCCCAAATAGAATATAATTTTATCAGATGATTTAATTGGTGATATTTTATCACCATCGAATTTTAAATCCAGTATTCTCTGTTAGAGAATGATCTTTCCATATTAGAAAGATCAGGGAAAATATTTCCCAAATAGGATTTAATTTTATCACATAGAATTTAATGAGAGTATTTTAAATTGGGGCGCTCACTTGCTTTGCATGTGAGAGGTAAGAGAACTCACGTGTTTAACACGTGACCCCTGGTATGGGTTTTAGCCTGTTTATTTTCAGCGTTCATATGCTTTTCATATGAGCGCTCACGTGTTTAACACGTGAGGCCTGTTTGGCCATTTATATTTATTTATGTTCAGTGTTCATATGCTTTGCATATGAGCGCTCACGTGTTTTACACGTGAGGCCCATTTGGCCTTTAGTTATGTATTTTCAACGCCTATATGTTTTGCATATAAACGCTCGCTTATATGCTTTGCATATAATTGCTCATGTGTTTAACACGTGACGTCCAACCGTGAATTCTTTTCTTCTTTCTTCTCTCCCTTTTTTATAAGGGTTATAAGAAAACAAATAGCTCTTGGCCGAAAATTTTGGAGGGATCAATCCTTTCAAAGAAAACTCGCTTACATACGAAGGTTCATCTCGAACCTATCGGGGAGATGTAGGCCCTTCTCAAAACTTATGAAGAAAGGAGTACGTTTTGTCTGGGATGCCGAATGTCAAGAAGCATTTGAAAGTATCAAACGGTCCCTGTTGCACCCTTCAGTGCTTGCTGCTCCTATTCCAAATAAACCGTTGATTCTCAATACTGCCGCGCTAGATGAGTCACTCGGTGCGCTCCTTGTCCAGAACAGCGAGGAAGGAAAAGAAAATGCCTTCTACTACCTCAGTCGAACTTTAGTCGAGGCGGAACACAACTATTCCCCTATCGAAAAGCAATGCCTGGCTCTGATATTAGCTGTGAAGAAGCTGAGGAACTATCTGCTCGCTCATCGGGTTATGCTGATCTCCAAGGTCGACCCGCTCAAACACTTGATGACCAAAGCAAGCCTAGCCGGTAGAATGGCGAGATGGGCTGTTATGCTGCTTGAATTTGACATAATCTATACTCCTCAGAAAGCAGTAAAAGGGCAAGCCCTCACCGAATTCCTTGCTGCTCATCCCATACCAGAAGAATCGTCGCTCAATTGCGAGTTACTTGACGAACAAGTGCTGCACCTCGAGGATGACGATCCATGTTGAGAGCTCTACTTCGACGGAGCCTCATCAATAAGGTCTTCCAGTAAATCAAGCGTCCCGGAAATAAAATCGGGGAGGAACCCTGCGACGTTCTTTCGCTCTCACCGAGCCTCGCTCAAACAACGAGGCTGAGTACGAAACTCTGATAGCTGGTCTGGAGCTCGCTATAGAAATGAGAACCCTTCGGCTACGGGTTTACGGTGATTCCCAGCTTGTCGTCAACCAAGTAAGAGGCGACTATAAGATATACAAACCCGAGTTGGCTCGATACAGAAACCGGGTGGTGGATCTCATGAAACAGTTCACCCGCATTGAACTAATAAGAGTACCTAGGGCGTTGAATGGAAAAGCCGACGTACTCACTCGCTGAGCTAATGAGCTACCTGATCCCGATATGGATGAAATTCTGATAACAGTCAGAAGCCGATAAATTCTGCCCCCAGTCTCTTTATGAGAATAGGAAAGCGCAGAACAAAAGAGAAATCCTGCCGAAAAAGTTCTGATCATTCAAGAGGAGCCCGATTGGATAGAGCCCTTCATAGAGTACCTCCGATACGACAAGCTGCCCGAAGAAAAATCTGCAAGGGTTCAGCTGAAGAAGAGAGCTCTCCGATATGTGTTTGTAAATAATACGCTATACCGCAGATCATATGACCAACTTTGGCTCAGGTGTCTGTCATTTGCCGAAGCCCAAAAAGTCACGACAGAAGTTCACTCGGGCGTCTGCGGAGCTCGCCAGTCCGGCCCCAAAATGCGGCTTCAAATCAAACGGCTTGAATATTACTGGCTGATTGAAAAAGATTCTTGATGTGTAGTATGAAATTGTAAAGAAATCACAACCAAAAATTATTTGACCGCAATCAACTACGGTGTAGGATGTAGTTAGTATGTGAGTGCGGATCGTCCACAGGGAAAGTGTAGTCGTTCGTCTTTTGAATTAGATGAATTGAAACTTTAAAGAAAGAAAACAAAACAATTCAAGATTTATATTTGAAGTTCAAGAATGAGAAAATACTAGATCTAAGAAAGCATTAAAAGATAGAATCAAGAATTGATCGTTTGATGATTTTTCCAAACCAAATATCAAGAATCGAAATGAGGCTCGTAGGAATTGATCGGATCTATAGATGTGATGTAATCTTAGAATTACGCATTCTTATCCTTCGATGAATTGATACTAGATCGATGATGATCTCCGAGAATTAGGGATTTCTTGTGAAACTAGGGTTTCATCTCATCCCTTGTTCCTTCGTCGATATCATTCACATTCTAGCCTCTAGTAAATTCAAGAAACGATCGTAGATCCCTAATTTCGAGCGATCACAATCAAGAAAGCATCGCTACAAAACTAGGTCATCGATTCTTGAACTTGCTAGGGTTTACAAAACTCGTAGGACTTAAAAATCGTATTAAGATTTGTTACATCATCATTCTACAATCGTCTCGACTCCTTAACGAGCGGAGTTTCACTCACACATCACAACAAGAGCAACAATTACAAATTGAGATCTAATCATGATGCAAGAATTAAAAGAAAGCAAGATTGAAGAATTTCACCCTTTATTTATATCAACAATTTAGTTACATTCGCTCAAGAACTACAAGAGGAAGAACTTGATCGTCGATTTGGCTTTGCTCGTCTCCGTGGATCGCGGATCGGCTTGGATCACTTGCCCGATTGAAGATCGGCTCGGCTCCTAAAAGGTTGAAGGCTTCTCACTTGATTTAGTACTCAAGATCTTGGATTTGGAGTGGAATTAGGGTTAGGGTTTCGCACAAGCCTTGTCACTAGACTTGTGGAAGAAAATGGTGTAGAATGAACCAATGGTTATTGATTAGCCTTTAACCCTAGGTCTAGGTTCCTATTTATAGACATCTAAACCCTAGATCTAGGATTTCAAATTTTAAGTTTCCCTCCTAAAGTTTGTTGAAGAAATTCAAATTTCCCTCCAAAAGTTAGTTAGGGGAGAAGCTTCTAGATGTGATTAGTTAGGAGGGAGCTTCTAGAAGAGGATTAGTTAGGAGCTTAATTAGGATTAGCCTTGCTTAATCTTCTTTGCTGATCTGGAAGAAGAATCTGGAGAATTCTGGAATTTGACGTGTCACAATGAGATGTGGGCCCTGAGATGAGAATTGTACACTGAAAATTAGCTGATGACGTGGCAAGAGGGCGGCGGATCCGCGGCGCAAGCACGCTCCCGCCGCGGATCCGCGGCTCTTTTGGGGAGTTAGAGCTTGGGCTTTCTGGTGCTTGTTGGGCCTTAGTTGTGGGCCTTTATCTGATATGTGGAATTTTGTTTCTCCCTTTATATTGCTACCAGATCTGAAATTGTTGAGTTGGCGTAATGTTTGATCAGCTTCTTTTGATTTTGCTCCGGACTTTCCTGCACAGACTCAAGACAAGTGTCGCGCAGATACAGAAATGATGCGATGCCATGAAATGCGGTTAATTATTCTTAAAGTGTCGGTTTAAAAGTCTAACACATGAAATCTGATATTTTGTGATAGATTTGCTAATATGTAGAATATGAATGCTGAAGACTTCTATATGAATGCAAATGATGAGGAAATTGCCGGTTAAAATATACAATATTTTCGACTGATCAAATACCCCCAAACTTAATTTCGATCGTCTCGAGCGAATGTTTTATTAAAAAGAGAAGGAGAAAATAAAGAAAGAGAAAAACTAACTAGCACACTTTCGTAGGCAACACGATTGCACTGAGCATGTGCAACAAGCCTTTAAACCTCTAGGTGTCCCTAGTAGGAGGAGTGTTGTCTCCTGAGGGTTTTCAGCGGATTGCACCCACAAAATCCAATAATAAAAGAAAGATCATGAATATTACATTTAAAGAAAAGAATTGTAAAAGAAAAGCCTTGAAAATTAGGGTTTCCAACTAAGCTAGCTTTTCGGTTGTCATGAGCCCTATCTTAATGGTCATGAAAAGATGTTAGAAATCACGTCCTCCCTCAATAAAACATCGTCTTATTCTTCATTCCTATCTTTCTTCCAAACATCGATCATATTACCCTGCGTGTGTGTAAAGGACATCCCTACACCCGGAGAATTCAATTCAAGCTATCATACTCTTGCCCATCAGCCTCAGTACTTATTGATAAACGAGATTGCTCACACACTTTCATGCGACCGTTAATACTTCTTGAGGTACTAACCGACCGATTACTCCTGTGCTTGCTTGCTTGGTGTATTTTCCTCGTCTTGCACCACCTCAGGCATAGCAGTGACTCCCAGACCAGTTGGCCTTAGGGCACTAGGTGAAGAAACACCCTTGCTATATATTTTTTATTGCCCTCGGTGATAACAAAACCAGTGTCCATTTTTCTCACCACTTTATATTTTTTTATTTCCTTCATACTTTTGGCTTTAAGACAAGAGCATTTCAAGGTATCCTCTACTATCCCAGGCTTTAAGATGTGTGTAAGTGCGAATAGCAGGGTATCAACGTTCAAAATGTTTGGCTTCCAGAATAGAAACTATTTTTCAGACTTATTTTTATCCTCAGATTAGTGACGTCTTTCATCTTACTAACCCTTGGGACAACGGCTCATAACTACTTATTACTAGTTCGTATAAGAAAACTTCTAATTTTCTTAGTTTTCTTAAATTTTTCCAATCTCATGGATATAATTGTTCACTATCTAAACTTTTATTATCTTATTTATGTACAAAAAATATTTTTATCCTTTTGAAAATTTTTAAATTTTTATAGGTTTTGAAAAATGTTTTGTGCTTATGCAAATGATATGCAAATGATGCGAAAATAAGCACAAACCTCCCCCAAACTTGTTTTCAACAGTGTCCTCACTGTTGCCATCTGCTAAATCTCGAAAAACCTGTAAGCTTGGGAGGAATTTATTAGTGGGGGCAAAATATTTAAGTGAAGATCCTCCCCCAAACTTATTTTTGGCTCATCAAAAAATTCTTTTTAGGAGCCAGAAAAACATACCCCCCCAAACTTGAGTTATGCAATGTTAATCTTTTAAAATCACAAGTGGGGGTCAAAAATCATTGGTCGATGCCAAGCTTTGCAAAGACCGAATGTCAACACCAACCATTCAAAAATTTTATCAATGCAGTGCTCTGGTTGGTGGAAGAAGAAGTGGGGAGAGGTTAAGTGGTGGAATAGAATGTGTGTGCGTCTCGTATTGGAGAGACGATGCAGTGAATGTAATGGATTACTCGCATTCTTTTTACAAGTCAAAAGAAGGGGTGGAGGTTTAATTTCATTGAGTGGGACATGATTCATCTCAACACCCGTGTCATTTAAAAATGCGAGTTCATCAGCGAAGATCTCCTCAAAAGTTCCATCAATACCCCGATGAATAATGTCATCACAAAGTGCTGGGTGATCTTCAGACTCTAAGAATGGTTCATAATCAGTGTTAATTGTTGACCCGGACATCTCGGTGGAAGAGTCCGTATGTGTATGATACATAGTTGGGTCAAACAATAACATATGAAAAGAGTCTAGATCAATATCAGGAGGATCATCAAATTCGCTGCTGTCGACATCCATTAAGTCGACAGAACAGATCTGAGCAGTAGGTTCGGAGGGTACACTTCCCAACTTGTAAATGTTCAGCTCAATTGAC
This sequence comes from Agapanthus africanus, assembly GCA_030015575.1. Taxonomy (NCBI): domain Eukaryota; kingdom Viridiplantae; phylum Streptophyta; class Magnoliopsida; order Asparagales; family Amaryllidaceae; genus Agapanthus; species Agapanthus africanus. Next base: position 744,219,910 of record CM057339.1, on the reverse strand, counting down.
CTATTCCCGAAAGATAGGGTCATAGAACCATTACGACAGTTGATGATTGCATTGGAAGTGGCCAAAAAGGGGCGACCTAAAATCACCGGAATTTGATTCCGTGGGTTCGCTACAGGCTGTGTATCAATTACAATAAAGTCCACAGGGAATATAAATTCCCCGATTTTTATTAACACATCCTCCAGTTCACCCCTAGGTTTGGTGATTGATCGGTCAGCCATCTGGAGAGTGCAATTGGTTGGCTTCAACTCTCCGATCCCTAATTGCTCATAGACTGAGTATGGAAGCAAGTTAACACTAGCGCCAAGGTCTAATAGAGCACGGTTGATGTGTTTTTCCCCAATAGAAACGGAAATAGTTGGATATCCTGGATCCTTACGTTTCCTCGGTAATTGTTGGGGGAAAGCCGTGTCTATTGTTTTTTCCATAAAAATCTTCTTGGGCGCTTGAGTCTTCCTCTTCCTAGTGCACAAGTTCTTAAGAGTTTTCGCATAGGACGGAACTTGTTGGATGGCATCTAGGAGAGAGATGTTGGTGTTTACTTGCTTAAAAATATTCATAATCTTCTCCATATGTGGACTCGGTGTATTAGCCCTTAACCGATTAGGATAAGGTGCTTTAGCAATAAGCGCTGGGTCCATCATAGGAAAAGAAAGTGTTTGTGGACCCGATCCCAGAATAGAAGTGGGGATCGTCCGTGGAGGGGTAAAAGAGGTGGGCTGTAGTGGCGAGCCTTTTGGAAAATGAAGAATAGGCTCGGAAGAAGATGGTGGGGTAAAAGAAGTGTGTGTGTGAGGAAAGGTCTCAGCCGGGGTGTTATTGATTGATTTATTAGTATCATCAAACTCTTCCCCAACATGATTGTCAAGCACTCTTCCAGATCTCAACGTAAGTGCATCCACATGATGTGAATAGCCAGGATTTGGTAAAGGTTGAGCTGGAAGTTTCCCTTTCTCTCTTGCACTCATTTCGGCTTTTAGTTGTGCAATTTGTTCTTCCATCGATTTGATGTTCTCATTTTGAGAGATAATGATCTTCATTACATTCTCGACGGAAGATTGCAAACTTGCCGTCCCTTGGATGGATTGTTTCATGAAAGTATCCAAGGTTTGTGCTGGTGCAGAGGTATTATCTGTACCGGTCAATTGCAAAGGACTAGACGGTGCAAAAGTGTTGGCCGGATTTTGAAAGTTTTGTGATTGGAAGGGGTGCTGACTCAATTGAAGTTGTGGGTGCTGTTGTGGTGGAGGGGCCCCTTGGAAATTGTTTTGGGTTGGAACCGTGTTTTGAAATTGTGATTGGTTCCAAGCAAAATTAGGGTGATTCCTCCAACCCTGATCATATGTGGAGGAAGACGGATCGTTTCTAGGTCTTTGAAATGCTGCATTTGTATGTTCAGGACCTTGAAACGGACATTCTTCCGTCAAGTGAGACGGATCAGAACAACAACCACATACAGTTTTGGAGAGTGATATTTGACTTAGGGCGGCGGCTAAAAATTTATTTTCCATATTCTCGAGTTTCTTATTGATAGCTGCAATGTCAGCTTTAACTTCTATGGAAATATCATTGCCATCCCTAGATGATTGACTCACACCCTCCCACTGTAAAGATTTTTCAGCGAAATTTTCTAGAAAATTCCAGGCTTCCCCATCATCTTTGGTCATAAAGTTGCCTCGACACATGGATTCAAGGGTCTGTCTTGTGTAAGGAGTAATGCCCTCATAAATGATTCGGCACAGTTCCCATCTCGGGATGCCGTGATGTGGACATTGGACTAACAGATCCTTGAAGCGGTCAAGACATTTTGAAAATGTTTCATTTGGAAGCTGGGTGAATTGATAGATTTCGCTACGGATTCGAGCTGTTTTGTGATGTGGGTAGAATTTCTTAAGGAAAGCTTTGACGAATTCATCCCAATTTGAAATAGAATGTGCGGTAGTGTTATATAGCCATTTCTCGGCTAAATCGCACAAAGTAAATGGGAGAAGACGAAGACGTAAAGCATCCACAGAAAGCTGTGAGGTACCCATCATTGCGCATACATTTTCAAATTTCGTGATAAACACGTATGCGTCTTCAGACTCGAGACCGTGAAATTTTGGTAGAAGGTTGATGTATTGGGGTTTTATTTGAAAATTTTCCCTGTTGGCTGGTGGAATGGAAAGACAGGTGGAAAGTGGACTTCGTGTTGGATAGCACCTCTCCTGGAGAGAGATGCGAGGTGGATTCTGCGCACCAACGGACGGCGGCAGAGTAGTGGAAAAGAAGTTCGATGGAGGTGGATCCATCGATGTGGGTGTGGTGGTGGGTAAAGAAAAGGTAAGTGTAGAAATACCGACTTTTGGGTCGATCAAGGAAACGCGGACTAACGGGTACTAGAAACCCGTTGTCCAGCCTATCTTGCACTAAAAAGGGTTAGTACAAGTGGCAGCGTGAATTTATAATTAGGGGAAATGATGTATGCGGTGTTTGTTTTAAAAATTGATACGGATTTTTGAAAAATATGATGCAACAAAACAAATGCAACACACAAAACCCTAAAATCTAGTAGTCACCTAGGTCAAACTCTAGACCGCTCCTAACTGACAAAAGACAAGTCGCAGGATAGAATCCTCCACTGCCTCTTTGTTCCCCTGTGGCCGGATAAGTGCCAGGTAAGTGGGAAGGTACTCCACTACGTAAGTAGTGGGCGTAATTAAAAACCACTAGCCTTAGACAAACTCGCCTTAGGCACCACAGTAAAACGCGGATAAGCAATGAATTACCCACGGCCCTCTTCTGTCCTAATTGAGCGCGACAGTCCTTAGAGTCATCTCTAGATATTTTTTAGTTAATGTGGGTCAATGCGGATGCAAATTTTGCGATTTTCGGGGCCTAGGAAGGGTAATGAAATCCCCACCTAATTTGAATTTGGTCGTGCCCCTTAAATTCCGTATTAATATGCAAACAACCAAGAATCAAAAACACGCACAAATTTTATTTTGCTTTTGCGGCGCTGCGATTTATTTGCAAAGAAACCTGCAGCAAAGTGTTAATTGGAGTAGACAGAGAAGAAGATAAGAAAGCATAGGAGTATACCTGAAAGTTTGGTACAGAGAAGACCCTAACCCACCGCGGATCCGCCGCGTGAGCTGCCTATTGCCGCGCTTCCGCCGCGGTATGAACAGTACTGTGCACAAAAATTATACAGAGAGCTCCTTTCTACTCCCTGAGTCCTCTGGAAATTTTAGAAAAAATTTTCCACAGCTCCAATGATTCCAGATTTTCTCGCAATCAAATCACAAAACACGTATTAGGGTTTGTGCGAGTTTAGATCTAAAAATTATGATGGAATAAATTGTTCAACTCAAATTTCAAAATACGAACTATTAGCGCATTATCCCGGCAACGGCGCCATTTGATTGAAAAAGATTCTTGATGTGTAGTATGAAATTGTAAAGAAATCACAACCAAAAATTATTTGACCGCAATCAACTACGGTGTCGGATGTAGTTAGTATGTGAGTGCGGATCGTCCACAGGGAAAGTGTAGTCGTTCGTCTTTTGAATTAGATGAATTGAAACTTTAAAGAAAGAAAACAAAACAATTCAAGATTTATATTTGAAGTTCAAGAATGAGAAAATACTAGATCTAAGAAATCATTAAAAGATAGAATCAAGAATTGATCGTTTGATGATTTTTCCAAACCAAATATCAAGAATCGAAATGAGGCTCATAGGAATTGATCGGATCTATAGATGTGATGTAATCTTAGAATTACGCATTCTTATCCTTCGATGAATTGATACTAGATCGATGATGATCTCCGAGAATTAGGGATTTCTTGTGAAACTAGGGTTTCATCTCATCCCTTGTTCCTTCGTCGATATCATTCACATTCTAGCCTCTAGTAAATTCAAGAAACGATCGTAGATCCCTAATTTCGAGCGATCACAATCAAGAAAGCATCGCTACGAAACTAGGTCATCGATTCTTGAACTTGCTAGGGTTTACAAAACTCGTAGGACTTAAAAATCGTATTAAGATTTGTTACATCATCATTCTACAATCGTCTCGACTCCTTAACGAGCGGAGTTTCACTCACACATCACAACAAGAGCAACAATTACAAATTGAGATCTAATCATGATGCAAGAATTAAAAGAAAGCAAGATTGAAGAATTTCACCTTTTATTTATATCAACAATTTAGTTACATTCGCTCAAGAACTACAAGAGGAAGAACTTGATCGTCGATTTGGCTTTGCTCGTCTCCGTGGATCGCGGATCGGCTTGGATCACTTGCCCGATTGAAGATCGGCTCGGCTCCTAAAAGGTTGAAGGCTTCTCACTTGATTTGGTACTCAAGATCTTGGATTTGGAGTGGAATTAGGGTTAGGGTTTCGCACAAGCCTTGTCACTAGACTTGTGGAAGAAAATGGTGTAGAATGAACCAATGGTTATTGATTAGCCTTTAACCCTAGGTCTAGGTTCCTATTTATAGACATCTAAATCCTAGATCTAGGATTTCAAATTCTAAGTTTCCCTCCTAAAGTTTGTTGAAGAAATTCAAATTTCCCTCCAAAATTAGTTAGGGGAGAAGCTTCTAGATGTGATTAGTTAGGAGGGAGCTTCTAGAAGAGGATTAGTTAGGAGCTTAATTAGGATTAGCCTTGCTTAATCTTCTTTGCTGATCTGGAAGAAGAATCTGGAGAATTCTGGAATTTGACGTGTCACAATGAGATGTGGGACCTGAGATGAGAATTGTACACTGAAAATTAGCTGATGACGTGGCAAGAGGGCGGCGGATCCGCGGCGCAAGCACGCTCCCGCCGCGGATCCGCGGCTCTTTTGGGGAGTTAGAGCTTGGGCTTTCTGGTGCTTGTTGGGCCTTAATTGTGGGCCTTTATCTGATATGTGGAATTTTGTTTCTCCCTTTATATTGCTACCAGATCTGAAATTGTTGAGTTGGCGTAATGTTTGATCAGCTTCTTTTGATTTTGCTCCGGACTTTCCTGCACAGACTCAAGACAAGTGTCGTGCAGATACAGAAATGATGCGATGCCATGAATTGCGGTTAATTTCCCTTAAAGTGTCGGTTTAAAAGTCTAACACATGAAATCTGATATTTTGTGATAGATTTGCTAATATGTAGAATATGAATGCTGAACACTTCTATATGAATGCAAATGATGAGGAAATTGCCGGTTAAAATATACAATATTTTCGACTGATCACTGGCCTGCCATGATAAGAGATTGCGAAGAGTATACAAAGAAGTGTCATCTCTGCCAAATTCACGGTGACTTCATTCACAAGCATCCCTATCCGCTGCATCCTACGGTGGCGTCATGGCCCTTCGAAGTTTGGGCACCGACATAGTTGGTCCAATTGATCCTCCGTCGTCTAAAGGCCACCGGTTCATATTGGCCGCAACCGACTACTTCTCCAGATGAGCTGAAGCTGTCCCACTAAAAGAAGTCAAGACAGAAAATATTCTGACGTTCTTCCGGCATAATATTCTATACCGCTTCGGTACACCAAGAAAAATTATATCTGACAACGGGCCTTCTTTCAAGAGTTTCAAAGTCTCAGGGTTCGCTACTCAACACAAGATAGACTGGAGATATTCCTCCATCTATAATCCAAAGGCCAATGGGCTAGCCAAAACTTTCAATAAAACCATGTGCAAGCTCCTGAGGAAAAATGCTTCAGCCAACAAGAGAGACCGGAATTTCAAACTTCACGAGGCACTGTGGGCATATCGTACCACGCACTGTACTCTAACTCAGTCCACTCCATACTCATTGCTTTTCGGAGTAGAGGCGGTCCTCCCCCTCAAAGTCGAAGTTCCAAACTTAAGAATGGCCGTTCAGCATGAGTTGATGGAGGAAAACATGCTCCTTCGGCTCGAAGAGCTTGATGCCCGCGAAGAAAAGAGGCCCGCAGTACAACAAAATATAGAGCTGTAGCGAGCCCAAATGTCACGGGCCTATGACAAGATGACCCATCACCGCGCTTTCAAGAAAGGCGAATTGGTGTTGGTCCTCAAAAGACCGATCATCCCCCAATCGACATGCCAAGGAAAAATTCGAGCCAAACTGGGAAAGACCATACGTCATCGAGAAAGTGTTCGATGGAGGATCCTACCAACTGATAAATGCAGAGGGAGAAAGGCCCATGCCACCCATCAATGGACGATATCTCAAGAAATACTACATGTGAATGCTCCAAGTCGCAGGTGAATTGAGCACACCGTCCCTACGGTCAGGATCATACATCCTGTAAAACCGTATACAATCCACGGGAGTAAATGACCCTTATCTCTCCAAAAGTCCTACCGGCGAGACTGCATTTAAAGTCCCACCGACCAAAAAAATCGGTATGTCCACAAGTAAAACGGGCACGGTTGAAAACCCGAAAGGGATCTGTGAGTAAAAACAGTAGGACTATCGGCGAGTTTGTGAAAACCCGAAAGGGCGCAAACTCGTGAAAAGAGATAAAATACACTGGCAAAGTCCTCTCGACCTTGTGAGGAGAAAATCCCCGCGTGAGATCCTTACGACTCACAAAGGAGCAACACACTTAGGAATTCCCACGATTCTTAGAAAGAAATACACCTGTGAGATCCTCTCGACTCATAGGGAGAAAATACTTTTATAAGACCCTTACGGCTCATGAAATTGAAAAGCCTTAGGTGATAGGGATTTAAACCTCTCTTGAGCCATCGTTCCCCAATGGACAACGACAATGATGAGTTGCTCCTGGCGCTACGCTTCAGTATTAGCGGTGCTGATGCCGACCCAAAATCCAAATCCCAATTCCTCCCGAGGAAAATGATGAGTTGCTCCTGGCATTATTCAAGTGAAGCAATGCTGATGCCAAACAAGATTCAAATTCCAAGTCTCCAAACGGCGAACGATTAGTCGCTCCTGATACCATATTCCAGTACAGCGATGCAGACGCCAACCAAAATCCAATTTCCCAAAATTCTCTCAGCCCTACGGTTGGTCCCCAAATTGACTACCGTATACAATCCACGGGCATAAATAATTCTCATAATACCCATGCCCCACCGCAATCACCAGTTACGCGGCCGGTCTCCACCCTTGGAATTATGCTCCATTTGGGAAGACCCACTCATGTGTCCTCACGATGCATGAGGAGAAAAAATCTTGCGAGTGTTAGTTATATATATGCCCTAGAGACCATTACTGTACATACGATGTATATTGTAGTGGATGCTTGGACATATATAGGGAGGACTTTCTTGCTCAACATGATAGTATGCTATCTGGTTGCTCTTTATCTTAACATGTATACTGATTGTCTCTATGTTACATGTTGATAAAGCAATTAGGATGAGTACTTGACTACCAGGATTATGATGCAGATCATACTAGTGGGGACAGTGTAGTTGCTAAGTACATCCTTCAAATGTTCCTAGTCGTGGGTGTATCGAGATAGGGCATCGATATACCACAGTAGACTAGCGTATAACTTCTCGACCCATGTAGATGGGCGATGGATGATCCCATATCCATTGGTGTTTGACATCAGAGACAGTATACGGGTTCTCAGTGGAGACTGGGTACACTGGATGAACTCGCCGAGAACTCCCAGATGGTATTATACCTCACGTCAGATAGCAGTTCTCTGGTGACACTGGTACAGGTTAGTCTGTAGACCCGAGATCGTCATAGGGTCTTGTGTGATTCCCACTGTGCTTTGATTTCCACCTTACCATGTTCAAGGGAACGTGCAAAACGGTGTCTTTTGGGTATAGTCCCGAATCACATGGAGGCAATGAGCGATAGGAGGGGTTTCGTCTCTCCCGGTATTGGGAGTTGATGTTGCGCTGTGCTCGATTGGCTATAACAAAAAGTCCCTGGCCAGGGCTGCTTTAAAGATATACTGGTAAGGGTTATCAATAGTTTCTCGACCCGTTTTGAGCCTCATATCGACACGACTTATCGAGTTATTGGGGTCTGACGTTTACCACCCCTAGACGAGATATGTGACATATCAGACGAAGATACCGGACTGTACGGTAGTGTTACTGATTGGATTTGCAGAAGTGTGAGCAGGTTTGCTTGTTGATCTTCTGATCGCTCAATCCCCGGGTGGCCGTTACGTTTAGCAGACCGCTTGCGGCTTGTGGGTGTTTGATATGATCATCACCTACTGCCGGCGTATTGACGAGTCTTTAAAGTCCTACACAGAGGTTTCCTGGCTCAAGCGAAACGGAGTAGGAGCACATATGTGATATGTGCGGGACCGAGATTAATACGATATGAGATACCGTATTGTATTCTCGCGATTTGTGACATTGGTCGGTTATATGCGATATAGCCGGGTTATCGGATCAAGTGTTGATTCGATAAGCTGTTACACATGATATTAGTCGGTTATATGTGATATAGCCGGATTATTAAATCAAGAGTTGATTTGATAATCTAATGTATAATTATATATTTGATATATTAATTTATATTAACTAGTATTAGCTCACTTAAGATTTCTTTTCTCACTTGATGTGCACATTGTATATATGAGATATATATAAGTGTACATGTTTTGTGTCATGCTTGATGATACATGAAACAAAGGTGTGTGTGAATGACTTACACCATGCTTGGTTTAATTTCTAGGGTTTTATTTATTTAAGTAATTCTAAAACTAAATTATTTTGTCATGGTTGATAAGCTTGTAGAAGCTTGTAGTTCTTTGACTAAGTCTTCAAGTTTTGTTTTACCTAAGATATTTGTTAACCCTACCAATTAACCTAGCCTTGGTTAAGTCTCTACAAAGGTTAAGCATGAGATGCTTAACTCACCCATGGTTGCCAATTATTCATTTTGGATAATTTTCATAATAGTTTTCTTCTTCTTCTTCCTCAAAGCTTTCTAGCTTCAATGGAGATGTGAGGAAAAATGTGAGAAAATCAATTCTAAACTGAGCTCACTTCCTACTTCATCATCCTCTACTATTTGTCATTTAGTATAGGGTGTTTTCTTCACTAATTCCGTAATTAGTGACGAGATAGCTTGGGTTAGTGTCTCCTCGACGTAGATCATCTTCGGCCTCGAAGACTTCGATGCAAGCATGTTCATTTCTTCATGGAAGCCTCTCTAGAGTCCGGAGTTCACGATCGCAGCGAAGGGACTACTACACGGAGCTATTGAAGTGAAGTACCGGTCTACAAAGGTTGTATTCCTTGCTCACTTTACTTGCAAAGTGTTTGCATTTACATATTCGTCGGATTTCTAGTATACGATTCTATGTTAGGGTTAGCTAGAACGGCAAAAAATTTAATATGGCATGAACGATGCCTCCCGAAACCTTGATGCCGTGCTAGGCAACCCCTCAGTGGTATCAGAGCCATGTTAGAAATTTAGACGGATTTTGTTAAGATTACGAAACCGAAATACTCCGAAACTTGAAAATCCAAAACTCACTTTCTGTCGAATATTTAAAGTTGTCAAAAATTTTTTTAAACATGTGCGGAATGTTATATGGGATATATCATGAACACAGTGAAAATTTCAGGGGGTATGCTCGGATTTTGGCCGAGATGAGTAGTGCTGGGGCCGGCTACTTTTTGGCAGTTTTGCCTGAAAATTTCAGTGTGTTCCAGAGACTGGGTTTTGGTGTTTTAGGTGTTGTTTGTTTTTGCTAATTTTTCATGTGATGTAATCTTACATTATAAGCAATTTGGAGTGTTTCGTATTCGTAGTTTTAACATTGTTTCGGGTTATTCGTATGTTGTCTAGACGAAGTTAAAAAGTTCGATCGAATGTCAAAAACCCATTTTTCCAAGTTTAATGTATTCGGAAAAACATGCAAGTAATTCTATGAACCCTCTAGAAGAATGAAACCCTAACTCGACTTTTTGGATCGCAGAACCGCGATCATACCTTAGGGTTTGCCGCAGTTCTGTGGCGACATGAGTGGGGCTTGGGTTTGCCCTTCTACGGCTGGTGCATAGATACTATGGCATATTCTGGGTATTATTGAACTGTGCTCAAGTATTGAGCTGTCGGGAAATTGTGGGACTTTGATGAATCGATCGAAAAGTTTAACGTCGTTCGGATATTATGTGATGGGATATAATATTTGGAATCCACAAATGTAGTTATGAGATAACTAATTTGAATGTTATAAATCTAGCAATTTAGTCTCATTTGATCGGTTGCCACGGGATTTTGATATGATCAAAAGTCCGTCGCAATCACGTAGCGTACGCGAATACTCGCCGGGTAACATTATTAGATAGCCACGCCCCTTAGCCCCGACCAAGTGACTGTAGGAGAACCCCGTCGCCAAAAACATCCGTTCGGGTGCTCGCGGCAGCGGTGTTCCGCCTTAGTGCACTTCGTCGACGGCATCCGAGGGTGCGGCCGTCTACTAAAGTTTCCGACGAGCATTCGATCAGGATGTCGGGAATCTTGTTGAATTGCCCGACTAGATATTAAAAGCTGTTTTGAATATCGAGACTAAAATGCGGGGTTTATAATTGTTAGGCATGCGATGTCTAAGAAATTCATTTGGTGGCATGAAATCCAGAATATGAGATATTTCGGGTTTATGATGTCTAAGGTGGTTGCGGATTCCAACTGTTGTAGTTTTTCACTTTCTTTTTTGCGACCATAAGTGTAATATGTGGTGTATCGCCGGTTTCGGTGCTATATGTCAACGACAATTGGGATACGCATATTTACTTACGTTGATGACATGTGATGTTATGTGTTGCTGTGATATATTATATTGGATCGTCGTGTTTTGAATAGCCGGGGGGGTTTATGTGAGATGAGGGTTTTTATTTTCATTCATGTAAAATTTATTGTATGTAATATTCTTTTATTGGGGCACTTCTGGGTTGAGGATGATGTCGCCATTGTATATTATTTACTTTTCCGCATTAGGATAGACCCAAGGCGGGGAGCACAAGTAACCGGGTTCTAGGGTCCAGTGGGAGACCATCTCGAGGAGTCGAGACCGGGTCTCCGAACTCTAGAATTGGTAGGGTTGCTTGCCGCTCTCGTAGGGGTCTAGGGATGTGGGTTTGGCTATTCATCGCAACCGTGGAATCCGTGTTTTATACAGGCTTAATTTAAAACACGGAAATCCTAGTATATCCAATATTTCATATGTTATCTTCTGCTGCTCTGTGATGTGATCACTGTGATATGTTCAGACGAATGCCTATATTATATATATATATATGAGATATAATTAATATTGCTGCTTTTGTTTCATATGTGATGCTTGGGAAGCATAATAAATGGGACTTCATTAATGAGATTAATGAAATAAAAGAAACCTAAAGATGTTGTAGAAACTTGTCTCGAAAACTGGTAGCTTTAGTTCCTGCTTTGCATAGTGGTATTCCTTGTAAAATATTCAGCACCTTATTCGATAAGGAAAGAGACGGGATCCCTTCACCGAGAGTGACCTCTTTAGCAAAACTAACAGATGCTACAAACTCGGTTTGTCTTTTGATTGCTTTTATAGTTTTTGCTGTGCATAGTGGTATTTGTGAAATATCCTGCACCTTATTCGATAAGGAAAGAGCCGAGATCCCTTCACCGGGAGTGACCTCTTTAGCAAAACTAGTAAAAGCCTCAGAAAAACACTCCTTTCTCAAAATCACTCGATTCTACAATGAGATCAAGTTCATTACGCAAAGGGTTTTCTTAAAAACATGTCGTAGCCCTCCGTCATTTCAGATAAGTACTTCATAGTATTCGTGCTACGTTTGTTGGCCTCCGTCAAGGCGTAGTGTGCGGTAGCTATTTATGCTTATCTGCTAAGCATATGATGCGATTGAGTTAGGATAGTCGTGCGACTTTGTTGACCTTAGCCGAGAGTCGTGCGGGTGGGTTTAATTCAATCGGGAAATGACGGGTTGAACTTGGCTAGCGCTTATGATTTTTTGACCTTAGCCAAGGTCATAAGTTGCTAGGGGCAAAAAATTATCGGGAATTTCAAGTGTTGAAGTTTGCAATGAGATTGCATATCTTCTATGAGATAGTTGGATCCCGATACTCACTGCGAGTAAGAGTTACTCCTGGGAGAGTTTTACACATCACAATTAGCCGATCAAGTAGGTGTCTAGAAAGGTGTTAACGGGGCTATGCCTCTGGGAAAACGAGGTTTATTTTAATTAGGTCCGTGCGAAAGCACGAGGAACCTCCCTCAAAGTACCGACACTAGCCTGGCTGAAAGATTGGCGAACTCGTAGGGTGTAATTAATCCCGCCTAGTCTTACCTTTTAGGGTTTGAAGATAGATTTGACAAAAATAGTGGGAGCCATCCTGATTAGATAAAATAATAATCAATCTAAGCTTGCAAGAGCATACGTTGAGTGTTTTCTTCTCTCTCTCTCCAAATAGCGACCATGTCACACCTTAATCAAGATAATAATATGGATGTATTGACCGAACCCGCTTGTTATACTGAGCTGGGGAACATTGGTCCCGCTCCAACTTATAATTGTTATAAGACCGAGCAGGAAATAAGGGATTACCAGGATTCCCGTGCCGCCCAAACGAAGAAAGTGCATGATGATGCATCTTCTTTGAGTGTGTTCATTACCGAGAACTGTTTTTCAGTATCCTCTACGTCCTGGGTATGAGATACCAGATCAGGATCCCATATATGTAATCTGTTACATGGGCTACAGAAAGGTAGAGAACTGGGAATGGGTGATAAGTTTCAAGAGTTGGAAACGGTGCAAGTGTTGCGGCCAAGTATGTTGGCAGTTATCACCCTGTATTACCAAATACATTGATTCTGAACGAATGTTATTAGATACCGAACCTGATATACAATATCATATCAGCCTCTTTATTTAGTAAAGAAGGATATAATTTTGTATTGTTGGATAATGTTTTGAACATTTCCTATATCAAGAGTTGATCGGTTAAGGTACGTTATCTAAAAGCATATACGTTCTAAATCAAATTACAGTTCTTAACGTACAAAACACACACAAGAGGAAGAGTTCAGAAATGAACAAATCCTTCTTAAGGCATTGTATACTAGGTTATATCAATACGACCCGAATAGCTAAGTTACATAAAGATGCATATTTAAATGAGTTTGAATTTACATCTTGTGAAACTTGCCAGTCATGTCACAAAGATAAAATGAACATAGCTCCGTTTATTGGAAACAGAGAAAGAGTTAGTGAACTCTTGGGATTGATACATGATGATGTATGTTGGTCCCCTGTCTACACATGCCAGGACTGGTTCTTTTTACTTCATTACATTCACTGATGATCTCTCAAGATTCGCACATGTGTTCCTGTTGAAACACAAGTCTGAAACTTTTGAGAAATTCAAAGAATATAAGTTAGAAGTAGAGAACCAAAACGGGTATAAGTATTATGTCCTTTGATGTGATCAGGGAGGAGAATACCTGAACAAGGAATTCCTCGACTATTCTAAAGGAGAATGAGATTCTCTCTCGGCATTACTCCTCCGTATACGCCACAGCACGTTGGTATATCGGGGCGGAGCAATCGCACCCTATGTGATATGGTGTGCTCTATGATGAGTACTACTGAGTTGCCTATTTCCTTTTGGGGGTTATGCACTTGAGAAGCTGCATACCTATTGAATTGGGTTCCAACCAAATCAGGTGCCTACCACTCCATATGTGATATGGTATGGGAAGAGACCATCTCTTAAGGATGTTAAGATTTGGGGTTGTCCGGCCTATATCTAAAAGCAAAATCCAGACAAGCTCGAGGCAAGGTCAGTTCTGTGGAAGTTTGTTGGATATCCCAAGCATTCGCAAGGGAATATCTTCTACCCCACTGAGTAATAAAAAGTGTTTTATTTCTCAGTATGCCACCTTTTGGAAAGGGAATTTCTTGTGAAGAAATTAGTGGTCATGAGGTAAAACTGGAAGGAGTTCCAGCTATACAAACTACAGCTGATGATTTTGTAGAACCGGAGGATTCAATAGTTCCCAACGAACCTCAGCCTCTCCGCCGATCTAGTAGGATTCCTCATCCACCTGAGAGATACTTCGGTTTTATCTATGACAGTGGGAGCAAGGATTGCATCATGAGATGATGACTCAACTAGTTTCGTGCAGGCCATCAAGAGTGGTGACTCTGTGAGAATGGCTGGATGCTAAGCGATCTGAGATGGAATCCATATACACCAACAAAGTATGGACTTTGGTTGCTCTATCTGAAGGGTTAAATCCCCATCAGGAGCAAGTATATCTTGAGAAGATTACTTGGTGTACATGGAAAAGTTGAGACTTTCAAAGCTAAGGCTTGTTGCAAAAGGTTCTCGTCACTGACCAGGTGTGGATTATGATGAAACCTTTTCTAATGCCTATGCTTAAGTCCATCCGAATCCTACTTACCATTGCTACATACCATGACTACGATATCTGGCGATTGGGTGTCATGACTGCTTTTCTAAATAGTGATTTAGAAGAGAGCGTCTATAAGTATACAGCTATAAGGCTTCGTAGACAGTGGGAGCAGCGGAAACGTGTGCAAGTTGCTTTATGGGTTAAAGCAGGCACCGCGGAGTTGGAACATCTATTTTGATGTGGTAGTCAAAGCGTTTGACTTCATCAAAATGGTAGATGAACCTTGTATATACAAAAAGGTAGTAGGGAGTATGGTGGTGATCCTCGTATTGTACGTGGATGACATACTCTTGATAGGGAAGAAGTTTCCTATGCTACACTCGGTCAATCTTCTCTTATCATAAGGATTCTCCATATAGGATATACCTCCTAAATCCTGGGTTTTGGATCTCATAGATCTAAGTGGATGTTAGGATTCTCACTAGGTGTAGTGAGTTCGTATCAATCGATCCTGGGGAGAATCACTGGATAGCTTCCAGGGTGGTAAGGACGACTGAATGTCAGTCACATGTATTGTCTTTACCCTCAGTGGAAGGACAGTATGTTGGAAGTGTTCCAAGCTTGATACCGTGGCATACTAGACGATAAAGGCTGGATACATCGCTACCAAGAATGCTACCAAAGAGGCAGTCTGGATGTACACTAGTTCATGAGATGAACTTCGTTCCTACCATTGTGTGGCAATGGAGTTGTGGCTTAGGCCTAGGAACCCCCATCCCATCAGTGATCCAGACATATTCTGAGACAGTATCACCTGATCGTGGAGATGGTTGATCTCCAGGGAGATCGAGGTTAAGAGAGTAGACTACAGAGGACAACACGGCGGATCCACTCACAAAGGCATATACCCAGGAGAGACTTTTATGGGATGGTTGAGTATGAGATACTTCAACCACTGCTGATTGTTGGGTATTGGATACTATAACAGATGGCCCTAGTGCAAGGGGGAGATTGTTAGTTATATGTATGCCCTAGAGGCCATTACTGTACATACGATGTATATTGTAGTGGATGCTTGGACATATATAGGGAGGACTTTCTTGCTCGACATGATAGTATGCTATCTGGTTGCTCTTTATCTTAACATGTACACTGATTGTCTCTATGTCACATGTTAATAAAGTCCTTAGGATGAGTACTTGACTACCAGGATTATGATGCAGATCATACTAGTGGGGACAGTGTAGTCGCTAAGTACATCCTTCAAATGTTCCTAGTCGTGGGTGTATCGAGACAGGGCATCGATATACCACAGTAGACTAGCGTATAGCTTCTCGACCCATGTAGATGGGCGATGGATGATCCCATATCCAGGTTTGACATCAGAGACAGTATACGGGTGCTCAGTGGAGACTGGGTACACTGGACGGACTCGCCGAGAACTCCCAGATGGTAATATACCTCACGTCAGATGGCAGTTCTCTGGTGACACTGGTACATGTTAGTCTGTAGACCCAAGATCGTCATAGGGTCTTGTGTGATTCCCACTGTGCTTTGATTTCCACCTTACCACGTTCAGGAGAACGTGTAAAACGGTAGCTTTTGGGTACAGTCCCGAATCACATGGAGACAATGAGCGATAGGAGGGGTTTCGTCTCTCCCGGTATTGGGAGTTGATGTTGTGCTGTGCTCTATTGGCTATAACAGGAAGTCCCTGGCCAGGGCTGCTTTAGAGATATACTGGTAAGGGTTATCACTAGTTTCTCGACCCATTATGAGCCTCATATCGACACGAATTATTGAGTTATTGGGGTCTGACGTTTATCACCCCTAGACGAGATATGCGACATATCAGACGAAGAGACCGGACTGTACGGTAGTGTTACTGATTGGATTCGCAGGAGTGTGAGCAGGCTTGCTTGTTGATCTTCTGATCGCTCAATACCCGGGTGACCGTTACATTTAGCAGACTGCTTGCAGCTTGTGAGTGTTTGATATGATCATCACCTACTGCCGGCGTATTGACGAGTCTTTAGAGTCCTACACAGAGGTTTCCTGGCTCAAGCGAAACGGAGTAGGAGCGCATATGTGATATGTGCGCGACCGAGATTAATACGATATGAGATACTGTATTGTATTCTCGCGATTTGTGACATTGGTCGGTTACATGCGATATAGCCGGGTTATCGGATCAAGTGTTGATTCGATAAGTTGTTAAACATGATATTAGTCGGTTATATGTGATATAGCCGGATTATTAAATCAAGAGTTGATTTGATAATCTAATGTATAATTATATATTTGATATATTAATTTACATTAACTCGTATTAGCTCACTTAAGATTTCTTTTCTCACTTGATGTGCACATTGTATATATGAGATATATATAAGTGTACATGTTTTGTGTCATGCTTGATGATACATGCAACAAAGGTGTGTGTATGACTTACACCATGCTTGGTTTAATTTCTAGGGTTTTATTTATTTAAGTAATTCTAAAACTAAATTATTTTGTCATGGTTGATAAGCTTGTAGAAGCTTGTAGTTCTTTGACTAAGTCTTCAAGTTTTATTTTACCTAAGATATTTGTTAACCCTACCAATTAACCTAGCCTTGGTTAAGTCTCTACAAAGGTTAAGCATGAGATGCTTAACTCACCCATAGTTGCCAATTATTCATTTTGGATAATTTTCATAATAGTTTTCTTCTTCTTCTTCCTCAAAGCTTTCTAGCTTCAATGGAGATGTGAGGGAAAATGTGAGAAAATCAATTCTAAAGTGAGCCCACTTCCTACTTCATAATCCTTTACTACTTGCCATTTAGTATAGGGTGTTTGATTCACTAATTCCGTAATTAGTGAAGAGATAGCTTGGGTTAGTGTCTCCTTGACGTAGATCATATTCGGCCTCGAAGACTTCGATGCAGGCATGTTCATTTCTTCATGGGAGCCTCTCTAGAGTCCGGAGTTCACGATCGCAGCAAAGGGACTATTACACAGAGCTATTGAAGTGAAGGACCGGTCTACAAAGGTTGTATTCTTTGCTCACTTTACTTGCAAAGTGTTTGCATTTACATATTCGTCAGATTTCTACTATACGATTCTAGTTAGGGTTAGCTAGAACGACAAAAATTTTAATATGGCATGAACGATGCCTCCCGAAACCTTGCTGCCGTGCTAGGCAACCCTTCAGCGAGATCCTCTCGACTTGTAAGAAAACACCTTTGTGGGATCCTTACGACTCACAAGGGAAAAACATACTTGGGAGGCCTCACGACTCCTAAGGAGAAAGTGCACCTACGAGATCCTTTCGACTCGTAAGGAGAAAATACTTTTATGAGATCCTTACGGCTCATAAAATTGAAATGTCTTTGGTGATATGGACCTAAACCTGTCTCCTAAGCCATCGCTCCCCAACAGGCAAAGGCAAATGATGAATTGCTCCTGGCACCTGTGCTTCAGTGTTAGCAACGCTGATGCCGACCCAACCCTAAAATTCCAAACTTTCGATCCAATAGACCCCTAAGTCTTTAAACTGGGAACAGATGACCTTTAAGTCGTTAAACTGGGAACATATGACCCCTAAGTCGTTAAACTAGGAACGAGGGAAACCCTCTCACGGAAAATGATGATTCGCTCCTAGTACCATATTCCAGTGTAGTGATTCTGATGTCAACCCAAATCACATCAAATCAGCAATACGACCAATGACCTCCCAGGCGGAATCAAGCTCCATCTCGGAAACAAGTCGAATCACAAGTCAACTTCAACCCTGACACCGTAAGAAGCGGAGAAAGTCAAATCAAGCACCGACCGTCCAAGTTGCAAAAATGGCAGCACCGACCGTTCAAGTCGCAAAAATGGTAGCACCAACCGTCCACGTCGCAAAAATGGCAGCACCGACCGTCCATGTCGCAAAAATGGCAGCACCGACCATCCACATCGCTAAAATGGCAGAACCGACCATCTAAGTCGCAAAAATGGAAGCACCGACCGTCCATGTCGCTAAAATGGCAGCACCGACCATCCATATCACTAAAATGCCAGCACCGACCGTCAGAGTCGCAAAAAGAGCAGAACTGACTATCCAAGTGATAAAAAGGGCAGAATTGATCGTCCATGTCACAAAAATGGCAGCACTGACCGTCCAAAACGCAAAAAGGGCAGAACCGACCGTCCACGTCACTAAAATGGCAGAACCGACCGTCCAAGTCGCGAAAAGGGCAGAACCGACCGTCCATGTCGCTAAAATGGCAGAACCGACCATCCACGTCGCAAAAATGACAGCAACGACAGTCCATGTCGCAAAAAGGGCAGCACCGACCGTCCACATCGCAAAAAGAGCAGCATCGACCCCCACATCGTCAAAACGGGAACCAAATTAAGTCAACCTCCACGTGAAAGAATATCCATCAATTTCATACACACAACCCACGTATGTGGTGTGCATTCATTGATGGGGGGCACCTTGTTGGGGTCAAAAATTATACCCTAGTTGACCAAGTCAAAACCAAGGTCAACCCCAAATCAAGTGGGCCCGAGCCCAATCCCAAATCCAAGTCAAGACCAAGTATGGAAGGGGCCGGCTCCATGCCAAAAAAGAGACAATAAATTAGTCTAAATGTAATTTTTAGAAATAAATATGTGTAAAGTGGGCAGAAAGTCAAAATTTTGTAAAGCCCATGGCTTATGAGCAAAAAAGAAAATAAGCACATAAGGCATGGGGTGGTACAAGTGTCATTTGGTAAAACCCAAGAGCCTATATATAAAGTGTGTAGCCTATAAAGGCAACATGATGAAAAAAAATCAAGGATGACTTTTTTCTCTCTCAAAAAAAATTTGGGTCTGTG
Organism: Agapanthus africanus; assembly: GCA_030015575.1. NCBI lineage: Eukaryota > Viridiplantae > Streptophyta > Magnoliopsida > Asparagales > Amaryllidaceae > Agapanthus > Agapanthus africanus. Next base: position 744,200,739 of record CM057339.1, on the reverse strand, counting down.
CCTCCTTCTCCTTCCTCAAGCTTCTAAACCTTCTTTTTCTTTTTTTAAAATTAAATCAAGAGTTTCACTCTTTTTTTTAAAAATGAAATAGTTTTTCACTATCAAACCCTTGAAGGGGAACTCGGATCTTCATCATACCTCAAATGAGATTTTTAAATCTCACCCCCTTTTTCTCCAAGATCCGGCCAACAGAAGAGGAGGAAAAAGGAGACCCATCTTCAAAAATCCCAGTCTGGGAGGATCCGAGACTCAAAAGAAGATCCAAGGCTAAAAGAGAGAAGAAGGGGGTCCCCTTTGATCATCTCCAAAGATTTCTAGGAGTTTAACTCCATTCAAGATCTTTTGGAGTTTAACTCCATAAATAAAAGATCCCCTTTCAGAGTTTAACTCATATTTCCGGGGCTAAAAGCCCATTTTTTCAGCAGCGCCCAGCGCCTACGTGCCGGGCACGTGAGGCGCTAGCACCCAGTGCCCGCGTGCCGAGCGTGTGAGGCGCTGGCGCCCAGCGCGTGTGAGGCGATGGTGCCAACGCGTCCTTTGGACGCTATTCACCCCTCTTTTCCCATGCACTCGACACTAAATATATGTCTCCCGCGAGAAAAATATTTCTAACGGGGTGTTGTCCTGCACCCCGCAAGGGGGATGCTAGTCCCCATGACCCCAGCCCGCTATCTGAGTAGCGGGGCCCCCGTAAACTCTGTGAGGCCCCCGATATACCCAAGACCCCTCAAAACACAACACACGCACACTGCACATTGAGTTCGCATGACCAGTTTGACCCGTCAATCGGAGGTTTCTTCGCTCCAAAGGCGAGAGGTAATTAGCGGCAGCTTAGTCCGCGGATGCCGGAGATTCGGATCCGCACAATCAATAAATCCCGGCCTACCCTAGGCAGGAGGAATCTGTAATGCATCTGACAAGCGATGCGTATTCCCATCTCAATGGGGTGACGAAAAGCACCCTACACGGTGAACCGTTAATTATCCGAGTGACTACCCACGTGTAATGCATCAAGGACGGTGACAGACAACGCTCATAGGTATCAGCAACCGTTTATATTAGCGACCATCTTTTATACAGTCGCTGATACACGTATCAGCGACTGAACTTTCCGCAACCATGTATTAGAGACCGTATAATATATAGACGGTCTCTAATACAATTTAGCGACCGTTTAGTACGGTCTCTAATACGTACAATATCGAGTAGTACCTCTACAAATCACCTCCACCATCGATTTCACCATCGCCATCGCCATCGCCGCCTCCACCATCGGTGTGCCTCCCTAAAATCCTAGCAACCATTGCCACCACCGCCATCATCGCCCTCTACTATCTCCACCACCATCAGCTCCCCTCTTCACCTCTCTCACGGTTATACCCCTCTCTCTCAGTCGATGTCTCTCTCTTACGCAGCTTGTCGATCGCCTCGAGCTTCGCCATCGCCGATATCTTCGAGCATCAAACTCCATCGTTGATCGCCTTTAACCTCAAGCTCTGCCATCACCGATTTCCTCGAGCCTCAGCGATCGCCTTAAGTATCGAGCTCCTACCGTCGATCGCCTCAATCCTTGAGCTCCGCCATCGCTGATCCCCAGCGCCGAGTCTCCTCCTCCAGTGCCGAGCCCTCTCCTCCTCCAGTGCCGAGCCCCCATCAATCCTCCATCACAGCGCCCACCTCCTTCTATACAGCGAGTTACACACCACCGAGCCCTCGTCGATCACGGTAAGTGAATTTTTTTTTGGAAAATTGTTAGAAATTATTTTAAGATTTTTAAATTAGTCAGTTTTGAATGTTAAGTTTAATTTGTTGATAATGAAGATGATTGGTTAATTAGTTTAAGTTCTCAAATATGATGAAGATCTTGATGATGATCGTGATATGATTTCAGTTAAGTGAGAAAAAGGAAAAATGAACATCGAATCTTTTGGTGAAGAAAGAAAAGGCCATATGTTTTCAGTTAAAAGAGAAAACGAAAACCATCACAAAGATTTCAATATGTGAAAACTTTTCTTTATAATAGACAAAATATTAATTTATTATTGGTAATAGTAGTTGGTGCTCCAATAAAATTTTATTTTCGCTTGATCCTTGCATTTTTCCCATTGCATTGCACTTTTAACAATATTTTTCTTACTAAATAATATTGTTTTTCCCTATCCTCATGGACAAAGTGCAATTAGACATAACCTAATTCTCTATCATGTTTGCATATTGCTAACACCGATCACCGATCACTTGATGATGTAGTGATATCATGCAATTGTATTTTTCTATATATTTTTAGGGTCCTCTTTTATCTCTAACAAAGAAAGGAAAAACATATTGTATATTAATTGACATTGGTCGAGTATTGTGGCATAACTAGCTACTAATGAGATCATTTGGCATGAAAGTCTATTAATTTCATGATATTTGCATTGAGCTAGGTTTTCTATTCTTTTTTGTGAAATCCTCAAGTCTTTGATCTAATATTAGCTAGAAAGAGGTGATTACCATTTTTATTAATCACAGACTGGTTGTAAGGATAAAGATTATGCTAATATATGCCTTTCACATGTTAATTAATCAATTAATTTCACTTGATTATATATTTGCAGTATCTTCTTTTTTGATTCTCTAGGCCTTAAGATGAACCACCTTCCTCTTAATTTTACACGCGGCGCCGCTTTTCATATTAATCAACTCTAATTATATGATTATAATTATATCATTACCATTGATAACAGCTAAATATTACTCACATAACTTATGTAAGTTCTAGGAGATTATCTTATCCAAGTGTTACTAGCTTGGTGTTTTGTAACATTAAGAGGATTTGGCATCTTATTATTGGTTTGTCTTAGTTAATGAATGTTAAGAAGCTGCAATTAACCATGGGTAAAAAGTAATTAAGCTCTTAATTAGAGAAGAAAGTTAGAGAATTGAAAGGCAAAAACTATTGTTTTTTTCCATTTCATGAATTTGAGAGGATAATGATCAGCATTATTTTTCCTCAATCTAATTAAGTGGAAAATGATCTTATTATATATTATTACCGAAAAATTGACTATCATAAGGTAAAAGACTAAAATAAAGGATCCATGACCATTAGTACAAAAATTGCAGGTCCCTACGGATGAGAAAAACCGTAAGGGCAATTTGAGATTGGAAGGTATGTGGTATGATTGTGGAGATGATTAAGATGATGATTTAAATAGTTTAATTTAACATATATGTTTGGTAGGATAGAAATTTGTAAAGACATGAAGGTTTAGATGTTGGTGGATTCGTCAATTCTTTAATATGTGGGTAACTCTCGTTAGAGTTAACTACTCCAAAAGTAAATTATAAAGTTGATTAACAACTAGAAACTATCATGCATAATTGCAATTAGAAGGAGATACCTATAATTTACAAATCTCCTGAAAAACCCTATGTTATACGTGCAAGCCATAAGAGATGATTAAAACCGAACTTAAAACCAAATCCAAAACCTAAATCCAAAATCTTAAACTTGATTAAGAAAACCCTTAATTTTAAAAAAACTTTACAATAAATTAAAATTTTCAAAACCTTAAATTAAAATTAAATTGGAACGTAAACTTAAAATTAATTTAAATTAAATATTAAACTAAGTGTATGATATATACTCGATGATAATATGAAATTTTCATATTCTCATCGATAATTATATGTGAAAATAAAAACGCGTCGTAGTCTCCGTCAATCGGTTAACATATGTTCGATATTCGTCGTGACATAAAACTACACAAAAAACAATTAATGGCAAGGGATCCCGTGTAACAGAGAAAAACTCGGGAGGTTTTTGTGCACCAAATCGGCACAGGGTGGTTTTTGGCACATAGGACATAATTTTGGTGAAACTTCTCAAATAAAAATATAAAAACATTTACAACCACTTGCCAATATTCTTAAGTCTAAAAAAATTAAATGATTTTTATGATTTGAAAATCCAAGAAAAAAGATAAAAGATTTACACCGTTTGACAAATATAAAAACCTAAAAGGATTCACAAAATTTGGAATTAATTTATTAATTCATATTCTTGTAAATTATGAATTTAAAGTAAACAATGATTATTTTTTAAAAATACCACTTTATAAACGGTAAATAATTAGGGGAATTGAAATCCTTCTAAAAATTGATTTTCTTAATATAAGTTGTATGATGTTGTAAGTAAATTTTATGTTGAGAAGGAGGCCGTACACGATATGTTAGAACTGACTTGGAGGCTATAACACAAATATGATATGAATATGTACTATTTATTACCGAATTATAAATACATACTCGTGCGTGCAATAAATTAGTTAATTAAAAGATATTTGTATGGAGTTAGTTACTGATCTAAATTTCTATTTTAAATAGAATTCTGACACCATAAATATATTTTATTGTTGGTAGAAATTTCTATATTTGAAAACATTGGCTCCATTTTCTTGGTTCGAATTAAATTTGAAAAGTTAGTGAGAGAATGAAAGAGAACTGCTTTTTCTAGAAAATATAGGAGGCTGAGTATCAATAGGGTCAAACAGAGAGGCCAAGTGGTACTAGGCCTTCTATGGTAGGCCAAGTACTTTTTTGTATGGGCCTCGGTGGTCGATACAGAAAATATTTTTCTTATTATAACTAGTGTTTTGCACTACACATATTTAATAATTAGACTTTTTAGAGAAAAAATTATTTAATTTAAATAATGTGAATGATTTCTTTTCTTTAAACGGAGAGGGATTAGTGGAAATAGTTTTATTAGGAGCTGGAAAAATAAAATAAAATTTCATTCACTAAATTTAGTAGTTGCGGTTATGAAATTTGATTTGAATTTTTAGAGTTTTTTAATTGATTTCTCTTGCAAATAAGAACGTCACATCAGTAAATTGATTTAAAAATTAGAGGTCGTGTCCCTTTTGCATATAATAACTAGTACTTTTTACGTGCGATGCACGTATATGTATAGTGAAAATTGTATTATCTAAATAACTATTATGCCATGTAAATACTTTGGTTTGCGAAGATGATTTTAAAATGAGTTGAAGGTATAATCTTGTTATAGAGTGTCACGCCCCGCTTCCTAAAATACGGAATACGAGAGGGTGACAAGACCAGCCATACTCCTACGGTCAAGAAAATATCCTGCCGTAGTCACACTTCGGTTTCTAACATTACGTGGTAATCAGTAATCATAGCATAGGTAATGAGAAATGCAGTCACTAATTCTATCAAAACAGATATAAAAATAACCAGATAGAATCAAGGGGAAAGATAGCACTGGCGTCACTGATCTAGATATCCACAATATCCTCGAGGTAAGGAAGATCCTGATCCGAGCTAAATTCACTTCTCACTCTGAGCATGCATACTCAGGTCGTCAGAGCGACACAATAGCAATATATATATAAATAGATATGTAAACACGTGCAATGATAATGAACATGAAACAATAAATATGGAGTAATGACATGAGCATGAAGTAACCGGTACAGGTAAACAATAAAGCATGTGTATCGAATCAATAATCAATGCAATGTCCATGTCACTAAACCTATCAGTCTCTAAGTCTCAATGTCCAAATCACTAAACCTATCGTCAGTCCAAGTGTGAGTGTTAAACACCGTAGGAGTATTCCCAACCCAAGGGTAGGCCCCAGGGACAAGAGAACACAGGCCCGAATAACGCTCGCTAATAATCAGAAACGCCATCCATACAACTCCCGAAATCTCTGTATATGCCGGCAGTAGGACTCCTGAGATTCCGTTGATCGAACTCACACTCAAACTATCCCACACCCGCGGTCTACATCGAACACTGACCATGAACCCAATACTAGTAGCTCCATGATAAGTCTACGCAAGAACTGGAGACAGGATCTCCATCAAGTATGTCTCGACTGGTATTCAAGATAAACGGACAATACTCAATGTCTTACCTATGACACTAATATAAGTGATTCCATAACCGTCCCATACCAGTTATAGTTACACTTATATTTGCCCCATAGGCGTCGACAATGCAATAATCAACTGGTTCCGCTGATTGTGTATAAGTACGTGTCACTTCACTTATTCATTCACGCTTTTAGGATTTTGATTATAAAGAATTTGAATAGTGGTTGATGGGTTTTAAAATAGAAGAAATTTGAGAAATTGAAATAAAAATTTGGAAATTTAGGATTAAAGGTAGAAGATGGATTATAGATAGTTGAGGGTAATTGAGTGTGACGGTTAGATGAATTTTGGTTAGATAATTGAGAGTTAGGCTTCGATAAATTTTTTATTTTAGGGTGAAATTGAAGGTTATGGTTAGACGAATATGAGATCTGGGGTGGAATTGAGGGTCATGATTAGTTGCATTTATGATTTGGTAAAATTGAGAACTAGGGCTAGAGAAATTTCTGATTTAAAGGTGAATTTTATGATTTAAAGGTGAAACTAAAAATACCCTCAATCGTTTTGTAATTAACGTTTGAGTTGAGTGTTAGTGTTTTGCTTTTTTGGATTTGACCTAAAATAAAAATTGAGGAGCTTGGGTTAAAGTTTGAGTCGGAATGGCTTAGTAAAACATATTGATTTTCTTTACTACAAATTATTTTGTGTTTTGTAAATTTAATGATTCAAAATCTTATAGTCGTGTATGATTTATTGCTTAGATTTTTAAATTGTAGCATAATCTATAAACCAAATCAAAATGAAAATTAAATCCTTTAATACAACTTAAACTATACTGGATACGTAAATCCAAAACAAAATCAAACCCATTAAGAAAACTTAAAACTATACAAGATGCGTAAATCGAAAATAAAATTAAACCCGCTAACACAGCATAAATATAAGTAAGTAAAATAAAACTTCCACTTAATTAGTAAGTTTAAGATCGAAAGGTCTTAAATTTGTTTAGAATCGAACTATAGTTTCCCGTCTAACAATTAGTGTATTCAAATCTTTTTCCCATCGAATACGATTACAAATGTTTGTAAGAGTTGAACGTTCTGTTCGATTTTTTCAAATATATCTATAGTATTCAACGAGCGGATTTGACATACAGTAATTGTTGGATTTTTCTAGTGTGAACAACTTACGAATGCAATGAGACTCACATCTCACTTCTTCTGTATTTTCGTCCATTTTGAGAAGTTTCGACGGTACTTTTCTCTTATTTCTCGTGTACAAATATATGTATGAATACAGGGAATAGGGAGGAGTGCTGCCGAAATTTTCTCGAAGTGGACGAAAACACAGGACGACGTGAGATATGAGTGTTGCATTCGTAATGTGAATTAGGACGTTTAGCCTTGACAGCCGTAAGAGTACTTATCCGTCCCGACCTTTAGCCCTGACTTACGCCAACCTTAAATGACTTCATATGCTTTAATGGGTCCACATAATGAAATATGTTAAACTCATATAAATATCCGTGTAACAACAAATGAGAATTCTTCCAGATAACTCTTTTATGCACTTGGGGAAAAAAGATAGATAAAGTTCGAAGGACACCTGATTTAAAGAAGGACTTAAAGTCTTTTTAGGTTACACAGAAATGAACCCAAAGCATAGAAGAGACGGATTCAATTTCTATCCTTATAAAAAAATGTAAGAATAGATACCGTTTTCGACGTGAAGTGATAGGAGAACATGTGTTTGTAAACGGTTTAGAACCAAACTACAAATATTAGAATTATCATGGCAAGGGAGTACCTGACAAGAAAGTGATGAGGGATAATGAGACTACAACTTCGCAATCTGAATTGCCGACGGGTGACAGGATAGACGATGCACATGAGATATTGGAAGATTTATTTGCTGGCGAGGAAATGAATGTAGTTGAACCATCTGAAGATACCAGTGGAGTAGAGGAATTAAAGAATCTTCGGGGAAAAAATGAACAAGATCTTTATGGAATTTAGTAGGCTGTCATTTGTAATAAGACTCCTCCATCTGAAGATGATTAGTGGAATAACTAACGAGCACTTTGACGTGCTTCTTGATCTCCTATGAAAAGTAATTCTTGAAGGAAAAGAAAGTATTCCAGAGAATCATTACCATATAAAAAAGATTGTAAAGACACTTGGTTTCTCGTATGAAAAGATCGATGGATGTCCCAACGACTGTGTGTTGTATCGTAAGAATTATGCGTCTCTCAATGAGTGCCCCACTTGCTACATGTTTAGGTGGAAAAATATTAAGCAAAATTCAATCGTAGAAACATCTGATGTCAGCAAAAAACATGAAAACTGCAGCTAATGTCCTTCATTATTTTCCCCTGACTAAAAGATTGCAAAATTTATATATTTCAAAATACATTGCGAAGAGCATGTGATGGGATTCCGATCGTCGGATCAAAGTCGGGAAGCCGAGGCAACCCGGCTGATACAGATGCATTAAAGCGATTAGACGGTGTTGATCATTTTGGGGATGAGACGAGTAATATACGTCTAGTTTTGGCAACCGACGTGTTCATGCCTTACGGACTCATGAGCTCTAATTGGTCCACATGGCTGATCTTACTTATACCTTACAATTTGCCTCCTTGAATGTGTATGAAGCAACCGTATATGATTCTTTCCTTATTAATTCCAAGAAAATATTCACCCTGTCAAAACATCGACGTTTATACGGAATCTTTAATTGAATAGCTGATAGAACTCTGGAACTATGGAGCAGAGACATATGATGCTTATGCCAAGGAAAAATTTAGAATGCGAGCGACTGTTATTTGGGCAATCAACGATTTTCCAGCATACGGCATGTTATCTGGATGGTCTAACTACGCGAAGTATGCATGTCCATCATATGGTCTTGATTACAGTGCCAAGCATCTTAAGAAACGTGGTAAGTTTTGCTACGGGTTTCATCGTACATGGCTACCGGCGAATGTTTAGTATAGAAAGATGGCAAATGAGTTTGATGTAACAGTGGAGAGGCGTGAAGCCCCAAAACAGTTGTCAGGGATAGAAATTTTTAAGCAGATATCAGCGTGTCAATTCTAGCATGGATCTAATCATTTTAACTCAGTACTTCTTTGAATAAACAAAAAATTGGAAGTGGTCCGAAAATAATGAATTGTTGAATGTGTGAAAGAAGAAAATTAGTTTATGGAATCTTCCTTACTGAAAACATTTGTTTTTTCGACACAATATTGATGTTATGTATGTAGAGAAGAATGCGTTTGATAATATTTCTGGCATATTTTTATAGGACGATTCTAAGTCCAAGGATAAAATGAGTGCTCGTGTGTGCTTGGAGGAATTTGGAATCCGACAGGAATTGCATCCGATACTTCGTGATGATGGTGTCTATGAATTATCAGTTTCGAGCCACTCAATGTTGAAATTGGTTATGAAAAGATTTGTTGAGGTACTAAAGAGCGTCTAAACCCCTCTAACACGTCAAAGAATGTGCAGGTTGAGCTACCAAAACTCTTAAATCTTAAAAGTTACGATTTTCATATCCTTCTGCATCAATTGCTTCCAGTGGTTCTTCGACATAATTTATCGTTCGATATCACCATTGCTTTGGTAGAGTATTGTGGCTTTTTCAATAAATTTTGTTCTAAATTAATAGATATAGTCAAATCTGAGGAGTTGCGTAATAGTATTATTGAAACCCTTTACAAGTTGGAGATGATATTTCCACCATCTTTTTTCACCGTCATAGTTCATCTTACAGTGCATCTACCTACAGAAGCAATGATTGCTGGATCAGTCTCATATAGATGGATGTATCTAGTAGAAAGGTAATTAATTTTTTAAGTCAATTTTTATATTTAATTCAATATAATATCTACATTTGTCTATAATATTCGTCAACATTTTAGATACTTGGGATTCTTGAAACGACAAGTATGCAATCGAGCTCAACCTGAAGGGTCAATAGCGAAAAGTTATTCTGCCAAAGAATGCCTCAATTTCACTTCTCGTTACTTACGTGGAGTTGAAACAAAATTAAATCGTCCTTCTCAAATTAACGAGAACCGGCTATCCCATCCACAAGAAAAGGATCGATCCTACCGGAGGGATGGCTCAATCAAGCACATGACCTTGAAATTATTACCGATCACAGAAGGTATATAAATTAAAACATTTAAACACATCAATATTTTGTGTGTGTGTATTCCTAAATAGTTAATATTATTATTCTTTTAGCCGACATATTTAAGAGTTTACGAATACGATTTCCGGAAAAGGTGCTACATGCAAGATTAATCAAGAACATAAGAAATACTTTCCACGTCGGTGCCGCAAATACGCATGTATCTCTTGTATATATCACGTATCACATGTATATATCACATATAGTTTATACATTTTACGTATAAATGCATTGTACATCGAAGATGGCATAACAAAAGGGATGCAATTCCCGAATGTAATCGTGCGACTATCTAAAGGACATGGTGCAAAAGAGAATCGATACGGTTCATATTTCATTCATAACCTAAAATTTCTTACAGCTGAGAAATTGACTACCCAAAATAATGGTATTTATTATCCGTTTGAACAAACGTGTTTATGAAGTTCCCGTGATCAAAGACCGCAGGTAGGACAAAAAGAATATTATGGTCAGTTTGAGAACATAATAAAGTTATTTTATGGGACTAATGAACAATAACAATTTGTTATGTTCAAAGTTCGTTGGTGCGCTTGCATCCAGAAAGATGAGTACAGTTTTCAGCTTGTCAATCTCAATAAAGAAATTCATCGAGATAATAAGTTCATGTTAGATTCACAAGATGATCAGTGCTTTTATGTCAAAGATCTTAATCGTGAAGATATTTTGATTGCATTGCGGGCACCTCCTAAATCCTTATTCGATAGTTTTACCGACGAGGGTGATCTTGAGGAAGTAGATCCGATTGATATATGATAAATATTGCAGTTGTAATCATTTATATATGTTATAAATTTTGCAGTTGTAATCAATTGATATATGAATATTTTTACTGTTGTAATCACTTATAATCTATTGATATATTAGTTCAATGATTTATGCATATTATATATTTTGTATCGTCATAACTTACATGATGGGATGATCATCTAGAAAAGGCATATAAGCAAAATTTACTGCAGCATTCTCTTTAAAGAAAAAAGATCGAGATAGTTTCTCTTCGACACAACCTGAGATTAGAGGTATATATTACAAGTTTTAAATAAGCGTGTTCAAATTATTTTGTTTGCATTGATTACAATAAATTGAAATGTATAGGTACATCTGATCAGGAGGATGCAAGTACATTTGTACCAGATGATCCATATGCACACCTAGACGAGCAGTGCATGGATCTAAGTAGAGAACCTGACGCGTTCTCAGATCCCATCATAGATGAGTATATTACTACATTGCCTCTTCCTCGCGCATTACGAGACGAAAAAGTTTATCGAGATAGGTACTATAAGAAAGCTCGGACGAGGTATGTATTTGTTTATCCTTAAATCAAGAGAATGATAGATGCAGCAAATGCGCGTATCGCTGAGACACGGGCTGTGGGGACGATTTTTCCATGTTTGAAAAGCACGTAAGAGATTTTGCCTCCGAGTATACCAAATACGATATGGGTGAAAAAAGGGCAATTGTGGAATGGGTAGGTAGGAAGCCCGTAGGTCTGGGTTCGTGGTCCATTCATTTCAATGGTTATTTTGGTATCTTGTCCGCAACACGGAGTTCGAGAACGTAGGATTCACGTTTACAGAAAACCCCTAAGAAGCCTATGTATGGTCTTGGTGCACCCTCTTGGTAATACATAACTCAATTAACCATATTTCACAATTACATACTTGTTAAATGGTATTAATTTATTAATTAATATACTTGGTAACCTGCATTATAGAAACATTTTTTCTTAGAAAACGATATAGACGGACATTGAACGTATGTCCGGTATGAGATGCAACAGTGTTTCAAGAGATAGCGTGAAAGATTAAAAAGAAAATACACAAAGTCGGCTAAATTTACGGAGGATTGGAAATGTTTTGCCAGTCTTCTCCTTTAAACATCCCTAGGGAGAACATTGCTTTTCTCCTATGGTATTAGGAGACACCCGAGGCAAAGGTAATTAAAAAGATATTTATTTGATTTGAATACCAAATTTAGATTAATTTACATTTAGATATGTTATCTTCTGAATATGCAGACAAAATCTGAAGGAACTAGTGCACTTTAATAAGCGATTTTAAAAGATGATATCTTAGGATTTAAAAAAATTTAGAGAGCAATTAGGATCTAAGCTAAAAATTATAACTTGTAATAAGAAAAGAGAGCAAACTAGCTACTAAATTGAGACTACAACCTTTGTTGCATTTTCAAATGCTCCCAAATTGTGTTGGACTCCATTATAGGCTCCTTGAAATTTCATGGAACAAGCTTGCATGCACATCTTCTCTATCAAAGATGATCCACCTTGAAGGCTCAAGAACTTTGGCTCTAATCTCAAATTGAGATAACCTAAATAGTCAGGTTGCTAAACTAACTAGTTAGGAGTATATGTATTTAGTATATGTATTTAGTATATTTTATTACATATAAATATATATATTGTTTTTGTTTATTCTTTTTCCTATTATTTTCTTAAGCTTATGTTATTCCTTGGACATAACATATCCTCACCATATTGTAGTATGGTGACATGTGTAATCAAGAGAAGGTTGTGGACACTTGGAAGGTTGGTTTAGTGCAAGGGCTTGGATTATTTTGGAGGAAATATATTACTAACCATTTCTTTAGAAATGGTTAAGGATTTATTTTCATTCTCACTCTCTTTTTCGTAAGTGCTCCCATCTTCTTCTTCCTCCTCTCTTTACACTTTGGAAAAGAAAAAGGAAAAATAAAATAAAATAAAAAGAGAGAAAATTAGTAGTGAGCTTGAACTATAATTGTTATCCAAGATATTTAAAATACATAAAAAAGAGATTAATTAATAATGACATAATGCTAGTAAATACATACCACAAAAAATATGTATTAATATATTAAATCGGCACCCGATTTAATATCCATCTTTCTAAAATGATCAGCTAGTATTACAGCCGTCCGATTACCGTCAGTATATAAAATACACTAGTTTTAATCGTACCCAAGCGTGTACCAATGTACTGCAACTACAACATTTCGCCAAAGTCGGAAACCCTCTGTGTGGAACTCTAAAATCTCGACAATACGCTGGTTGTGGGTTTAATCACAAGCACGTCGGTGGCACTAGCTGTACGTAATGGCTACCTAGGTATTATCGAAAAAGAGATTGACAAACAAGATCATATGAAACCCTACTGAGCCTGCCAGTGACATGTACCATACAGTCAGGTCTGTTCGTCTTAGAGTATCGCATATCAGGTCTTGGGGTGGGTAACGTCAGACCCCAAATAGCATGATAAGTCATGCCAGTGTCAAACCCTATCACCAATTGAGAAACTATTGATTGCAATCAGTAAATTACATCCGCCCAAGCCTAGGTCTTATGGTAATGGCTAACCGTACACTGCACGACATAAACTTCCAATACCAGGATAGACGAATCCCCTCAATTGTTCACTGCCTCCAAGTGCATCAAGACTGCACCCAAAAGCTATTTGTATGCACGACTCTTTAAAGCCATAGTAGGGTAGCAATCAAAGTACAGTGCGAACACACGCAAGACAAATGACGATTTCGGATCGACAGATTACACTATACTAATATCACCTAAGAACTGCTATCTGACAATAGGTATAATACTATCTAGCATGTTCTCGGCGATTCCGTCCAGTGTAACTCATAACACAATGAGCACCTGTATACAATTTTTGGTGACTGACTAACATCAATGGCTATGAGAATGACCATCGCCTCTCGTCGGGATCAATAAACGTATACACTAGTCTACTCTGGAGTAACGATGCCCAGTCTCGATATTCCCACGACTAGGGACATTTAAGAATGTGTTTATAGACCACCCAGTTCTCACAAGTATGATCGCCATAATAACCCTGGCAGTCAAGCATGAATCATATAAGCTCTATCAATATGTAATAGTGATATGCTATACCACACAAGACATGTACATAATGATAAAGTCAAACCAGATATCATACTATCATCCCGAGTAAGATTGTTCTAACCGTATAGTTCCTCCTTCAATCATGCGATTACAATAATTGTCTGCTTGCGATTACAATAATTGCCTTGAGGGTGCTATATCCAACAGAATCAGCAAGGAATAGCCATAACCGCGGGAAAGGCACTGATAACTATTTTGGTGGACCGGTTCCTACTGATCAATATAGATCTACTTTGGTGAGTTTATTTTTAATTACATATATGTTTGATTTTTTAAGTTTATCGTTACATATCCTCACATATAGATAAATTATATATTCAGTACAGGAGAATGGTGGGAAAAAGCTGAGACTTACTGAGACTTGGGAGGCATTGTACACTAAAGAAGGCATTCCTGAAAAAAGAATGGATACGGCCACTCAATATCTATTAAGATTGCATTTATAAATTTTCTTAAGTAAATGCACTTGTTAACTTCGCAATAAATAGTAATTACTGTTTCATTTATCGAATGCGCATTTCGAGGAGGCGGAGAGAAGCTATCAGGAATCAAATCCTCAATTTCCGGCCGACAATCATATTCCAGCCGAGGCCGAGGTATCTATTATAGAGCAACTTTTCCCTCGCTCAAGGTCACATGGCCGTATTCCCCTGTACGGTGGTCTCATTGGTGTTTCGCTGTCGAGTTCCAAAGGAATTTCAAGTACGTCGACCGCTCTCTTCAACATACAAATGGATAAGGCATGGGAGAACGAATAGCTAAAGGAGCAGCTCAGAAGGATGGATGAAGTAGATAAGAAGAAAGACGAAGCTGATGCGGTATGGAGAGCTTAAAGGGAGAAAGCTGATGCGACATGGAGAGATCAAATGCGGGAGCAGTGGACTCAATTCTCACAACAATATGGTCCGCCTTCACAACCGTAGTCAGCACAGTGTATATGGCCGTCGCAACCGGCATATTACCCTCTTTTGACGTAGCGACCGTATTACCTTCCTCTATCATAGGGATCGTACTTCCCTCAGCCTCCGCCTCCATAATAGGGACCGTACTACCCTCAGCCTCCGCTTCTGACACAATAAGGGTACTTCTCTTCATTTTTTTGGAAGAAGACTGGGAAGATACCAATCGATACATATCAAGACGAGATTCTGATGTCGATGGCAGCGGCGGGAGTGAGTGAGGTGCGTATATATCTGTGTGTTAGTATAGATAGCGTTGTTTCGAAAATTATAATTTTAGTTCATATATTTATTTATTAGGTTGGATTTGCAGAGTTCACAGAGTTGAGTGACTTGGGATTGCACACGATTTGAAGAGTTGTTGGTATTGGATGATATATAACGTATTGTGTTGGTTTGTATTCAAAACACTATTTTTGTATATGTTGGCTTGAGTATGTGTTGGTTTATTACGATTTTAATTCATGTATGTGTTGGTTTGAGTTGTTGTTATTGTTTGATATATAGTGTATTGTATTTATGTGTTAGTTTGTATTCAAAGCACTATTGTTGGATAATATTGTTAGTTATATGTATGCCCTAGAGACCATTACTGTACATTGGATGTATATTGTAGTGGATGCTTGGACATATATAGGGAAGACTTTCTTGCTCGACATGATAGTATGCTCTATGCTTGCTCTTTATCTTAACATGTACAATTATTGTCTCTCTATTACATGTTGATAAAGCCCTTAGGATGAGTACTTGACTACCAGGATTATGATACGGATCATACTAGTGGGGCAGAGGTAATCGGCAAGTACATCCTTCAAATGTTCATAGTCGTGGGAGTATCGAGACGGGGCATCGATATTCCAGAGTAGACTAGCGTATACGCTTCTCGGCCCATATGATGGGTGATGGATGATCCTATATCCATTGGTGTTTGACATTAGAGATGGTATAAGGGTGCTCAGTAGAGACTGGGTACACTGAACGGACTCGCCGAGAACTCCTAGATGGTATTATACATATCGTCAGATAGCAGTTCTCTGGTGACACTGGTACAGGTTAGTCTGTCGACCCGAGATCGTCATAGAGTCTTGTGTGATTCCCACTGTGCTTTGATTTCCACCATATCACGGTCAAGAGATCGTGCAAAAAGGGGGTTTTTGGGTACAGTCCCGAGTCACATGGAGGCAATGAGCGATAGGAGGAGATTTGTCTCTCCCGGTATTGGGAGTTGATGTTGCGCTATGCTCAATTGGCCATAACATGAAATCCCTGGCCAGGGTTGCTGAGATTTACTGGTAAGTGTTACCAGTAGTTTCTCGAACCGTTATAGACCTTGCATCGGCATGACTTATCAGGCTATTGGGGTCTGACGTTATACCACCCCCAGGCTGTGATATGCGACATATCTGACGAAAAGACCGGATTGAAAGGTAGTGTTACTGATTGGATTCGCAGGAGTTTGAGCAGGCTTGCTTGTTGATCTTCTGATCGCTCAATACCTGGGTGGCCGTTACGTTTAGCATACCGCTTGCGGCTTGTGGGTGTTTGATATGATCATCACCTACTGTCGGCGTATTGACGAGTCTTTAGAGTCCTACACAGAGGTTTCCTGGTTCATGCGAAACGGAGTAGGAGCACATATGTGATATGTGCGGGACCGAGATTAATGCGTGTATGTGATACCGCATTCTATTATCACGATATGTGATATCGGTCGGTTATATGAGATATAGCCGGGTTATCGGATCAAGTGTTGATTCGATAAGTTGATTTATATGATATTGGTCGGTTGTATGTGATATAGCCGGATTATTAAATCAAGTGTTGATTTGATAATTTAATGTATAATTATATATTTGATATATTAACTTACATTAACTAATATTTGCTCACTAAGTATTCTTTTTCTCACAAGTGTGCATATAGTATATATGTGATATATATTAATGTACATTTTATTGTGTCATGCTTGATGCCACATCATTCATGGGTGTATGAGACTTACACTATACTTAGGATAATGTAGGGTTTATATTTATCTAAGTAATTCAAAAATGGTTGTAATTTTGTCATGGCTACAAGCTTGTAGAAGCTTGTGGAAACATTGACCAAGTCCACTCCTTTTGTTTTCACTTGTAGATATTTATTAATCTAACCATTAACCCTAGCCCTAGTTAAGTCTCTACATGAGTTAGTGCATGACACTAACTCACCCATGGTTCATTTTCTCACCTCATGAGTTTTCATTTTGTTCATCACTTCATTTTCTTCCTCATGAAAAGCTTGCTAGCTTTTTCTAAGGTGAGAAAATATTGAGAGAGAAAGAAAAATAAAGAGAGCTCATTTCCAAGATGAAGATGATGAGTTAATTAGTTCAATTTATCAAATATGATGAAGATCTTGATGATGATCGTGATATGATTTCAGTTAAGAGAGAAAAAGGAAAAATGAACGTCAAGTCTTTTGGTGAAGAGAGAAAAGGCCATATGTTTTCAGTTAAAAGAGAAAATGAAATCCATCACAAGGATTTCATTACGTGAAAACATTTCTTTATAATAGACAGAATATTAATTTCTTACTAGTAATAGTAGTTGGTGCTCCAATAAAATTTTATTTTGGCTTGATCCTTGCATTTTCCCATTACATTTCTCTTTTAACATCATTTTTCTTACTAAATAATATTGTTTTTCCCTATCCTCATAGACGAAGTGCAATTAGACATAACCTAATTTTCTATCATGTTTCCATATTTCTAACACCGATCACTGATCACTTGATGATGATCGTGATATCATGCAATTGTCGTGTTTTTCTATATATTTTCTGAAAGTCCATGTCGCACACCCCGCAAGTTTGCGGGGAGACGGAATACATAAAAAATGATTTTTCTCACATCAAAAGATCATGTTTGGCTTTGCAACATAGACTTCATCCACTTTAGGATCTTGATTAAATCTTAACTAGCAAAACTAATCTACAAGAAGGCTCTAACTACTCGGTTAGAGTGTTATACCTTCGTGTCAAGTCCTTCGGGTCTTCTAGTGGTTCTTGGCTCCTTGGATCAAGCTTCAACTTTGAACTCCTTTTTTGGCTCCTAGGTCGCTCCAAACAAACTCGGTTGCCGGTGTCTTTTGCGTCGTAGAAGTTCCACCCGAGGGCCTATGGTCAAGCTCCAACCTCAAGTGAGATAACTTAGTGATCTAACTTGCTAAGAAAGACTACTAAGTTGATGTAGAGAAGATCTATGGATTAATTTGTCTCAAAACTCAATGGATCACAACACATATGAAGGGTTGAGCTTGAGGGAGGAGGACAGGAAACCTAGGAGAGAGAATGAGCAAATGATAATGATCTAGAGAATGAGAGAAGAGAATGGCTAAGACTCATGACAATAATTCAAGCATGGATTATTTTAGTCTCAAAATAATCAACCATGCTTGAATAGGAACTACAAATGAATAAACAATTAACAAAGCCATGCTTTCAACCCATTGCTCAAGTGTCTCCTAATTTCCACCCCATTAATCTTTTAGCAAAAAATGATAAATCAATAATGAGATGTCTCCTTCTAAAAGCACATTCTTGTGAAATTACAAGAATGCCCTCACCGTATATACATAACCATATCCGTATTCTGAAAAATACGGATACACAGAGACAAGTATAATCCAATAGTATAATACTAGGATCTGGCTTAAACCAAAACCCACTAGTATTATTCGTCCGAACATCATCCGTATAGCCAGTACACGTATGTGATCGAAACTCTGCCGTAAAACCATACGGCCTCTACATCGTCTCTCCTGATCCAGGGAAACCCTCTGTGTAGGAGTCTAAAGACTTGACAGTACGCTGGCAGTGGGGTTAACCACAAATCCGTCAGCGGCACTAGCTGTACGTAACGGCAACCCAGGTGTTCCCCCAATCAGAGCAAGGTACTGTTTGAATTTCAAAAATTCAAAATTTTGAAGCAACGCTTCAGATCCCGTGCGCTGCGCGCAATTTGCCACGTGTCAGAAGTTGACTCGGCAGCACAACGCCCAAGGCAGTGCGTCCAATCAGAGCAAGGCTCTTTAAAAAGCAAAAGCAACGCTCAGTTGCGCAAGCGCTGCGCTGCGTGACACGTGTCTGCGCAGTTGCTGCGCAAACGCACCGCTGCGCGACACGTGTCTGCGCAGTTGCGCAAACGCTGGTGCGCAAGTGCACCACAGCGCGCCACGTGTCTGCGCAGTTGCGCAAGCACAACTGCGCAAGCGCACCGCTGCGCGACACGTGTCTGCGCAGTTGCGCAACTGTTGCGCAAGTGCACTGCAGCGCGACACGTGTCTGCGCAGTTGCGCAAGCACAACTGCGCAAACGCACCTCTGCGTGACACGTGTCTGCGCAGTTGCGCAAACACTGTTGCGCAAGTGCACCGTTGAGCGACACGTGTCTGCGCAGTTGCGCAAGCTCAGCTGCGCAAGCGCCTCACTGCGCGACACGTGTCTGCGCAGTTGCGCAAGCACAGCTGCGCAAGCGCCTTACTGCGCGATACGTGTCACGCACTGGTGAGTTGCGCAACAACAGAATGAAGATTTAAGGAAATTTTTTTGTCTGTTCTTGTTAAAACAAGAAGATTTCTTCTGTAAAACAGGGGCCTTTGGATCAAAGATCCAACGGTGGGGAAAACTCCCCAAATCACTCAGAAAAAGATCTTTTTAACAAATTTAACTAATTTTTGAGCACTATAAAAAGGACCCCAGACCTCATTTCAAAGGCATCATCTGGTTTTAAAAAAAAAAAGAAGAGAACTCTTGAGAACTCCTTGAGAATACAAAAAAAAAAGAGAAGGTAAAAACCTTTGAGATAAGAGAAAATTCTCTTAAAGAATAGATCATTGATCTAAAGAACAAGATCAGTGATCTTCAATAAATAAATAAATAAATAAATAAATAAATAAAAATAATAAAAAATAGTGCCTTGCACTTGCTATGAACCTCTGGTTCTCTGAGACAGAAAGAAAGAAAAAGATTTCTTTCTTTTCTTTGATCTAAATTTAGATCAAGGAATTAAAAAGTGCCCTGCACTTCTTTTCTTGAATCTAAAAGATTCTTGGTGCTTTGCACAAATGCAATGCATTGCTTGAAGGGCCAGGCCCAAATCAAAAAGACCCAGCAGGCCAAAATAAATTGCAAAGCAATAAAAGGGCTGGGCCCAAATAAAATTGATGCTCTGCATCAGAGCCCAAAACAAATTGATGCTCTGCATTCTTTCTGGGCAAAGCCCAAATAAAAGTAAAAACAAATGCAAAAGCAATGTAATGTTGGACATTTTCAACTGGACTTAGCCCAATCGTGGCCATAAGTCCTTAAATTAAATTGACTGAGCAAAATGGCTCTCCTAAACCAATTTACGTCCGGTTCGAGGGTACATCTCCGAACTCCTTTGACATCCATCGTTGTAATTCCTCAACGACGTCAAAGAGGTGACGGGTCCCAACGACCACACACCCATATGGACTGCGGGGTCCTTAAACTCGTGGACCGAGACGTCCTTAAACTAACATCGGATCGAGACGTCCTTAAACTAACATCAGACCGAGACGTCCCTAAACTAATATTGGACCGAAACGTCCTTAAACTAATATTGGACCGAAACGTCCTTAAACTAATAATGGACTGAGATGTCCCTAAACTAATATCGGACCACCACGTCCCTAAACTGGCATAATAGGGCCCAAACACTCTTTTGTCGGATCTAAACGGTCCCGTCTAAGTTGATCTTAGCCCCCAAATACGGTTAACGTGTCCTTAGATATTTAAATAAACGATAAAACTCCAAATCAACTTTGGTTCAAGGGTACATCTCTGAACTCCTCTGACGCCTGTCGTTGTAATCCCTCAACGACGTCAGAGAGGTGACGAGTCCCGACGGCTAGATATTAAATCGATCACTACGTCAAGTCGATCTTAGTCCAAAACAGGACTAACGTATCCTTGACGAACGTTTAAGTTGATCTTAGCCGCAACGTGACTAATGTATCCTTAAACTAAAACACCAAACCCAAATCTAAGTAAACACGGATTTGGACTAATCCACGTCCTACGGGCGACGGCATTACTCAGTCTCCGTATACAATCCACGGGCAACCACAAACAAAACAAACACACACGACACGAAGTGAAATTCTGGAGAAGGAGAAAATTGTTACCGCGATGCGGTAGCGTAATTAACTGCAGGAGCTTGCGCCTGCAGGGAAGAGCATCCCCACAATCAAAAACCCCTCACCCTGAGGGGGAATCTGACGAAGTCTGCTACATCGGCCGCATCCGCCTAAACCTCCGATACACGGTGCCGTAAATCAACTCGGCATCTTCGGAGAGGTGGACGGATAGCACCTATTAGCATCTGCCCCGAATCTCAGGCCGAGACGTCCTAACGTCTCGGCCGCCGTTCGGAGGGGAACAGATTCTGGCACGCACGGTGGGACCTTTTCCTCTTTCCACTCCACACTTCGTTTGTCATCCTCGCGAACCAATCACGGTTTGTTAAATGGTTGCCTTCGGATTTCAAATTACTAAGATTTGGTCTTTTGTCTGGCACAGAACTCAAGATTCAATGGCCTCCAACTGCACCAACTGCTCGAAGTGCCACTGCAATGGACGCTCCACCTCTCCCGGAGGTGTAGCATATGGGCCCCAAGCGGCTTCTTTCCTTACTCTGCCGGTAGACCAAGTGACCCAAGCCACCACCGGCTTGTTCTTCGGAACTATGATCCCACCTGCAAGCTTTTCTGCACCAATACCTGCACCGGGAGTGGGTAAAAAGTCGGTCTTCAACCGGCTCACTGTTTCGACAGCCCCTGTCAACGGGTCGCCCGTCACTAAACCGACAGCCTCCGTTTTCAGCAGGCTAGGTCAGAACCATGAAGTGGCCGCCCCAAAGAGGGCAACGGTCGCTGCTCCGGAAGTCGTTAAAGCGGCTTCTCCCATCAGAGAGTCGGTCTTCACAAGATTGACGGTTCCCACTCCTCCCCCAGCTGGTCAAAAGGCATCAGTCTTCGATAGGCTGACATCGGCAGTTACCCCACGCTCAAACAGGGGACAACAAGAAACTATCTCGATTTCCGAGCCAGTCCCAACGGCTCGTCGTGCGCGACGTCGCCATTGGCGACGAGTGAGGAAAGCAGGGGGCAGTTCCCCCTCAGGGCTGACTCCACCTGCTCCGATGGTGGAGGTCAATGCTGCTGTTCCAACCGGGAACAGCTTTGAATTACTGAGGAAGGTAAGAAATAACTCTCCAATAGCTACATTGAAAAGATCTCCGCCTGTGGAGAAAGCTCCTGAAACAAAACGTGAACGGCTGTCTCCAAAGATTTATAAAGTTTGGCGGAGGGTTCAAGACTCTGTGATTGACCCAGACCAATTTCGTCGCCAGAAAAAGGCAAAAGTGGAAAAGGACAAGGACCGCCCCATTAAACAGCAGGGGACAACAGTTGCTATGGTGCCCACTTCAACGGCTCCTTCCACCTCGATGGCTCACAAAAGAAGGAGGCCAGAGAAAGCTCCCACGTCAGCGGCAAAGTTTAAAAGTAGTGAACCTAAACACCCCAAGTCAGGGGGCCTAATTGTTCATACGGTTTATATGGCTTCTGGAAAGGAAGAAAGCCGTACTTCTACGAGTCACCGACCGCTTACCCGATCAGTGACCAAGGCTCAGGAGCAGCAACAAAAGCTCCAGGAGATGATGACTACAATGGCTGCACTCACGGAGCCAAAAGAGAACCCTGAGACGTCCTTAGATGAACGCCAAGAGGAAGAGACCGACGCCGAGTTCCTCCGCCGAGTACTGGAAAAGAGGGACAAAGAGGCTGCTGAACAAGCGGCCAACATACAACGGATGGGCCTCCTCTTCCAGGATATGATAGGGATGATGATACAACAAAATCCTCCCGCTGAAGAACCCCTAATCGTCCTTGGAGATGATAAGGGAGAGACATTAAATCCGCAGCCCGCTCTATTAACAGCTAAAGAGGATACAATCTCTAAGACTGATCTGGACGAATACATAGCCCAGCAAATAAAGGTTCATCACGCGGCCGAAGCAGCCGGCCACGTGGTAAAAACGGGGCGGCCGTATCCAGGCTGGTATGACCAAATCTGTTGGAGATAGTGCCCTCATAGTCAATTATTGGATCGCAGGTACGTGATTGCAATGATTGCGGAAGACCTATCCCGGTAGCACAGTCTTACTCGAAATGATAGTATGCTATCTGGTTTGCCTTTATCAGTTGTGTACATGTTCAGGTGACTGATTGCATGTTACACTTTGATAGAGCCCTTAGGATCTTGCTTTACTACCAACTGTATGAGGGCGATCATATACGTGAGAGTTGGGTAGTTTAGATGCATATCCTTAATTGTGGTCCCTAGTCGTGGGAGTTTCGAGACAGGGCATCGATACTCTGGAGTAGACTAGTGTATACAGTCGAGACCCCGACGAGGGGCGGTGGCCGGTCTCACAAGCCACTGGTGTCAGTTGGATCACCTAAGATGTATACAGGTGCTCATTGGGTTATGAGTACACCGGACAGGACTCGCCGGGAATCTGCTAGTTAGTATTATATCTACCGTCAGATAGCAGTTCCCTGGTGACATGTGTACAGGTTAGTTCATCGACCTGAGGTCGTCATTTGTCTCGTGTGAGTTCCCACTGTGCTTTGATTTCTACCCTACCACGGCTCAAAGGAGTCGTGCAAACAGGTAGTTTTTGGGTACAGTCCCGAGCCATATGGAGGCACGTGAGCGGATCGGCAGGGGATTCGTCTCTCCCGGTATTGGGGGCGAGGTCGTGCTGTGTCTAGGAGAGCCATTACACAAAGTCCATGGCCATAGCAGGAGATTTACTGGTAGGTACTCCAGTAGTATCTCAGGGTGTTATTGGGCTTCACTCCGACACGACTTATACTGCTATTGGGGGTCTGACGTTACTAGCCCCCTAGGCGGATATGCGATACTCATTGACGAACGGACCGGACTGTATATACATTGTCACTGTTAGGCTCAGTAGGGTTTTCGGAGGAGTTCGCTCATCGGTCTCCCTTGAGTTCGCTCCTCGGCCACCCTTGAGGTCAGTCCGTGGGCAGCCGTTACGCATTGCTAGTGCCGCTGACGGTTTGTGGTTAAACCCACTGCCAGGGTGCTGACGAGTCATTAGAGTCCCCCACAGGCAGTTTCCCAAGTTCGGGCGAAACGTTGTAGAGGCCGTATGGTTTTATGGCAGGGTTCGGAAAATGCACGTGCGTTTACGCACGTGTTATTTTTCGGGCAGATAATACTGGTCGGCTTTGGTTTAAGCCGGATCCGAGTATTATATTGAGTAGGTATAATATCTTTGTCTCAGTTGCATTTGTATTCGGTCGTAATACAAATGCGGGTATATTTATACAGTTTCGGGGTTGTCCTGAAATTCGTTTCAGGATCACTTTTGGAAGTTGCCAGTTTCCAGTTTTCTATCAGCCGTCTTTTAACATTCGGTTAAAGACGGATTTATCTTTTCTTCTGATGGAGTGAGTCATCATTCTAGAAGGTTCTAGAAGTGATGAAGTGGCTTAGTGACTCATCTTTGCATTAATGGTTCTTTAATGTTAAAGCATGACTAGGTTTGTTCTAATTGGTTCTAATTTGTGATTCATTCTTTCATAATTGTTTAGATAACTATGATTGTGATATGGTCACCTCCCTCCTCCTACGGTCACCTCCCTCTTCCTTATAAGTTGGCCGGCCCCCTCCTCTCCCCACTTCACTTGGTTACTTGAGTTTTCATTCGGTTAGAAAAGATATGATAGTTTTGGGGTGTATGGAATTTACAGTTCATTTCATTCCATCACCCGATTTCCACGGCAACTTCATTAACCGATCGTCCACGGACTTGGACGAAGTGAGACAAAGTCATCTACTCATTCTCTACATCAATCTTGGTCGTCTCTTTTAGCAAACTTGACGATCGAGTTGCCTCGAGTCAGAGGCGGGAGCCCGTTTAAAGAACCGATCATGTGGTGCCACCTCGACGAGGAGTTCGGAGATCGACGAGATCGGAGCAGCCGCAACGGAGCGTGGGATGATGGTTGAAGAACGAAGGACTCGGATCGTTCGGTACAACCTTTCTACACTCTTTACAGTTTGTTAGTTTAGCAATAATGGAAGATCCGGGTTAAAGTATACGATAGCGCCAGTTTAAAAGTTTTTGTTCCGCATTTGGCGTCTGTAGACTGCCGGGGCGCTAGCGTAGACTTACAGTGGTATCAGAGCCTCACCATTATGCTATACTAACTTGTGCTAACGAGTTTAAAACATCGATCCGACCGAAAATCAAAAACGGCAAAATCCTTACGTGACAGTTTCTGTTGATTTTAAACGGTGTCAAAATTGATTTCTGTATGTCTTAAAAATCACAGCAGGCTTTTTTAAGAACCACGAAGAAATTTGGTGTCATGATTCTTCCATGGAGGCGCGGAAGCGCGGCCAAACCCATGGTTTGGCCGCCCTTCCGCGGCCATGTGAGGAGCACGTGCTCCCAATTTTTTTTCAGTGGGTTTTTCTTTGGATTTTGGGGTTTCTGGTTAATATAGTTTGGGCCCAGGTTTTATTACTGTTCTACAGTTTTGCGTGGGGTCCACTTCTTGATATTTGGTCGATCGAAATTTAAACACGTTAGTTTACAGTGCTTACATTATATCTCCGACCGGGAATGTCATTTGATCGGTAAACCGCGTCTGATTGCTATAGTTCTTTTAGACGGATTTGCGAACGTGGCATTCGCGTTGATGTTCTGTGTTGTGCTGTGATGTTGCGGATTTGTCGTGGTGGATAGCAGTGTGCAATGGTAGTACAGTTTGAGTTTATTTGTACATTTGATATTGCGGGGCGAGCGTCCAACTTATGGACAGCCGTCACTGCCTGTTGTATAATATTATTTTGGGGCACGACCAGGTTGCGGTCGATGTACCTATTGTACTATTTTTCATTACTGTACTAGGTTTTACCCCGCGACGGAGTGCACGGATAGCCGGGTTCGGGAAAGCAACGAGTCCGCATATCATGGCTTTGAGAGGCAGAGGGGCCCCACTTCAGAATTGGCAGACTATTCGCCGCACTCGTAAGGGGGTACAGGTTGACCCAAGGAGGGGTGCTCAATTTACCGGATTCCGTGAAGTGCCGGGTGTTCCATTCACTTTGCTGTGGGGACTACCTCGCTTCAGGTTTTGGCGGGTAACTTGCCACACCCGTAGGGGTCTAGGTTTCATTGCACAGGCTATCCACACGACAGGGGAACGTCGAGTTTCAGCAGCGGCTCTGTGAAACTCGGGGATCCCAGATATCTGTATTGTTCTGTGATGCTTATTACTTTTCTGTAATGTTGCATATTATCACGCTTGGAGCGATTATGTATATTGGTTTATATACTATTAGATGTTGTATATGTTTTACACCCGCGCTAGTCCAGTCCCCGCTCTGTCGTTAGTTAAGTAACCTAACGGGTGATGACGGGACCCAGTGATGAATGCGGATGGCATATACGTACATTTTATTTTCGTTCTTTTCTGGTGTGATTATTGATGGGACTGCGTTGATTCTGATCAATGCAAAGTAAAACAAACCTGTTTTGAGTTGTTGGAACAAATTTAAAAAGTGTTATTACAAAGACGTTTCTTTTTGTTATGCATAGCGGTATTCGGTGTGAATATCCAGCACCTCATTCGACGAGGCAAGGGCTGATATCCCTTCACCGGGAAAGACCCCTTGGACAGAAGTTTGCGTCAGGGTAATAACTTTACTATAGTCGATTACAAGTTGCTTTGCATAGCGGTATTCAGTGGAATATCCTGCACCTCATTCCACGAGGAAAGAGCCGAGATCCCTTTACCGGGAGTGACCTCTTTAGCAAAAGGTTTTCGCCACTATATTTTAAAAAGCTATCAGGTTCCTTCAGCGATATCAAGTTCACTACGCTAAAGGTTTTTCGCCAAAAACCAGCCGTAGCCCTCCGTCATTTCATTTGAATGGTCAGTAGTATTCAAGCTATGTTGGTCTAGCCCTTAGCTAGGACATAGTGATTGGTAGCTGATGGGGTGTTCATATGTTGCATAGATAGATGCGTTGGTTTGGGACAGTCGTACAGCCTTGTTGGCCCTTAGTCAAGGGCGAGTACGGGTGGGTTCAAATTAACAAGATAATGATGGGAAGAACTTGACATGTGACTTATGGTGGGCTGGCCCTTAGTCACGATCATAAGAGCATGGGGCAAAAATCATATCGGGAGTTTCTAAAGAAACTGAAACTTGCCAAGTATGCGCATACCTTCTGGAGTATGAGTAACGTGGATGCATTCCATCACGTTATCATGCGATGAGAGTTGGATCCCGATTCCCACTGATGAGTTGGTTTACTCTTCGGGTGATCCCGATTGATTCTTCTTTAGGTTTGGAGGAGAATTTGACAGGACAGTGGGAGGTTTCCGGATTAGATAAAGTGATGACCATTCTGATCTAGGTTAGAGTGCACGCAGAGTGTTTCTTTTCTCTCTCTCTCTTTGGCAGCGACCTTTGACCGACCCTATACTATGACTCAGTGACCAAGTTGACCGAACCTTCTTATAATACTGGCTTTTGGATTGTCTATGCTGCATAAGTCATTGCCACTCCTTCTTTTACCCTTTGAATTTCTCAGAACACCCGTATTACTACGGATATCCACTTCCATTGGATAGAGCCATCGTATGGTTATATACGAACTCGAAGGGACTTCTTCGAGGATGGATCAAGGTTCAGGAGAAATAGAATTGGTTTATTCAGTTGTCTTTTATTATCACCTTCTCTCAGGTTGCGAGAGCTCCTTGGTTTAGGAGTGTACACCTATTACGCTTATTGGATAGTCTTATTCCAAACCATAGGCTGGTGCCGAAAGGTAGGGAATGAAGAAAACCAATTAGCCTAAGTAGGGTGTGCAGAAGGTAATATGTAAAGACAAAATAAAGGGATTAGAAAGAGGGCAAAGTAAATTGCGACTGATATCATTCACGACCAAAACCGCGTACTTCATCGCCACTCCTATTTCACCTTTAAAAGAATAAGGTATTATTCAGTTGTCTTTTATCATCACCTTCTCTCGAGATGCGAGTACTCCTTGGTTTAGGAGGGTACACCTATTATGCTTACTGGATAGTCTTCTTCCAAACCATAGGCTGGTGCCGAACGGTAGGGAAGGAAGAAAACCATTTAGCCTAACGATGGTGTACAGAAGGTAACGACTAAAGACAAATAAAGTGATTTAGAGAGATGGCAATAAAATATACGGTTGATATCATGAATTGGATTATGGAAGAGGCATTGCTATGAATACCAGGATACCCCTACGAAACATTTTAATGTTTCAGTGCATTGTTAAAGAAAAACTGTTTTCCCGATTAGACACTTACTCCAAGGGTATGTATTTACCAGGTTTCATTCTCATATCTGTATGGTTTTACAGATGATGAGTGGGAGTAAGATATTGGGAATTAGGTGATCATCCTCATTATATCGGAATTCGTTGTAATTGGTGATATTTGAGGAAATCGCCAGGGTACAGTTTTCTACCTACGACGCACAGGTTTTGAGTTGTTTAACTCAGCGGACTTATACAGAGTATTGTATATTGTCCAAGTGTCCATCAGGACAAAGGGGTAGGTCCTCGTACTATGTTCTGTTTACTTATAACTTCTCTAGTATTTAGACAAGTGTTTCGTAGAAATACAAAGTCTAAGTTTTGAGAAGTTGTGGGTATAAGAATAAAGTAGAGAACCAGGTATCACAAGTATCGGGATTCTTCAAAGAGATCGAAGATGTAGATTCTTGTGATTGGTATTCAGATGATAGTGATGGCTTTGAGAAACGTGTTTCTCTTTCAGGTTGCTCATAATTGGATGGATTCCTAAGTTGAGTAATGCTGATTAGCCTCTTTCTAATAAGTTGATATGCACTGGAGACAGCTGCATGGATTGAATCTTGGTTCCAATTAAATTAGTGCCAAAGTTTCTGTATTGGATATAGAATGGATCGTACCTTAAAAGAAATTAAGGTATGGGGAGTTGTCCAGCTTATGCTTAAAACCAGACTCTGGATAACTCAGGGCACGTTTCTGTAATGGCTGTTTGTGGGTTGACCCTGGCTATGACGAGGGTTGATATTCTACCATTTGGAAGATCAATAGCAATATTGTTCTTGACTTGCCACAGTTTTAGTAAAAATGGATCTTTTTCAGAAAACAGTAGTGGGAGTATGGTAGAACTGGAAGTGATTCCAGAACCGCGAACGATTACGGAAAAATTTAATAGGACCTATACATTCAATCAGGTTTGACATTCCAATAGCCACTCCGCAGATTTGGTAGGTAACCTCAGACACCCGAGAGGTACTTCGGTAGGCTCAAGGACGGTGACAGGGAGGTTTTTATCTACCCAGACTTGACACTACTGTTGTTCCAGGATATGAGACCCGGTAGGAGGGTTGTCGTAGTCAGTGGGAGCAGCGGAAGCATAGTGGGCAAGATGCTTATATCTATTTATAGACTTGAGCAGTTATAGCGGAGATAGATCATCTAATTTTGATGTGACAGTCATGGGTTTGACTTCAATCAGAATAGGGGATGGATCAGTTAAGAAGGTAGTAGGGTGTGATGTCATGGTATCTGGATGACATACACAGAGTAGGAAGTAAAATTCCTATACTACGATCGGTTGTACTGTGGTCGTCACACAGTTGTTTCTCCAGACAGGATATGGATATAATATTTGACATTCTGGTTTCTGGATCTATGGTTTTAGATCCGGATTTGGGTAGTTTCCCAATGTGAGTACTTTGACAGATATTCTAATGGTTTTTAGAATAGTTGACTCCTAGCATGGTAGTGTACCTGCAGGTGATGGAGTCACCCTCTCTAAAGGTGTCGTATAGACTAAAGAGGAGAGGGATGTGCATGATTGACAGATCACTTGCTTAGGCAATTGAGTCAATCGTGAGATGTCAAGTACCACACCAAATGTTGGTTTTGCACTAGATGCAATAAGTTTGTATTAATCCAATCCTGGAGAAACATAAGGAAGCAGTTCTAGAACATTAGTACATGTTCTACGGATTTGATAACGGCAGCCTCTTTCGAGAGACGGTTATCATTCCAGGCTTCAAAGGTGACATGGATGACAGAGTGATTGTCTGAGTTTTAGTTTTCCCTCTGACGAGGGACAGTATTATGGACAGGTGGTTCCAGAGGATACTGTGGGTGGCATGGTGCCGGATACTGATTAGGTTCAGTGATCCATACAGTCTAAGAAGTTTGGATATGGAGTTCATTTATGAACTAAGGTCCCATCAGATATCCAGACATATTCTAAGACAGGTACTACTCAATTCGGGAGATGGCTTTCTCCGCGAACTTGAGATTTAGAGAGATATAGAAAGATACTTCTAGGCGGATCCACTCACTGAGGCTATTTCTCGAACACAATAGTTTTACAAACGGGCTTTGTGAAACTGATTAGTAGAGGAGTTGGATGTTCGGTTTCACACGGGCTGTGAGTAGTCGACATCGCAATATTAGCCTTGAGTGCAAGTGGGAGATTGTTGGAGATAGTGCCCTCATAGTCAATTATTGGATCGCAGGTACGTGATTGCAATGATTGCGGAGGACCTATCCCGGTAGCACAGTCTTACTCGAAATGATAGTATGCTATCTGGTTTGCCTTTATCAGTTGTGTACATGTTCAGGTGACTGATTGCATGTTACACTTTGATAGAGCCCTTAGGATCTTGCTTTACTACCAACTGTATGAGGGCGATCATATACGTGAGAGTTGGGTAGTTTAGATGCATATCCTTAATTGTGGTCCCTAGTCGTGGGAGTTTCGAGACAGGGCATCGATACTCCGGAGTAGACTAGTGTATACAGTCGAGACCCCGACGAGGGGCGGTGGCCGGTCTCACAAGCCACTGGTGTCAGTTGGATCACCTAAGATGTATACAGGTGCTCATTGGGTTATGAGTACACCGGACAGGACTCGCCGGGAATCTGCTAGTTAGTATTATATCTACCGTCAGATAGCAGTTCCCTGGTGACATGTGTACAGGTTAGTTCATCGACCTGAGGTCGTCATTTGTCTCGTGTGAGTTCCCACTGTGCTTTGATTTCTACCCTACCACGGCTCAAAGGAGTCGTGCAAACAGGTAGTTTTTGGGTACAGTCCCGAGCCATATGGAGGCACGTGAGCGGATCGGCAGGGGATTCGTCTCTCCCGGTATTGGGGGCGAGGTCGTGCTGTGTCTAGGAGAGCCATTACACAAAGTCCATGGCCATGGCAGGAGATTTACTGGTAGGTACTCCAGTAGTATCTCAGGGTGTTATTGGGCTTCACTCCGACACGACTTATACTGCTATTGGGGGTCTGACGTTACTAGCCCCCTAGGCGGATATGCGATACTCATTGACGAACGGACCGGACTGTATATACATTGTCACTGTTAGGCTCAGTAGGGTTTTCGGAGGAGTTCGCTCATCGGTCTCCCTTGAGTTCGCTCCTCGGCCACCCTTGAGGTCAGTCCGTGGGCAGCCGTTACGCATTGCTAGTGCCGCTGACGGTTTGTGGTTAAACCCACTGCCAGGGTGCTGACGAGTCATTAGAGTCCCCCACAGGCAGTTTCCCAAGTTCGGGCGAAACGTTGTAGAGGCCGTATGGTTTTATGGCAGGGTTCGGAAAATGCACGTGCGTTTACGCACGTGTTATTTTTCGGGCAGATAATACTGGTCGGCTTTGGTTTAAGCCGGATCCGAGTATTATATTGAGTAGGTATAATATCTTTGTCTCAGTTGCATTTGTATTCGGTCGTAATACAAATGCGGGTATATTTATACAGTTTCGGGGTTGTCCTGAAATTCGTTTCAGGATCACTTTTGGAAGTTGCCAGTTTCCAGTTTTCTATCAGCCGTCTTTTAACATTCGGTTAAAGACGGATTTATCTTTTCTTCTGATGGAGTGAGTCATCATTCTAGAAGGTTCTAGAAGTGATGAAGTGGCTTAGTGACTCATCTTTGCATTAATGGTTCTTTAATGTTAAAGCATGACTAGGTTTGTTCTAATTGGTTCTAATTTGTGATTCATTCTTTCATAATTGTTTAGATAACTATGATTGTGATATGGTCACCTCCCTCCTCCTACGGTCACCTCCCTCTTCCTTATAAGTTGGCCGGCCCCCTCCTCTCCCCACTTCACTTGGTTACTTGAGTTTTCATTCGGTTAGAAAAGATATGATAGTTTTGGGGTGTATGGAATTTACAGTTCATTTCATTCCATCACCCGATTTCCACGGCAACTTCATTAACCGATCGTCCACGGACTTGGACGAAGTGAGACAAAGTCATCTACTCATTCTCTACATCAATCTTGGTCGTCTCTTTTAGCAAACTTGACGATCGAGTTGCCTCGAGTCAGAGGCGGGAGCCCGTTTAAAGAACCGATCATGTGGTGCCACCTCGACGAGGAGTTCGGAGATCGACGAGATCGGAGCAGCCGCAACGGAGCGTGGGATGATGGTTGAAGAACGAAGGACTCGGATCGTTCGGTACAACCTTTCTACACTCTTTACAGTTTGTTAGTTTAGCAATAATGGAAGATCCGGGTTAAAGTATACGATAGCGCCAGTTTAAAAGTTTTTGTTCCGCATTTGGCGTCTGTAGACTGCCGGGGCGCTAGCGTAGACTTACAAAATCAAGTACCCGCCGGGTTACACAATTCCCAAGTTTCATGTCTACAAAGGGACCAGCAATCCCCATCAACATGTTGCCCAGTTCAGGGAGCTTTGCGGTAACACCGGCGGCGACAACAAGCTTTCGCTTCGCCAGTTTGTTGGAAGCTTATCAGATACGGCGTTCGAATGGTATTCCGAGCTCCCCAACGACTCTATTAAAACCTTTGCGGAGATGGAGCTGCTCTTCACCCAACGTTTTGCAAGTGCCAATGAGCGTACCCCGATGACGGCACTGATTAATGCCAGGGTAAAACCCGGCGAGACATGGGTTCAGTACGCTATACGGTGGCATAATCTATGGTCGAAGTGCGAACAACGCATAGAAGAAGCTCCAGCGGTGGGAATGTTTGTTGGAACCCTTGATCCACAGGCAACCATCTCGCAATTCATGATGTTCTTCAAGCCGACTACCTTCCAGGCTTTGATCGACAAACTAGCGCAGATGGACCAGATGGGCCATAAACCCCCCGGACTCCCGAAACGACAAAGGAAAGGGAAAAGCGATCATTGTCGCTAATGCCCAACAACAACCGAGCGACTCGAAGCCGGTTGCTCGTCCAAACAATACACGCCCATACGTACCCCTTGAGGACAGGATGGGACGTCCTTACTCCTTCCCCCGCGATAAAACGAGAAGGCTATTCTAGCTGGCGTTGCGCAACAGACTCATAAATCTGCCAAATCCAAAACGTCCGTTGCAACCGAACGACGTCAACGAGCCCAATTACTGCCCTTACCATCGAGTGCTAGGCCATCCCATCGAGGATTGCTACGTTTTCAAGAATTGGCTTGAGAACCAGTACCGCCAGGGCAAATTTGCGCTATCCGACAAATGGAAGGTGAATCCCCCGCAGCCCCATACCTCTAAAGGGACGAATACGCCGGGGGCAACATGCTCCGTCATTGAGGAAGCTCCTTGGGAGGTTGTATTATCAGCCAAGACGAAGAGGATACTAAACGATCTTCAGACCTGTCCAGCGGTCAAGTGAAAGAACCCCTTTGAACCGCAGGTTATTGAGGGATGTTGAAGCCACGTCCGACTCCGAGGACCGATGGTGGTAGTTCAAGCGTTCATAGTCAGCCGTCAAAATCTTCGAAAAAGAAGAAGAAGAAATCTAAGAAGCCCGTGAAGCCTGGCGACAAGCGCACGGACTTACAAAAGCAAATCGACGCACTGGATGAATACAACCAAAAGGCGCGGACTCCCATTACGCTCCAAGATTTCCTTGATCACGTCTTTCAAAAAGAAGATGAGGGAGAAAGTTCATCGGATGAATCCGAGGAATATGTGGCGAGCTGTCATATGATCTCCCATTCGACCACGAACGATGAAGGGACTTCTGGCACTAAAATGCTGGGGGCAAATACTGGGTCAAGTGTTCCGGAGTTATCAATCGAAAGGATTGACGCGTTTCTTAGTGAAGCTCGATTGAAAAGTAAAGCTGATCGAGAACGCGAGACGGCTATATTCGAAAGGGCCAAGCGCCAGCGACTTGAGGAAAGAGTTGAGATGATCCCGCTGGAGCAAAATGCCTCCACCGCTGACAAAAGCCAATTCAAGATAAAAAAAAAAAAAGAGGTTTGCTAAGGCCATATCAATGGGCATGAAGCTACCATCCTCTGAAGGAAAAATGACTGGTGTGGTAGAAATGCACCCCTCTTATTGCTTATATCATCAGAAGGTCTCGCATCCCACTCAAGAGTGCAAGGCTTTCGATAGATGGTGGCAAGGATACGTCGCTAATCAACAACGCTTTAAACGGGAAAAGCGTAAAATTCGTCGGGAGCAAAGAAACACGACCAAAGAGTTTGAAAGAACTGCCGGCAATTGTCACATGGTTAACACTGCCGGGTCACAAGTGCCTACATTTGGGAGCGACTCTGATGAGGAGCTAGAACTTGCCCCTCTCTTTAAAGAGTCAACTTCGGGAAAAGAAGAAGAGCCAGTGGTTTGCGAAAATATCCGGCTGCGGAATCGGACACTGCCTGAAAAGAACCTCGGACCCTCGAATAGAAAAGATAAAGGGAAAGAAAAGGTCTCTGAAGACATCGTCTTAGATGACCAAGTTCTGGAAAAGCTAAACGCCGAAAACCCGCCGAAGAGAAGTAAGGTGGATTACAACGTTCTGGCACATCTGAGGAAACTGCCCTCTCAGCTCAGCGTCCTTGATGCCTTGTTACTATCAAAGGAGGCGAGAGACTCTTTGATTAAGGCGCTACAAGATCCGGATCAGTTCCAAGCCTTCTTAGCCGAAGAAAAGATGAAAGACGAATTAGAAGAAGTGCACACAGCCGACGTTGCTTTTGGTGATGAAGACCTTCTCCTAGGGACGTGTGAACACAATCGCCCCCTTTATGTCTCAGGATACTGCCATGACATAAAGATAGGTAAAATCTTGGTCGATAACGGATCGTCTGTCAATTTACTCAATGTGCGAGTGTTAAAGGAGATTTGCATGAGTGTCCAACACCTCACCCGAGACAAAATCACCATCTCCGGATTCGACTCTCAATCATCAAAAACTCTTGGATCTGTGATATTGACGTTACGCTTCGGGTTGCTCGTCACAGACATCAAATTCCATGTTATAGACGCCAAGACGTGCTACAATGCTCTGCTCGGCCGACCATGGCTACACGAGTACAATATCATCCCTTCTACACAGCATCAGTGCATGAAGTATTCTAGGGATGGCCTCGAGTACACTGTGGCGGGAGAGTTGAATCCGTTTTCCGTGAACGAAGTTCGCAAGTATGAAGATGCAAAATACTTCTTACCGAGTTTCGAAGACACGGAAAGGTGTCACAAACCGGAGAACAAAACTAACGCCACCATCCCTGTCTTCGGCAGTGACACCGAGGAGGAGGAGGATATAATTTATTCAGGTCCATCCCAATCCACCAGGCCAGGACCATCCGTCCCTTCGTTGATCTTCGGCAGTGATTCAGAGGATGAAGTTCATGCTGTATTCCCTGCTCGGCCTTCAATACGGGTTTCCGCTGATGAAGAGCGAAGTCTGCAGATAACCATGGTGCCGCTTGAACATTACAAAGAACTGGATGCACTCGACACCAACAGCGTAGAAGAATTGCAGACATTCTATATCCCTCCCGGACGAAAAGGCGAGAAGTCAATCCTATTCTACCGTTCTGAAGAAAACAAGGTGGAAAAAGAAATTTGGCATGGCGCGGATCCCACGCTCGACAGGCTTCAGCCTATCCGTCTTCCCAGATATTATACCGAAGGTTTGAAGAAACTGTTGAAGCACCAGAGAATACCTTTCGAACAAACCGTTAGAAAGGCCAAATTCTATGACAGGGTTTGGAACGTCCCCGGAACTCAGTGCAAGCTACCTAATAGGAGGCTGGAGACGATCGGGCTCGGATACATTCGCTCCAGGAAACGAGAGCTGCTCCGCGGCTGTTACGTCGTGCACAATTCTGATGAAGAAGCAGATGCTCAAGAGGAAAACGCTAATCCTGAACCAGCAAAAGTTCCTGATACAAAACCATCCAGTCCATCATTTGAAGACCAGATGAGCAAACTTATAAGGGATGCGAGTCAAAAAGCCCGAGATGATCACAATCGTGAAATGGCAATCTATGAGAAAGCCAAGACACAGCGCCTCCTTCAACAGGCAGTAAAGAACGAAGATGCTGCCCCATG
Organism: Agapanthus africanus; assembly: GCA_030015575.1. Taxonomy (NCBI): domain Eukaryota; kingdom Viridiplantae; phylum Streptophyta; class Magnoliopsida; order Asparagales; family Amaryllidaceae; genus Agapanthus; species Agapanthus africanus. The sequence goes on along the minus strand of CM057339.1, from coordinate 744,164,273 downwards.
TCAACCTGATACAAAAAGGGCTCGACGCGGAGGCAGAAACGAGTCGAAAGGCCGAAGAGGCGCTCAACAGCAACAAAGCAGGGCTAAGAAGCCACGCAAGCGAGAATCGAGCGTTATTGACCAATCCCTCATGAAGAAAATGGGTCGAGCATACTCGTTTCCTCGAGACAAGACGAAGAAGATACTTGAGCTTGCTCTGAAACATCAAATGCTTACATTGCCGGAGTCCAAGCACCCAGAACAAGCAGGTGAAGTCTCTGATCCAAACTATTGCTCTTACCACCGAGTGATAGGGCATCCTCTTGAAGATTGCTTCACCTTTAAGAATTGGGTCGAAGATCAGTACCAGCTCGGCAAGTTTGCTCTGTCTGACAACTGGAGGGTAACGCCACCACAAAAGCACGAGCCCAAGGCCACGAAAGAAAAAACAGTTCCACATTGGGACTGGGAGCGAATTCGCACCTGTCATATGATCACAATATTAAAAGAAGAACCCAAGAACCTGGACAGCCTCCCTTGGTGCCTCGAAAACAGTAATGATGAGGTAATCTCAGAATTTCCCCCAGCTCCGAAAGAACTGGAGGATGGAATACATACCACCGCAGATAACCTCAGGAAAATCGAGTTGGGGACGGTAAATGATCCGCGACCGACATTCGTCAGCGAACTGCTGTCTGAAGAGAGGGTGGCTGCGTTAAAAGACGTCCTTGTGCAGCATAAAGATTGCTTCGCATGGAACTATTCCGAGATGCCAGGACTAGATCCAGGAGTCGCTGTACATAGACTAGCAATATCCCCAAACGTCAAACCAGTCAAACAGGCACCGAGAAGAATGCGACTAGAGCTTGAGATGAGTATAAATACCGAAGTCAAAAAGTTAATCGACTCTGGCTTCATCCAGGAAGTTCAGTACCCTGAATGGATCGCCAACATCGTCCCAGTGATGAAGAAAAATGGGACAGTGCGCATATGCGTAGACTTCCGGGATCTTAATAAAGCTTGCCCGAAGGATGATTTCCCAGTGCCAGTCACTGAACTGATGATAGACAATACATCCACTCATGAGGTTTTCTCCTTCATGGACGGCTCATCGGGGTATAATCAAATAAAAATGCATCCTGAAGATCAGAAACATACGGCTTTCCGGACTCCTTTAGGGATATTTTGTTATAAAGTAATGCCCTTCGGTTTGAAGAACGCCGGTGCTACTTATCAGAGGGCCATGACAAAGATCTTCGACGACCTTATACACGAAATCGTCGAATGCTATATCGACGATCTCGTGGTTAAAAGCAAGTCATACGAAGAGCATCTCGAGCATTTGAAGACCGTATTTCAACGCCTTCGACGATACAATTTGAAGATGAACTCTTTAAAATGTGCGTTCGGGGTTTCCTCGGGCAAATTCCTAGGATTTATCGTTCGACACCGAGGTATCGAAATAGATCCGTCTAAGATTAAGGCGATCATGGAAATGCCTCCGCCAAGAACTCTTAAACAGTTGCGATCTCTCCAAGGAAAGCTTGCATACATTCGACGGTTTATCGCTAATCTTTCAGGAAAGTGACGTCCTTACAGTCACCTGATGAAGAAGGGAACCCCATTCGTTTGGGATCACAAGTGCCAAAGTGCACTAGACGAGATCAAGCAATACTTGCAGAACCCACCGGTATTGGCTGCTCCGGCCAAGGGAAAACCCCTCATTCTTTATACGACCGCCCTCGAAGGTTCTTTAGGCGCATTATGGGCACAAGAGAACGATCAAGGGAAAGAAAGAGCACTCTACTACTTAAGTCGAGTTCTACTGGGGGCAGAGAGCAATTACTCCCCCATTGAAAAACACTGCCTGTCGTTGATCTTCGCAATAACAAAGATTAGACATTACGCATTAGCGCATGAAGTCCATCTCATTTCAAAGGTGGACCCTATCAAATATCTAATGTCAAAGGCCATATTGACGGGACGACTCGCTAAATGGGCCCTGCTCTTAATGGAGTTCTCGATAACGTATCGACCCCTCAAGGCAGTGAAGGGTCAGGCCATAGCTGACTTCCTTGCTGAGCACCCGATACCTGACGATTCTCCCCTGAATTGCGATTTGCCAGACAAGCATGCGTTTGACGCAATCGGCGGTGGTGATACCCGTTGGGAACTTTATTTCGATGGGGCATCTTCCATGAAAAAGCACAAACAAAATACGTCAATGATCAAATCGGGAGTAGGCCTTATCTTCGTAACCCCACAAGGAGGAATAATGCGCTTCGCCTTCTCCTTGACAGAGCCGAGAACGAATAATGAAGCTGAATACGAAGCTTTGATAGCAGGCTTGGAGATTGCCATTGAGATGGGAATTGAAAACCTCCTCATATATGGGGACTCCCAGCTAGTCGTCAGTCAAGTGAACGGCGATTACCAAACATGCAAACCGGAATTGATAAAATACGGTGAAAAGGTGCAACAACTGCTAACCCAAATTCCCTCCTATATTTTGGAAAGCATACCGCGTGCGGAAAACAGCAAAGCGGACGCACTGGCCAAACTTGCTAAAGAATTAGCTGATGAGAACCTCGATGACGTTAGAATCGTGGTACAAAGCCGTCGAATACTCGCCCCGGCAGAAATACCTCCAAAATCATATAAAGAAAAGGGAGCGACTGAGCAGACGACCCTACAAATAAAAGACCATGAGAAGGCCGAGGACTGGAGGGAAGTCTTCATAGACTACTTTAAGACCCACCAAGTGCCTGAAGAAGCGTCCACAAGACATCAGCTCGCGAAACGAGCCCTGTCTTTCGCCTTTGTCAACGATACCCTGTACAAGAGGTCATTTGATTCTTTGTGGCTGAGATGCTTAGGACCTGACGAAGCGAAAAGAGTCGTCCAGGAAGTTCACGACGGACTCTGCGGTTCTCATCAAGCAGGCCATAAGATGAAGTTGAAAATAAAACGGATGGGCTACTACTGGCCCACGATGATTCAGGACTGCATCGAATATGCGAAGCAATGCCACTCATGCCAAATTCATGGGGACTTCATCCATCAACATCCAAATCCGCTACACCCAACAGTGGCTAGCTGGCCATTCGAAATTTGGGGGACTGATATAGTTGGCCCTATCGAACCAGCATCGTCTAAGGGACATCGTTTCATCCTAGCGGCGACTGACTACTTCTCTAAGTGGGCAGAAGCAATACCGTTAAGAGAAGTGAAGACAGAAAATATCCTCCACTTCTTCAAAACGCACGTCATATATCGGTTTGGAACTCCGCGACGGATCATCTCCGATAACGGGCCAGCCTACAGAAGCCACAAGATTAGTCGCTTTGCGCAACAGCATAATATAGACTGGAGATATTCCTCAGTTAATAATCCGCGAGCTAATGGTCTAGCTGAGGCCTTCAATAAGACCTTGACGAAGATCGTGAAGAAAACGGTGTCACGAAATAAGAGAGATTGGCACGAAAGATTGCAAGAGGCTCTTTGGGCGTATCGAACTACATTTAAAACGGCCACAAACACAACGCCGTACGCGTTGGTATTTGGGACGGAAGCAGTACTCCCTCTCGAGATAGAATTACCCTCTCTACGAGTGGCAGTCCACTACGAATTGACAAACGAAGAAAATGCTCACCTTCGGTTTGAAGAGCTTGATGCCCTTGATGAAATCCGGCTCCTAGCACAGCAAAATCTGGAAGTTTATAAAGCAAAAATGACGCGCTCATACGAAAGATTGACCCGACCGAGGACATTCCGTCAAGGCGAACTCGTGCTAGTGGTCAAAAGGCCTATGATCCCCAATCGCGCCAAGCGGGGAAAATTTGAGCCCAACTATGAAGGCCCGTACATCATAGATAAAGTCTACCAAGGTGGAGCCTATCTACTCATCGACATGCACGGCGAAAGGCCTTTCAGACCAATAAACGGTCGCTTCCTAAAGAAATATTACGCTTAATGAGCCACAACCTAGGTCAATGATGGATGAAGACGACTATGTCCGCTCGCTATCTTCCTAAGCTCAAGCTTCATAAAGAATAGCCAACCTTCTCAACAACGGACCGAAATGTCCTAAAACTAATAGCAAACGTCTTTAAGCTACTACCACAGCATCCTTGGGCTGACGAGATGAATAAAAATAAATAAAAAATATATATATATAATAAATAAAACGGTATGTCCATAAGCAAAAAGGGCACGGATGAAAACCCGAAAGGGCTCCGTGAGTAAAAACAGCAGGGGCTACCGGCGAGTGTTCGTGAAAACCCGAAAGGGCGCGACCTCGTAAAAAAAAAAAGAAAAAAAAGAAAGAAAAAAATAAAAAGAATAAAAAAAACGGTATGTCCATAAGCAAAATGGGCGCGGATGAAAACCCGAAAGAGCTCCGTGAGTAAAAACAGCAGGGCTACCGGCGAGTGTTTGTGAAAACCTGAAAGGGCGCAACCTCGTTAAGGACGCTTATAGGGTCCTCTCGACCTTGTAAGGAGAAACCACCTGCGTGAGATCCTTACGACTCACAAAAGAGAAACACACTTAGGGATCCCCACGATTCCTAAGGAGAAAATACACTTGCGAGATCCTCACGACTCGTAAGGAGAACTCTCTTATGGGACCCCCACGGCCCATAAGATTTGAAAGTCTTAAGTTACAGAGACCTAAACCTGTGCTTAAGCAAACCCCCACAAACTTCCAATATTGCCCTACAAGTGGCTCAGTATTGACCCTTGTATACAATCCACGGGCGCGAATAAACATTTCCCTAACTAAGTCCCATCTGAAACTAGGGATATGTTTGCATGGTAAACAACCCTTCTAAATCCTCTCGACTTACAAGGAGAAAGCCCTCCTGTAGGATCCTTACGACTTACATAGAAACAAACACTTAGGGATCCTAACGACCCCTAAGGAGAAAATACACCTACAAGATCCTCACGACTTGTAGGGAGAAATACCTTCATGAGACCCTTACGGCCCATGAAGTCAAAAGCCTTAGCCGACAGGACCCTAACCCTGGTGGCTAAGCCTCCTTTGTTCGACAACGACAGAGGCAAATGATGATTCGCTCCTGGCAATATCCCAGTTGTAGCGGTGCTGATGCCGAAATCGGTGTCTAATTTCAGGTTTACGGCGAAAAAAGCCAGTAGGCCGCACATGCATGCAAAATAGCCGAAATGATGGGGCAGCTTGCAATAAAAAGCAGCAGGTAAAATGTATGCATGCAAAATAGCCGAAATGATAGGGCAACCCGTAATAAAAAGCGACGGGTAAAAATAAAACAAATAGCCGAAATGATTGGGCACCGCGAAAAATAGCCGAAATGATTGGGCAATCGCGACCTTCGCGATATAAAAGCTGAAATGATAGAGCATCGCGGAAATAAAATAAAATAAAATAAAAAGAAGAAATGATAAAACTTTGGCCCTACAGTTAAGATCATATCGATCCCTGTATACAATCCAAGGGCGAAAACAAAGAAGGAACCATACTTTCCCAACAGGCTTCGCCAGAAGACGGAGCCAAATATCGACGGTTCAGTCCAACTCCGAAGAAACCATTATCTTCAGCAAATTCCTCGACTCACGGATACAAACACTCCTTGACGAAAGCCTTCTGATCCGCGTCGACCCGCAGAGCCACCAGTGCCTCCGTAGGAATCCTCGACTCGTTTCAAACCCCAAGGAAACAAATAATCCTTGGCGCTTGGGAAACGAATAATCCCAGCAAACTCCTCGACTCACGGATACAAACACTCCTTGACGAAAGCTTCCTGATCCGCGTCGACCCGCAGAGCTACCAGAGCCCCCGTGGGAACCCTCGACTCGTTTCAAACCCCAAGGAAACAAATAATCCTTGGCGTTTGGGAAACAAATAATCCCTAGCAAAACTCCTCGACTCACGGATACAAACACTCCTTGACGAGAGCCTTCTGATCCGCGTCGACCCGCAGAGCCACCAATGCCTCCGTAGGAATCCTCGACTCGTTTCAAACCCCAAGGAAACAAATAATCCTTGGCGCTTGGGAAACAAATAATCCCTAGCAAATTCCTCGACTCACGGATACAAACACTCCTTAACGAGAGCCTTCTGATCCGCGTCGACCCGCAGAGCCACCAGTGCCTCCGTAGGAATCCTCGACTCGTTTCAAACCCCAAGGAAACAAATAATCCCTGGCGCTTGGGAAACAAATAATCCCTAGCAAATTCCTCGACTCACGGATACAAACACTCCTTGACGAGAGCCTTCTGATCCGCGTCGACCCGCAGAGCCACCAGTGCCTCCGTAGGAATCCTCGACTCGTTTCAAACCCCAAGGAAACAAATAATCCTTGGCGCTTGGGAAACAAATAATCCCTAGCAAACTCCTCGACTCGCGAATACAAACACTCCATGACGAGAGCCTCCCAACCCGCGTCAACTCACAGAACCACCACTGTCTCCGTGAGAGAGTTCTCGGTTCGTTCCACCTTGCAAGATAAAGTCCCGGGCAGCAAGGATTAAAAAACTTGCTTCCTGAGCAATGGGACCCTGCAAGTCAATCCAAAATGGTCTCTTGCATACTATTCACGGGTCTCACTCTCCAAAGTCGAGTTTCGACGAAGAGGGAAACAACCACTTACGGGTCCTCTCGACTCGTAAGAGGGAAGAATTCTCTTATAAGATCCTTACGACTTATAAGAGAAAACCACACTTAGGAATCCTCACGATTCCTAAGGAGAAAATCCACCTATGGGATCCTCTCGACCCGTAGGGAGAAAAACCTCTATGGGACCCTCACGACTCATAGAGTCAAAAAGTCTTAGGCAGCAGACCTGAACCTGCAGCCTAAGCCATCGCGATTCCTTAAGGAAGTCAGAATACTTGTTTTAGATATCCATCAATTATGGTTATTAAGACAGCCTGCTGACAATAAAAAGAAGATGACAGAAAGAATATCTGATCTACATTTGATCGGGAGTTCGTATCGCATTCATTTATGCACAAGCGAAGACTCAAGACAAGGAATAAGACAAGCCGAAATAAAAAAAAAAGGAAGGGTTTCCATTCATACCGCTAAGAATTTTTACAAACATAAGAATAATGAATAAGAAACATTATTCAAATTATTACAACGGTATAACCTCAGATCCGGGGCACGGATTGAGGAAATCGAAAGTAAGGCCATCCAGAGTTCTTCTGGCCTTTCTAATTATTCTTATGCGCAGTCTTTCGCGCTCCTCTGTGTCAATATCATCGGCAAGCCCCCCTGGCCTTCGATAAGCGGCAATGATCGTCGTCTGCTGGAAGACTTGGTGTAGGATGTCGACGAGGCTGTTCCGCCGTTTCTTTGAGATCAGCCCTGTCAGGTGCACTGAATGCACCTTGTCTTCGGCATCATCCAGTGCGTTAAGCGGTAAGGCCTCATGAAGATCCGGAAGTGCTCTCCATATGGCTCCCAACACGACTTTCAAAAGGGCCGAACGACGAGGCAATAGCCAACCACCGCTTGCGTTCAGACGACCCATGACTTCTGCACATTCAGCGTCCGTAAACTCCTGGTTTTGTTGACGACCCTGAGCGCGGATATCGTCGTAAGTAATGAACTCGTGCAAACTGTATAGGTGCACCACCGCCATTATACCTGGAGGAAATATTACACGAAGATCAGCAATAGAAAAGCGATAACGTACATAGAGGACTAAATTCCTGAGGAGCAAGACTATGTTCAAGGATGAAATCCCCCAAACGAAAGCTCTGCTGGTTAATCGATTCTACCTAAAGAAGTTTTTTTTCTAAAAAACTTTTAAAAAAAGGGGAAACAAAACAACGGAGTTCTTAAAAGGCAAGAACAGAGCTCCGAAGTCTTCGAAAATGAAAATCTGGAAGATGATAAGTATCTGGACGGGACCAAAGGTCCTATTTATAGGCATCAAGTGCCTCCTCGACTTCCAAAAGTCGTCATGGCGGTTCACCCTAATCGAAGCAAACTTCTGTTCAAATCCCGAGGCGGGAGACGAAGAAACGCTTCGTCTTCCCCCAGTCAGAGCAAAGCTCTGTCTTAAAAATTAATTTAATGAAGCAACGCTTCAGATTGTTTGCGCTGCGTAACGGGCCACGTGGCGGACGCAGACGCATCAGCGCAACGCCCAAAGCAGCGCACCCAATCAGAGCGAGGCTCCTTTTCAAAATTAAAGGAAGCAACGCTTCAACTGCGCTGCGCCGTGCGCTACACAACACAGCGCAGAGGCGCTAACACAGTTGCGCTACACTGTGCGCTGTGCGACACGTGTCATACCCTGAAGCATTCGCGTTAAACAAAATTAAAAATTCTGGAGAAATCGTTCCTACTCTTTTTAAAATAAAAAGATTTGCTTCTGTGAAACAGAAGCCCTTAGATCAAAGATCCGACGGTGAGGGGAAATTCCCCCAGATCATTCAGAAAAGGGATTTCTCTAATAAATCGAATTTGCTTCTCAATTTGCAAGACAAAGCCTCAGGCAGCAGAGGTGGGAAAACTTACTTCCTGAACAATGAGACCCTACAAGTCGATCTAAAGTGGTCTCTTGTATACTATACACGGGTCTCACTCTCCAAAGTCGAGATTCGATAAAGAGGGAAACAACCACTTACGGGTCCTCTCGACTCGTAAGAGGGAAAAATTCTCTTATAGGATCCTTACGACCTATGAGAGAAAACCACACTTAGGAATCCTCACGATTCCTAAGGAGAAAATCCACCTACGAGATCCTCTCGATCCGTAGGGAGAAAAGTCTCTATGAGACCCTCACGGCTTATAGAGTTGAAAAGTCTTAGGCAGCAGATCTGAACCTGCGGCCTAAGCCATCGCTATTTCTTAAGAAGGTTGGGATACTCGTCCTAATCATCCGTCAATCATGGTTATTAAGGTGACATACTGATAATAAAAGAAAGAAAAGACGGAGAAATGACACAAGACATTACAAAAATGTGCATCTTTTATTCATAAATATTGATCGAGTACAGGATACATTGCGCTAAAGAATAAAAAAAATATATACATATATTTTACAAATACAAATGATACAAGGAGAATTATTGGGAAGGAAGCGTCTTGCATAGGTGTAGCAATTGCTCGCATATGTCCTTCCACGCCTTCTCTTGATCGGCTACCACCGCCAGCTCTCCCTCCACTTGGGCTCGTTGCTGCAAGACCGACGCAAGCTGCTCCCTGACGACCCGATAGGCAGCTTCCCGACTTGGGATACTGCGCTCAGCTACGTCAAGCTTCCGCTTCAAGTTTAGCCCATGGGAGATGCGCTCCAAGAGACCCTCAAAGATAATCTTCACTTGGGCAGCATTTTCCTCAACCTCAGCGCGCAGATTGGCCGTTTCGTTCGAGGTCTTTTGGCATTCCCTTAGTCTTAAAGCTGCTTCTTGCTCCAAGTGGCGGAAGTGCGAAGTGCTTTGCTCGAGCCAAGTTGTGCGTTGGGTGCTCAGGGCTAAAACTTCGGGAGAAGGGCGCGTCGACTCCAGCCGATATAGACAGGCCTCGATCTCCCTGCAGTGATTAACCCAAGATCCGACGACGCCTTCGTTATGAAAATTTACGAGCGCCGCCAACATTGGATTAACCTCCACAGCGAAATCTACGGCAGAAGGGAGAGCGTCTGTGTTGAGCTCTTCGATGTACCCGCTCAGCATGTCCAAACTCATCACAGCACCCTTTGAAGACGGGCGTTTCAAGAAAGGGCCTGCCGGTGGAAGGACGCGAGACTCAAAAGGGACCGGAGCCGGAACAATAGCTGCAAAATAAAACATGGTCAAACGATGGTTCGAGAGATGTTGAAGGATTACCAAAAAGGAAATTTACTATACCAGCTGCAACAGACGGCAAAGCCGGAAGGGCCGGTAGCGCGGCAGGTCTTGCATCCCCTCCTTCGATTTGTGGCACTGCAATAAGGAAAAGAAAAAATCTGGAATCATCCCATTGCTAAAAAAAAGGGGGGGTAAATAAAGACTTTGTAGTGAACGTATACTCACCAACGCCACTAGAGGGAGAAGCAAGTTCGGATGGGAAGGAGAAGTGCGGGAGCAACACTTGATATAGATGATCAAAGAGCACTCCTGAAAAGACGCGGTGGCATGGCGTTAGTCCATGAACTACACGTTTAAAAGATTAGCTTGTGAGTCGCAAATCCATACCTTCCAACATCCGCGATGGCACGAGGGAAGACGGGGAAGTGACCACCGCCAAAGCAGTGGTTGACGGTGCTCCTTCAAGCAGTGGAGCGTCAGCACTGGCCGCACCTGCAAAGACAAACCTATTAGAGAAGATTGCAAGATAAAAAAAAAGGGAAGAGAGAAAACGATAATAACTCGAAATTTACCCGACGAACTGCCAGCCGAGACTGAGGCAATTCCTTCCTCCATTGACATCAGGCCACCGCCCGTAGCCTCGTCACCCGACTCGATGGGAACCGTTGTTGTGCTCACGAGCCCGGGAGACGGCAAGGAACCGTACGCGGGGAGGGCTATGATCGGAGTATTACCAGATTCCTGGGAAAGAGCAGTTCGCTCCTCCTCAGGAATCGTGGCCGCCTCACCCGATACTCCCTCGATTTCTGCGGTCACGGTTGTCTCGTCCATCGGCACCGTGACATATCCAGCCTCAAGCGCCTCGACTTCTACTGCCTTCGGCTCGACAATCATCTCATCTGCCGCCACTTCAGATGCGGCATCGATGACCTTCTCGGCGGCGGATCCTTCAACTTCTGTTTCAGGCGCCGTGGCCCCGACGACGGTGCTCACTGTCGGCTCGGGTTCGGCAAGTACCGCTTCCTCCATTCCCCTGGGTTCGACGGTCTCCGCCTCCCCCTCAGTCGGACTTGGCCCTGCAAGATGGAATGCGTGTGAGCCAATGGCTTGATAATTCTTACAACAAGGTTCTGAAAGAAATGTTACCTGAAGAGGACTTATCGTTTGCACTCCGAGCCGCGCGCGCCACTTGCCTATGAGCAGTAGACAGGACGGCAGGGGCCTCTTCAGAAGGAGTGTCGGCACGGGGAATAGTGCTAGGGCGCGCTCCCATGGCCAAAGAAGCTCTGCCCACCTTTGCTCCGGAAGGAGTGTCGGCACGAGGAATAGTGCTAGGGCCCGCTCCTGCAGCCAAAGCAGCTCTGCGCGCCCTTGCTTCGCGTCTCAACCGCTTCCGCTCCTCTCGAGCCGTTGAGACGGACGCCACTAGAGCTTCCTTGAGTGAGGCTTCCTCGTCCGTATATAGGGATGCCTCTAGATTCTTCAAGGCATCCCTCGTCGTCTTGTCAAGCCGAGGCTCTTGTGGCAACTTCGACGAAGCCGGGACTTCGATAACGGGCTCGGGAAGGATCCCTGCGTCAATTGATACAACCCCTGCAAAGAAACAAAAGAAGGTCAGGTTGACTATCATAAAAAGACAACAAACTTTCCTTATAAAAGAGAAAGGGGTGAAACATACCAACGCCTGCTAGGGCACGCTTCTCCTCCTCCTCCTGGAAGGTTTTCAGGGAGGCAGCAATAGCCTCTTCAGTAGAGACACCTGTTGAAAATAGAGCAAATGTTAGTTAAACATAACAATGCAAAGTGCAATAAAACGACAAATAAAGCGTCTGATGATTACCGGACTCAGCGAGTTTGCTTAACATCGCTTCAAGCCTCGCCGATCGCTCCGAAGCTGCAATGGCGGCAGCTAAATTGGTGTCCTCAGGGTCTACCACAAAGCCCTCATTGCTGCCATACTCACATATGGCCTCGGCGGGAGGAGCCGCAGGCTTTAAGCTAAGGATCGCGTCGAGGGATAGGGTGGACTTCTTCTTCTTCTGTCCGCCAGCTTTAGATCCACTCGGAATAGCCTTGCGCTTGGCAGTCACTTTAGGGCGGCGAGTCCCGATATCCGCTCCTGCGCCAGACCCTGGCGATACCACTTTAACCGTCTTTGTGGGAGCACGGGGCACCGGTGGTGCATCCACCGTAGTAGGCAGTGGCAATCCACGCGGGGGGGCCAACACGCGTGGTTGGTCAGCTCCGGCATCTTTTATCGGAAGGGTGACCTGGATCCTTGGCTGCAAGGGAGCCTTGCGATCACCGCCAGGAGGCGCAGCCCTACGGTCAACCAGCAGACGTTTCTCCATTAAAATGATTGGGCCCATAGCATGCGCATACCAGGCTACATACGGATGGATTATTTTAGGGGCACAGCTGGGCTCACTGATAAAAAAATAAGAGCCTGTATTGAGCCGGGTGAAATGATGCATAGCATTCCTTATTCCCCCTTGGTTGGCCGCGGGTGTTTCCAGAAAGACTTCCATCGGGATCCCTTGATTGTAGCTCGATTGTCGGGCAAATCGATGTGGGTTATACCTCATAAAGAGAGCCGTCTCATTCTGCCTAAATACTAGGTAGCCCGGCCGAATGGAGTAAAGGTGAAGGATTTCCCGAGCCTTCAGTACAGAAGCCCCGCCCTTAAAGTCATCACGCAGCGACACCACTGATTTAGTGGTCTCGGAGCCTATGGTGATGACCTTATCCACAAAAGAGGTCTTCGCTCCGACTAGATGTGAACGCAGGAGCAGTCCCCTAGACTCCCGCGGGGGTGCAACCACAATTGAAGCCCCGACCAACCGCATGATTCTTGGGAGTCTGTATTTCTCAAAAAACGGAGGAGTCTTATGGGCACCAAACACCCCTCGCACATGCAGCTCCATCCAAGAAGTGAAGTAGTGCATCGGGAAGTTAGCAGGCTGTACCCCAGGCTCATTAGCGTCCGCCGCTACACTAAGTCCATTGTAGAGGTAAGCCAGCCCGGCGATCCCTACTGATAACTGTAAACCAGCCGCCATTCGATGCGCCGGGTAAAAGACAGAAGACCGCATGAGGCGTGGGTGCATGGGAAGCGCGAAGCTGCATAGCCATAGACCCAAGAACCCTATGAAAAAAGTCTTCTCGTCCATGCCAGGAACGGCGATCTCTGAGAAAGGGACGTTGGCAGTGCCGGGGAGATAAAAATCCCGCTGGTCATTTTCCGATGAAGGTCGGCGGTCCAAGCCGAAACCAAAGGGGTCAACAAGCTGAGCGAACTTCTCGCCCTGCTCTGATAGGAACTCCGGGCGGATAAAACGAGCAATGAAATCCGCGAAACTGACGCCCCGGTCACCCGATTCCAAATGGAGTTCCTCATAAATCTCCAACACCTTCACCAAGCCCGGGTGTTGATGCTGAATGGCATTTTCCGGAGTTAAGTCAAATACAAGCTGCTTGGTGGCAAAGACGTACTCGTCAGGAGGAAGCAGCTCCTCGTAGTGCTCCCCCCTCACTGGTAGACCTGAAATCTCAACAAATTCTTCCAAAGAAATGGAGACTTCCCTATCCGCTGTCAGGAAGGTGTGGGTGGGGATATTCCATTGTTCAATAAAGGCCTTTATCCACCACGTTGGAGGAGAGGGATACTCGAAAAGCGAAACGTAGACGGCCGAATATAAACCAAACTTCGTTAGATGAGTCCTTTTCGCCGATAAGATGTACCGGGCCCATTGCAGATATCCGGCAAGCGGTCGCGGAGTCAGTCCAATATTATAAGCCTGTCCCCACGGGCGTGCTTCACCCTGACAGATGCGCCTCCCCAGAATGTCTATAGCCGGCGGCGGTTGCACCGGGATGGCACCGATTGCAGGCTGAAGGAGGTCGTCGGAATTCCAATTTTTAACCTCCACGACATACTCCACTGGGGGCTTGTCCGCATAAGGGATCGCGGCTATGGGCTCAGAGGGCGAGGCGGAGCTAAAGCTGCAATGGCCTTGGATGATCTGGCTGTACCACCTTCCCCATAGGTGAAGTTTCTTGCACTCAGGATCGTGATCTTTAATCATAGCAAACACCACCCGGTCCACTGGCGAATGTGGGAACCCTCCTTCTGAGCGAACGAAAGGGAAAGACAAATCTTCAGACATGTTTCCTGTAGAAAAAAATATATATATAACCATTAGTGTTCCAATAAACATTTCAAAGTCCTACATCACACTACAATGCAGTGGGTAGGGGACCAAAAGGGGACCCACAAAATCAAGATGACGGCGCTTCATCTGATAAGACAGTCCCATCATTGGATGAGACTGTCAGTCAATGAAAAAGACCCCCAAGAGAATATCCTCATTGGGGGGAGGGGAAATCCCTAAAGACAAGGAGAAAATCTCCTCTTTTTAGAGCAAAGCTCTGTCACAGAGTGACATTTGTCAAACTCTGGTCTCAAAAGAATAAAACTTCTTAAAAAGAGCCTAGCTCTGTAATAGTAATGAAAATTATAACCCCTAAGGATTAAAAGAAAAATTTTGGGATCCTAAAGATCCAGGAAAACTTTTAAGAGTTCTCCATTTTTATATATATATATATATATAAAAGGGGGAAAATCTACATTTGATCTATGAGCAGGGCTCTGTTCATGGGTTAAAACCCAGGAGCAAGATCTCTGTAAAATTTTGAGAGCAAGGCTCTGTTGATGAAACCCCAAAGGGGTTTTCCTTTAGATCAAAGATCTATGAGAGCAAGGCTCTGTTGAAGAAACCCCAAAGGGGTTTTTCTTAGATCAAAGATCTACAAGAGCAAGGCTCTGTTAATTTAATTTAATTTAATTTAAAAAATTTTTTACCTAGAGCGATTCTAAGTTCTGAACTTTGAAGTTCCTGGGAAAGTACAAGAGCAAGGCTCTGAAAGTTCCTAAGCAAGAGCAAGGCTCTGAAATTCAAATTCTTGAAAATGGTAAAGAATTACTAAGGACCAAGGGTCCTATTTATAGGCGCCTGCGCCCCTTCAACTGACCCCCATGATCCAACAGTCAGGATCTTGCCACCGCTGCACTCACGTGCGCGCCACGTGAGCGCAACGGTGGGGGGGCATTTGTTCCCCCAATCAGAGCAAGGCTCTGTTTGAATTTCAAAAATTCAAAATTTTGAAGCAACGCTTCAGATCCCGTGCGCTGCGCGCAATTTGCCACGTGTCAGAAGTTGACTCGGCAGCACAACGCCCAAGGCAGTGCGTCCAATCAGAGCAAGGCTCTTTAAGAAGCAAAAGCAACGCTCAGTTGCGCAAGCGCTGCGCTGCGTGACACGTGTCTGCGCAGTTGCGCAAACACAACTGCGCAAGCGCACCGCTGCGCAACACGTGTCTGCGCAGTTGTGCAAACGCTGTTGCGCAAGTGCACCACAGCGCGCCACGTGTCTGCGCAGTTGCGCAAGCACAACTGCGCAAGCGCACTGCAGCGCGACACGTGTCTGCGCAGTTGCGCAAGCACAACTGCGCAAACGCACCTCTGCGTGACACGTGTCTGCGCAGTTGCGCAAGCTCAGTTGCGCAAGCGCCTCACTGCGCGACACGTGTCTGCGCAGTTGCGCAAGCATAGCTGCGCAAGCGCCTCACTGCGCGACACGTGTCACGCACTGGTGAGTTGCGCAACAACAGAATGAAGATTTAAGGAAATTTTTTTGTCTGTTCTTGTTAAAACAAGAAGATTTCTTCTGTAAAACAGGGGCCTTTGGATCAAAGATCCAACGGTGGGGAAAACTCCCCAAATCACTCAGAAAAAGATCTTTTTAACAAATTTAACTAATTTTTGAGCACTATAAAAAGGACCCTAGACCTCATTTCAAAGGCATCATCTGGTTTTAAAAAAAAAGAAAAGAAGAAAGAAGAGAACTCTTGAGAACTCCTTGAGAATACAAAAAAAAAGAGAAGGTAAAAACCTTTGAGATAAGAGAAAATTCTCTTAAAGAATAGATCATTGATCTAAAGAACAAGATCAGTGATCTTCAATAAATAAATAAATAAATAAAAATAATAAAAAATAGTGCCTTGCACTTGCTATGAACCTCTGGTTCTCTGAGACAAAAAGAAAGAAAAAGATTTCTTTCTTTTCTTTGATCTAAATTTAGATCAAGGAATTAAAAAGTGCTCTGCACTTCTTTTCTTGAATCTAAAAGATTCTTGGTGCTTTGCACAAATGCAATGCATTACTTGAAGGGCCAGGCCCAAATCAAAAAGACCCAGCAGGCCAAAATAAATTGCAAAGCAATAAAAGGGCTGGGCCCAAATAAAATTGATGCTCTGCATCAGAGCCCAAAACAAATTGATGCTCTGCATTCTTTCTGGGCAAAGCCCAAATAAAAGTAAAAAGAAATGCAAAAGCAATGTTGGACATTTTCAACTGGACTTAGCCCAATCGTGGCCATAAGTCCTTAAATTAAATTGACTGAGCAAAATGGCTCTCCTAAACCAATTTACGTCCGGTTCGAGGGTACATCTCCGAACTCCTTTGACATCCATCGTTGTAATTCCTCAACGACGTCAAAGAGGTGACAGGTCCCAACGACCAAACACCCATATGGACTGCGGGGTCCTTAAACTAACATCGGACCGAGACGTCCTTAAACTAACATCGGACCGAAACGTCCCTAAACTAATATTGGACCGAAACGTCCTTAAACTAATATTGGACCGAAACGTCCTTAAACTAATAATGGACTGAGATGTCCCTAAACTAATATCGGACCACCACGTCCCTAAACTGGCACAATAGGGCCCAAACGCTCTTTTGTCGGATCTAAACGGTCCCGTCTAAGTTGATCTTAGCCCCTAAATACGGTTAACGTGTCCTTAGATATTTAAATAAACGATAAAACTCCAAATCAACTTTGGTTCAAGGGTACATCTCTGAACTCCTCTGACGCCTGTCGTTGTAATCCCTCAACGACGTCAGAGAGGTGACGAGTCTCGACGGCCAGATATTAAATCGATCACTACGTCAAGTCGATCTTAGTCCAAAACAGGACTAACGTATCCTTGACGAACGTTTAAGTTGATCTTAGCCGCAACGTGACTAATGTATCCTTAAACTAAAACACCAAACCCAAATCTAAGTAAACACGGATTTGGACTAATCCACGTCCAACGGGCGACGGCATTACTCAGTCTCCGTATACAATCCACGGGCAACCACAAACAAAACAAACACACACGACACGAAGTGAAATTCTGGAGAAGGAGAAAGTTGTTACCGCGATGCGGTAGCATAATTAACTGCAGGGGCTTGCGCCTGCAGGGAAGAGCGCCCCCACAATCAAAAACCCCTCACCCTGAGGGGGAATCTGACGAAGTCTGCTACATCGGCCGCATCCGCCTAAACCTCCGATACACGGTGTCGTAAATCAACTCGGAATCTTCGGAGAGGCGGACGGATAGCACCTATTAGCATCTGCCCCGAATCTCAGGCCGAGACGTCCTAACGTCTCGGCCGCCGTTCGGAGGTGAACACCAGGTACATGTCGAAAAGGAGGCTGACGAGCGAACTCATCCGAACCCCTGCTGAGCCTGTCCGTGACAATCTCCATGCATTCCGGTCTGTTCGTATGAGAGTATCGCATGTAAGGTCTAGGAGGGTGGAAAACGTCAGACGCCTAATAACTAGACAAGTCGTGTCGGTGTGGCTCAAGACCATCCGAGAATCTACTGGTCCGACAACCAGTAATTCTCAATCCGCCCTGGCCAGGGACTTATGGTGATGACCAACCGATCACTGCGCGACATCGACTCTCTATACCAGGAGAGACGAATCCCCAACAGTCGTTCACTGTCTCCATGTGGCTCGGGACTGTACCCAACTAAAACATGTTTGCACGACTCCTTTGAGCCGTGGTACGGTTGTAATCAAAGCACGGTGGGAACTCACACGAGAAAAATGACGACCTCAAGTCGACAGACTATTTGCACTTATGTCACCAGAGAACTGCTATCTGACACTAGGTATAATACCATAATACCATCTAGTCAGTTCTCGGCGGGTCTTGTCCGGTGTACTCACACCCAGTGAGCACCTGTATACAATCTTAGGTGCACCTCACCAATGGTTGCGGGACCAATCCATCGCCCCTCGTCAGGGTTTAGATATGTATACACTAGTCTACTTTGGAGTAACGATGCCCAGTCTTGATACTCCTACGACTAGGGACGCTTTTAAGGATGTGCCTATTGACTACCCAGCTCCCACTAGTATGATCGCCATCAAAATGCAGGTAGTCAGGCAAAAATCCTACGGGCTTTATCAACATGTATACAAGATATGAAATACAAAGTAAAACACATCACATGTTAAGATAAAGACAAACCAAATAACATACTATCATATCGAGCAAGATTGTCCTGTACATATAGATCCTTAGCATCATGTACAATGAAGGCCTCTAGGGCATACATATCCAACAATCTTCCATTTGCACTAAGGCCTGTAATTGACGCAATGAGTACCCATAATCTACACCAGACCCAGTAGCTGGCGTACCGCATGCCCATCATCTTAAACAGTCTCTCGAACTGGACTTAAGGGATGGCCTTAGTGAATGGATCTGTCGTGTTGTCCTTTGTGTCCACTCTCCGTACCTCGATCTCCTGGCGATTCACGATCTCCCTGATCAGGTGATACCGCCTCAAGATATGTCTGGATTTCTGATGGGACTGTGGTTCCTTTACCAAATCCATGTCTCCATTGTTATCGCAATACAAAGATATTGGACTAGCAATGGATGGAACTACCTGAAGTTCAGAAACGAACTTCCTGATCAAGATTGCTTTGTTTTGCAGCATCGCAATCTGCGATGTACTTGTTGGAGATAGTGCCCTCAGAGTCAATTATTGGATCACAGGCACGTGATTGCAATGATTGAGGGAGGACCTATCCCGGTAGGACAGTCTTACTCGAGATGATAGTATGCTATCTGGTTTATCTTTATCATCGTGTACTACTTTAGGTGACCTGGCATGTCGCTATTACACGTTGATAGAGCCCCTAGGATTCTTGCTTGACTGCCGGCAGTATGATGGCGATCATATACGTGGGAGCTGGTAGTCTATAAGCACATCCTTAAAAGGTCCCTAGTCGTAGGAGTTTCGAGACAGGGCATCGATACTCCATTAGTAGACTAGTGTATACAGTCGAGACCCCGACGAGGGGCGGTGGCCGGTCTCACAAGCCACTGGTGTCAGTTGGTTCACCTAAGATGTATACAGGTGCTCATTGGATTATGAGTACACCGGACAGGACTCGCCGGGAACCTGCTAGTTGGGATTATACCAGACGTCAGATAGCAGTTCCCTGGTGACATGTGTACAGGTTAGTTCATTGATCTGGGGATCGTCATTTGTCTCGTGTGAGTTCCCACTGTACTTTGATTACTACCCTACCACGGCTCAAAGGAGTCGTGCAAACAGGTTTTAGTTGGGTACAGTCCCGAGCCACATGGAGGCAGTGAGCGGATCTTCAGGGGTTCGTCTCTCCCGGTATTGGGGGTGAGGTCGCGCTGTGTCTAGGAGAGCCATTACGCAAAGCCCTCGGCCGAGGCAGGAGATTTACTGGTAGGTATTCCAGTAGTATCTCAGGGCGTTCTGGGCCACACTCCGACACGACTTGTACCGCTTTTGGGGGTCTGACTTTTACCAACCCCCTAGGCCCGACATGTGATGCTCATAGACGAACGGACCGGACTGTACGGATATTGTCACTGACAGGCTCAGTAGGGTGTCAGGATGAGTTCGCTCATCGACGTCCCTTTTGGTCAATAGCTGGTGGCCCGTCACGTATTGGCTTATACCTCTGACGTGCTAGTGGTTAAATCCACAGCCATAGTATTGAATAGTCTTTAGAGTCCACCACACTTACAGTTACTCAAGCTTTCGGGCGAAACGCTGTAGAGGCCGTATGGAGATATGGCAGGGTCCGATCAGATACGTGCGGTATTGCACGGATCAGGATCGGACAGTTTTGTACTAGTAGCCGTATAGTTATATGGCAGGGTTCGATCTGATACGTGCGGTATTGCACGGATCAGGATCGGACGGATATTACTAGCCGGCTTTGGTTTAAGCCGGTACTGGTTTAGTACAGTGTAGATTTTGTCTCATTGCATTTGTATCCGGTCGGAATACAGATGCGGGTGTGTATGCACAGTATCGGGGTTTTCCTGTAATTTATTACGGGACCAGTTTTCTGGAGTTGCCAGTTTGCATTCCGTTCCGGCCGGTTTTCCTTTGTTCTTTCCCGGCCGGACTTTTTCGATGGAGGGGGTTATTTGCAGTTTTGCAAATAACACATTGTGGAGGATTTTCTTGCAAAAGTATTTATTATGAAAGCATCTTTTAGATACCATTCCTTTCATTCTTCTTTTCATGCTTTATGTAGATTAGAAGTGATGAGAAAGGATTTGATCTTTGATTAGAGTTGATGTGAGGTTGTGATGATGGTTTAGGATGTGGTCACCACTTGTGCTCCTACACTCACCTCCCTTCATGCTTCATATTCATTCCTCCACCTTATTCTCTTCACTTGATGGAAAATGGTTGAAAGAAAGAAGAAGAAGAGAGAGTTCTTCATTCTTGAGAGTTCCACTTTCTTGATCTCATTTATGCTAGAAAAATGCAAGCACCATTTTTCTTATCTCATTTCCTCCATCATCTTCAAATGGCAACAAACCCCAAATGAGACATAGCCTCTACACTACTACATTCTACAGCATATCTTGAGCATGTCGAGTTGCCGGCTTCATGCCCGAGTTGCCTCGGTATTGAGGCGGGAGCCCGTAAAAGACGAAGGCGATGTGGTGCCCTTTTCTGGCGAGGAGGCGACGATGTGGAGCCAAGACTTTCCGCGGGAGATCGGGACGATGAAGAGAAGACCGGAGGACTCGGATCACTTGGTATACTTCTCTTCCCCTCTCTTGATAGCTAGCATTAGGTTAATGGTAAACGATCCGGGTTTTCTTTTTCCGCGGTAGCGCCGGTTTCCGAGTAAGGAAAATTTTTGATTCCGCATTTTGGCCTCGAGTACGAGGCCGTGGCGCTGCCGTGGCGCAACATGGTATCAGAGCCACGCCATTAACCATACCTAGCTTGTTCTAATGTGTTTTGCATTTCCGATCGACCGAAATTCTAAAAACTTCATTTTTGTTCACATCAGTTTCTGTTGGAATTTTTTGGTGTCTAAAAATTTTTCAGGTTGCAGAAAAATGATGTGCAGGAAAATATAAGGATACTGTAGAAAAACGATAAAGTGACTCACTGGTTGGAGCGCGGAACCGCGGCCAAAACCCCCTTGGGGCCGCGGTTCCGCCGCACTATGGTGAGTTCACTTGGTCGGTTTTTTCCAGTTGCTTTCTGGGCTGAAAATAGGGCTTTTGGGATATTAAATTTGGGCCTAGGTTTTCTGTGACTGCTACAGTATTGGTTGGGGGCCCACTTGTTAATTGTTTGATCGATCGGATATTTTAAACACATTATTTCACAGTATTTACATTATATCTGCGACCGTGAATGTCACTTGATCGGTAAATCCCGTCTAACTGCTATAGCCCGGTTAGACGGATTTGCGAACGTGACTTTCACGTTGATGTTCTATGTTTATGCTGTGTTGTTGCGGATCGGTCGTGGGGGATAGCCTGGATGCAATGCTAGTACAGTTTTGTTGTATTATGTACATTTGATATTGCGGGGCGAGCGTCCGACATGTGGACTGCGGTCACTGCCTGTTTGTATTATTCTTTTGGGGCACGACCTGGTTGCGGTCGATGTACCCGGTGTATGTATATTTTACTTTCTGTACTAGGATTACCCCGCGGAGGGGTGCACCGATAGCCGGGTTCTAGAGGGCAACGGCCCCGCATCTCATGGCATTGAGACGGAGGGGGCTTCACTCTAGGATTGGCGGGCTATTCGCCGCACTCGTAGGGGGTACAGGTTGACCCAGGAGGGGTGCCCAAGTTACCGGATTCCGTGAAGTGCTGGGTGGTCCATTCACGGTGCTGGAGGGGGCTGCCTCGCTTCAGGTTTTGGCGGGTGACTTGCCGCGCCCGTAGGGGTCTAGGATTTCATTGCACAGGCTATCCACACGACCAGGGGAACGTCGGGTTTCAGCAGCGGCTCTGTGAAACCCGGGGCTTCCAGATATCTGTATTGTTCTGTGATGCTGTACATTTCTGTGATGTTGCATTTTATCACGCCTTGAGCGGAATATAATATATTGGTATATATATTAGTAGATGTTGTATATGTTTTACATCCGCGCTAGTCCAGTCCCCGCTCTGCCGTTAGTTAGCTAACCTAACGGGTGATGACGGGACCCAGTGGCGAATACGGATGGCATATACGTACGTCAGTATATTTTCGTTCTTTGTGGTGTGATTATTTGATGGGACTGCGTTGATTCGGATCAATGCAATATAAACAAACCTATTCTGATGTTGTTGGAACATTTTTCAAAAAGCTGTTATTGCAAGGACGTTCACTTTTGTTTTGCATCGTGGTATTTATTTGGAATATCCTGCTCCTCAGTCGACGAGGCAAGGGCCGAGATCCCTTCACCGGGAGTGACCCCTTGGACAGAAGTTTGCGTCAGGGCATTAACTTCACTATAGCCGATTACTTTTGCTTTGCATCGTGGTATTCAGTTGGAATATCCTGCACCTCATTCTACGGGGAAAGAGCCGAGATCCCTTCACCGGGAGTGACCTCTTTAGTAAAGGTTTTCGTCACTATATTTTCTAAAAAGTTATCCAGTTCCTTCAACGATATCAAGTTCATTACGGTAAAAGGTTTTTCGCCAAAAACCATCCGTAGCCCTCCGTCATTTCAGATTAGTATTGCTTAGTATTCGTGCTACGTATGTCGTGCATTGCCGAGGCGTAGTGTTCGGTAGCTGTGTAATACTTTTCTGTCGCATGGATAAGTGGATTGGTTAGGACAGTCGTACAGTTATGTTGGCATTATCAAGGACTCGTACGGGTGGGTTTAATGCAATCAAGATAATGACGGGCTGAACTTGACTAGGACTCTTTGATATGTTGGCATTGTCAAGGTCACTTGGGTCCTAGGGGTAAAAATCACATCGGGAGTTTCAAAAGAACTGAAACTTGCCAGGCATGCGCATACCTTCTGGAGTGTGGTGACGTGAGTGGATTCCGTCACGTTATCATACGATGATAGTTGGATCCCGATTCCCAGTGATGAGTTGGTTTACTCCTCGGGTGATCCCGACTAATTCTTCTTTCAGGTTTGGAGGAGAATTTGAGGTACAGTGGGAGGTTTCCAGATTAGACAAAGTGATAACCATTCTGATCTAGGTTAGAGTGCACGCTGAGTGTTTCTTTTCTCTCTCTCTTTGGCAGCGACCATTGACCCGACCCTGGACTATGACTCAGTGACCAAGTTGACCGAACCTTCTTAACACAGGCTTTTGGATTGTCAGAGTTGCAGACCTCATTGCCACTCCTACTTTTACCCTTTTCTCCAGGACACCCCGTATTACTACGAACGTCCACTTCCATTGGACAAAACCATCGTATGGTTATATACGAACTCGAAGGACTTCGAGGATGGTTTCCGGTTCTGGAGAAAACGAATAGGACTATTCAGTTGTCTTTTCTTTTCACCTTCTCTCAGGTTGCGAGTACTCCTTGGTTTAGGAGATAGTACACCTATTACGCAAATTGGATAGTCTTCTTCCAAACCTTAGGCTGGTGCCGAACGGTGGGGAATGAAGAAAACCAATTAGCATAACGATGGTGTGCAGAAGGTATTAAGTTAAGACAAAGCAAGGGATTAGTAGGAGGGCAAAGTAAATTGCGACTGATATTCACGACCAAACCAAGTATTTCTTCGCCAATCCTAAATCACCTTTGTATTTCTCCAGGACGCTCCGTATCACTACGAAGATCCACAGTTTATTGGATACTCCATCGTATGGTTATATACGAACTCGAAAGGAACTTGTTCCAGTTCGGGGATGGATTCTGGTTCAGGAGAAATAGGAATAAAGTACATTCAGGTGTCTTCTATCTTCACCTTCTCTCGCATTGCGAGTGTTCCTAGGATTGGGACAGTACACCCATTATGCTTATTGGATAGTCTTCTTCCAAACCATAGGCTGGTGCCGAACGGTAGGGAAGGAAGAAAACCATTTGGCCTAATGGGGTGTACAGAAGGTAATGACTAAAGACATATAAAGGGATTTGGAGAAGTGGCAAAGAATTATACGGTTACAGTTGTGAATCTGGATAATGGAAGAGGCATTACTAGGAATACCAGGATACCCCAACGAAACATTTCAATGTTTCAGTTTCACTGTGTACTGTTAATAGAAAACTGATTTCCCGATTAGACACTTGCTCCAGGGTATGTATTTACCAGGTATGATTCTCACATCTGTATGGTTTTACAGATGCTGAGTGGGAGTAAGTTATTGGGAATAGGGTGATCATCCTCATTATATCGGGATTTGTTGTAATCGGTGATATTTGAGGAGATCATCCGGGCTGTTTGCCGGTCGGCAAATATTTGGTTTTGAATATCCGCTGTTGTGCACCAATTTCAAATTGATATATCTGTACGTCTATTTTTATAGAGTGAGATATACCTTTTGATATTATGTCGATGACATTTACCTATATCAGTGGATGGTTAGGTAAGGAGCATTAAACAGCGGTGTAATTCTTCTCAACCATAAGTACAGTTTTCAACCTACGACACACAGTGAAAGAGTTGTTAGACTCAGCGGACTTATACAGAGTATTGTATGTTGTCCAGTGTCCATTAGGACAGAGGGGTTGGTCCTCATACTATATTCTGTTTACTTTTAACTTCTCTAGTTCTTAGACATGTGTTTCGTGGAAACACAGGGTCTGAGTTTTGAGGAGTTATAGGTATTTGAATAGAGTAGAGAACCAGGTATAGCAAGTATCGGGATTCTTCAAAGTGATCGAAGATGTAGATACTTGTGTATGGTATTCAGTTGATAGTAATGATAAAGAGAAATTGCTTCTCTTTCAGGTTACTCATAATTGGAAGCATTCCTAAGTTGAGTGACGCTGATCGGCCTTTTTCCATTCAGTTGACATGCACTGGAGACAGCTGCATGATTTGAATCTGGTTCAATTAAATCAGTGCCTCTGTTTCTATATTGGATATAGAACAGTTCATATCTTGACATTGTTAAGGTACGGAGAGTTGTCCGGCTTATGATTAAAACCAGACACTGGACAACTCAAGGCACGTTTCTGTAATGGCTGTTTGTGGGTTGACCCAGGCTATGACGAGGGTTGATTTTCTACCATCTGGATGAACAATAGCAATATTGTTCTAGACTCTCCACAGTTTTAATAAAAATGGATTTTTTCAGAAAACAGTAGTGGGAGTATGGTAGAACTGGAAGTAATTCCAGAAACACAAACGATTACTGAAGATTTGATAAGGAACCTAAAGATTCAATCTGATTTGACATTCCATTGGCCACTCCGCAGATAAGGTGGGTAACTTCAGGCACCCGAGAGGTACTACGGTAGCCTCAAGGGCAGTGACAGGGAAGTTCTTGTTTACCCACAATTACCATTGCTGTTGTTCCAGGCAGCGAGACCCGGCAGGAGGATGAGTATAGCGTCGTTCTAAACTAGCTTTAGAAGTGCACGTCTGTATGACTCTGCCAGAGGGTTGTCGTAGTCAGTGGGTGTAAGTGCACGGCGGCGCCCCGGCCGTCAATCCGACGGCCAAATGCGGAAGCGGTGATAAACTTTAATTTTGCGGACTTAGCAAACCGGCACCACCGCGCACAAAACCCGGATCGGGCCATTAAACTAGATCTAGCTAACTACAAGACGGGTTAGAGATATACCGACTGATCCGAGTCCTCCGGTCTTCATCTCCACTCCGATCTCCTCGCGGGACCTCCGGTCGTTGCCTCCTCGCCGGAAGGGCACCACGTCGCCTGCATCTTTTACGGGCTCCCGCCTCTTGACCGAGGCAACTCGGGCGCGAAGTTGGCTAGCCGACGCGTCCAAGGTTTGCTATAGATATAGTGTAGAAGCTAGTCTCTTTTGGGGTTATGAGGTTGCCATTTCTTTTGGAGGAATTTTGCACTATACTTTCATTGATGCAAGATGGAGAAAATGAGCATGCAGGAAAAGGAGCTCGGCCAATTCATTGTGTGCTCACTGGAAATGAAACCATGAAGCTTTTTCTTCTAATGAATGTGTGCATGAATGAAGTCCATTGAAATAAAACCATGCTTCAATTAAAATCATTCACAGCACACACAAAAACAAAATGGGGGGGGCCACTAATATGCATGAAATGAATTAATCACATACACAAATTAAAACATGCTCCATGCCCTAAACAGTGGCCGGCCCAAATCAAGGAACCAAGTGGGAAAATGAATGGAAATCTAAAAGGAAAAAAGTCACATCCAATTCCAAAACATCAACCATACCTCAAACTTTAAACCCATACCCTCTTATTAAATGCAAGTGATGGTAAAGAGAATGATGATGGTCAAATCATAAACCCACATAAGCAAGAAACCCCTTCCTCAAAAGTAATTTGCAAAACTGCAAATTACCCCCTCCATCGGAAAAGTCCGGCCGGGAAAGAACAAAGGAAAACCGGCCGGAACGGAATGCAAACTGGCAACCCCAGAAAACTGGTCCCGTAATAAATTACAGCCATACTGTGCATACACACCCGCATCTGTATTCCGTCCGGATACAAATGCAATGAGACAAAACTACACTATCAAATACTAGGATCCGGCTTAAGCCAAAGCCGGCTAGTAAAAACCGTCCGATCACGATCCGTGCAATACCGCACGTATCTGATCGAACCCTGCCATATCTCCATACGACCTCTACAGCGTTTCGCCCGAAAGCTGAGTAACTGAAAGTGTGGTGGACTCTAAAAACTCGTCAATACTATGGCTGTGGATTTAACCACTAGCACGTCAGAGGTATAAGCCAATACGTGACGGGCCACCAGCTATTGACTAAAAGGGACGTCGATGAGCGAACTCATCCTGACACCCTACTGAGCCTGTCAGTGACAATATCCGTACAGTCCGGTCCGTTCGCCTATGAGCATCGCATGTCGGGCCTAGGGGATTGGTAAAAGTCAGACCCCCAAGAGCGGTACAAGTCGTGTCGGAGTGTAGCCCAGAACACTCTGAGATAATACTGGAATACCTACCAGTAAATCTCCTGCCTTGGCCAAGGACTTCGTGTAATGGCTCTCCTAGACACAGCGCGACCTCACCCCCAATACCGGGAGAGACGAAACCCCCGAAGATCCGCTCACTGCCTCCATGTGGCTCGGGACTGTACCCAACTAAAACCTGTTTGCACGACTCCTTTGAGCCGTGGTAGGGTAGTAATCAAAGCACAGTGGGAACTCACACGAGACAAATGACGATCCCCAGGTCGATGAACTAACCTGTACACATGTCACCTGGGAACTGCTATCTGACGTCAGGTATAAGACCAACTAGCAGGTTCCCGGCGAGTCCTGTCCGGTGTACTCATAACCCAATGAGCACCTGTATACATCTTAGGTGAACCAACTGACACCAGTGGCTTGTGAGACCGGCCACCGCCCCTCGTCGGGGTCTCGACTGTATATACTAGTCTACTCTGGAGAATCGATGCCCTGTCTCGAAACTCCTACGACTAGGGACCTTTTAAGGATGTGCTTATAGACTCCAGCTCTCACTTATATGATCGCCCTCATACTGTTGGCAGTCAAGCAAGAATCCTAGGGGCTCTATCAACGTGCAATAGCGACATGTCAGGTCACCTAAAGCAGTACACGATGATAAAGGTAAACCAGATAGCATACTATCATCTCGAGTAAGACTGTCTTACCGGGATAGGTCCTCCCTCAATCATCGCAATCACGTGCCTGTGATCCAATAATTGACTCTGAGGGCATTATCTCCAACAATCTCCCACTTGCACTCAAGTCTAATTATTGCGATGTCGCATACTCACAGCCCGTGTGATACCGAACACCCAACTCCTCTACTAGTCAGTCTCACAAAACTCGTTTGCGAAACTATTGCGTTCGAGGAATAGCCTCAGTGAGTGGATCCGCCTTGAAGTTTCTTTCCATGTCTCTCTATATCTCAAGTTTGCGGAGAAAACCATCTCCCGAAATGAGCAATACCTGTCTTAGAATGTCTGGATGTCTGATGGGACCGAGCTCATAAATGAACTCCAAATCCAAACTTCTTAGACTGTATCGTCAACTGAACTTAATCAGTATCCTGCGCCATGCCACCCTCAGTATTGCCTTGGACCACCTGTCCAAAATACTGCCCCTCGTCAGAAGGAAAAACTATAACTCTGACAACCTCCTTGTCGTCCATGTCACCTTGGAAGCCTGGAATGATAACCGTCTCCCAAAGGAGGCAGCCGTTATCATATCCCTAGAACATTCACTTATGTTCTAAAACTGCTTCCGACTGTTTCTCCAGGACTGGATCAATGTCAGCTTATTGCACCTACTGTAAGAACAACATCTGGTGTGGTACTTGACATCTCATGATTGACTCAATTGCCTAAGCAAGTGATCTGCCAATCATGCGCATCCCTCTCTACTTTAGTCTATAAGACACCTTTAGAGAGGGTGACTCCATCACCTGCAGGTACACTACCGTGCCAGGAGTCGTCCATTCTAAATACTCTTAGAATGCTGTCAAAGTACCCTGATTGGGAAACCACCCAAATCTAGATCTAAAACCATAGATCTAGTAACCAGTATGTTTGATATTATGTCCAAGTCCTTTGTGAAGAAACCACTGTGTGACGACCAAAGTATAACCGATCGTAGTATAGGAATATCACTTCCTACTACCTTCTCAACAGATCCATCCCCTATTCTGATGACGTCAAACCTATGACTGTCACATCAGAAATGGATGATCTATCTCCGCTACATCTGCTTTAGTCTATAAATAGACATAAGCCTGATGTCCACCAATGCTTCCGCTGCTCCCACTGACTACGACAACCCTCTGGCAGAGTCATATAGACGTGCACTTCTAAAGCAAGTTTAGAACGACGCTATACTCATCCTCCTGCCGGGTCTCGCAGCCTGGAACAACAACAATGGCAAGTGTGGGTAAACAAGAACTTCCCTGTCACCGTCCTTGAGGCTACCGGAGTACCTCTCGGGTGCCTGAAGTTATCCACCTTATCTGCGGAGTGTCCAATGGAATGTCAAATCAGATTGAATCTTTAGGTTCCTTATCAAATTTTCGGTAATCGTTTGCGGTTCTGGAATCACTTCCAGTTCTACCATACTCCCACTACTGTTTTTGAAAAAATCCATTTTTAATAAAACTGTGGCGAGTCTAGAACAATATTTCTATTGATCTGCCAGATGGTAGAAAATCAACCCTCGTCATAGCCTGGGTCAACCCACAAACAGCCATTACAGAAACGTGCCTATGAGTTATCCAGAGTCTGGTTTTAAGCATAAGCCGGACAACTCCCCGTACCTTAACATCGTTAAGATATGAACTGTTCTATATCCAATATAGAACCAGAGACACTGATTTAATTTAACCAGATTCAAATCATGCAGCTGTCTCCAGTGCATGTCAACTAAATGGAGAGAGGCCGATCAGCGTTACTTAACTTAGGAATGCTTCCAATTATGAGTAACCTGAAAGAGAAGTAATTTCTCTTTATCATTACTATCAACTGAATACCATACACAAGTATCTACATCTTCGATCACTTTGAAGAATCCCGATACTTGCTACACCTGGTTCTCTACTCTATTCAAATACCTATAACTCCTCAAAACTTAGACCCTGTGTTTCTACGAAACACATGTCTAAGAACTAGAGAAGTTAAAAGTAAACAGAATATAGTAAGAGGACCAACCCTTCTGTCCTAATGGACACTGGACAACATACAATACTCTGTATAAGTCCGCTGAGTCTAACAACTCTTTCACTGTGTGTCGTAGGTTGAAAAATGTACTTATGGTTAAGAAGAATTACACCGCTGTTTAATGCTCCTTACCTAACCATCCACCGATATAGGTAAATGTCATCGACATAATATCAAAAGGTATATCTCACTCTATAAAAATAGACGTACAGATATATCAATTTGAAATTGGTGCATAACAACGGATATTCAAAACCATATATTTGCCGTCCGGCAAACTACCCAGGTGGCTTCCTCAAATATCACCGATTACAACGAATCCCGATATAATGAGGATGATCATCTAATTCCCAATAACTTACTCCCACTCAACATCTGTAAAACCATACAGATGTGAGAATCCTACCTGGTAAATACATACCCTGGAGCAAGTGTCTAATTGGGAAATCAGTTTTTCTTTTAACAGTACACAGTGAACCTGAAACATTGAAATGTTTCGATGGGGTATCCTGGTATTCCTAGTAATGCCTCTTCCATTATCCAGATTCACAACTATAACCGTATAATTCTTTGCCGCCTCTCCAAATCCCTTTATATGTCTTTAGTCATTACCTTCTGTACACCCCTTTAAGCCAAATGGTTTTCTTCCTTCCCTACCGTTCGGCACCAGCCTATGGTTTGGAAGAAGACTATCCAAAAAGCATAAAGGGTGTACTGTCCTAATCCTAGGAGCACTCGCAACGCGAGAGAAGGTGAAGATAAAAGACACCTGAATGTACTTTATTCCTATTTCTCCTGAACCAGGATCCATCCCCGAACTGGAACAAGTTCCTTTCGAGTTCGTATATAACCATACGATGGATTATCCAATAAAATGGGATCTTCGTAGTGATACGGAGTGTCCTGGAGAAATACAAAGGTGATTTAGGATTGGCGAAGAAAAACTTGGTTTGGTCGTGAATAGCAGTCGTAATTTACTTTGCCCTCTTACTAATCCCTTGCTTTGTCTTAATCTTAATACCTTTTGCACACCGTTTAGGCTAATTGGTTTTCTTCATTCCCTACCGGTCGGCACCAGCCTATGGTTTGGAAGAAGACTATCCAATTTGCGTAATAGGTGTACTACTCCTAAACCAAGGAGTACTCGCAACATGAGAGAGGGTGAAAAGAAAAGACAACTGAATAGTCCTATCCGTTTTCTCCAGAACCGGAAACCATCCTCGAATTCCTTCGAGTTCGTATCTAACCATACGATGGTTTTGTCCAATGGAAGTGGACGTTCGTAGTAATACGGGGTGTCCTGGAGAAAAGGGTAAAAGTAGGAGTGGGAATGAGGTTCGCAACTCTGACAATCCAAAAGCCAGTGTTAAGTAGGTTCGGTCAACTTGGTCACTGAGTCATAGTCTAGGGTCGGGTCAATGGTCGCTGCCAGAGAGAGAGAGAAAAGAAACACTCAGCGTGCACTCTAACCTAGATCAGAATGGTTACCAATTTATCTAATCTGGAAACCTCCCACTGTACCTCAAATTCTCCTCCAAACCTGAAAGAAGAATTAGTCGGGGTCACCCGAGGAGTAAACCAACTCATCAGTGGGAATCGGGATCCAACTCTCATCGCATGACAACGTGACGGAATCCGCTCACGGTATCACACTCCAGAAGGTATGCGCATATCTGGCAAGTTTCAGTACTTTTGAAACTCCCGATGTGATTTCTGCCCCATGCTCTTATGACCTTGACTTTGGCCAACATATCATAAGTCACATGTCAAGTTCTACCCGTCATTCTCCAGGTTAATTTGAACCCACCCGTACATACCCTTGACTTTGGCCAAAATGGCAGTACGACTGTCCCAAACCAACGCATCTATCTATGCTGCATATGAATACCCCAATAGCTACCAATCACTGTGCCTTGACTTTGGCCAACATACACAGCTTGAATACTATTGACTACCCATATGAAACGACGGAGGGCTACGAATGGTTTCTGGCGAAAACCTTTAACGTAATGAACTTGATATCGTTGAAGAAACGGATAGCTTTTTAGAAAATATAGTGACGAAAACCTTTACTAAAGAGGTCACTCCCGGTGAAGGGATCTCGGCTCTTTCCCCGTAGAATGGGGTGCAGGATATTCCAACTGAATACCACGGTGCAAAGCAAAAGTAATCGGCTATAGTGAAGTTAATGCCCTGACGCAAACTTCTGTCCAAGGGGTCACTCCCGGTGAAGGGATCTCGGCCCTTGCCTCGTCGACTGAGGAGCAGGATATTCCAAATGAATACCACGATGCAAAACAAAAGTGAACATCCTTGCAATAACAGCTTTTTGAAAAGTGTTCCAACAACATCAGAATAGGTTTGTTTAACTTGCATTGATCCGAATCAATGCAGTCCCATCATTGATCACACCACAAAGAACGAAAATATACTGACGTACGTATATGCCATCCGCATTCGCCACTAGGTCCCGTCATCACCCGTTAGCTTAGCTTACTAACGGCAGAGCGGGGACTGAACTAGCGCGGATGAAAAACATATACAACATCTACTAATATATATACCAATATATTATATTCGCTCAAGGCGTGATAAGAAATGCAACATCACAGAAAATGTACAACATCACAGAACAATACAGATATCTGGGATCCCCGGGTTTCACAGAGCCACTACTGAAACCCGACGTTCCCCTGGTCGTGTGGATAGCCTGTGCAATGAAATCCTAGACCCCTACGGGCGCGGCAAGTCACCCGCCAAAACCTGAAGCGAGGCAGCCCCCTTCAGCTCCGTGAATGGACCACCCAGCACTTCACGGAATCCGGCAACTTGGGCACCCCTCCTGGGTCAACCTGTACCCCCTACGAGTGCGGCGAATAGCCCGCCAATCCTAGAGTGAAGCCCCTTCCGTCCCAATGCCATGAGATGCGGGCTTGTTTCCCTCTAGAACCCGGCTATCCGTGCACTCCTCCACGGGGTAATCCTAGTACAGAAAATAAAATATACATACACCGGGTACATCGACCGCAACCAGGTCGTGCCCCAAAAGAATAATACAAACAGGCAGTGACGGCAGTCCACATGTCGGACGCTCGCCCCGCAATATCAAATGTACATAATACAACAGCACTGTACTAGCATTGCATCCAGGCTATCCCCCACGACCGATCCGCAACATCACAGCAAATACATAGAACATCAACGTGAAAGTCACGTTCGCAAATCCGTCTAACCGGGCTATAGCAGTTAGACTGGATTTACCGATCAAGTGACATTCACGGTCGCAGATATAATGTAAATACTGTGAAAAATGTGTTTAAAAATTTTCCGATTGACCAAAAATTAACAAGTGGGCCCCCAATCAAAACTGTAGCACTCACAGAAAACCTGGGCCCAATTTTAATATTCCAAAACCCCTAATTACAGTCCATAAGCCCACTGCAAAAAACTAATCATACGAACCCACACTCCTGCGGCGGAAGGGCGGCCAAAAGGGGGTTATGGCCGCGCTTCCGCGGTCGTACGGAGTGATCGCTTTACCAAATTTTTGCAGTATTCTTAGAACTCCCTGCACATCATTCTGGGACCACCTGAAAAATTTTTAGACTCCAAAAAATTTCGACAGAAACTGATTGTGCTAGAAAAATACGGTTTTTGGAAATTTTGGTCGATCGGAAACGCAAACACATTACACAAAGCTAGACTAAGTTAATGGCGAGGCTCTGATACCACTGTAAGTGCACGGCGGCGCCCCGGCCGTCAATCCGACGGCCAAATGCGGAAGCGGTGATAAACTTTAATTTTGCGGACTTAGCAAACCGGCACCACCGCGCACAAAACCCGGATCGGGCCATTAAACTAGATCTAGCTAACTACAAGACGGGTTAGAGATATACCGACTGATCCGAGTCCTCCGGTCTTCATCTCCACTCCGATCTCCTCGCGGGACCTCCGGTCGTTGCCTCCTCGCCGGAAGGGCACCACGTCGCCTGCATCTTTTACGGGCTCCCGCCTCTTGACCGAGGCAACTCGGGCGCGAAGTTGGCTAGCCGACGCGTCCAAGGTTTGCTATAGATATAGTGTAGAAGCTAGTCTCTTTTGGGGTTATGAGGTTGCCATTTCTTTTGGAGGAATTTTGCACTAGACTTTCATTGATGCAAGATGGAGAAAATGAGCATGCAGGAAAAGGAGCTCGGCCAATTCATTGTGTGCTCACTGGAAATGAAACCATGAAGCTTTTTCTTCTAATGAATGTGTGCATGAATGAAGTCCATTGAAATAAAACCATGCTTCAATTAAAATCATTCACAGCACACACAAAAACAAAATGCGGGGGGGGCCACTAATATGCATGAAATGAATTAATCACATACACAAATTAAAACATGCTCCATGCCCTAAACAGTGGCCGGCCCAAATCAAGGAACCAAGTGGGAAAATGAATGGAAATCTAAAAGGAAAAAAGTCACATCCAATTCCAAAACATCAACCATACCTCAAACTTTAAACCCATACCCTCTTATTAAATGCAAGTGATGGTAAAGAGAATGATGATGGTCAAATCATAAACCCACATAAGCAAGAAACCCCTTCCTCAAAAGTAATTTGCAAAACTGCAAATTACCCCCTCCATCGGAAAAGTCCGGCCGGGAAAGAACAAAGGAAAACCGGCCGGAACGGAATGCAAACTGGCAACCCCAGAAAACTGGTCCCGTAATAAATTACAGCCATACTGTGCATACACACCCGCATCTGTATTCCGTCCGGATACAAATGCAATGAGACAAAACTACACTATCAAATACTAGGATCCGGCTTAAGCCAAAGCCGGCTAGTAAAAACCGTCCGATCACGATCCGTGCAATACCGCACGTATCTGATCGAACCCTGCCATATCTCCATACGACCTCTACAGCGTTTCGCCCGAAAGCTGAGTAACTGAAAGTGTGGTGGACTCTAAAAACTCGTCAATACTATGGCTGTGGATTTAACCACTAGCACGTCAGAGGTATAAGCCAATACGTGACGGGCCACCAGCTATTGACTAAAAGGGACGTCGATGAGCGAACTCATCCTAACACCCTACTGAGCCTGTCAGTGACAATATCCGTACAGTCCGGTCCGTTCGCCTATGAGCATCGCATGTCGGGCCTAGGGGGTTGGTAAAAGTCAGACCCCCAAGAGCGTTACAAGTCGTGTCGGAGTGTAGCCCAGAACACTCTGAGATACTACTGGAATACCTACCAGTAAATCTCCTGCCTTGGCCAAGGACTTCATGTAATGGCTCTCCTAGACACAGCGCGACCTCACCCCCAATACCGGGAAAGACGAAACCCCCGAAGATCCGCTCACTGCCTCCATGTGGCTCGGGACTGTACCCAACTAAAACCTGTTTGCACGACTCCTTTGAGCCGTGGTAGGGTAGTAATCAAAGCACAGTGGGAACTCACACGAGACAAATGACGATCCCCAGGTCGATGAACTAACCTGTACACATGTCACCTGGGAACTGCTATCTGACGTCAGGTATAAGACCAACTAGCAGGTTCCC
The DNA here is from genome assembly GCA_030015575.1 of Agapanthus africanus. Lineage (NCBI taxonomy): Eukaryota > Viridiplantae > Streptophyta > Magnoliopsida > Asparagales > Amaryllidaceae > Agapanthus > Agapanthus africanus. Next base: position 744,128,994 of record CM057339.1, on the reverse strand, counting down.
GGCGAGTCCTGTCCGGTGTACACATAACCCAATGAGCACCTGTATACATCTTAGGTGAACCAACTGACACCAGTGGCTTGTGAGACCGGCCACCGCCCCTCGTCGGGGTCTCGATTGTATATACTAGTCTACTCTGGAGAATCGATGCCCTGTCTCGAAACTCCTACGACTAGGGACCTTTTAAGGATGTGCTTATAGACTCCAGCTCTCACTTATATGATCGCCCTCATACTGCTGGCAGTCAAGCAAGAATCCTAGGGGCTCTATCAACGTGCAATAGCGACATGTCAGGTCACCTAAAGCAGTACACGATGATAAAGGTAAACCAGATAGCATACTATCATCTCGAGTAAGACTGTCTTACCGGGATAGGTCCTCCCTCAATCATCGCAATCACGTACCTGTGATCCAATAATTGACTCTGAGGGCATTATCTCCAACAGTGGGAGCAGCGGAAGCATTGGTGGACATCAGGCTTATATCTATTTATAGACTAAAGAAGATGTAGCGGAGATAGATCATCCATTTCTGATGTGACAGTCATAGGTTTGACGTCATCAGAATAGGGGGTGGATCTGTTGAGAAGGTAGTAGGAAGTGATATTCCTATACTACGATCGGTTATACTTTGGTCGTCACACAGTGGTTTCTCCACATGGGACTTGGACATAATATCTGGCATTCTGGTTACTAGATCTATGGTTTTAGATCTAGATTTGGGTGGTTTCCCAATCTGGGTACCTTGACAGCATTCTATGAGTATTTAGAATGGACGACTCCTGACACGGTAGTGTACCTGCAGTTGATGGAGTCACCCTCTCTAAAGGTGTCTTATAGACTAAATTGGAGAGGGATACTCATGATTGGCAGATCACTTGCTTAGGCAATTGAGTCAAGCATGAGATATCAAGTACCACACCAGATATTGTTCTTGCACTAGATGCAATAAGTTGATATTGATCCAATCCTGGAGAAACAGTCGGAAGCAGTCTTAGAACATAAGTGGATGTTCTAGGGATATGATAACGACAGCCTCATTTGGGAGACAGTTATCATTCCAGGCTTCCAAGGTGACATGGACGACAAGGAGGTTGTCAGAGTTATAGTTTTCCTTCTGACGAGGGGCAGTATTTTGGACAGGTGGTCCAAGGCAATGCTGAGGGTGGCATGGCGCAGGATACTGATTAAGTTCGGTTGACGATACAGTCTAAGAAGTTTGGATTTGGAGTTCATTTATGAGCTAGGTCCCATCAGACATCCAGACATTCTAAGACAGGTATTGCTCATTTCGGGAGATGGCTTTCTCCGCTAACTTAAGATTAAGAGAGACATAGAAAGAAACATCACAGTGGATCCACTCACTGAGGCTATTTCTCGAACGCAATAGTTTCGCAAACGAGCTTTGTGAGACTGACTAGTAGAGGAGTTGGGTGTTCGGTATCACACGGGCTGTGAGTATGCGACATCGCAATAATTAGCCTTGAGTGCAAGTGGGAGATTGTTGGAGATAGTGCCCTCAGAGTCAATTATTTGATCACAGGCACGTGATTGCAATGATTGAGGGAGGACCTATCCCGGTAGGACAGTCTTACTCGAGATGATAGTATGCTATCTGGTTTATCTTTATCATCGTGTACTGCTTTAGGTGACCTGGCATGTCGCTATTACACGTTGATAGAGCCTCTAGGATTCTTGCTTGACTGCCGGCAGTATGATGGAGATCATATACGTGGGAGCTGGTAGTCTATAAGCACATCCTTAAAAGGTCCCTAGTCGTAGGAGTTTCGAGACAGGGCATCGATACTCCATTAGTAGACTAGTGTATACAGTCGAGACCCCGACGAGGGGCGGTGGCCGGTCTCACAAGCCACTGGTGTCAGTTGGTTCACCTAAGATGTATACAGGTGCTCATTGGGTTATGAGTACACCGGACAGGACTCGCCGGGAACCTGCTAGTTGGGATTATACCAGACGTCAGATAGCAGTTCCCTGGTGACATGTGTACAGGTTAGTTCATTGACCTGGGGATCGTCATTTGTCTCGTGTGAGTTCCCACTGTACTTTGATTACTACCCTACCACGGCTCAAAGGAGTCGTGCAAACAGGTTTTAGTTGGGTACAATCCCGAGCCACATGGAGGCAGTGAGCGGATCTTCAGGGGTTCGTCTCTCCCGGTATTGGGGGTGAGGTCGCGCTGTGTCTAGGAGAGCCATTACGCAAAGCCCTCGGCCGAGGCAGGAGATTTACTGGTAGGTATTCCAGTAGTATCTCAGGGCGTTCTGGGCCACACTCCGACACGACTTGTACCGCTTTTGGGGGTCTGACTTTTACCAACCCCCTAGGCCCGACATGCGATGCTCATAGACGAACGGACCGGACTGTACGGATATTGTCACTGACAGGCTCAGTAGGGTGTCAGGATGAGTTCGCTCATCGACGTCCCTTTTGGTCAATAGCTGGTGGCCCGTCACGTATTGGCTTATACCTCTGACGTGCTAGTGGTTAAATCCACAGCCATAGTATTGACGAGTCTTTAGAGTCCACCACACTTACAGTTACTCAAGCTTTCAGGCGAAACGCTGTAGAGGCCGTATGGAGATATGGCAGGATCCGATCAGATACGTGCGGTATTGCACGGATCAGGATCGGACAGTTTTGTACTAGTAGCCGTATAGTTATATGGCAGGGTTCGATCTGATACATGCGGTATTGCACGGATCAGGATCGGACGGATATTACTAGCCGGCTTTGGTTTAAGCCGGTACTGGTTTAGTACAGTGTAGATTTTGTCTCATTGCATTTGTATCCGGTCGGAATACAGATGCGGGTGTGTATGCACAGTATCGGGGTTTTCCTGTAATTTATTACGGGACCAGTTTTCTGGAGTTGCCAGTTTGCATTCCGTTCCGGCCGGTTTTCCTTTGTTCTTTCCCGGCCGGACTTTTTCGATGGAGGGGGTTATTTGCAGTTTTGCAAATAACACATTGTGGAGGATTTTCTTGCAAAAGTATTTATTATGAAAGCATCTTTTAGATACCATTCCTTTCATTCTTCTTTTCATGCTTTATGTAGATTAGAAGTGATGAGAAAGGATTTGATCTTTGATTAGAGTTGATGTGAGGTTGTGATGATGGTTTAGGATGTGGTCACCACTTGTGCTCCTACACTCACCTCCCTTCATGCTTCATATTCATTCCTCCACCTTATTCTCTTCACTTGATGGAAAATGGTTGAAAGAAAGAAGAAGAAGAGAGAGTTCTTCATTCTTGAGAGTTCCACTTTCTTGATCTCATTCATGCTAGAAAAATGCAAGCACCATTTTTCTTATCTCATTTCCTCCATCATCTTCAAATGGCAACAAACCCCAAATGAGACATAGCCTCTACACTACTACATTCTACAGCATATCTTGAGCATGTCGAGTTGCCGGCTTCATGCCCGAGTTGCCTCGGTATTGAGGCGGGAGCCCGTAAAAGACGAAGGCGATGTGGTGCCCTTTTCCGGCGAGGAGGCGACGATGTGGAGCCAAGACTTTCCGCGGGAGATCGGGACGATGAAGAGAAGACCGGAGGACTCGGATCACTTGGTATACTTCTCTTTCCCTCTCTTGATTGCTAGCATTAGGTTAATGGTAAACGATCTGGGTTTTCTTTGTCCGCGGTAGCGCCGGTTTCCGAGTAAGGAAAATTTTTGATTCCGCATTTTGGCCTCGAGTACGAGGCCGGGGCGCTGCCGTGGCGCAACAGTACTCAGCCTCCATCGTCTAGTCTGCTACGGTATCCTGTTTGGAGCTCTTCCAACAGACCGCCCCTCTGTTGAGGGTAAACATAAAACCCGAGACAAATTTAGAGTCATCCTCGTCATTTTGGAAGCCAGAGTCGGTAAAACCCTCGATCTGGAGGTCCTCATTACCGTACGCCAGGAACATCTCTTTAGTCCTTCTCAGGTACTTAAGAATGTTCTTAACTGCTATCCAATGTTTCTCACCTGGGTCAGACTGATACCTGCTTACCACGCTAAGTGCGTAAGCTACCACTGGTCTGGTACATAACATCGAATAAATTATCAACCCTACCGCTGAAGCGTAGGGTACTATGCTCATGCATGTAAGTCCACGTTACCTCTCCCGGTTCTTTAGGGGTTGCGGAAACGGTGAAAAACGATTTTTAGGGTTTATGGTAACATGGACTAGAAAACCCGGATCTTTGCTAAACAACACACTAGCAACAACTACGAGCTTTACCTACTCGGTTAAGGGGGTTATACCTAGTCTTGAACTCCTTCTCTTGTTCTCCTTGGAGTGGGTTGGATGGTTCTCCTCGTCGCCTTCTATTGCCGAAGAAAGATCCACCCGATGGCCTCTACCTTGAGCTCCTTCCTTGATCTTGAGGTAACTAAAGTATTAGGTTTGCTAAACCTTCAACCTTAGGATGAGTAGATATGAGTTTTGGTGTTTTATCTCCAAGGCAAATGGTTCTCAACACATGAGAGGTTTTTTGCCTTGAGCTAGAGAAAGAGGGAGAGCAAAGGATGAGAGAGAATGAGAATGAGATTATGATAAGAAATTTACAACCATATCACATATATGTGAATTATCAAATTAATAATATTAATCAAAATGAAAAAGGTGATGGTTGGTTTGATAAGACCATTATCATTTCACATTTAATGATTTTGCTAAGATCAAAGAGCATCTTTGGTGTGAAATGATGATGGTCAAAGTTTCAACCTTGGTCAACAAGTCAACCTTGGTCAAAAGGTCAACAACCCTAACCATAACTCAATTTCCTTTTAATTAACATTATTAATGATATTTCACATATTCATTAGGGTTTGGAAAAAGACAACTGTCATCAACCCTAATGAAAATCCTCTGCCTCTGCCTCAGTCAACTGTGCATACACACCCGCATCCATGTTCCGAGGAACACGAATACAATGAGATAAAACCAATCCCAAAACATATACTAGGATCTGGCTTAAACAAAAACCCGCTAGTATATCAACTGTCCGGACACCAAACGTGCACAAGTGCGCGGATGTGAACGAACCCCGTCGCAAAACCATGCGACCTTTACTCTGTTTTGCCCAAAGGCGAATAACCCTCTGTGTGGGACTCTAAAGACTCGACACTACGCTGGTAGTGGGTTTAACCACAAACCGCAAGCGGCACTAGCTGTACGTAACGGTCCCCAGGTAGATGCCGATAAGAAGACTGATGAGGTGAACCCATCTGGACTCCTACTGAGCCTGTATGTGAGAATCTCCGTACAGTCCGGTCTGTTCGTCTGAAAATATCGCATGGCGGGCCTAGGGGCGGTAAACGTCAGTCCCCTAATAGCGGTACAAGTCGTGTCGGAGTGTAGCCCAGAACACCCTGAGATAACACTGGAAACGCTACCAGTATATCTCGCTTGCCCTGGCCAGGGACTTTGTGTAATGGCTCTCCTAGACACAGCGTGATATCTACCCCCAATGCCGGGAGAGACGAATCCTATCTAACCGTCACTGCCTCCAAGTGCTTCTGGACTGCACCCAACTACTACCTGTTTGCACGACTCCTTTAAGCCGTGGTAGGGTAGTAATCAAAGTACAGTGGGAACACACTCGAGGCGAAGTGACAGTGTCAAGTCAGTGGACTAAGCTGTACTCATGTCACCTGGGAACTGATAGTTGACGATAGATATAGTACCAACCAACAGTTCCCGATGAGTCCTGTCCAGTGTACTCGTAACCTAACGAGCACCCGCATACTATCTCAAGTACGACGTACTGACGGCTGTGGGACAGACCATCTCCCCTGCTGGGATGAGAAGCGTATACGCTAGTCTACTCCGGAGTATCGATGCCCTGTCTCGATAGTCCTACGACTAGGGACCTGTATAAGGATGTGCTTGTAGATTACCCAGCCCACACTAGTGTGACTGCCATCACAACGCTGGTAATCAAGCAAAGATCCTAAGGGCTCCACTAATGTGTATAGGCGATATACTAAAAGAAACACATGCACACATTAAAGTAGAAACAAACCAAGTAGCATACTACCATTTCGAGCAAGATTGTCCATACAACTGTGAATATCCCAAGCTTCCATCAAGTAATATACAAACTAGTATGATACAGTAATGGCATCTAGGGCATATACACTTACAATCTCCCACTTGCACTAAGGCCACGTACTGGCGTATCGAAGACCTATCATCTCGATCAGCCGCTCGAACTGAGTCTGGGGTAAGGCCTTTGTGAATGGATCTGCAGTGTTATCTTCTGTAGCAACCCTCCGAACCTCGATCTCCCGGCGATCCACGATCTCCCTGATCAGGTGATACCGCCTCAAGATGTGCCTGGACTTCTAATAGGACCTGGGTTCCTTCGCTAAAGCTATAGCTTCGTTGTTGTCGCAAAACAGAGGTATTGGATCAACAATGGACGGAACCACCTGAAGTTCTATCAAGAACTTCCTCATCCAGACGGCTTCTTTTGCGGCATCAGATGCAGCGATATATTCCGCTTCCATCGTCGAGTCAGCAACGGTTTCCTGTTTGGAACTCTTCCAACACACCGCCCCTCCATTGAGGGTAAAGACATATCCCGACATGGACTTGGAATCATCCTTGTCACTCTGGAAGCTGGAGTCAACAAAGGCCTCAATCTGGAGGTCTTTGCCGCCATACACCAAGAACATCTCCTTAGTCCTTCTCAGGTACTTGAGAATGTTCTTTACCGCTATCCAGTGCTTCTCCCCAGGGTTTGACTGATACCGGCTTACCACACTCAGTGCATAAGCTACATCTGGTCTGGTACACAACATCGCATACATTATAGAGCCTACCGCAGAAGCGTAGGGTATAATAGACATGCGATCCCTTTCCAAATCAGTTTTGGGAGACATCTCTTTGGAGAGGGTGATCCCGTAACAAGCCGGTAGATTACCGCGCTTGGAATCTTCCATACTGAATCTTTTCAGTATGGTGTCGATGTACCTGGACTGCGAAAGTCCTAATATCCTCTTGGATCTATCACGATGGATCCGGATCCCCAGAATGTAAGAGGCATCACCCAGGTCTTTCATGGAGAACCTGTGTGACAAGAACCCTTTGACAGATTGTAGCATAGGAATGTCATTTCCTATCAAGAGAATTTCATCCACGTATAAAACGAGGAATACGACAGTTCTTGCTACAAATCTACTATAGATGCATGGTTCATCTGGATTTTTGATAAAGCCAAAATCTTTGACTGTCTCATCAAAACAGATGTTCCAACTCCGCGATGCCTGCTTTAGTCCATAAATGGACTTAAGCAACTTGCACACCTTTCCGCTGCTCCCACTCTGAATGAAACCCTCTGGCTGGTCCATATAGACACACTGCTCTAAATTTCCATTTAGAAAAGTGGTCTTTACGTCCATCTGCCAAATCTCATAATCGTGGAAGGAAGCAATGGCAAGAAGGATCCGAATGGATTTAAGCATAGCTACTGGAGAAAAGGTTTCGTCATAGTCCAAACCAGGTCTTTGCCGAAAACCCTTTGCAATAAGTCTAGCCTTATAGGTCTCAACCTGCCCATCTACACCAATCTTCCTCTTGAAGATCCACTTGCATCCCACGGGTTTTACCCCTTCTAGAGCAACGTCTAAAGTCCATACTTTGTTGGTGTACATGGACTCCATTTCGGTCCGCATTGCATCCATCCATTTTACCGAGTCAACGCTCTTAATGGCCTGCTGGAAGATAGTCGGCTCATCACTGTCAATGATGCAATCCTCTCTATCCCCGTCTACGAGAAAACCGTAGTATCTCTCGAGCGGATGAGACTGCCTACTACTCCTGCGGAGCGGCGTAGGAATGTCCTGTTCTTTCGAACCCTCTGGTTCTACTAAGCTTTCAGTAATAGCTCGTGGTTCTAGAATTTCTTCCAGCTCTATTGCGCTCCCACTTATCTGATTTTCCAAAAATTCAGTTTCCAAGAAGTGGGCATGACGAGAAAAAAAAACCTTTTGTTCCTCTTCGTAATAGAAGAAATATCCCTTGGAGTTCTTTGGATATCCCATAAACTTGCACTGTACTGAGCGTGCCTCGAGTTTGTCCGCATGCTGCTTTTTGACAAAAGCTGGACATCCCCATGTCTTAATGTGCTTAAGATAGGGTTTCTTCCCACACCACATCTGATATGGTGTAGTAGGAACAGTCTTAGTTGGAACTCGGTTCAAAAGGTATGCAGCTGATTCTAACGCATATCCCTAGAATGATCGCGACAACTAAGCGTTACTCATCATGGAATGTACCATATCTAATAGGGTTCGGTTCCGTCTCTCCGATACACCGTTATGTTGCGGAGTGTATGGAGGAGTAAGCTGAGAGAGAATTCCATTCTCTTTTAGGTAATCCAGGAACTCGGCACTCAAGTATTCACCACCTCGATCAGATCTCAGTGTCTTGATACTTTTGCCTGTTTGTTTTTCTACTTCATTCTTGTATTCCTGGAACTTTCCAAAGGCATCAAATTTATGTTTCATCAAGAAGACATATCCGTACCTCGAAAAGTCATCCGTAAAAGTAATGAAGTAAGAATAACCGCTTCACGCATGTGTAGACATTGGACCACACACATCACTGTGTACTAGCCCCAAGAGCTCGCTCGCTCTTACTCCATGTCCAGTGAACGGAGTCTTTGTCATCTTTCCTTTGAGACAGGATTGACAAGTTGCATATGATTGATATTTGAACGGATCCAAATATCCTTCTGTATGTAACTTCGTCAAGCTTCTCTCATTGATGTGACCCAGTCTACAATGCCATAAGAAAGCATGATTTATTTCTGGAGACTTTCTTTTGTGTGTATTCTGGACATTGAAAATCTGTGGTTGGTTTAATACGTATATACCATTGCTTAATGTACCCGACCCAATCAGAACTTGATTAAGGTGAATGTTCACAACATTGCTTACAAATGCAAATTCATAATCTTCTTTAGACATCAAAGATACAGATATGATATTACAAGTTGCATTGGGTACAAAATAACAATCACGCAAAACCAAAACATGCCCATCTGATAATCCCAAGTGATAGTCCCCCACGGACTCAGCATCCATGCTAGCTCCGTTTGCAACTTTTAGGGTCATATCACCTGTCTTCAAAACCCTACGCTTTCTCAGTGCCTGCAAAGAATTACAGATATGAGATCCTGATCCGGTATCCAATACCCAGGAAGTAGAGTTTATTGATAGACAGTTTTCAATAACATACACACCTGAAGCTGAAGCCGCAACTTGCTTCGGATCCTGGTTTCTGGCCTTCCAAGCCCTGCAATCCTTTTTCCAGTGTCCACTCTTGTGACAGTAAAAGCACTCTTCCTTTCCCACAAGCTTTCCCACTACCTTTGTTGCTTTTGCCTTTCCCTTCGTTTCCACTTTACTAACACCGCCCCTTGGTTTGGTGGGGGCTTTCTTCTTCTTTCCCTTGGCTTTCGTCTTGGACCTAGAAGAGGAAGATCCTCCTACAAAAAAAGTGGATGTTTCCCTTACTTTCTGTAAGGTTCCCTCTGCACTCCTCATCATGTTGAGGAGTTCTAAAAGTTTAACTTCCTTTTCTTGCAAGTTGAAGTTCAGGATAAACTGGGCGTAAGAGGAAGGAAGGGACTGGAGAATCAAGTCCGTGTAGAGCTCGTTCTCTAACGTGGTCCCAAGGTCCGCGAGCTCCTCAATGAAGCCAATCATCTTAAGCACGTGTTCCGCTATGGATGATCCGACGGCCAATCTCGCCGAAAATAACTTTTTCGAGACTTCATATCTGGCGATACGGGATTGCTCTCCATACAGTTCTTTTGTATGAAGAAATATGGAATCCAGGTCCATATTCTTGTGCCTCCTCTGATGTTCATTGTCCATAGAGACAAGTACGAGGCACTTGGCCTTCGCGCAGTCGATCTTCTAGGTCTTACGGATTTCCTTATCCACGACGCTGGTTTTGGGACCTGGGACAGGGGGAGCTTTGGTGGTAAGGAGATACCCCAACTTGTCATAAGTGATTGCCATTTTGATATTCCTGAGCCAATCCTTATAGTTTGGCCCTGTCAGTATGTTTTTATCTAGTAGTAACTTAAGTCCGGTCATGATACTTGGTCGCTGCAATTAGGAGAGAAAGAAGAAACACTTTTAGCATGATGCTCTTGCAAGTTTAGAGTGGTTTTTAGTTTGTCTAAACAGGATGGCTCCCACTGTCTCTCGAATCCCTCCTCAAACCAAAAAAAGGAAGAATTAGTCGGGATCAATCTCACCGTACAATACTTGCTTAACCGTTCAGCCAGGCCAGTGTTGGTACTTCGAGGGAGGTTTTCCAACGCTTTCGTGAAGTTCCTTAATTAAATAACCTCTTTTCCCAGTGGGTGTAGCCCCGCTAACACCTTTCTAGACACCTACTTGGTTTATAGCATTGATCGTTAAGTGAGAAAGTTCCCGAGGAGTAGCATATACTCACAGTAGGATCGGGATCCAAATATCATCGTGTGGTAAAACTGAAGGAATCCTACCAGAATCATCACACTCCAAATGGTATACAACGCTAGCAAGTTTCAGTTTCTTTAGAAACTCCCGATGTGGATTTTTGCCTCATGCTCTTATGACCTTGACTTTGGCCAACAAATCATAAGTCACATGTAAAGTTCTACCGGTCGTTCTCCAGCTTAATTTGAACCCACCCGTACCTATCCTTGACTTTGACCAACAAGGCAGTGTTGCGCCACGGCAGCGCCCCGGCCGTCTATCCGAGGCCAAAATGCGGAATCAAAAATTTTCTAAACTTTTAAACTGGCGCTACCGCGGACAATAAAACCCGGATCGTAACCATTAACCGATTCTAGCTAGCTAGAGATGGGGTGAGAGATATAACGAGCGATCCGTGTCCTTCGGTCTTCTCGTCGTCGTCCCAATCTCCCGCGGAATCACCATTCGTCGTCTTCTCGTCGGAAAGGGCACCACGTAGCCGATTTCTTTTACAGGCTCCTACCTCTGGACCGAGGCAACTCGGGCGCAAAGTTGGCTAGCCGACGCGTCCAAGAAGTGCTGTAGGCTAGTGTAGAATGGTTGTCTCATTTAGGGTAGTGAAGTTGCCATTAGTGATGGAGGAATGAGGTTAAGGAAAAATGGTGCTTTCATATTTCCAAAACAAGAAGAATGAGATGAAGAAATATGTGCCACATCCAAAAATGAAACTCTCTCATCTCCTTTCATCAAGTGTGGCCGGCCTCTCCTCATTGAAAATGGTGGAGGGCAAAACATAATACAAGAGGGAGGTGAGTGTAGTAAAAGGTAGGGGGTGACCACATCTAAAAGCCATCATAACAAAGTCATATCAACTCTCATCAAGTCCTAATCCATTCTAATCACCATTAAAGCAAAAGAAAAGATGGAAAAAGAATATAATGATGATGGTCATATCATAATCTCACAAATGCAAGAAAACCCTCCACAATAAGTTATTTGCAAAGTTGCAAATAACCCCCTCCATCAGAAAAGTCCGGCCGGGAAGGAACAAAGGAAAAACCGGCCGGAACGGAATGCAAACTGGCAACTCCAGAAAACTGGTCCCGTAATAAATTACAGGAAAACCCCGCTACAGCATATACATGCCCGCATTTGTATTCCCACTGAACACAAATGCAACGAGACAAAATCTACACTGTCTAATACTAGGATCCGGCTTAAACCAAAGCCGGCTAGTAAAATCCGTCCGATCACGATCCGTGCAATACCGCACGTCTAATTGAACCCTGCCATATCTCCATACGGCCTCTACAGCGTTTCGCCCGAAACTTGAGTAACTGAGTGTGTGGTGGACTCTAAAGACTCGTCAATACTATGGCTGTGGATTTAACCACTAGCACGTCAGAGGTATTAGCCATACGTGACGGGCTACCAGCTATTGACCAAAAGGGACGTCGATGAGTGAATTCATCCTGACACCCAACTGAGCCTGTCAGTGACAATATCCGTACAGTCCGGTCCGTTCGACTATGAGTATCGCATGGCGGGCGTAGGGGGTTGGTAAAAGTCAGACCCCCAAAAGCGGTACAAGTCGTGTTGGAGTGTAGCCCAGAACACCCTGAGATACTACTGGAATACCTACCAGTAAATCTCCTGCCTCGGCCGAGGGCTTTGTGTAATGGCTCTCCTAGACACAGGGCGACCTTACCCCCAATACCGGGAGAGACGAACCCCTGCAGATCCGCTCACTGCCTCCATGTGGCTCGGGACTGTACCCAACTAAAACCTGTTTGCACGCCTCCTTTGAGCCGTGGTAGGGTAGTAATCAAAGCACAGTGGGAACTCACACGAGACAAATGACGATCTCAGGTCGATGAACTAACATGTACACATGTCACCAGGGAACTGCTATCTGACGTCAGGTATAAGACCAACTAGCATGTTCCCGGCGAGTCCTGTCCGGTGTACTCATAACCCAATGAGCACCTGTATACATCTTAGGTGAACCAACTGACACCAGTGGCTTATGAGACCGGCCACCGCCCCTCGTCGGGGTCTCGACTGTATACACTAGTCTACTAATGGAGTATCGATGCCCTGTCTCGAAACTCCCACGACTAAGGACCTTTTAAGGATGTGCTTATAGACCCCAGCTCCCACGTATATGATCGCCCTCATACTGCTGGTAGTCAAGCAAGAATCCTAGGGGCTCTATCAACGTGTAATAGCGACCTGTCAGGTCACCTAAAGCAGTACACGATGATAAAGATAAACCAGATAGCATACTATCATCTTGAGTAAGACGGTCCTATCGGTATAGGTCCTCCCTCAATCATTGCAATCACGTGCCTGTGATCCAATAATTGACTCTGAGGGCACCAACTCCAACAATCTCCCACTTGCACTCAAGGCTAATTATTGCGATGTCGCATACTCACAGCCCGTGTGATACCGAACACCCAACTCCTCTACTAGTCAGTCTCACAAAGCTCGTTTGCAAAACTATTGCGTTTGAGGAATAGCCTCAGTTAGTGGATCCGCTGTGATGTTTCTTTCTATGTCTCTCTATATCTCAAGTTCGCGGAGAAAGCCATCTCCCGAAATGAGCAATACCTGTCTTGGAATGTCTGGATGTCTGATGGGACCTAGTTCATAAATGAACTCCAAATCCAAACTTCTTAGACTGTATCGACAACTGAACTTAATCAGTATCCTGCGCCATGCCTTTCCCTCAGTATCCACCTAGACCACCTGTCCAAAATACTGCCCCTCGTCAGAGGGAAAATCATGACTCTGACGACCAACCTGTCGTCCATGTCACCTTGGAAGCCTGGAATGATAACCGTCTCCTAAAGGAGGCTGCCGTTATCAAATCCCTAGAACATCCACTTATGTTCTAAAGCTGCTTCCGATCGTTTCTCCAGTATTGGATTCATATCAACTTATTGCATTTACTGCAAGAACAACATCTGGTGTGGTACTTGACATCTCATGATTGACTCAATTGCCTAAGCAAGTGATCTGCCAATCATGCACATCCCTCTCCCTTTTAGTCTGTAAGACACCTTTAGAGAGGGTGACTCCATTACCTGCAGGTACACCACCATGCCAGGAGTCGTCCATTCTAAATACTCATAGAATGCTGTCTAAGTACCCTGATTGGGAAACCACCCAAATCTAGATCTAAAACCATAGATCTAGTAACCAGAATGTCTGATATAATATCCAAGTCCTATGTGGAGAAACCACTGTGTGACAACCAAAGAATAACCGATCGTAGTGTAGGAATTTCACCTCCTACTCTGTGTATGTCATCCAAATACCAGGACATTACACCCTACTACCTTCTTAACAGATCCATCCCTTATTCTGATGAAGTCAAAACCTATGACTGTCACGTCAGAAATAGATGATCTTTCTCCGCTACATCTGCTTTAGTCTATAAATAGACATAAGCCACATGTCCACCAATGCTTCCGCTGCTCCCACTGACTACGATAACCCTCTGGCAGAGTCATATACACGTACACTTCTAAAGCTAGTTTAGAACGACGCTATACTCATCCTCCTGCCGGGTCTCACAGTCTGGAACAACAGCAATGGAAAGTCTGGGTAAACAAGAACCTCCCTGCCACCGTCCTTGAGCATACCGAAGTACCTCTCGAGTGCCTGAGGTTACCCACCATATCTGCGGAGTGGCTAATGGAATGTCAATCCAGATTGAATCTTTAGGTTCCTTATCAAATCTTCAGTAATCGTTTGTGGTTCTGGAATTACTTCCAGTTCTACCATACCCCCACTACTGTTTTCTGAAAAAAAAAATCCATTTTTATTAAAACTGTGGCGAGTCAAGAACAATATCACTATTGATCTTCCAGATGGTAGAAAGTCAACCCTCGTCATAGCCTGGGTCAACCCACAAACAGCCATTACAGAAACGTGCCTTGAGTTGTCCAGTGTCCGGTTTTAATCATAAGCTGGACAACTCCCCGTACCTTAACATCGTTAAGATATGAACTGTTCTATATCCAATATAGAACCAGAGGCACTGATTTAATTGAACCAGATTCAAACCATGCAGCTGTCTCCAGTGCATGTCAACTAAAAGGAAGGATGCCGATCAGCGTTACTCAACTTAGGAATGCTTCCAATTATGAGTAACCTGAAAGAGAAGCAAGTTCTCTTAATCATTACTATCAACTGAATACCCTTCACAAGTATCTACATCTCCGATCACTTTGAAGAATCCTGATACTTGCAACATCTGGTCCTCTACTTTATTCAAATACTTATAACTTCTCAAAATTCGGATCCTGTGTTTCCATGAAACACTTGTCTAAAACTAGAGAAGTCATAAGTAAACCGAATATAGTACGAGGACCAACCCCTCTGTCCTGATGGACCCTGGACAACATACAATACTCTGTATAAGTCCCTTGAGTCTAATAACTCATTCCCCGTGTGTCGTAGGTTGAAAACTGTACCTTTAGTTATGAAGAATTACACCGATGCTTAATGCTCCTTACCTAACCATCCACTGATATAGGTAAATGTCGTAGACATAATTTCAAAAAGGTATATCTTACTCTATGAAAATAGACGTACAGATATATCGATTTGAAATTGGTGCATAACAGCGGATATTCAAAACCAAATATTTGTCGTCCGGCAACCAACCCAGGTGACTTCCTCAAATATCACCGATTACAACGAATCCCGATATAATGAGGATGATCACCCAATTCCCAATAACTTACTCCCACTCATCATCTGTAAAACCATACAGATGTGAGAATCATACTTGGTAAATACATACCCTGGAGCAAGTGTCTAACTGGGAAATCAGTTTTCCTTTAACAGTACACAGTGAAACTGAAACATTGAAATGTTTCGATGGGGTATCCTGGTATTCCTAGTAATGCCTCTTCCATTATCCAGATTCATAACTGTAACCTTGTAATTCTTTGCCATTTTTCTAAATCCCTTTCTATGTCTTTAGTCATTACCTTCTGTACACCCCTTTAGGCCAAATGGTTTTCTTCCTTCCCTACCGTTCGGCACCAGCCTATGGTTTGGAAGAAAACTATCCAATAAGCATAATGGGTGTACTGTCCTAATCCTAGGAGCACTCGCAAAACGAGAGAAGGTGAAGATAAAAGACAACCGAATAAACCTTATTCCTATTTCTCCTGAACCAGAATCCATCCCCGAACTGGAACAAGTTCCTTTCAAGTTCGTATATAACCATACGATAGAGTATCCAATAAACTGTGGATCTTCGTTGTGATACGGAGTGTCCTGGAGAAATACAAAGGTGATTTAGAATTGGCGAAGAAATACTTGGTTTGGTCGTGAATATCAGTCGCAATTTACTTTGCCCTCCTACTAATCCCTTTCTTTGTCTTTACTTAATACCTTCTGTACACCGTTTAGGCTAATTGGTATTCTTCATTCCCCACCGTTCGGCACCAGCCTAAGGTTTGGAAGAAGACTATCCAATTTGCGTAATAGGTGTACTATCTCCTAAGCCAAGGAGTACTCGCAATCTGAGAGAGAAGGTAAAAGGAAAAGACAACTGAATAGCCCTATTCGTTTTCTCCAGAACCGGAAACCACCCTCGAATAAATTCGAGTTCGTATCTAACCATACGATGGTTTTGTCCAATGGAAGTGGACGTTCGTAGTAATACGGGGTGTCCTGGAGAAAAGGGTAAAAGTAGGAGTGTCAATGAGGTTTGCAATTCTGACAATCCAAAAGCCAGTGTTAAGAAGGTTCGGTTAACTTGGTCACTGAGTCATAGTCTTAGGGTCGGGTCAATGGTCACTGCCAAAGAAAGAGAGAAAAGAAACACTCGGCGTGCACTCTAACCTAGATCAGAATGGTTATCACTTTGTCTAATCTGGAAACCTCCCACTGTAACGTCAAATTCTTCCCCAAACCTGAAAGAAGAATTAGCCGGGATCACCCGAGGAGTAAACCAACTCATCAGTGGGAATCGGGACCCAACTATCATCGCATGATAACGTGACGGAATCCACTTACGTCACCACACTCCAGAAGGTATGCGCATGCCTGGCAAGTTTCAGTTTCTTTAGAAACCCCCGATGTGATTTTTACCCCTATGACCCAAGTGACCTTGACGAATAATCAACAAATCAAAAGGTCCTAGTCAAGTTCAACCCGTCATTATCTTGATTGCGTTAAACCCACCCGCACGACCCTTGACGAATAATCAACAAAGTCGTACGACTGTCCTAACCAATCCACATATCCATGCGACAGAAAGCATTACAGAGCTACCGCACACTACGCCTCGGCGAATAGCAACGACAAACGTAGCGCGAATACTATGCAATACTAATCCGAAATGACGGAGGGCTACGAATGGTTTTTGGCGAAAAACCTTTTACCGTAATGAACTTGATATCGTTGAAGGAACTGGATAACTTTTTATAAAAATATAGTAACGAAAACCATTGCTAAAGAGGTCACTCCCGGTGAAGGGATCTCGGCTCTTTCCCCATGGAATGAGGTGCAGGATATTCCAACTGAATACCACGATGCAAAGCAAAAGTAATCGGCTATAGTGAAGTTATTGCCCTGACGCAAACTTCTGTCCAAGGGGTCACTCCCGGTGAAGGGATCTCAGCCCTTGCCTCGTCGACTGAGGAGCAGGATATTCCAACTGAATACCACTGTGCAAAACAAAAGTGAACGTCCTTGCAATAACAGCTTTTTGAAAAATTGTTCCAACAACATCAGAATAGGTTTGTTTATCTTGCATTGATCCGAATCAACGCAGTCCCATCAATTAATCACACCACAAAGAACGAAAATAATATGACGTACATATATGCCATCCGCATTCGCCACTGGGTCCCGTCATTACTCGTTAGGTTAGCTAACTAACGACAGAGCGGGGACTGGACTAGCGCGGATGTAAAACATATACAACATCTACTAATATATATACCAATATATTATATTCGCTCAAGGCATGATAAGAATGCAACATCACAGAAATGTACAGCATCACAGAACAATACAGATATCTGGGATCCCCGGGTTTCACAGAGCCGCTGCTGAAACCCGACGTTCCCCTGGTCGTGTGGATAGCCTGTGCAATGAAATCCTAGACCCCTACGGGCGCGGCAAGTCACCCGCCAAGACCTGAAGCGAGGCAGTCCCCTTCAGCACCGTGAATGGACCACCCAGCACTTCACGGAATCCGGTAACTTGGGCACCCCTCCTGGGTCAGCCTGTACCCCCTACGAGTGCGGCGAATAGCCTGCCAATCCTAGAGTGAAGCCCCCTCCGTCTCAATGCCATGAGATGCGGGCCCGTTGCCCTCTAGAACCCGGCTATCCGTGCACCCCACCTTGGGGTAATCCTAGTACAGAAAGTAAAATATACATACACCGGGTACATCGACCGCAACCAGGTCGTGCCCCAAAAGAATAATACAATCAGGCAGTGACGGCAGTCCATATGTCGGACGCTCGCCCCGCAATATCAAATGTACATAATACAACAAAAACTGTACTAGCATTGCATCCAGGCTATCCCCCACGACCGATCCGCAACATCACAGCAATACATAGAACATCAACGTGAAAGTCACGTTCGCAAATCCTTCTAACCGGGCTATAGCAGTTAGACAGGATTTACCGATCAAGTGACATTCACGGTCGCAGATATAATGTAAATACTGTGAACTAATGTGTTTAAAATTTCCGATCGAACAAATTTACCAAGTGGGCCCCCAAGTACTACTGTAGCACATCAAGAAAATCTGGGCCCAAAAAGAATATACCAAAACCCCTATTTCCAGCCCAAAAGCCCACTGCAAAAATTTGGTGCGTTGAAAAGTCAAAGGCGCGGTGGAACCGCGGCCCAAGCATGGGTTTGGCCGCGGTTCCGCGGCGGTATGGTGAGATCTCGCGACGAAATTTTCACAGATTGCTTATATTTCCATGCACAGTATTCTGCAACAACCTGAAAAATTTTTGGAGCCAAAAAAAATTTCGACAGAAACTGTGAATTTTGAAAACGCGGGTTTTGGAATTTTGTTCGATCGAAGATGTAAACACACTAGACAAAGCTAGACTAGGTTAATGGCGTGGCTCTGATACCATGTTGCGCCACGGCAGCGCCCCGGCCGTCTATCCGAGGCCAAAATGCGGAATCAAAAATTTTCTAAACTTTTAAACTGGCGCTACCGCGGACAATAAAACCCGGATCGTAACCATTAACCGATACTACCTAACTAGAGATGGGGTGAGAGATATACCGAGCGATCCGTGTCCTTCGGTCTTCTCGTCGTCGTCCCAATCTCCCGCGGAATCACCATTCGTCGTCTTCTCGTCGGAAAGGGCACCACGTAGCCGATTTCTTTTACGGGCTCCCACCTCTGGACCGAGGCAACTCGGGCGCGAAGTTGGCTAGCCGACGCGTCCAAGAAGTGCTGTAGGCTAGTGTAGAATGGTTGTCTCATTTAGGGTAGTGAAGTTGCCATTAGTGATGGAGGAATGAGGTTAAGGAAAATGGTGCTTTCATTTTTCCAAAACAAGAAGAATGAGATGAAGAAATATGTGCCACATCCAAAAATGAAACTCTCTCATCTCCTTTCATCAAGTGTGGCCGGCCTCTCCTCATTGAAAATGGTGGAGGGCAAAACATAATACAAGAGGGAGGTGAGTGTAGTAAAAGGTAGAGGGTGACCACATCCAAAAGCCATCATAACAAAGTCATATCAACTCTCATCAAGTCCTAATCCATTCTAATAACCATTAAAGCAAAAGAAAAGATGGAAAAAGAATATAATGATGATGGTCATATCATAATCTCACAAATGCAAGAAAACCCTCCACAATAAGTTATTTGCAAACTTGCAAATAACCCCCTCCATCAGAAAAGTCCGGCCGGGAAGGAACAAAGGAAAAACCGGCCGGAACGGAATGCAAACTGGCAACTCCAGAAAACTGGTCCTGTAATAAATTACAGGAAAACCCCGCTACAGCATATACATGCCCGCATTTGTATTCCCACTGAACACAAATGCAACGAGACAAAATCTACACTGTCTAATACTAGGATCCGGCTTAAACCAAAGCCGGCTAGTAAAATCCGTCCGATCACGATCCGTGCAATACCGCACGTATCTGATTGAACCCTGCCATATCTCCATACGGCCTCTACAGCGTTTCGCCCGAAACTTGAGTAACTGAGTGTGTGGTGGACTCTAAAGACTCGTCAATACTATGGCTGTGGATTTAACCACTAGCACGTCAGAGGTATTAGCCATACGTGACGGGCTACCAGCTATTGACCAAAAGGGACGTCGATGAGTGAACTCATCCTGACACCCAACTGAGCCTGTCAGTGACAATATCCGTACAGTCCGGTCCGTTCGTCTATGAGTATCGCATGGCGGGCCTACGGGGTTGGTAAAAGTCAGACCCCCAAAAGCGGTACAAGTCGTGTCGGAGTGTAGCCCAGAACACCCTGAGATACTACTGGAATACCTACCAGTAAATCTCCTGCCTCGGCCGAGGGCTTTGTGTAATGGCTCTCCTAGACACAGGGCGACCTTACCCCCAATACCGGGAGAGACGAACCCCTGCAGATCCGCTCACTGCCTCCATGTGGCTCGGGACTGTACCCAACTAAAACCTGTTTGCACGACTCCTTTGAGCCGTGGTAGGGTAGTAATCAAAGCACAGTGGGAACTCATACGAGACAAATGACGATCTCAGGTCGATGAACTAACCTGTACACATGTCACCAGGGAACTGCTATCTGACGTCAGGTATAAGACCAACTAGCATGTTCCCGGCGAGTCCTGTCCGGTGTACTCATAACCCAATGAGCACCTGTATATATCTTAGGTGAACCAACTGACACCAGTGGCTTGTGAGATTGGCCACCGCCCCTCGTCGGGGTCTCGACTGTATACACTAGTCTACTAATGGAGTATCGATGCCCTGTCTCGAAACTCCCACGACTAGGGACCTTTTAAGGATGTGCTTATAGACCCCAGCTCCCACGTATATGATCGCCCTTCATACTGCTGGTAGTCAAGCAAGAATCCTAGGGGCTCTATCAACGTGTAATAGCGACCTGTCAGGTCACCTAAAGCAGTACACGATGATAAAGATAAACCAGATAGCATACTATCATCTTGAGTAAGACTGTCCTACCGGTATAGGTCCTCCCTCAATCATTGCAATCATGTGCCTGTGATCCAATAATTGACTCTGAGGGCACCAACTCCAACAGGCAGTACGACTGTCTCAAACCAACGCATCTATCTATGCTGCATATGAACACCCAATAGCTACCAATCACTGTGCCTTGACTTTGGCCAACAAACACAGCTTGAATACTATTGACTATCCATATGAAATGACAGAGGGCTACGAATGGTTTTGGCGAAACCGTGAACGTAGTGAACTTGATATAATCGAAGGAACGAGATAGCTTTTAAAAGGAGTGGTTTAAGCTCCGCGTTTAAAAGTTGTTTTGAAAAGAAACCGAGTGGTTTTGAAATTGTTCCAACGAATTTAACTTTGGTTTATTTTCTTGCATTAATTTAATGCGTCCCATCAATTAATCCTACCATTGCAGAAAACAACGAAAATATGACGTACGCTTATGCCATCCGCATTCGCCACGGGGTCCCGTCATCACCCGTTAGGTTACTTAACGAATGACAGATCGGGGGGTGG